>CM055066.1:13774483-13971722 GCA_029204045.2 Tillandsia leiboldiana
TGAATTTCTCATAGTATGGCAATGGTAAATCAAATATTCATGTTGGTGGTTATGGAAGCCCACCTGAGGCAAGGCTACCATATCAGGATTAATTATCATGCCATATTAGCACATAACCTTTTATGAGGTTGGTTTATGCATTGGGATCAGGATTATTAGTTATACGTGCAGGTCCTACTCCAAGGAGTGATTATGGATCGAAAATCATGGAACAGGTATGGTCATGCTAATTTCTGGCATGACGGGTTCATTTTCTCTATCCCCCTTTTTAAGGACAAAACATGGATGCCCTTGGACATATGTGTATGAACATTAGTTAGGCCACTTTTAACGGGCTGCATGCCATCGTACTTTGGAATTTGACTTAGGAGAAACCATGATTGCTTTCTTTCTCCTTTTTATTTACTTTTGAGTATGTGCTCGGGTTCGAACGACAGAGGTTTGGGATAGTGTAGCTGGGACCTTAGGGTAGAGACAGGGTGGCTTGATGGTGGATTGTGGGTTTTATGCGGCAACGCGGACAGTAGGCGGTTGACCGGAGCTTGATTTATTTACCCAACTGTGGGTTGTGGGTTATTGCGGTGCCGCGGACTTTGGGCGGTTGACCGGCATGTTGACTATCGCTCAGATTGGGTATCAGATTTGTTTCCAGTGGATGGTGTTTCCCACTTTTTGAGTATGATGTCAGTTCGATCGTGCGGAGGTTTTTGTTAGTGACGGAGTTCTCCCTTCCCACTTTGATCATATTTGATCCAGTCCTCCTGCTATTATGAGACAGTGGTTACAGAGATACTCGATACAGTGATGCTGATACAGTGAAATACTTTACTGTGTGGGTCGCTCCCTCGATTGCCACTCCGGAGTAGGCTTTCCACGGTGCAGAGTCGCGGGCACCATGCTGGGTTTTGAGTCCTCCTTGGGACTCCTTTGCTTCGGTTTTAGGCGTAGGCTGGCATACCCGTCGCGGCAGAGCAGGCAGTAAATCGTACGATACTGGTCTATCGATTGGGTTTATTCACAGTCAGATACTTCTTTGTTACACTCGATGCCTGGACGCCGAGTGGAGTCTAGTAGCTGTGTTTTAGACCAGTGCTAGTATTGTTGGGACCGTTTCGGGGTTTGACGGTGGTCCCGTGGTCGTTGTGAGTTTCTTTGACCATTGTGTGAGAGGTTGAGCATCTGTAGTCTGCTTTCCGTGTTCTGAGAGAGAGAGGGCAGTGATTTGACTATAGCCTGCATGAGCCACTACTCGGATAGGCGATCAGGTCCGTTTGGACGCCCTACGTAATTCCGCCCGTCAGCGGGGGTGGTTGTAGGTGGCGCTGCCGGTTCTGACTGGACCCGATGCGGCAGTCAGACTCGATTGGGTCGATTGAGCATCTCATGTGCGAGTGTTGCATATCTTCAATCAGAGTTGACCCCATTTGAGCATTTGTGTTAGAGGCATGGTAGCTGTAGTAGGTATTTCCAGCTTCTTCTTTCCGTTTATACTATGGCAATCGGTTACTTTTTTTTGCCCTAGTAGTACGTCTTGGGGTGGGCAGATCGTCGGGCCTTGTGGCGATACCCACTGGAGAAACTCCCTTTTTCGCGAAGTTCTCACGCCCGTTTGGGGGGTTTTTCCCCCCTTTTGTGTCCTTTCTCCTCTTTGTTTGGCAGAGTCTTGGGGGGTGTTGCCCGGTGCTGTGGTTGCTGTGCGTGTGGAGGGAGTAGCGAGCTAGATCCAGACCCATCTTTGGGAGTAGCAGACCCCCTTGGGGGAGGATATCTTCCGTATAGTCGGTAGAGTGGTATTTATTTCCTCTTTTGAGAGACTGATGTAGTGAGGATATGATGGTATTGAGAGCTTGTACACTGTGTTTATTTTGTGAGAGATTATCCCGTTGAGCTATGAGTTTTTGTACTCGAGGTTATTGTATTGATTATCTTGTTTGGGAGAGGCCGACTTTGTTGGTTTTATCTTCAGTTGATACAGTGGTTGATTTATTATTTCTATAGCAGTCTACCTTTTAAGCACTCGGGATACTCTTGTTAGCTGTAGCTCTTTTGCAGGTAGGACTCGCCTTCATCGCCTATGCGGGTTTGCATAGGTGGCGGATTGATTGGCGAGCCCCGGTCGCAGTTTCGCCCCCTGGCGCGTGACAGATTAGGTGGTATCAGAGCCTAGGTTTTTAGGTCATGTGGACTTAGAAACCCTAGGCTTGTGGTTTACCCGAGGGATCTTACTTCGTGAGAGTCGTGATGGTAACGAGCGAGAGTCCTGATCGAGTTTTACACCTCTCCGAGGGCGCGGGATGAGGTGATTGGCATGTTTTATTCTCCTAAGTAGTTAGTGTTGGCTGCAGACAACATAACGCTGTGGAATGGGTGACATGCTCTAGACTTTCGCTGGATTGGGTCGAGCGTTGTTGTGTGCTGATTTGTGGTCCGTCGGTCGAGCGGTGTCTCCCCGACCACTGGGTTTTGACCCGTGTGCATCCTGTCTAGCAGTTGAGCTTGAGCGGTTGGTTTTGGCCGGATACCCGATTGAGGTCAGAGAGCTCCGGACCCAGATGACAGGATTTTGGAGGCATATCTGTGTGTTTGTGTGGCCAGCTATTTTTGGTGGACACAAGTTGTCGGAGCAGTGGGCACCTGTCAGTGCTTTCCTCCTGAGACCACCAGGTTGCAGTACCCTCAGCGGCAGGGATTTTCTGTGACGCCAATGGAGCGAGTTACCCCCTCCGTGCCAGTGTTAGTGCCAAGGCACTGAGGCAGGGTGGATTGCTGACAGCTGATGAGCTGTGGGACATTATTGATCGATGGAGCTAGCTTGGTAGATGAACCACCCCGATTCATGGAATTGAGTTGGAGCCTTAGGAGGCAGAATCGTGGTTGGTAGTGTCGGAGAGGCCACTTGAGAGCCCTTGTGGCAAGGTTTACACACAGTTGTTGAACTGCGCGTTCCATGGAACGAGGCGCATAGGATTTATGTGACCAGTAGTGGATGGCGCCAGGTTACCTTTCTGTTGATTTAGTCCCTCCTGTGCAGATTTTTGGATCTTGGATGCCGCGTTAGAGTTGGCATGGTGTTTGGAGCCTGGCGCTGCAGTTCTTTTGGATGGGATCAGCTGCCAGAGGCAGTTCTGGTTAGAGGCGTTTGATGCCAGATGATGGAGGACAGATCGGCCGGCAGAGACATTTGTGTCTTCCCTTCCTGGATGATGGATATCCTTGTGAATGGTTATGTAAAGCTTACCCGTGGGGGATGTTACCCTGTGTGATTGATAACTGGCATGTTTGGGGGTGCAATGTTTGTGATTGAGGGGTGAGATTTGTAAGAAAATTGTTTAAGGAATTGCATGAATCAGTTGTGTTTGGTCGTATGATGATGATATCCAGGTGGATTTCTGAGATGTCAGAGGTTGGGTGGACCCCGATGACAGCATCAGCCCTTTTATCTGAGTGCGTGCAGCGCGGTAGCATGGATTGGCTGTCTGTAAGAGACCAATATTCGTCACCTCAGTGTGGGCATGGACAGAGGTCGTGCTCCCGTTGTTATTGGTCTAGATATTTTGGCAGACTGAGCGACGACCACTTACTTGCATCGATCGGATGAATCTGTGCCGCCCGGTTGGAGGGCGCCACGGTAGTGGATTGGTTGTCGCAGGTGTGATTTCTTCACAGCAGTCGGAGCCAGGACAGTGATGTTCGTTTCTGCATGGGCTAGCGGTAGAGTCGTTACCACTTGCACTTGAGGTACAGTTTACTGTTGGCATTGTGCAAGTGGAGGAGGCTTGTCCAGTCAGCAGAGGCCGTAAGTTATGCCGGCAGACTATTGGTTTCTTCGGCAGCTCAGTTTTATGACCCAGTGCTTGGGATCGGTTGGCATAGTGCCACAGGATGTTTGACTGCTGAGAGAAGGACTTTGACTTTCTGCGAGGCGGATAATGGAAGGCATTTTGTTTGTTGAGACTTTTTGAGCACACAGGTTACAGCGTCCGGTGTGAGGTGCCTACGGCGGCAGCGGGACTTAAGGATGTCCCTATTGTCCTGAAATCCCAGGTGTAAGTCCACCTAAGCCGATGATTAGGCCGCCAGAAAGGAAGATTAAGATTGCGATTGACGTGATTCTGGAAACCGCGCCAACTTCATTAGCCCCTCATTGGATACCGCCTTTAGAGCTACGAGAGTTGATTTCTTAGGTGCGTGGATTTGATGGATAGAGGGTCTGCTTGACCTAGTGCCACGTCGTTGATACACGACGGTGAGAGCCCTTTGGGATTGGAGTCCAGGCAGGTCCAGGTATTATTTAGAACCTTTTGAAGGAGCTATATTCCGGCAGATATTGTGTGATGCCTGCGCCAATTTGGAATTTCAGCTGAGGGCATTGTCTAGATGGTGTTCAGGACACAGTAGGGGCATTACGAGTACAGTGAAGCCAATGGATTGACTAATGCCCTGTTGCCTCTAGATTGAGGAATTTGTATTTCTGTTGGCCTTGAACGGCTGGTTAGCGGCATCCTCCAGGGATATTTTGGTTTTACCCCCTCCCTGAGTGGTTTAGAGCTTGTGCAGCATTTGTAGAGGGTGTGTCAAGATCTGTGAGGAGGAGCCCTATGCCTAGTCGTTGTGGCACCAGCTTCAGCTTCGAGAGCTTATCTTCCTGGACTACTTCTTCTAGCCGAAGGGGCGGCGGTGGAAATTCGGCCAAAGTGGATGCTATATAAGACTGGCCGAGATCGACGGTCATTGTTGGGGTGAGGAGTTTTTGGACCGGATAGTGCCAGCAGAACTTGATGACCGGTGTGATGAGATTGGTACCAAGCACCGATTTTAACCTGCCAGTAGTGGGAGATGGTTTGTGAGTTTAGTGATACCTCCCACTGTGGCGGATGAGCTACCATTGAATTTGGTTGAGCATCCAGTGTCACCCCGACAGAGCCACTGTGGTGGCGGATGCCTGGAGCAGAAGAGCTATTTGGGAGTCGAGTTTGACGGTTCCATAGCTGGCACTGTGTGGGGCCATTCTGGTGTACAGAGTTTGAGTTTGTGTCCCAGAGGATCCCTTTTGATGTGAGGCTTGCGGCGGAGACAATCCACTTAGGTGGTTGAGTTGAGGGCAACCGAGTGTGAACCCCTGCTTGTTTGGGCCCCTTTTTCTGTGCAGGTGTTTGTGTGGTTGTTGTTTCGGGTCGCTTGGGTTGAGCTGGCTCTTGGGAGTGATTTTAGAGCGTGTTACTCAGGCGGTTTGTTCCTTTTTCCCCCCGCCTTTTGTTGGAGTTTTTGAGGTTTTTCTGCGTCTCAGCTCTGGAGTGTCATGTTTTGGACCCCTCCACCCGTGATTGACTCGTTCCTTTTGGGGTCTGTGAGAGTTTGGAGTACGAGGGACGCCCGCTGCGAATTCCGACTCGTGAGGTGAGGGAATTGCGCAATCGGGCTATGCCGTACCGGTTGTTGCTGTTGTTGTTGCTGAGAAGTAATCACGGGGAGTGATAGGTGACTTGGGAGCTGGAGACGGCGGTTGTTGAATATTGACCCCTGGTTTCTGAGACTCCTTGGGAGTTGCCCTTAGTTTCGAGGACGAAACTTTCTTTTAGTGGGGGAGGATGTGGTGACCCGGCCTTTGCCGGGCTTCTACAGTGTGACCAGCAGCTGTCTGGAAGCCTACGTGGCTTGTCGGCGGTGGTCGGTTCGCTAGCGCCTATTTGGACACAAGAGATTGGACCCTGTGAGCTTTGGTTGGCTGTATTGGCCTTCGGCTGCCTTTGTGCCGTTTTAGGAAAGGATTTGGCCAAACAGAGGGTGGATTGGGTTCAGTGCGGAAAAAAACGCTTGGGAAAAGGCTTTTTGTTTGCTTAATTCTGAGTTCCGGATGCCCAAAAGCGGGCTCACGGAAGTTTTGGCAGTTTTTGGGGTTTGCGGGAGCCTCCGGCAAATTATAGGTTTGAATTTGGCAAAATGGACGTCGTTTTTGGAATCAAGCGCGGCGGAAAACGGTCAAGATGGGCTATTTACTTACTGTTTTTGGGCTGCGGTTACTGTTCACGCCGGAACAGTGTTTCCGGCGATCGCCGGCGGCGGCGGGCAGCGCCGGCGGGCGGCGGCGCCGCCTCGGGCAGGCGGCAGGCGGCGGCACAGGGCGCGGGCAGGGCGGGGCAGGCGCCCGGGCGAGCGCGGCAGGCGCGCGGTCCACCGCGGAGGTCGTGCGCCGGGGGGGCGGGCCACGTGGCGCTTTGCGGTTGGCCGGTGCTGCAGACGCGGTCCACGGAATTTTGGTCCGGGTGCACGGTGGACCGGGTGGACACGTGGCGTGAGGTTATTGGTTCGGTGCTGTGCTCCCGGTCCACGCAACCGGTGGAGTGGGTGGCCGGGGGCAGGCGGCCGTACGGCGGGGCAGGTGGCCGTACGGCCCGGGTCAGCCGCGACGTGCGCGGTCCACGGCGCGACGTGCGCGGTGCACGGGTGGCCGGGCCACGTGTCGCGTCGCCATTGGCGGGCGCAGGTGCACCGGGTGCAGTGGGGCCCGGGTGTTAGCGGACTGGGCTGTGTGGTGGACCGGGCCGCACTGTGCGCGCCCGAATCTTGGCGGGCCGGGCCGCACTGTGCGCGCCCGAACCTGCGGGCTGGGCCGGGCCGCACTGTGCGCGCCCGGAACTTGGGACACATTGGGTATTTCTCCAAATGTTTTTCTCAGCCTATAAATAGGCAGCCCGAGCCCTCTTCTTTGGCTTTTTCCTCTCAGCCCAAGCTTGATCTCCCCGAGCTCCCTTCTTGGAAGATTTTCATCTTCAAGTCCTTGATCTTCCTGCCAAGTTCTGGGATTTTTGGAGGCACGAATCCCGAGGTTCCCCATTTTACGGTGCGGCGCGACGTTGCTTTCTAGTGTTCTTCTTCGGCGCAGCAGCAGTGTTTTAGCTCCCCTGGGCTACCCCGAGATCATTTTGCGGTGATTCTTGCGCCGACAGACTCCTAAGAGGTAGGGCTTCATCTTTCGTTTTGATCGCGCTTTCCCGTTTCGAGTTTTTGGCACGGATCCCGAGGCAACACTGTGACCCATTTTCTGTTTGGCTTTGTGGGACTGCATCGAGGTGTTTTGGCCATATCTTTGCGCACGAGCGTCAGCTGGAAACGAGCTTATACAACTTTTTCATCTACAGATCGCAAGGAACGCGCTCGTATTTTTATTGGATTTTTCTGAGATTTCATCAGAGGTGAGAATCACTGTTTCTCTGTGTACAGTGCTACAGTCTTTTGTGCTGAAATCTTTTGAGGTGTACCACCTTGTCGAATTTTATCTTGACTTACCGAACTCCGATTTGGGCGTGCAAGGTACCGTTGCGGAAGCTATCGACGCGAGGATCGCTGTGGTATTTTTCTTGGAATTTTCTGGGCACTTTCTGCAGGTGATAATTTAACAGTTTCGGGACTGTTGTTGTATGGGATTATAAGAGTTATATTTGGAGCCTTAGTGTAATTAGTGAGCTTTGTATTGTGCCAGGAGAGTTACGGGTGTGCTGAACTTATTGGAGCAAGGGATTAGAGTTATCTGGTGTTTTCAGCTGTTGGGCTTTGGACAGTCAGCTTTTCAGGTGGGGTGCCTTATTCCCGGAACCGGTGGACGGTTCTCTATATTGTTATATGTTAGCATTGCATGCAGGTGTACGGTACAATAACTGAATTGGTCGGTAAGTTTAACAGTGAGGATTCTATGAAATTGCAAGTGAATTTCTCATAGTATGGCAATGGTATAATCAAATATTCATGTTGGTGGTTAGTGGAAGCCCAACCTAAGGCAAGGGCTACCATATCAGGATTAATTATCATGCCATATTAGCACATAACCTTTTATGAGGTTGGTTTATGCATTGGGATAGGATTATGTAGTTATGTGCAGGTCCTACTCCAAGGAGTGATTATGGAATCGAAAATCATGGACAGGTATGGTCATTGCTAATTCTGGCATGAGGTTTATTTTCTTTATCCTTTTTAAGGACAAATGCATGCTTGTATGGACATATGTGTATGAACATATAGTTAGGCCATCTTTTACCTGCTGCACTACATATTGGAATTTGACTTAGGAGAAACCATGATTGCTTTCTTTCTCCCTTTTTATTTAGACTTTTGAGTCATGTTGCTCGGGTTTTCGAGCAGAGGTTTGGGATAGTGTAGCTGGGACCTTAGGGTCAGAGACAGGGTGTGCTTGATGTTGGATTGTGGGTTATTGCGGCAACCGCGGACAGTAGGCGGTTGACCGGATCTGATTTATTTACCCAACTGTGGGTTGTGGGTTATTGCGGTGACCGCGGACTTTGGGCGGTTGACCGGATGTTGACTATCGCATCAGATTGGGTATCAGATTTGTTCTAGTGGATGGTGTTTCCCACTTTTTGAGTATTATTGCATCAGATCGGGGTTTTGTTAGTGGACGGAGTTTCCCACTTTGATCATAGTCTTGATCCAGTCCTGCTATTATGAGACAGTGGTTACAGAGATACTCGATACAGTGATGCTTGATACAGTGATACTTTACTCGTGGGGTCGCTCCCCTCGAGTGCCACTCCGGAGTAGGCTTTCCACGGTGCAGAGCGCCGGGCACCATGCTGGTTTTGAGTCCTTGGGACTCCTTTGCTTCGGTGTTATGCGTAGGCTGGCATACCCGTCGCGGCAGAGCAGGCTAAGGCAGTACCAGTGATTACTGGTCTATCGATTGGGTTATTCAGTCAGATACTTTTTGTTACACTCGTGCCTGGGGGACCGAGTGGAGTCTAGTAGCTGTGTTTAGACCAGTGCTAGTATTGTTGGGAACGTTCGGGGTTTGACGGTGGTCCGTGGTCGTTGTGAGTTCTTTGACATTGTGTGAGAGGTGAGCATCTTGAGTCTTTCCGTTCTGAGAGAGAGAGGGCATGGATTTGACTATAGCCTGCCATGAGCCACTACTCGATAGCGAGTCAGTCCGTTTGGACGCCCTACGTAATTCCTGCCCGTCAGCGGGAGGTGGTTGTAGGTGGGCGCAGGTTTGACTGGACCCGATGCGGCAGTCAGCTCGATTGGGTCGATTGAGCATCTCATGTGCGAGTGTTGCATATCTTCATCAGAGTTGCCCCATTTGAGCATTTGATTAGAGGCATGGTAGCTGTAGAGAGTTTCCAGCTTCTTCTTTCCGTTTTACTGCATCGGTTATCTTTTTGCCTCTAGTAGTCTTGGTGGGCAGATCGTCGGGCCTTGTGGCGATACCCACTGAGAACTCCCTTTTTGCGAAGTTTCTCACGCCCGTTGGGGGTTTTCCCCCCTTTTGTCCTTTCTCCTCTTTGTTTTGCAGAGTCTTGGCGGGTGTTGCCGTTCTGTGGTTGCTGTGCGTGGTGAGGGAGTAGCGAGCTAGATCCAGACCCATCTTTGGAGAGTAGCAGTACCCCCTTGGGAGGAGATCTTCCGTATAGTCGGTAGAGTGGTATTTATTTCCTCTTTTGAGAGACTGATGTAGTGAGGATATGATGTATTGAGAGCTTGTACACTGATGTTTTATTTGAGATATCTCCCTGTTGAGCTATGAGTTTTGTACTCGAGGTTATTGTATGATTATCTTTTTGGGAGAGGGACCTTGTTGTTTTATCTTCAGTTGTACAGTGGTTGATTTTATTTCTATAGCAGTTCTATCTTTTAGCTCTGATATCTGTTAGCTGTAGCTCTTTTGCAGGTAGGTCGCTTCGCCTATGCGGGTTGGCATAGGTGGCGGATCTGTTGGCGAGCCCGGGTGCAGTTTCGACCCCGGGGCGTGACACATAGTATTGGTGTGTCTGGCCCACGGTGCATCAAAGGGATGCCACAGATGGACTCTGTGAGGTATCTTTGGCTGAGTTGGCCTTCGGCTGTGGTTGCCGAATTTTAGAAGAGGAATTGGACCAAACATAGGTTGGATTTGGATTCAGCACGGAAAAACGCTTGAAAACGGCTATTTGCTTGTTAAATTTGGAGTCCGGATGACCAAAAACGGGCTACCAGAAGTTTTCGGGGAAATCTGGTGCATGGGGGGTTACCGTGGACCGGCGGGAGCCACGTGGCGGCCTGTTATTGGCCGGCTCACACCGCTCGGTCCTCGGGGGAAGCGCGGCTGGCGCATGGACCGCGCACGGGCCACGTGGCGTGTCCGGGTTGGCGGGTGCGCGCTGCGTGGTTCAGGGAAATAGGGCGCGGTTTCGGTGGACCGGGAGTACGACACGTGGCAGCCTGGCATTGGCTGGCCCACGATGTCGCGGTCCATGGTTTTTGCGGTGGGGTACGGGGCACCGGGGCGGCTGACGCGTGGCGACCGCACTCGAGTGCGCCACGCGTCGCCCCGCGCGCGATTCACCCCACCTACCCTGCTGACCGCGGGGAGGGGTACATGGCGCACCCGGGAGGCCCTTGCACCGCTGTTGCCGGTTGCGGGTATACGTGGCAGCACCAGGGACTTCCGGGCACGTCGGACGGCAGCTTCGTCCGACCCCTGGCGGATTCTGGCGCCCGAAAGTTGGGCCCGAATCCGCCAGGCCCACTTGGGTGGGTTGGGCCTATAAATAGAAGGTTTGGGGAGGCTTTTTGGCTTTTCTTTCGGGCTTTTCTCACAGTGCAAGCTTAAGGAAAATTCTTCCTCCCACAGAGCATTATAATTTAGAGGACTTTGAGGATTTTTGGAGATCACCACTCCGGCCTTTTCTGCGACGCGGCGCACAGTGACGCTTCTACTTCGACGACCCGTTTCGTTGAATTTTAGTGCCAGGACTCCCCCGACTCACCACAATCTCAGAATTTTGCGATTCTCGCGCCGTTCGACTCTCGACTAGTAGGCCTCCAACTTTGGTGTTTGAGTTTTCTTGTTTTCCGTGCGGATTTTGGAGTTTCTCGAGATTTCATTTGACCCATTTTTCTTCGCGGATATTTGGACAGCACTGCGGAGTTTTAGCTGTATCTTTGTGCACAGGCATCGGATCGAGGTGATTCAAAAGGCAATTTTCATCTATTTTTCGCAAGGAATCTCCTGGATTTTTCTCAGAATTTTCTGAGTTCCCTTCGAAGGTGGGAATCTTTCTTCTTCCCGAGTTCTTAACACAGTATTTTTGCACAGTTTTGTTTGGGGTGTTTCCCTTTCCTGATTTAATATCTCAGCGTAGGAAACTCGGATTTGAGCGTGCAAGCACTCGTTTCGACGGGTTCGTCGCGAGGATCGTGACGGTATTTTTCTTGGATTTTTTCGGGCATCTTTCCGCAGGTGAAAACTGTGAAACTTTGGACTGTTGTAATTGGGCAGATTTTGGATGGAATAGTGTATATTTAATTGTGTACGTTCTTTTTGGAAGGTGGCACAGTGTTGAGGATATTTCTGGACTGAGCGTGGACTTTACTTTTGGGAATCAGGATTTAGCACTCGAGGTGGGTACCGTTGTCACCTCTCACTTTTGATTACCCACTAGGCTTATTAAGAGATGCCCCGGAATCATGTTGATAGCAGTATCGGGGGACTAAATCTAGCATGCTTGAATGGAATTAATAATGGGTTGTTAACACTTGCATCTATAAGAAATAATCATTTCTTATGAAAGGGATGAATTGTTTAATACTTTCAATTATCACAAGTTGAAACCATATCATGTTTTAAATATAAGTGGGGAAACTTATACATGTATATGAGTTAGTTGATGGCATGTTAATAATTAAGATAGTCAACAAAGGCATACCCTAACTCTTGCAAGAATCGAAAGAATTGAAATTACATTGGCTAAAAAATGGACTTACATCTAGCTAGGCCACCTTTTTCTGCTACACTATCATGAGGAATTGACTTAGGAGAAACCATGTTTTATTCTTTCTCCAGTCATCTAGTCATAGGGGATAGTATGCTCAGGTTAGAGCAGGAACTGGAATAGTGTAGTCAGTTATCGGGGAATTGGGGACAGGCAGGTTGAGGACAGGGTAGTTGCGGCAACCGCGGATTCTAGGCGGTTGACCGGACTGTTTTATTGCATCAGATTGAGGAATAGGGGATCGGGACCTTTCTAGTGGACGGGTTTTCCTACTTGATTAGAGTCTTGATCTAGTCCTACTGTACCAGGATACTTGTGGCGACTTATTTCACTCGTGAGGGTCGCTCCCCTCGAGTCCCACTCCGGAGTGTGTGCACCTATGACCGTGCCGGTCAGAAGCCGGTCTGTTGCCATAGGGGCAGGACCGTGCCGGTCAGGAGCCGGTCTGTTGCCCTAGGGCTGGGACCGTGTCAGTCAGGAACCGGTCTGCACCCCACAGCTGAGTTGTGAGTCAATAGGCATAGCAGGCAGTGCCGGTGTTCACCGGTGTCTAGATTGGGTTACCCAGGCAGGCTTATATACACTGAGGTATGCATTTTAGCTATTTTGTTAGCTCATGATTTTAGAGGCGTCTTAGTGGTAACTTTTACCAGTTGTTCTTATTTATAGCTTACCACCCTTGCTTACTTTTGCCTCTTGTAATCCTAGCGGGCAGTTCGGAGTTTTGAGGTTTACCCACTAGGGGAGGCTACTGTTTTATAGTAGTTCTGACCCCCACTATATTTTTCCTCTCTTTTGTCCCCTTTGTTTTGCAGAGTCATCTGCCGGGGTTGCAGGACCCTCTACCCAGGAGCGAGGTAAGAGGATCGCGGATTAGCTAGCAACTTCCCCGGTGCCGAGTTCTGTAGTTTGATGTACCATGGACACCCACACAGTTGTACTTTCCTTTCATTTTGGGTCTGGCTGTAGCCAGCTGGTTGTATTTACTTCGTGAGCTGGGAGAGACATGTGTATATATTTGAGAGTTTACTGTACTTCTATTTCCTGCATTTGTCTGAGGTGTATCAGTTTTAGTATAGCTCTGCTTTATGCTCCAATATTATTTCATTTATATCTGAGCAGGTTACCAGCGCTTCGTGTACACGGGAAATACCATGTGCACGGCGAATCTGTGGAACGAGCCCGGGTTCCGGTTTACACCCGGGGCGTGACAGATTAGGTTGGTATCAGAGCTTAGGGATAGGTCAGTTGGGACTTAGGAAACTCTAGGCTTTTGCCAGACCCTAGGATGGCAGGGCGTGAGTGACGCAACATTTTGCGAAAGTCGGCAAATTATTATTAGAACTCTTCCTGTGAGTGGAGAGGGACTGGCATATCCTATTTCTGGTGGACTGTTATGTTGGTTGCAGGCAAAATAAAGTTACAGAAATAGGAGGATGACCATGACTTTCGCTGGATTGTGTGGCAGGATGCCTCCTAGGCGGCAGATTTCTACCCGGGGGACCCCTATACCCCCGGAGTTGCCGGAGCAGTACGGGCCTTCTGAGATTGGAGAGTTGAGGGCCATGGTGGCCCAGTTGGTGGAGAGTCACCGCCGACAGGAACAGAGGATTGAGCAGTTGCTTGCTCAGGTTGTGGCACCTCCCCCTACTACTGTAGAGTCCCCTGTACCACCGGTTGTACCGTCGACTATTCCACCAGCCCCTACGGCGCCGTTGTCGAGCAGTGGGGCCCAGAGGGTGTTCAGGCCGTTGACCCCAGCAGAGGAGCAGGAGTTTGCTGACAAACTCACCCAGTTTTGTCAGCGGGGACCGCCTAGGTTTTCAGGACGGAGCACTCACCGTTGGGAGATAGGGTCGTGGCTGGCAGCAATGAAGAAGTTATTTCGAGACTTCTTCATTGATCATAGATACAGAGTGCGCATGGCAGTACACTGTTTAGAGGGGGATGCAGATGCTTGGTGGCGTCGGGTTGAGCCGTTGGAGTTCCAGGTTACCCGACAGCTATCTTGGTCAGAGTTCAGACGGATGATCCTTGACACTTATTTCTCCACGAGCGTAAAGAAAAAGATAGAGGATGATCTGAAGAATCTCCAGCAGGGTGACCGAGCGGTGTGGGATTACTTTCAGGAGTTTACGCAGTTGCTCAACTGCGTACCCTATGTTGCTAGGGACGGGCCGCACCAGGTGGAGCTTTTTAAGACGGGTCTGCGCCCGGAGATTTATACCTTGGTTCACGCCCAGAGGCTTCAGACCTTGTCAAAGGTAGTTGACCATGCACAGTGGGTAGAGAGGGGGGATCACGTTGTCGCGAGACGTGGAGGCTCGGTCGCTCAGAGTTCTGAGAGGAAGCGACCGGCGCCAGACGATGGGGGACAGGCCAGCTCCTGGAGGCCGCCCCGACCGTCACCGCCTCAGTTTACGGGCCATGGGCGTTCGGAGCGGCGAGGGCCTGGGGGATCCCAGAGACCCCCACAGCAGCAGTAGCAGCCCCAGCGACAGCAGCAGCACTCACAGCAGCAGAGGTCGCAGTCGCGACAGCAGGGGTCACAGCGGCAGAGGCAACAGCAGCAGCAGTCGAGGCAGACCAGGTCTACAGTTGGGTGTGTTTTCTGCAGGGGTCAGCACCCCTCTGATACTTGTGATTAGAGGAACGGTCGCTGTTACAGATGCGGGCAGTCAGGTCATCTGCGAGCTACCTGCCCTTTCTCGACATCGCCGGCTCCCTCCTCGGCATCGGTACCTTCGGCACCCCATAGCTGAGTTGTGAGTCAGTAGGCATAGCAGGCAGTGCCAGTATTATTTCATTTATATCTGAGCAGGTTACCAGCGCTTCGTGTACACGGAAAATACCGTGTGCACGGCGGATCTGTGGAACGAGCCCGGGTTTCGGTTTACACCCGAGGCGTGACAGGGGAGGCTCGGAAATGGCGGAAAAATGGGAGAAGAGGAAGCTCGGATCCCTTTTATAGGCTGCTCAAACAAATCCCAAAATGACGGATAAGTCCCCAGTTCCGGGCGCCCGGAAGATTCGGGCTGCTACAGTGTAGGGCCCGGCCCAACACTGTGCAGGCCCGAATCCCTCACGGGCCTCCACGTAGCCCGCCGAACAGGCAACAGCGGAACCGTCCACCCGGCTCGCGCCACGTGGCCGACCCCAGAAGCCGACACGTGGCCCGGCCATCGGTCAACGCGCGCCTGGCGCGCGCACGTGCGCGCGCCGGCGCCGCCTGCGCACCCTGCCAGGCACGCGCCCCGAGGCGCCCCCCGCTGCACCGTGGTCCCGGTCCACTGGCCCGACCCATCGTTGTCCGCCACGTGTCCGCCCTCCGGTGCACGCCGGCGCCGTGGACCGCGTACCTGCCCGCGCGCCTGCCCGCGCACTGCGCGCTGCCCGCGCCTGCCCGCCGCCGCGCTCCGCCGCTGCCCGCCGCCGCCGCCGTCCGCCGGCGGCCAAAACAGTACCTCTGCCTCGTAATCCGTGCCGGGTCATCCGGGCTCCGAAAAATACAAGTGAATAGTCCATTTTCATCATTTTCGTGCGTTGAATCCAAATCCGCTGCGCCACTCTGATATAGATGCTGATGCTGCCATCGGGGTCCACCCGATCTCTGGCATCTCAGGAACCCGTCATCCTGGAAAAGAAATCAGAAGTGCCTCTGCCGGTCAATCTGTCCTCCATCACCCAGCTCCAAGCGCCAATATCCAAAACTCGCCCCTGGTGGCAGATCCCTATCCAAAGGAACTGCAGCGCCACGCTCCATCTGCTATTTATCGGCTCGTCGTGCCCACTGGGATACACTGTCGATGTATCTCACACCCCCTGGGTGACCGTTTTTCAGGTCGATTGGGTGTTGGGAAGTCGGGACGTGTTGGTGAGATTCTGCGATAGCTTTGTCCCTGGACAGCCGTTGTTTATCTTTATTAATTTATTAAGCATGTAATTCAAGTTGTAATAATTGTAATAAGTTGTTGTAATCTATTTAATCTTTCTTTAGAGATGATAATGTAGCAATAAAAGATGGCCTATCTAGATGTCCATACATGCATGCAAGTATTCTTGAGAAAGATAAATCTGTCCTCGATCAATATCACTATCCACCTATGCCTGTCATAATATCCTCAAGTAGTACCCACTAACAGGATAATTCACTGTCCCAGTTTACTATTCGATTCCACATGCAAGGTTAAGCGCTAACATAGCAAACGGTATATCCATACAAGCATGCAAGTATCCCTACAATAATATTCCCACAATCATGTTCTTACATTAATATTTCCCCAATAATATTCCCAACATAATATGTCCACAAGATTAGTCTCACATGATAGGCTCACATTTATTTTCATTTAAGCATGACTGTCAATGGGGTGATCAATCAATAAGTCTAGAGACTTCTCTAATAAACCTAGTGTGTCTGTCACGCCCCAGGGTCGAAACTGCGACCCGGGCTCGCCAAAAGATCCGCCGTCTGTACGGAAACTGCCGCACAGACGAAGCGTCTCACCTGCAAAGATCCATAGCTAACATGTATCAGAGCTGAAAAAGAAACTAATAGCTATAGAAATCAACCGAACATATGGATAAATAAAAGTCCTCAATACAAAGTCCGACAAGCTATGAAAATAATACAATCCTCACAAGCCTCTCAGAATGTCTAGTACAAAAGTGGGGTCATAAAAAAAAAATCGGCCACATCTACCTCTGACTCTCAAAGCTGGTAAGGAACTACTCGGCCTCGTCCTCACCTCGATCTGCCGTCCCCGCGCGAACCAAGCCGGAACAGCTACCTCAACCTGTCACCGCAGCGGGTGGAGATCTACTGCAGAAGGCAAATCTCAGTGGGTACCGTCTCAATATCCACGGTATGCCCACTAAGTCTACTGGAGGCAAAACAGATAGGTATGCAGATAGATAGATAGATAGATAAATAATGGTAAGCTGAAAGAAAACTACAGCTAATGTGTCTCAACCATAAAGCTCAAAAGGAAACCCTATCATAAACATGCTATGCATACTCTCGCTACTGCTAAAATGCCTCAGTATCAATGCTCAAAGGAAAAACCATCTAAGAACATAATATGTGACCACCCGCTCATAACACCCAATCCCAAAGACTGCCACATAGGGTCTAGTCAGGCCTGCGCCTGTCGACTAGGAACACACCTGCCCACTACCACACATCCCAATGAGGACGGGATTTACGTGGGGCGTCCTGTCCGACTATCTCAATCTCAATCAAGTAACCACCTGGTAACTCGGCCAGGGGCATCAACCACCTGGTAACTCGGCCAGGGGCAAGTAACCACCTGGTAACTCGGCCAGGGGCAAGTAACCACCTGGTAACTCGGCCAGGGGCATCAACACATCTACGCATCCGGAGCGTGACCCGAGGGGAGCGACCCCACCGAGCTCAAGTATCACATCAGTCTCAACTGTCTCAATAAACGGCACATGCGGGCTATGGTCCACGATCAAACAGATCGGCAACTCAATGCTCAGAAGTACAACTCAGTCGGAAAAGACTCCTCGACTCAAACAAGAAAAGCCCAAATCCTCACATGATCTGTCGGAGAACCCTCAACGACTCAATCTGATAATGCACAACTCATGGCTAAGTCGGGAAACCTCCACGACTCGATCTGCCAGAACCCCAAACTCTCAAGCTAAGTCGGAGGTCCACC
Source organism: Tillandsia leiboldiana (assembly GCA_029204045.2). Lineage (NCBI taxonomy): Eukaryota > Viridiplantae > Streptophyta > Magnoliopsida > Poales > Bromeliaceae > Tillandsia > Tillandsia leiboldiana. Next base: position 13,791,930 of record CM055066.1, read on the forward strand.
TCAACGACTAAATCGGAAAAACACAATCTAGAGCAATCACCCAATCCCCACAAGGAAGCTCATCTCACATGACACTAGAGCTCAACACACATGCTGTAAAAATCCACTCGGCCCCCCGGCACGAGTATACAAGCACCCTGAACCTATGCCATACCTTTGGCAACTCATAATTTAAAAACCATCTTTGAAAACCTTGATTTTCCTTAAAACGGGTTTCTCAATTTTTAAAACGGTTCAGGTGCAATTATGATGCAAACAAAGCATGAAACCTAGTGTCATATAATATCAGGAGTCTACTAAAAATAATCCGGAGTTCCAATAAATTATACAGAAAATTCCAGGCAACTATCAGATTAAAAAACAGTAAAAATGCCTAATAAAAATGATCAACTTGCAATCAATAGCATTAAGGGGCATTCCAGAAATTTTGGAGAAATTCCAACCCACCTGGAACGCTTTCCGCAGGCAATCGCTGAAGTCGGTGAAGCGCCAGATCCGCAAACCGATGAAACCTCGAAAATCGTGCCGCGCGCGCGCGCACCGCCGCGGACCTCGGAGAAAATCCCCGGAAGCTCAAATAAAATTCTTGAGTCCTCTTCCAATAATCTGGCGTACTCCGATCCCTCCCCAGCCAACACACAGCACACAAAGGCTTAAGCACACTTAAAGCTCCAATTGCACAATAAAAATTAATAATCACCTAAGCTCAACCTCTTAATTCCACCACACTCTCAAGTTGCATATGAACACCCACATAAATCCTCTTACATCTTACAGCTGCCATACACACACACACACACACACACACACACACACAGCTCACACATAACTCTGAAGCTCTAAAAAGAAACCCACAGCACACTCAAATTACATACACACAACCTTCACATTCACCACCAGCACACTTAAAAGTTCCAAATGTACACAACCAGTCTACCTTCCAAGCCACTGCCACCCCAAGTCACTTATCAGATCACAACAAAATTACGAAAAAGCTCTCACACACATACAAGTTCATAGCACATTAGACAAGCCTTCAACACAACCAAACACAACAGCCACAACATACTCCTTAGCTCAACTGTTTGCGCGGCAACTCCCCTATTCCCTGCGGCTCCACACAGTGCCCTGGCGAGAAATCATCGCAGATAAAACCAACCTGAGAGAGAAAAGAGGAAGAAAAACCGAAGGAAAACGTTAAACTCGGTCCACAAAACCCCACGCGACAATGGCCAAACACGCGATCGCCGGCGTCAAAGAAATTCAGCCCTCATCCGCCGAAAATGCCGCGCGCCGCGCGAAAAAGAAACCCCCTGCGCACGCGCCACCGCACGCTGCCCAACCTCGCGGCGCCCGCGCGCTGCCCTGGCTCATGCCGCGCGGCGTCTGGCTAGCCCCGCGCGGCGCCTGGGCCCGCCCGCGCAGCTGCGCGCGGCGCCCAGGCCCGCTGCGTGCGCGCCCGCCTGCGCAGCGCGGCGCCCTGCTGCGCGGCGCCCGCGCAGCAGCCAAGCGTCTGCTGCGCGCGGCGCTCAAGTGTGCCCGCGCAGCAGACCGCATGAGCCGCGCGCGCCGCTCGTCGCGCTCGGCCCCGCGGCTCCTCGCAGTAGGTCCAGACCAACCCATCACACAACCATTCATCTCTTTTCCATTATTTTTCTCTTCTTCTTCCTTCTTTTTCTTTCTCCTCTTTCTTCCATTTCCCACTTCCTCTGTTTCCTCTCTTTTTCCTCTGTTTGCAGGTTGGAGGAGAGGAGGTGACGTGGAGGCTTCATAATTAGGGGTTGCCTAATTAATGTGGTAGTTGGCAGCATTTAATGCTCCACTAAAAAAAATCTCAACTCACACCTTAATTCCAATTCTCATTAATCCACTCTCTTCTTTCCTTCTCTACAACACAAGCAAAACCAACAAATCAAGTAATTAAATAAATTAATTAAACAATCCATCAAAAGTCCCCGTCAACTCACTTTTTGCCTTCGGGGCCTCCGCACGGTCCGAAACCTCCGAACTCCGCTGTAAACTGAAAATACACATGTTCAAAGCTTTTTCCGCTCAAAAAGCTCAACTGTGGAGTCGGTGTGCTCAATCCAAAAACCGGCTCCCAAAACTGCCAGTTCCAACTCACCTTTCGCCTTCGGGTCCTCCGCGTCAGTCCGGAACCTCCTGAACTTCGCTATAAACTGAAAATATACCTGTTCCAAGTATTTACAAATTTTCTGCACACCACTATGGAGTCGAGGCTTCCCAAAGCAGCCCTCTAGCGGCGCACAATGCCCGAAAACTCCGAATCAAGCTGAGGTTTCCGCGTCGATCTGACTCAACCCGAACACATCTGCAAAAACATACGGAACACACTAGAGGCGATTTCCCCCGCATCACGCCATCTTGCGAGGTCGGTGCACTATCCGAAATCCCGGTACTCTACAGTGTCACGCCTCGGGGTTGAAACTGTGACCCGGGCTCGCCAACAGATCCGCCGTCGGCACGGGAAGCCCCGCACCGACGAAGCGTCTAACCTGCAAAAGATAGAACTACAGCTACACGATGTCGCGGTCGGAGGTACTACTGGCGATACCCCGGGAGATGCTCCCTGTCCAAGCATGCGCATCACGCGCTCCATGTTCTCTTCCTGGCGCCGCATCGCCTAAAACATCTGGGCTACCTGGGCCCGTAACTCACAGACCTTACTCTGCTCTGTCCATTCAGCCTCCCGCTGTTCGGGCTCCACATCAAAGGTCGAACACGCCCTCGCCGCTGCACGACGTCTCGGAAGCATCGAAAACCACTACAACAAAACACACATTAGGACCAAAACTCTCTCGACCCAATCAAGCGAAAGTCTATAACCTGTTACCCATACTAAAGCATTATGTTGTCTGCAGCCAACATAACCACTTTAAGAGAATAACATGTAAAATCACTCATCCCATCCCTTGGGAGAGGTAAAAACTCAATCAGGACTCTCGCTACAAGTCACGACTCTCACGTAGTCATCCTAATGTCCAACCACAAGCCTAGGGTTTCTAAGTCCCCAATGACCTACATCCTAGGCTCTGATACCACCCTAATCTGTCACGCCCCGGGGTCGAAACTACGACCCGGGCTCACCAACAGATCCGCCGTCGGCACGGGAAGCCCCGCACCGACGAAGCGTCTAACCTGCAATAGATAGAACTACAGCTACACAGATGTCAGAGCGGAATAAAGCTGTAATATAAAGTCAAACTACTAGTAAGCTGAAAATAAATACAAAGTCCATCTCCCAAAATTCCTGAATAATACAAGGTCAGATACAAATAAAAATCCACCTATACATCATCTATGAAACCAAAAAGGGAGATAACTAAAACTGGTAATCTAACAATAAACAGTGAATCCCACAGTCCGGGATGGTACATCTACCTCACTCTAAAGGAACTATGCAGGTAGGGAACTATCTCACGACTCCCTGTCCTCGGTCCGTCGCGCCAGCTCGGCAAGAACGGAAGGAAAAACCTCAGCAACCTATCACCGACAGAGGGTGTGAGAACTACATCCTACAGTAGTTCTCAGTGGGTACCGTCTCCAAGACCCACAGTCTGCCCACTAAGTCTACTAGAGCCATAAGATAACAGAAAAAGACTGTGATAAAGAAAACTAAGCTGGAAAAGTATCTACAGCTATCATGCCTCTATCTACTATGCTCAAGAGGGAAAAACACAGATGATGGTATGCCTCCACTCGCTACTGCTAATATGTCTCAAGTAGCATGCCCAAAGGAAAACTCATCTATGAACATGCTATGAAACTCAGTCACACATGTCACCCAATCCCAATGACTGTCCCTCTTTGAACCAGTCAAGCCTGCGTTCAGTAGTGTCCCTCTTTGAACCAGTCAAGCCTTCGTTCATCTACTGCCACTCATGGCCAAACAGGGCTTGGTCTTACGTAGGGTGTCCCTCAAGGACTATCTCAGTAACCACATCGCAGCCTCGTCAGGCTCGGTATCATCATCGCATCCGGAGCGTAGCTCGCGGGGAGCGACCCCGCGAACTCAAGTATCTCACAACTGGCATAAAACCTCAGCCTCAGCAGGCTATAATCCATGATCAAACAGATCGGAACTCAATGCTCAACTAGCATAACTCAGTCGGAGAAAGACTCCACGACTCAACCTCAGAAAGCTAACCCACTAAAAGAAAGTACACAACCACTGGGACCGCCGTCCGCCCAAACGGCTCCCAAAACGACACTCCACTCATAGACGAGAAGAACCGTCTGACGCAGCAAGGGTCCGAGAATCTCGTTAGGCCGGTGCCTAGAACCCCAATCAAACAAGAACAGACTCTAGGCTTAGCCTATCGAAGTTCTCGATCTCTTACCGTTCAGGGATTCGGCCCCCCTCGGTTAAAGTGGGAAACCAACACAATATTCTAGGCTCACGGGCTGGAGGTGCTCTACAGCCAGATAGCGGAGGGTCCGAAAACCCCGGGAGACTAACACCTACAACCCCAATCAAACAAGAACAGGCTATAGGCGTAGCCTCCCGTTGCTTTCGACCCCAGAAAGAAATCAGCCCTTTGAACCCAGATCACTCACCCCTATTGGGTGAGGAACAATTTAGGAGAAAAGATGACCGTTATTATAAAATACCGTCTTGAGTTGAGAAAACCAACTTTTATAGATTTTAGTTCTTGAGAAAAATCAGTTAAAACGAGTTTATTTTTCGGACTCCAAAGGGTTAATGCCGCCGCCCAATCAAACAAGAACAGGCTTCGGCGACCCCTAGAAATTCGGAAGGAAAAACACTGGTTTACTAAAATCATGAGTGTCCAAAAACATTCTGGGTTCAAGGTCCTAATAACACGCGCTCACCACGATCACAACTCGGTGGTGACAACCGAACAGAGAAAAAATACCCAAAGAATCCGGGACCACCGTTTACCCAAAACGGTTCCCAAAACACTAACACTGCAACCAGACCACACTCAGCCCCCAGGCCCGAGTGCAACATACGTCCCACAATGTCCTGACCACTCGGCCCACTACCCGGGCGAGGAACTCTATGTCCAGAAAGAAATGCAATATGTGGGATGACTAAAGCATAAAAAAACCTAGCCCAGATTAAGGTTCTCAAGGTCTGGTTAAACACATGCGACATATGACAGGGGTACTAGTCAAGGTTCTAATAATACACTATTTCTAGCATGCAGAATCCTATCATAATAGAATTAGAGAGAAGTCTGCAGACTTGGAGAAAAATAATCCAACCCACCTCAAATGCATTCCGCAGGCAAACGCTGAAGTCGGTGAAGCGTCGAACCGCCCGCTGTCTCGAATCTGCCGAAAAACGGAAACCGCGCAACGCGCACATTGACGCGATCCCCGAAAAAATCCCCTGAGCTCAAACAACGCTCTCAAGTCCTCACAAAAAAAAATCTTGCGCGCATACAACTTCTCTGCCAACATCCACCAAAGCTCCAGCACAAAATCTGCACTCCAAAAAAATGCTCACATCCACAATCCACCTAAGTCCACCCACAACATCAGCATCACATTCATTAAATCCCATAAATTTCACCTACACCAACAGCACATCTAAATTCCATAAAGCCAATTCTTTGCTCCCAGCATACTACAAGCCCTCCATAACATCAGCACACTTATTTTTTAAGCTCACAACACACCCCATGCTCACAACCCCACCAAAAATCAAGCTTACATAACCCATATTACAAAAATCCATCAATACACTCTACCGACTTCAATTACATACACAGAACATCCCTCAGCACACACAAACACATCCTCCATTACACTCACAAAATATCAACAGCACCCTCTGCTCTCCCACAACCGACAAGCGGCACAAACCCGGGCCACCCAGCTCCCCTGGCTTCGCGTGGTGGAAGCATCTCAACCGGCCAAGCAGCACCAACTACACCACAACATGCAAGAAAGAGGGAAAAACCAAAGTCAGTGAAATAATAGGGCCAACACCCGCGATCGCCGGCGAAAACCGGACCCAAACACGAAAACCCAGCGCGCCGACGCGAGTCGCAAGCCGCAGCCACACGATCAGCACGCTGCGCGGCAGCTGCCGGCGCCGCTGGCGCGCCTGCCGCGCGACGCCCAAGCCTGCCGCGCGGCGCCTGGACAGTCCCGCGCGGCCCCTGGGCCCGCGCACGCAGCGCCTGCGCAGCTGCGCGCGGCGTCCCTGGCGCCCGCGCAGCGCGCAGGTGCAGCTGCGCGCGGCGCCCTTGGCGCCCGCGGGCAGCGCCCTGGCGCTAGCCGCGCGGCGCCCATGGGCTAGCCGCGGGGCACCCGTTGCGCAGCGCCCCGCTGCGCAGCGCCCTGCTGCGCGGCGTTCTGCTGCGCGGCGCCCACTGCGCAGCGTCTAGCTGCGCGGCGCCCTGCTGCGTGGCGCCCACTGCGCAGCGTCTAGCTGCGCGGCTCCTGCCGCGCAGCGCCAAGCGCCAGCCGCGCGCGCCGCCTTCGCGCGCCCGCGCGGCACCCTGAGGCCACCGAGCACAAGGACAAGCAGTCCAAACAATACCAAGGACACCAAAAAAACACAAAATCCCAAAACCAACATTCTCTAAAAAAAATTGTACATACCTGTTGGAGCTCGACGCGCGTTCGCTCCGCTCGCTCCACTCGGCTTCAAGCAGGGGACACCACCACTCTCATTTCCTTCTACTCTCTTTTCCTCTTTCTTCTTCTTCCTTCTTCCTCTTATTTCTTCCTTTCTTTCTTTTCCTCTGTTTCCCACTCAATTCCTCTGTTTTATAGAGGAGGAAGAAGGTGACGTGGCCACCACTTGCTAATTAAGGTGGATGGGTAACAACAATAAAATATTTCCCCCCCTTATCAAAATATCTGAACTCACATAAATCCACTTCCACAATTCCATTCTCCATTTTTTTTTTTCCTTTACTTCACGGACCCAAGAAAAATGCCAATAATTAATTAAATTAATTAAACAATCCAAGAATAGCCTACTCCAACTCACTTTTTGCCCTCGGGGCCTCCGCACCAGTCCGGAACCTCCCGAACTCTGCTGTAATCTGAAAATACACATGTCCACATCTTTTCCCCCTCAAAAAGCTCAACTGTGGAGTCGGTGTGCTCAATCCAAAAACCGGCTCCAAAATTGCCAGTTCCAACTCACTTTTCGCCTTCGGATCCTCCGCGTTAGTCCGGAACCTCCCGAACTCCGCTGAAATCATAAAATACACCTGATCCAAGTGTTTCCCAAATTTTCTGCACACCACTGTGGAGACGAGGCTTCCCAAACCAGTCCTCTAACGGCGCACAGTGCCCGAAAAACTCCGATTCAAGCTGGGGCTTCCACGTCGATCTAAAACAACCCGAGCTCATCTGAACACATAAATGGAACATGCTCGAGGCGATCTCTCCGCTCCACGCCACTTTGCTAGGTCGGTGCGCTATCCGATATCCCGGTATTCTACACTCTCCCCTCCTTAAAAAGGGTTTCGTCCTCGAAACCAGAATGAATCCAAATCTCAGGAGGATGACTCAATCAAATGGGGACAGAAAAACTCAACTCATCCTCAGGCTCTCAAGTGGTCGTTCTCACTCATCACGACGACTCCACCGAACCTTCACCAAAGGTATAACTCGACTGCACAATTCCTTAGCTTCATGAGCAAGAATTTGCATCGATTGCTTCTGATAGCTCAAATCCTTGTCCAACTCCAAGAAGCAGAACCCAAAACATGCGGGGGATCAAATCCATACATTCCTCAGAATAATAATAACTCTTTCGCTACCCATACAGCTAGCTACCCACGGCTCAAACTCGGGAATACATTCTCATATCCATCAATAAGAAAGAACCCAACATCATGAACATTCCCCCACCCCTAACTCTCGATTTGAAAACCAGCCGGCAACGGCGAAAAGTTCGAAAATCCCGAATGGCGAGTGCCTTCACCCCAATCAAACAAGAACAGGCTCCGGCACCCTTTTCCATTTTTGGAGTAGCCATCCGAAGTCGTCGATCAGTTTGTCAAGCCTCGGCATAAGCAGAAAAAGGGAGAGGGCATTGGAGTTGTTCCTGCTACCACTAACACTCCATATTCCAAATTCCAACAGTGGCATCCACTGAACAGTTACCTCGTTCCAAGGTTGCACTACTTGCCTAATCAAGGTGTACCTGACCATAATGTCCTCGCCGGGATAATATTACAAGATCAATCCTATATCTCGAGTAACTCTGACCACTGGCATTCATCCACATCAATGCTGGCATCATCCTCAGCTGGAACACACAATCCCACAAGTCTGACGATGCTGGACGTCTCTCTCTCGAGCTGGTCCCTCGCTTTTCGTCCCCCCCTTGGACGTGATCACAGATCCTCGGTTAATCCATCGAGCATGCACAATCGATGCATCTAAAGTCGGCACTCGCCGAGAATGCACAAAGAGATAGATATCCCAATGCAGTCCCCTCTCTAACATAATCAACCTCTAAGCCTCATCCTGGGCGACAAGGGGTACACTGCTCAACAATCGCGGAAACTCGCTCCAGGTCGTCAACTGCGCTCCCGGTGGTCCAGCAGGACGAACTCGACGCCCTCTAACTCTTGGCGCCCCTATCCAAAAGTGCATAACCAAGTGCACTAGATGCTTCTCCTGGATGAAAAAATCTTCAAATAACTTTTCCATAGCAGCAATCCAGCTCTCGGTCTCCCAAGGCTCCAACTCGATCCCGAAATCTGCAGGGGATGGAACTGGATGAAATACAACAACCAGTCAGCAACTCTCGCTGCTCCTGCACTACTCATAGTGCAATGTGGGTCGAAATCGACGATGTCGCGGTCGGAGGTACTACTGGCGGTACCCCGGGAGATGCTCTCTGTCCAAGCATGCGCATCACGCGCTCCATGTTCTCTTCCTGGCGCCGCATCGCCTAAAACATCTGGGCTACCTGGGCCCGTAACTCACAGACCTTACTCTGCTCTGTCCATTCAGCCTCCCGCTGTTCGGGCTCCACATCCAAGGTCGAACACGCCCTCGCCGCTGCACGGCGTCTCGGAAGCATCGAAAACCACTACAACAGAACACACATTAGGACCAAAACTCTCTCGACCCAATCAAGCGAAAGTCTATAACCTGTTACCCATACTAAAGCATTATGTTGTCTGCAGCCAATATAACCACTTTAAGAGAATAACATGTAAAATCACTCATCCCATCCCTTGGGAGAGGTAAAAACTCAATCAGGACTCTCGCTACAAGTCACGACTCTCACGTAGTCATCCTAATGTCCAACCACAAGCCTAGGGTTTCTAAGTCCTCAATGACCTACATCCTAGGCTCTGATACCACCCTAATCTGTCACGCCCCGGGGTCGAAACTGCGACCCGGGTTCGCCAACAGATCCGCCGTCGGCACGGGAAGGCCCGCACCGACGAAGCGTCTAACCTGCAAAAGATAGAACTACAGCTACACAGATGTCAGAGCGGAAATAAAGCTGCAATATAAAGTCAAACTACTAGTAAGCTGAAAATAAATACAAAGTCCATCTCCCAAAATTCCTGAATAATACAAGGTCAGATACAAATAAAAATCCACCTATACATCATCTATGAAACCAAAAAGGGAGATAACTAAAACTGGTAATCTAACAATAAACAGTGAATCCCACAGTCCGGGATGGTACATCTACCTCACTCTAAAGGAACTATGCAGGTAGGGAACTATCTCGCGACTCCCTGTCCTCGGTCCGTCGTGCCAGCTCGGCAAGAACGGAAGGAAAAACCTCAGCAACCTGTCACCGACAGAGGGTGTGAGAACTACATCCTACAGTAGTTCTCAGTGGGTACCGTCTCCAAGACCCACGGTCTGCCCACTAAGTCTACTAGAGGCATAAGATAACACAAAAAGACTGTGATAAAGAAAACTAAGCTGGAAAAGTATCTACAGCTATCATGCCTCTATCTACTATGCTCAAGAGGGAAAAACACAGATGATGGTATGCCTCCACTCGCTACTGCTAATATGTCTCAAGTACCATGCTCAAAGGAAAACTCATCTATGAACATGTTATCAAACTCACTCACACATGTCACCCAATCCCAATGACTGTCCCTCTTTGGACCAGTCAAGCCTGCGTTCATCTACTGCCACTCATGCCCAAACAGGGCTTGGTCTTACATAGGGTGTCCTTCAAGGACTATCTCAGTAACCACATCGAATCCGGAGCGTAGCTCACGGGGAGCGACCCCGCGAACTCAAGTATCTCACAACTGGCATAAAACCTCAGTCTCAGCAGGCTATAATCCACAATCAAACAGATCGGAACTCAATGCTCAACTAGCATAACTCAGTCGGAGAAAGACTCCACGACTCAACCTCAGAAAGCTAACCCACTAAAAGAAAGTACACAACCACTGGGACCGCCGTCCGCCCAAACGGCTCCCAAAACGACACCCCACTCATAGACGAGAAGAACCGTCTGACGCAGCAAGGGTCCGAGAATCTCGTTAGGCCGGTGCCTAGAACCCCAATCAAACAAGAACAGACTCTAGGCTTAGCCTATCGAAGTCTCGATCTCTTACCGTTCAGGGATTCGGCCCCCCTCGGTTAAAGTGGGAAACCAACACAATATGCTAAGCTCACGGGCTTGAGGTGCTCTACAGCCAGATAGCGGAGGGTCCCAAAACCCAGGGAGACTAACACCTACGACCCCAATCAAACAAGAACAGGCTATAGGCGTAGCCTCCCGTTGCTTTCGACCCCAGAAAGAAATCAGCCCTTTGAACCCAGATCACTCACCCCTATTGGGTGAGGAACAATTTAGGAGAAAAGATGACCTTTATTATAAAATACCGTCTTGAGTTGAGAAAACCAACTTTTATAGATTTTAGTTCTTGAGAAAAATCAGTTAAAACGAGTTTATTTTTCGGACTCCAAAGGGTTAATGCCGCCGCCCAATCAAACAAGAACAGGCTTCGGCGACCCCTAGAAATTCGGAAAGAAAAACACTGGTTTACTAAAATCATGAGTGTCCAAAAACATTCTGGGTTCAAGGTCCTGATAACACGCGCTCACCACGATTACAACTCGGTGGTGACAACCGAACAGAGAAAAAATACCCAAAGAATCCGGGACCACCGTTTACCCAAAACGGTTCCCAAAACACTAACACTGCTACCAGACCCGACTCAGCCTCCAGGCCCGAGTGCAACATACGTCCCACAATGTCCTGACCACTCGGCCCACTACCCGGGCGAGGAACTCTATGTCCAGAAAGAAATGCAATATGTGGGATGACTAAAGCATAAAAGAACCTAGCCCAGATTAAGATTCTCTAGGTCTGGTTAAACACATGCGACATATGACAGGGGTGCTAGTCAAGGTTCTAATAATACACTATTTCTAGCTTGCAGAATCCTATCATAATAGAATTAGAGAGAAGTCCGCAGACTTGGAGAAAAATAATCCAACCTACCTCAAAAGCATTCCGCAGGCAAACGCTGAAGTCGGTGAAGCGTCGAACCGCCCGCTGTCTCGAATCTGCCGAAAAACGGAAACCGCGCAACGCGCACATTGACGCGATCCCCGGAAAAATCCCCGGAGCTCAAACAACGCTCTCAAGTCCTCACAAAAAAAATCTTGCGCGCATACGACTTCTCTGCCAACATCCACCAAAGATCCAGCACAAAATCTACACTCCAAAAAAATGCTCACATACACAATCCACCTAAGTCCACCCACAACATCAGCATCACATTCATTAAATCCCATAAATTTCACCTACACCAAAAACACATCTAAACTCCATAAAGCCAATTCTTTGCTCCCAGCATACTACAAGCCCTCCATAACATCAGCACACTTATTTTTTAAGCTCACAACACAACCCATGCTGACAGCCCCACCAAAAATCAATCTTACATAACCCATATTACAAAAATCCATCAATACACTTTACCAACTTCAATTACATACACAGAACATCCCTCAGCACACACAAACACATCCTCAATTACACTCACAAAATATCCACAGCACCCTCTGCTCTCCCACAACCGACAAGCAGCACAAACCCGGGCCACCCAGCTCCCCCGGCTTCGCGTGGTGGAAGCATCTCAACCGGCCAAGCAGCACCAACTACACCACAACATGCAAGAAAGAGGGAAAAACCAAAGTCAGTGAAATAATAGGGCCAACACCCGCGATCGCCGGGGAAAACCGGACCCAAACGCGAAAACCCCGCGCGCCAACGCGAGTCGCAAGCCGCAGCCACACGATCAGCACGCTGCGCAGCAGCTGCCAGCGCCGCTGGCGCGCCTGCCGCGCGACGCCCAAGCCTGCCGCGCGGCGCCTAGACCGCCCCGCGCGGCCCCTGGGCCCGCGCGGCCCCTGGGCCCGCGCGAGCAGCGCCTGCGCAGCTGCACGCGGCATCCCTGGCGCCCGCGCAGCGCGCAGGTGCAGCTGCGCGCGGCGCCCTTGGCGCCCGCGCGCAGTGCCCTGGTGCTAGCCGCGCGGCGCCCTTGGCGCCCGCGCGGAGCGCCCTGGCGCTAGCCGCGCGGCGCCCTTGGCGCCCGCGCGCAGCGCCCTGGCGCTAGCCGCGCGGCGCCCATGGGCTAGCCGCACGGCGCCCAGCCGCGGGGCACCCGCAGCGCAGCGCCCCACTGCGCGGCGCCCAGCTGCGCGGCGCCCACTGCTCTGCGTCTAGCTGCGCGGCGCCCTGCTGCGTGGCGCCCACTGCGCAGCGTCTAGCTGCGCGGCGCCTGCCGCGCAAAGCCAAGCGCCAGCCGCGCGCGCCGCCTTCGCGCGCCCGCGCGGCACCCTGCGGCCACCGAGCACAAGGACAAGCAGTCCAAACAATACCAAGGACACCAAAAAAACACAATCCCAAAACCAACATTCTCTAAAAAAAAACTGTACATACCTATTAGAGCTCGACGCGCGCTCGCTCCGCTCGCTCCACTCAGCTTCACGCAGGGGACACCACCACTCTCATTTCCTTCTACTCTCTTTTCCTCTTTCTTCTTCTTCCTTCTTCCTCTTCTTTCTTCCTTTCTTTCTTTTCCTCTGTTTCCCACTCAATTTCTCTATTTTATAGAGGAGGAAGAAGGTGACGTGGCCACCACTTGCTAATTAAGGTGGATGGGTAACAACAATAAAATATTTCCCCCCTTATCAAAATATCTGAACTCACATAAATCCACTTCCACAATTCCATTCTCCTTTTTTTTTTTTCCCTTTACTTCGCAGACCCAAGAAAAATGCCAATAATTAATTAAATTAATTAAATAATCCAAGAATAGCCAACTCCAACTCACTTTTTGCCCTCGGGGCCTCCGCACCAGTCCGGAACCTCCCGAACTCCGCTGTAATATGAAAATACACATGTTCACAGCTTTTCCCCCTCAAAAAGCTCAACTGTGGAGTCGGTGTGCTCAATCCAAAAACCGGCTCCAAAATTGCCAGTTTCAACTCACTTTTCGCCTTCGGATCCTCCGCGTCAGTCCGGAACCTCCCGAACTCCGCTGAAATCATAAAATACACCTGATCCAAGTGTTTCCCAAATTTTCTGCACCCCACTGTGGAGACGAGGCTTCCCAAACCAGTCCTCTAACGACGCACAGTGCCCGGAAAACTCCGATTCAAGCTGGTGCTTCCGTGTCGATCTAAAACAACCCGAGCTCATCTGAACACATAAATGGAACATGCTCGAGGCGATCTCTCCGCTCCATGCCACCTTGCTAGGTCGGTGCGCTATCCGATATCCCGGTATTCTACATAGTGAGCAAGTCGAAAAGTGAGGTATACAACAACCACCCACCTCGATAACGAAGCACGTATCCAACTCGCCCTCTCACAAAGAAAACCCCGGCTCACTGCGAACATTGCAAAAAAGACCATAATGGTGCACAAATTAATCCTACAATTAACACAAAACCGCTGTCCGCACAACAGTCCAGAAGATGGTCAATTTTCACCTACGAGATGACCTCGGAAAATTCCAAAAAAATATCCACTGCGATCGTCACGTCGAGTAGATGTAAATCGACCACTCCGGGGACGCCATGTGTCCCCCGCCCTGGCCCATGCACCCGCTGTGCCACCCCGTGGACCGCGCCCACATGAGCCGGCCAATCCCAGGCCGCCACGTGGCACCCAGCCGTTCCACGGCCTCCCCATGCACCCGAAACCACTAAAAACTTCCGGGGGTCCGTTTTTGGGCATCCGGACTCAGAAAAATATAAGTAAATAGCCGTTTTCAAGAGTTTTTCCACGCTGAATCCGAATCCGGCCTCCGATCAGCCTGAAACCACTTCTAAAATTCGACAACAACAGCCGAAGGACAGGCTTGATCTAAAACCTCACTGAGTTAATCCAACACGTCCATTTGACGTGTTGCGAGCCCGACACACCAATAATAGGTGTCTCACACCACGGGTTACAGGGGGAAAGCCACACTAAAGTCTGGGTCACTACATGTGGAGCACCCACTGCAATCGCCTCAATGGCGGCTGCCTGCGTAGTTGTCTGCTGCGCTAACTACTGAACAATGCTCACAAGTACCGACAACTGCTCAGCCATTGCCTGCACAAACACGGGGTCAAAACAATAAAAACCATACCTGCACAATAATCATGCTAACCCAGAATTTCATTCCAACAAACCTCGCGCTCTCACGTGCCTATACCTAGGTCATCCTATAGGTCAACCTAACCTGTGGTTCTGTAACGAGTGATGTTGGAAAAACCTTTTGGAAAATCGTGGTTGATACTGTTTTGCTATGATATCATCTTAATTTGTCACGCCCCGGGAGTAATTTGAGAACTCAAATACACAAAAATTCATGTTTTGCGAAAGCTTTTTTTTTATATATAAAAATCGCTCCCAGAACGTACCCAGATATACAAGATCTCTCCATACAAACAGACAGTCTCCCTTATATATGCACGGCGTAAACATCTTTACAACTACAACCATCTACCACATTCAACAACTTGCAGAAATATATGCAACATTTTATCCAATAAAAGATTTGAACGAATTAACTTGAAGTAACAATGTCATCTTTTGAAAACAGTGCCCACCCGGCGCATTTTTAAGTAGAAAGGATAAAACCACAAAGTTTTAAAATCCATGCTTATCCGACGCATTGTTTTGAAAACCAATTCGATAAATCTCATTCAAAATCAACGTCCACGAGACGCGAAACTCAACTAATGAAAGTCATAGTAACACTCCAACAATCACTCAACATCCACAGAATCACAACATACAAAACTATTAACAACAGGGAAAATATAGTAACTAATAACTACACTGAGGTAAAGGAATAACTGAGATGCCTCTAATCTGTCACGCCCTGGCGTCAAAACTGCGACCCGGGCTCGCCAACAGATTCGCCACTGTCACGCCCCGGGGTCGAAACTGCGACCCGGGCTCGCCAACAGATCCACCGCCTATACAGAACCCCGCATAGGCGAAGCATCCAACCTGCAAGAAAATGTACTACAGTTAAACAGATATCAGAGCTAATAAAGAAAACTGCTGAAAAACTAAAATCCTATCACTGTACAACTGGAAATAATGAAACAATATCCATCTCCCAAAAGATCATCATACAAAATCCTCTGGTACAACATCCAAGAACTCAAATACAAAATAAACTAAAATAATAATACACCAGTGTACAGGCTCTCAGTACAAGTCATAACCTCACTACAACAATCTCTCAAAAGCAGAAATAAAACTAATCTACTGACTGTACTACAAATCTCCAATGTGGGGGTACAGCTACTCTCCAAAGACAGGTAGGGATCTAGCTCGCGACTCCCTCGCCTCAAACAGCAACAGCAGAATCAACTTCTCCCACAGATGACTCTGCAAAACAAAGAAGAGGAAATAAAAAGGAGGGGGAGAACCCCCCAACGGGTGTGTGAACTACATCAACATGTAGTTCTCAGCGGGTACCACCACCAAGCCCGACGGTCTGCCCACTAAGTCTACTAGAGGCATAAGATAACAATGCAGTAAAAACTGAACAAGAAAAGCTGGAGATACTCTACAGCTACCATGCCTCTATCTAAATGCTCAATGGGTGATACAGATGAAAAGATATGCAACTACTCGCACCCAAGGTGCTCAATCGACCCAATCGAACTGACTGCCTCATAGGGTCCAGTCAAGCCTGCGCCTACCTACTGCCAGTACATCCACGGAGGACTGGACTTACGTAGGGCGTCCGTGACTGCCAAAACTGGCCCAGCCAGAAGGACTGCATCCGTGACTGCCTAAAAAAGGCCCAGCCAGAGGGACAGCATCGACAAGTCGCGATACGAAAGTAATAGGCCCACTCCGGACGGGGCACTCGAGGGGCGCGACCCCACCGAGGAAAAAGGTATCCGCGCATCTCTGTCGAGCTCAAGGTGGCTCATGCAGGCTATAGTCAAAATCCACGCTCACTCTCAGAACGGAAGGACTCAAGATCCTCAAACATCTCGCACGACGGTCGGAGTACTCTCAACGACTCAGCTAAACAGCTCTCACGAATCTCGAGACACTAACGAACTCAACCAACTCGTGGCACAAAACACACTGGCTGGAGATACTCCACAGTGGGGACCGACCCACAACTCAGGGCTAGCAACACTGGTCGGACGACACTCAACGACCCGGGACCACCGTCAACCCAAACGGTTCCCAACAACACTGACCGGAAGATCCTCAACGATCCGGGATCACCCAACGGCTCCCAAAAACACCAACACTGGTCTAAACTCAGCTACCAGACTCCACTCAGCCCCCAAAATGAGGCAAAGTGATCAACACAGAAATCGAAGGCGTACCTCTCTTGAATGCGCTGCCACAAAAATCAGCTCAAAGGTCCATCGGGGTAGTCCAGGAGGCCTCGCGCACTGAAATGCGACGGTAGAAGCCAAAATCGAAGGAGCGTCGCAGTGCGCCACGTCGCAGAAAACGCCGATGCCGCGGGCTCTAAAAAAAATTCGGGAATCCTTCAAGAGTTGCAGCACAAGATGAAGAACAAGTCATCTTCAGGGCTCTGTCGCAGGGGAGCTCGAAAAAAGGCTCAAAAGAACGGCCAAAGGGGGCTATATATAGCCAAAATAGAACAATTCACTTAATTCCATCTGGGTCCCCACTTTCGGGCGCCCGAAACAATTCTGGGCGCAAACTATGCCGCTGTAGAGTACCGGGACTTCGTATAGTGTACCGACTCCGTAAGATAGCGTGATGCGGGGAAATCGTCTGGAGCGTGTTCCATTTGTGTTTGCAGATGAGTTCGGGTTGGTTCGGATCGACGCGAAAGCCTTTGGGTCGAAATGTGAGTTGACGGCGTCGAATTTGGAAGCCCCAGCTTGAATCAGCATTTTCATGGCATTGCGTACGTGTAGAGTACTGGTTTTGGATAGAGCATCGACTCCACAGTTGTGCACAGAAAAATTGAAAAATACTTGGGACATGTGTATTTTATGTTTACAGTGGAGCTCGGGAGATTTCGGAGTGATGCGGAAGCTTCTGGGGCAAAAAGTGAGTTGGCGACAAAGGAAACAGAGGCTTCAGCTGATTTTGGGATTTTGGAGCTTTGGGTTCCGGAACCAAGTGCTGGGTTCTGGAACTGCCTTGTTGGTTCCGGAACCAGCAGTTTGGTTCCGGAACCGAGGGGGGGGGGGTACCGGTACCCAGCTTGTGGTACCGGTACCCAGCATCACATGAAGCCCAATTTTTTAGCAGATTGGATATTTTGAAGGGTATATTGGTCTTTTCACCTCCCCAGCTGCCCTGTACCTCACGCCACCTTCTATATAGAGCCATCCAACCCTGCTTCTTCTCCATTTCAACCTGAGGAAAAAGAGAAGAGAAGAAGAGGAAAGAAAAGAGAAGGTGAGAAATAAGAAGTGCAGTTAACTAGTGCAAGCTTGGTGTTGTCCTGCTGCTTAGAGTTAAGCGGAGTCGCGCGCGCGTCGGCTGCATGCAAGGTAAGTTGGCAGATTTTCCAAGTTGGATTTTTGGATTTCCTTTATGGATTTAGAGTGAGATATTCAGTTGAATTTTGGGTGTTTTCCTTCTCTCTTTCCCTGCTTACCTTGAGAGCAGCTTGTTATGCTGCTTGGTTGTTGAGCTTTGGAATTACACCGTGCGGAGCCGAGGGTGTACGCATGCATGTGCATGAGCTGGTTGTTGACAGAGAGTGAGCCGGAGCGCGCAGAAATTTTGTAGAGGACTCGGGAGTGCGCGCGCGCGACGCGGTTTTGGAGTTTCGGCAGGTTGTGGATTCAGCGCTTCCCCGACTTCGGCTTTGCCTACGGAAAGCATTTTAGGTGGGTTGGAATTTCTTTAAGATTTATGGAATGCCTTCTAATGCTATTGTATGCATGTCTAGCATGTCTAGCTTAGCTGTTTTTCTACAGTTGGTAAATCTGATAGTTACCTAGAAAACTGTAGAAAAATAATCATGAGCCCCAGATATTTTTAGCATGACCTAGAGATGATTTGACACTAGACTGCATGGTTAGTTGGCTTTAGGATTGCATCTGAACCGTTTTAAAAATCGTCGAACCTGTTTTAATGAAAACTGAGCTTTGAAAATAGTTTTAAAATATTGAGATCGCCCAGAGAGGTTGAGTAGGTTCAGGATGCATGTGTCCTCGTGCCTGGTGGCCGAGTGGACTTTTAGAGCTCTGTGGGATGAGCTTCTAGTGTCATGAGAGAGTTTGAGCATTATTCCACTTCGGGGGCGGAATTTCTGGGCCTCCTGTGTGATAGATTGAGGTTTGATCTCCCTGGTTGGGATTGATGAATTTATTCTGGATCATGGGTCGTGCATTATCAGATTGTGTCGTGGAGGTGGTTCTCCAACTTAGCTATGAGAGTTTGGGCTTTGGCAGATTGAGTCGTGGAGGGTTCCCCGACTTAGCCATGGGTTGTGCACGCTATCAAGTAGTGGCTCATGCAGGCTATAGTCGGAATCCACGCTCTCTCTCAGAACGGATAGCCTCAAGATGTTCATCCTCTCACAATGACCTTGGGACCACCGTCAATCCCCAAACGGTTCCCAACAACACTAGCACTTGTCTAAACACAGCTACTAGACTCTACTCGGTCCCCCTGACACAAGTGCAACAATAAAGTAAATACCTGTAACGACCTCAATCTGGTGCCACCAGTAAAACTGGTACTGCCTGCTATGCCTGACAAATCGGGTATGCTGGCCAAAGCATAACACCGATAAGGGATAGGAGTCTCAAGGACTCAAAGTAAGTAACAGATCGGCCACTCTAACTGTCCGATCGCACACTCCGGAGTGGCACTCGAGGGGAGCGACCCACACGAGTAAAGTATCTCAGTAACCAGTAACAGAAGTATAAATCAGCAGGACTGGATCATGACTCTGATCAAAGTGGGAAAGCCCAACCACTAAAGAAGCCTCGGTCCTCAATCAGATGCAAAAATACACAAATAGTGGGAAACTCTGTCCACTAGAGAAATCAGATACCCAATCTGGTGCATAAATAAATATCCGGTCAACCGCCCAATATCCGCGGTTACCGCAATACCCTGCCGTCTATAATCAAGTCCTATAACCGACCTCCGGTCAACCGCCCAAAGTTCGCGGTCACCACAAACCCAGCCAACCGCAATCCAACACAACCCGTCCCTGACACCAATGTCCCGGCTACACTACCCAGACCCCTGCTCGAACCCGAGCAACACTGACCACCTGACTAACAAAGAAAGAGAAAAGGATAACATGGTTTCTCCTAAGTCAAGTTCCAAAAGTAGTGCAGCAGTAAAAGATGGCCTAACTACATGTCCATACAAGCATGCTTTTGTCCTCAGAAACGATAAAAAAGGGTGAAACATATAATAGCAAAGCATGCTAAAATATTCCTGCTATGATATACCAATCTCACACAAGTAGTCCGTTCCTTGCTTACCTCTCGCTCATATCGGTTGTACATCAAATATGCCTGCTATCAGTCATAGAAGGGTGACATCCCCATAAGTGCACTTACATTCACCATAACATAACAATCTTATCAATATTAAGCTTACCCACCTGAAGTGCTCAATCCAAGGCAAACCTGGGGTCGGCGAAGAGCGTGGCCGCTTGCTAATAAAATCTTCCGAACCCGCAATCCTCGGTACATGTC
This sequence comes from Tillandsia leiboldiana, assembly GCA_029204045.2. NCBI lineage: Eukaryota > Viridiplantae > Streptophyta > Magnoliopsida > Poales > Bromeliaceae > Tillandsia > Tillandsia leiboldiana. Next base: position 13,812,080 of record CM055066.1, read on the forward strand.
GCGCAAGTCTCGGCTCCAAACAATATCACCCCAACAAGCAACACAACATACTAATCAATACCCCCAAACATACACTTGCTGTTTTCTAAAATATCAACAAGAAGAGCATCCTCACCTCAAGGCAGCGCTCCAAAAATTCCAGAAGATTCACGGTTGCGATCCTCGCGACGAGTAGCCCCAAAACGAGTACTCACACGCCCCGTTCTGACACCTGTAGGCCAAGTTACAAGTTATACAATGTGGGGCGCCGGTAATCCACAAAACTGCGAAATCTGCGGGATACAACCCCGAAAAAGCTTAATTCCCACCTTCGTTGAGTCCACAGAAAAATCCAATAAAAATACTGCCGCGAGTGTCGCGTCGAGCCCTTCGAAAGGAGTACCTGCACATCCCAATCCGAGTGTTGTACATCAAGATAAAAATCCGACAAAGTGACCCTCTCAAAAGAATTCTGTACAAAAACTGTAGCACATAGCTCTGGGAAAAAGGGAATTTGCACCTTCGAGAAAAACTCAGAAAAATCCAGGAAAATTCGAGGACGTTCCTTGCGATGTGTAGATGCAAAAAGTATTTACGCACGTCTCCATCCGATGTCCGAGCGCGGAGATAGAAAATCGACAAGCATCCGCTGTCCAAAATCTCACAGCAGGAAAAGGGGTCACAGAAACACCTCGGGAATAGTGCCGAAAACTCAAAACGAGAAGAAGTGAACAACACGGAAAACGAAGCCTTACCTCTCGTGAACGCGCTGCATTGAAAATCGGCTCAAAATTCCATCGGGGTGATCCGCTGTGCCTCGCGGACTGAAGAGCGACGGTAATAGCCAAAAATCCAAAGTGCGTCGCTGTGCGGCGCGTCGTAGATAACACCGAAGCCGCAGTCTCCAAAAATCCCGAAAATCCGTCGGAGTGGGGAGGGTACAGTGTAGAAAGCTTCTGCAGAAGAGGGAGACCCCGAAACTGCCAAAAAACCCGTACCAAGGCCTCCTGTTGCCTATTTATAGGCTGAAATCCAAGCCAAAAAGACACATCCTGGTACACTTTCCGGGCGCCCGGAATTTCCGGGCGCAAACAGTGCCGTTGATCTCAACCTTCCATCGCGCGCCCGGATCGCCGAGATGCTGCCACATCGACACAGAACAGGGAACAGCCGACGTGACCACGCCGCGCGCCACGTGGTCCAACCCGCTGCCGACAAGTGGCGCGCCCAACGCGCGGGAAACCGCGGTCAGCGCGCCCACGTGCGCGCCTCCGACGCCGCCTGCAACTCTGCACGCACGCGCCCCGAGGCTGGCCCCACATGCTCCGTGGACCCGGTCCACAGCACCGACCACTCAAGTCACGCCACGTGGCCCGCCTCCGATGCACGCCGGCCCGTGGACCGCGAGCCTGCCCGCGCGCCCGCGCGCCTGCCCGCGCTCCTGCCCGCGCCCGCGCGCCTGCCCGCGGTCGCCCGCCGCTTGCCCGAGCCCGCGCCGTCGCCGCCGGAACAGTGTCAAGGTGCCTCGAAAATTGTGCGCGTCATCCGGGCTCCGAAAAATGCAAGTGAATAGTCCATTTTCATCGTTTTCGCGTGCTGAATCCAAATCCGCTGTCCGATTTGCCAAATTCCAACTATAAAAATTGCCGAAGGCATCCGGAGAGGTGTTCCTTGGTCGAAACTTCGCGCTGAGTCCAATTTTAATATCCACTTCGTGCGAAACCACTTCTAAACATCCGACGGGGTCCTACAATCACTCACATGATCAATTTTAAGCCGGAAGTCCATCACTTGTGTCCAAATTGTGAACAAACACCACCGACACACTACGTCGGGCTCCAGAAGCTGCCAATCAACCAGTAATCACATCGTGGGGATTCAGGTCCTCACATTAGCTGTAGTTATTTTCCAGCTTTCCTATTATCTATCAGCATACCTATTGTTTTGCCTCTAGTAGACTTAGTGTCACGCCCCGGGGTCGAAACTGCGACCCGGGCTCGCCAACAGATCCGCCATCTGTACGGAAACTGCCGTACAGACGAAGCGTCTAACCTGCAGAAAGAATCAACAACAATATACAGATATCAGAGCGGAAAGTAAACTACTAAAAACTAAAAACCAAACACGGTACAACTGAAAAATAATACAATATCCATCTCCCCAATACCGATCATATAAAAGTCCTCTGATACAAAACCCAAAAGGGAGATATCTCTATAAATAAGTCAGTGTACAAGCTCTCGATACAAAAATATCCTCACTACATCAGTCTCTCAAACTGTAAAATAAGGTACAACTCTATAGCTCTCTACAAAGGTCACTCAACAGAGGAAAAAGAGGTAAACTATCAACCGAAGCTCTCCTCAGAAGGGGTACCGCTACACTCCAACGACGGGTAGGGAACTAGCTCGCGACTCCCTCGCCTCGGTCAGAAGGATCAGCAACTGGAGCAACAGGAACAGGAGAAGAAGTTCCTAGGGAAAAAGACACCACGACGGGTGTGAGAACTACTTCCCATAGTAGTTCTCAGTGGGTGCCGTCAACAAGCCCAACGGTCTGCCCACTAAGTCTACAAGAGGTAAAAGATAACAGTGCAATGAAAACTGAACAAGAAAAGCTAGAGCTACTCTACAGCTACTATGCCTCTATCTAGACACTCAAAAGTGGAACAGATGAAAGTAAATGAGACCACTCACACCCAAGGTGCTCAATCGACCCAATCGAACTGACTCGATCATAGGGTCCAGTCAAGCCTGCGCCTGGCGACTAGGAAACGCACCTGCCCACTACCACACATCCACATGAGGACGGGATTTACGTGGGGCGTCCTGTCCGGCTAACTCATCCCTCGCGCACAACTTCCTCAACAGGCCCATCGTTGCCTCCACTGCGGAAACTGCCCCAACAGGCCAACCATCGCATCCACAGCGGCATCTCAGGGGGCACGACTCTAACTGAGGAAAATGGCGCGGCACAGAGTATCAAACCTTGGTATATGCAGGCTAGTCAAAATCCACGCTCACTCTCAGAACGGTAGGACTCAAGATCCCCAAATATCTCACACAATAGTAGGAGCACTCTCTACGACTCAGCTGATCAGCTAACACAAAACACGGAACACTAGCCTCTCCAACAGCTCGCAGCACAAAGCACACTGGCTGGAGGTACTCCACAGCCAGGAACGACCCACAACTCAAGCTGACAATACTGGTCGGACCACACTCAACGACCTGGGATCACCGTTAACCCCAACGGTTCCCAACAACACTGACCGGAAGATACTCGACGGCCCGGGACTACCGCCTGCTCAACGGCTCCCTTCCACGACAGTGCAACATGGAAACAAGACCTCTCGGGACTACCGTTTACCCAAACGGCTCCCGGCACAGATAAGCAACCCGCTACAACTACCAGACTCCACTCTGCTCCCAAGCAAGAGTGCAAAAGCATCCCACACTAAAAGCAAGTCCCGACCTCTCGGCCCACTACCCGGGCGAGGATAACACTATGTCCAGGAATGAAAGAACAGTGTGGATGTCTAAGCATAAAATAACCCTAGCCAGAGTGAGGGTTTTCTACTGGTCTGGTTACACATGCAACATATGACGGGGGTGCTAGGTCAAGTTCCAAGATAACTATGTTAACAGATGATAAAAAGAATAACCATTCCAACAATCTAGCATGCTACACAAGGAAATAAACTATCATGCATAGTCCTACATCAATAGAATTAATGTACAGTCCATAAAACTTGGAGATAAGGCCACCCACCTCGATTTGCCACCAATTGCTCGTAGACACTTGCAATTGGCCTCCACGCGATCCGCACGCAAAACGATGTCGCTGCCGGAGTCCGCACGCAAAGCGGAGCACGCCGCCGGAGTTCGCACACAAAACGGAGCGCGATGCCGGAATCCGCACGCCAAACGGAGTCCGCACGCAAAACGATGCACGGTGCTGGAGTCCGCACGCAAAACGAAGTCCGCACGAAAAACGGTGCACGGTGCCGGAGTCCGCACGCAAAACGGTGCACGGTGCCGGAGTCCGCAAGCAAAACGGAGTCCGCACGAAAAACGGAGCACGGTGCCGGAGTTCGCACGCAAAACGGTGCACGGTACCGGAGTCCGCACGCAAAACAGAGTTTGCACGCAAAACGGTGCATGGTGCCGGAGTCCGCACGCAAAACGGTGCACGGTGCCAGAGTCCGCACGCAAAACGGGGTCCGCACGCAAAACGGTGCACGGTGCCCAACACAGAAAAGAGCAAGAGGGTCAATTACAGTCTAAAAGAACGCTCCAAAAACTGTACAAAAAATACAGAAAAACCAACACACGGGACCTACCCGATTGCGCCGTCGTCGCCGAAACGCTCCGCCGGGCGACCTCGCACGCAAAACGAGGTCCACGACGCGCCGCCGCACCTCACGCAACCTCCTCCCTCACTCCCTCTCGCTCTTGGGTGCAGAAGAAAGAAAGGAAAGGGAGAAAATGGCGGTGCGGGGAGGAAGAAGAAGAAGAAAAGAGGGAGAGAGAGAAGGGTGGTCCACGGCCCACGGTGCACGGTGCACCCGCCGGTCCACCGCACCCATGCGGGTGCACCCGGTCCAGGCAGCGAATGGCGGGGCCACGTGGCCGCGCCACGCGGCCGCGCAGTCCGCGCGCCACACGGGCGCGTGACACCGCGCTGCCCACAGGCGCGGGACACGCGCCCGTGACACGGGCGAACGCCCCCGCGCCGCGCGGGCGCCAAGAGGGGTCCGCCACCTGGCGGCCCCCACGTGGCCCACGCTGGAGGCGCGCCTCCCTGCGCTCCTGACGCGCCTGCTGCGCGTACCTCGAGCCCTGTGCCGCACCTCGGGATCCGCGCCGCTTCAGGATCCGTGCCACGTCGCCTCGGTTTGCGTGCCGCGTTGTCTCGAAAAATGCGCACGCCTACCGGGCTCCAAATCAAACAAGTAAATAGTCCATTCTTAGCGATTTCGCGCGTTGAATCCAAAAACGATGTCCGTTTCTCCAAATTCTCATCCGAAAATTTGCCGAATGCCCACTCGATCCGATTTTCGCGCCGGGTCCAACTCTGAAGTCCGATTTGCTAAATTTCAACTCTAAAAATTCTCGAAGGCGACCGGAGAGGTAATCTGTTATCCAAACTTCGCCCGGAGTCCAATTCTGACCTCCGAATCGCGCGAAACCACCTCTAAACACCCGACGGGTCATCCAAATTCCCACGGGGTCTCCTTTTAAGCACGAAGTCCAACACTTGTGTCCAAAATGCGCGCAAACACCACCGACACATCACGCAGGCCTCCAGTGATGCAACTAAATCCCAAATTGCATCACAAATCCATTTCTTGGGCCCGACAACCGCACATACACTCCCAACGGCCCCTAAAAGCTGCCAAACAACCGGCAAACCCTACGCGGGAGATTCCGGGACCTCACACCCTCCCCCACTAAAAGAAAGTTTCGTCCTCGAAACTAGCTCAAGCCCATCAGGAGTCAAGAATACCACGGCTAGGTATCTAACAATACGCCTCCAGCTCCCTAAACCCCACTCGCTCCTCGTGATTACTTCGCAACAACAACAACAAGTACGGTATGACCCGATGTGCAATTCTCTCATCTCTCGAGCCAGAAATTGCTACGGGCGTCCCTCGTACTCCAACAATCACAGATCTCAAGAGGCAAGTCAATCACGGGCGAGGAAAATCACATCATTACTGAGCTGAGACGTGAAAAACAAAAGGGCTCCACTAAAAGGCTGGGGGAAACTGAAATAACCACAAGTGTAACACGCACCAAACCACAACATGGTGCCAACCTCAACAAGACGACCCGAGCATACCCGCATATTAATCCAATAAGGAAGGGAATCCAATACGCTGGGGTCTTCACTCGGTTACCTCCCGATCCGAAACCACTCGAGTGGACAACACAACTGCAGGCTACCCTCAAAAGGGATCCTCAAAAGGCACAATCTCGTGCCACAGTTGGTCGCTCAACATGCTATCATAACCCCAACGGACCCACGGGTCGAAGTCGATCCCCTCAACTAATAAAGAACACCCTGACGGGGACCAAACCGTCGGTGGACGGGACTGAAAACTGGCTCACAAGGCGATCATAAAGCTGATGCCCAAACTCGCGGTCAAAGTTCGAAACATCCACAAAACTCTCACCGTTGTGTACCTACAACGTGGCATCACTGCCGTGCACCAACGGCGTGGCATCACTGCCGTGCACCAACGGCGTGGCATCACCACCGTGCACCAACGGTGTGGCATCACCACCGTGTATCAACGGTGTGGCATCACCACCGTGTATCAACGGCGTGGCATCACCACCGTGTATCAACGGCGTGGCATCACCACTGTCACGCCCCTGGTGGAAACCAGAACCCGGGCTCGCCAACAGATCCGCTATGCACACGGAATTTTCCATGTACACGAAGCGTCGGTAACCTGCTCAGATATAAATGTACAATAAAAGAGCATAATACAGAGCTGAACTAAAAGAACTACATAATATCTCAGACTGGAAAAGAAATAAGCTGTAAAAATACAATAAACTCCCAGCTCACCAAAATAATACACCCAGCTGGCCAAAGCCAGACCACAAAATAAAAGTGAACTACTACAGTCTGAGAAAAAGGGGTACAATATCTGTCTAACAGCAACTCACAGCCTCACAGGAGATCTATCAACTCAGCGATCCCCTCACCTCGATCAGCTGCCGATGGCCCAGCAGCTCCCGCAGAAGACTCTGCAAAACAAGAAAAAGAAAGAGAGAAAAACAACAGTGGGGGTGAGAACCACTAGTAAACCAGTAGCCTCCCCCTGTGGGTAAAGCCTCAAACTCCGACGTACCCACTAAGTCTACCAGAGGCAAAGAATGAAGAAAGTGGTAAGCTATAAGACTACAGATAAAAAGGAACTACCACTAGTATGCCTCTAAATGCAGTGCCAAAATGAATGACTGTAAGTATGCATCAGTAACCGCATCTGTCCAAATAAACCCAATCTAGCCGCCAGTAAAAACTGGTAGCGCCTGCTGCCGCTATCATCATCGTGCAACCTGATCCACACCAAAGTGATAGCAATGAGTCAATGCCGTCCGGTACCCTTTTGGTACCCCGCACGCTTCGAAGTGGCACTCGAGGGGAGCTACCCACACGAGGAGCTACCCACACAAGGTAACAGTGATTTCTAACTTTCGGGAAATTCAGAAAAATCCAACAAAAATACGGGGATGTTCCTTGCGACGAGTAGATCAAAATCGACTCTTTAAACGCCTCGATCCGATGTTCCTACGCCAAGATATAAAATCAACAAGCCCATGCTGTCCAGGAAATCCATCACAGAAAATGGGGTCAAAAGATGCCTCGGGAACCATGCCAAAAACCCAAAATGAAGCAAAACGATCAACACAGAAATCGAAGCCTTACCTCTCAGGAACACATTGTCAAAGAAATCGTCCAAAAATTCCTCCTGGTTTGTGCACAGGAAAATTCTGACTGAACTGCGACGGAAATGGGCTGAAAAAGAGGAAACGTCGAAGCGCGCCGCGTCGCAGATGACTCGCTGTCGACAACTCCAAAAATTCCAAAACTTCCTAGAGAGATGGAGGACAGAGAGAGGAAGAAGTCTTCTTAAGGCCACACCCTCAGATTCTCTCACTAAAACTCGGGAAAGGCCGAAGAAAAGAGGGGTGGTGGGCTATTTATAGCCCACCAAACATTCGGGCGCACCCCCGAATTCGGGCGCCCGAATGGGCCGCAGCCCGGCTCGCGACCAGCGCCCGGAATCACCCGGGCGCGACACGTCACCCCCGAACAGCGAACAGCGGTGCCCGCGAGTCGGGCGCCGCCGCGTGTTCCCGCTCGAACACCGCACCAGCGGCGCCCGCCAATGGCTGGGCGCCACGTGGCGCACGTGGGCGGCGCCTCGCCCGCCACGCGGGCGGCGCCCGCCAACCGGCTGCCGACACGTGTCCCACGTGATCCACGGGGCGCACGAGCCCGGTCCACACGCCGGGTCTTCTGGAAAGTGTCGGCCAACCAGAAGCCGCCACGTGTCCCAGACATGCCGCCCTCCTTGACGCCGCCCGACCAATGAGGAGCTGCCACGTGGCAACCTCAACCTTCCCTGCACCCGGTGCACGACTATTCTGTGGACCGCCCGCCTGCGCGCCTGCCCGCGCTGCCCGCGGCCCTGCTCCGCCGCTGCGCCGCTGTTCTCCGCAGTGCGCCGCTGCTCGCCGCCAGCCGCCGGTCGCCGGAACAGTATTTTCCAGCGGCCGGAGTTACTGTTCCGGTGAACAGTATTTTTGGCGCCGAAAATAAAGTGAATACACCATTTTGATCGTTTTCGCGCGTTGAGTCCAAATCCGCTGTCCGATTTTCCAAATTCTCATCCGAAATTTTGCCGAAAGCCCCCGGAAAGGCCCACTTGATCCGATTTTCGCGCCGGGTCCATTTTAAAAATCCAATTTCGATTCTACAAGCTCCATGACACTATGTGAGCTTCCTATAGTCACTGATAAAGCCGCAAAAGCTTCTACAAAAGTCCGGGTCACCACAACCACCGTGTATCAACGGCGTGGCATCACCACCGTGTATCAACGGCGTGGCATCACCACCGTGTATCAACGGCGTGGCATCACCACCGTGTATCAACGGCGTGGCATCACCACCGTGTATCAACGGCGTGGCATCACCACCGTGTATCAACGGCGTGGCATCACCACCGTGTATCAACGGCGTGGCATCACCACCGTGTATCAACGGCGTGGCATCACCACCGTGTATCAACGGTGTGGCATCATCACCATGTATCAACGGTGTGGCATCACCACCGTGTATCAACGGTGTGGTATCACTCACGCATCAAGGCCTCAGATCCTCACAGTACTATACCCAACACTACCTCGAAATCCCGGAGCTGAGGAAGAGCCAAAAGATCAACAGGCAAAAACCAGGGCCCCAACTGCACTGGGCAGGACCAATAACACCCATCTATGTGCAACACGTGATCAGGTATCTGAACCTCACGAGCACAAGCTAAGGGTCCTATCTCTAGCCCATACAACAAAGCAAATGCCCTACAGAAGAAATGAATGCGATGCTCCGGTAACAAATAACGCTCAAGTGCGTGAAGGGGAGATAAGATTAGTATCTGCCACCACGTGGCTAGCTGCCCCCGAATCCTCATCCTGTGCAACATAGACGCTCTCGCTCGGGGGTGGTCGTCCGTCGGACTGCCGCGAAGAAGTGGCCCTAACTATCTGGCCATAACCTGTCGAAACTCCGCCTGTCTGGAAGAGCGGAGGAGGAGGAGCCGAAGCTGCCAACGCGACTGATGACCCCGCTTTAGGACAAGACCATGATCTGTGCCCTGAGCCGCAAAGCACAAAACTGGTTCCAAATCAACAACTGCGCTCCAGGTAGTCCCACAGGACGAACTCGACGCCACCAAATCTCGACGTCCTGTCAGACCATCTCAATCTCACTAAAGCAACCACCTGATAACTCGACCAGGGCATGTACCCACCTAGTAACTCGGTCAGCGGTATGTACCCATCTGGTAGCTCGGCCAGTGGAAAGTATCCTCCTGGTAACTCGGCCAGGGCATGTGCCCACCTGGTAACTCGGCCAGGGGCATGTGCCCACCTGGTAACTCGACCAGGGGCAGTGTATCTATCTGGTAGCTCGGCCAGTGGAAAGTATCCTCCTGGTAACTCGGCCAGGGCATGTGCCCACCTGGTAACTCTGCCAGGGGCATGTGCCCACCTGGTAACTCGACCAGGGGCAGTGTATCCATCTGGTAGCTCGGCCAGTGGAAAGTATCCTCCTGGTAACTCGGCCAGGGCATGTGCCCACCTGGTAGCTCTGCCAAGGGCATGTGCCCACCTGGTAACTCGACCAGGGGCAGTATATCCATCTGGTAGCTCGGCCAGTGGAAAGTATCCTCCTGGTAACTCGGCCAGGGCATGTGCCCACCTGGTAACTCTGCCAGGGGCATGTGCCCACCTGGTAACTCGACCAGGGGCAGTGTATCCATCTGGTAGCTCGGCCAGTGGAAAGTATCCTCCTGGTAACTCGGCCAGGGCATGTGCCCACCTGGTAACTCTGCCAGGGGCATGTGCCCACCTGGTAACTCGACCAGGGGCAGTATATCCATCTGGTAGCTCGGCCAGTGGAAAGTATCTACACAGCTGGGACTGCCGTCACTCCAAACGGCTCCCACAACAACACCCCACTCATAGGCGAGAAGGACCGACTGACGCGGCATAGATCCGAAAATCCCGATAGACCGGTGCCTAGAACCCCAATCAAACAAGAACAGACCCTAGGCTCAGCCTATCGAAGTTCTCGATCCTTTACCGTTCAGGGATTCGGCCCCTCTCGGTTAAAGTGGGAAACTATCTCAACACACAAACTCTTGGGTCTCGCCCTGCTCTGATAGCTCTGCATCCCGCTGCTCGGGTATTCATCAGATGCGGGGTGTGTCCTCTTCACAACACGACGTCTCAGGAGTATCGTAGTCCACTGCACAACAACAAACGTCAGGACACAACAACCATAATACCCAATCCAGCGAGAGTCTAAGACATGTCATCCATTCAATAGCATTATGTTGTCGCAGCCAACATAATCGCTTGAGAAAGTAAACATGCCAAACACTCATCCCGTCTCTTGGGAGAGGTAAAAACTCAATCAAGACTCTCGCTATAAGTCACGACTCTCACGTAGTCATCCTAATGTCCAACCACAAGCCTAGGGTTTCTAAGTCCACCACGACCTACAACCTAGGCTCTGATACCACTCTAATCTGTCACGCCCCGGGGTCGAAACTGCGACCCGGGCTCGCCAACAGATCCGCCATCTGTACGGAAACTGCCGTACAGACGAAGCGTCTAACCTGCAGAAAGAATTAACTACAGTATACAGATATCAGAGCGGAAAGTAAACTACTAAAAACTGAAAACCAAACACGGTACAAGTGAAAAATAATACAATATCCATCTCCCCAATACCGATCATATAAAAGTCCTCTGATACAAAACCCAAAAGGGAGATATCTCCAATAAATAAGTCAGTGTACAAGCTCTCGATACAAAAATATCCTCACTACATCAGTCTCTCAAACTGTAAAATAAGGTACAACTCTATAGCTCTCTACAAAGGTCTCTCAACAGAGGAAAAAGAAGTAAACTATCAACCGAAGCTCTCCTCAGAAGGGGTACCGCTACACTCCAACGACGGGTAGGGAACTAGCTCGCGACTCCCTCGCCTCGGTCAGAAGGATCAGCAACTGGAGCAACAGGAACAGGAGAAGAAGTTCCTAGGGAAAAAGACACCACGACGGGTGTGAGAACTACTTCCCACAGTAGTTCTCAGTGGGTGCCGTCAACAAGCCCAACGGTCTGCCCACTAAGTCTACAAGAGGTAAAAGATAACAGTGCAATGAAAACTGAACAAGAAAAGCTGGAGCTACTCTACAGCTACTATGCCTCTATCTAGACACTCAAAAGTGGAACAGATGAAAGTAAATGAGACCACTCACACCCAAGGTGCTCAATCGACCCAATCGAACTGACTCGATCATAGGGTCCAGTCAAGCCTGCGCCTGGCGACTAGGAAACGCACCTGCCCACTACCACACATCCACATGAGGACGGGATTTACGTGGGGCGTCCTGTCCGGCTAACTCATCCCTCGCGCACAACTTCCTCAACAGGCCCATCGTTGCCTCCACTGCGGAAACTGCCCCAACAGGCCAACCATCGCATCCACAGCGGCATCTCAGGGGGCACGACTCTAACTGAGGAAAACGGCGCGGCACAGAGTATCAAACCTTGGTATATGCAGGCTAGTCAAAATCCACGCTCACTCTTAGAACGGTAGGACTCAAGATCCCCAAATATCTCGCACAATAGTCGGAGCACTCTCTACGACTCAGCTGATCAGCTCACACAAAACACGGGACACTAGCCTCTCCAACAGCTCGCAGCACAAAGCACACTGGCTGGAGGTACTCCACAGCCAGGAACGACCCACAACTCAAGCTGACAATACTGGTCGGACCACACTCAACGACCTGGGATCACCGTTAACCCCAACAGTTCCCAACAACACTGACCGGAAGATACTCGACGGCCCGGGACTACCGCCTGCTCAACGACTCCCTTCCACGACAGTGCAACATGGAAACAAGACCTCTCGGGACTACCGTTTATCCAAACGGCTCCCGGCACAGATAAGCAACCCGCTACAACTACCAGACTCCACTCTGCTCCCAAGCAAGAGTGCAAAACCATCCCACACTAAAAGCAAGTCCCGACCTCTCGGCCCACTACCCGGGCGAGGATAACACTATGTCCAGGAATGAAAGAACAGTGTGGATGTCTAAGCATAAAATAACCCTAGCCCAAGTGAGGGTTTTCTACTGGTCTGGTTACACATGCAACATATGACGGGGGTGCCAGGTCAAGTTCCAAGATAACTATGTTAACAGATGATAAAAGGAATAACCATTCCAACAATCTAGCATGCTACACAAGGAAATAAACTATCATGCATAGTCCTACATAAACAGAATTAATGTACAGTCCATAAAACTTGGAGATAAGGCCACCCACCTCGATTTGCCACCAATTGCTCGTAGACACTTGCAATTGGCCTCCACACGATCCGCACGCAAAACGATGTCCGCTGCCGGAGTCCGCACGCAAACGGAGCACGCCGCCTGAGTTCGCACGCAAAACGGAGCGCGATGCCGGAATCCGCACGCCAAACGGAGTCCGCACGCAAAACGGTGCACGGTGCCGGTGTCCGCACGCAAAACGGAGTCCGCACGCAAAACGGTGCACGGTGCCGGAGTCCGCACGCAAAACGGTGCACGGTGCCGGAGTCCGCAAGCAAAACGGAGTCCGCACGCAAAACGGAGCACGGTGCCGGAGTCCGCACGCAAAACGGAGCACGGTGCCGGAGTCCGCACGCAAAACGGTGCACGGTGCCGGAGTCCGCACGCAAAACGGAGTCCGCACGCAAAACGGTGCACGGTGCCGGAGTCCGAACGCAAAACGGTGCACGGTGCCCAACACAGAAAAGAGCAAGAGGGTCAATTACAGTCTAAAAGAACGCTCCAAAAACTGTACAAAAAATACAGAAAAACCAACACACGGGACCTACCCGATTGCGCCGCCGTCGCCGAAACGCTCCGCCGGGCGACCTCGCACGCAAAACGAGGTCCATGACGCGCCGGCGCTCATCACGCAACCTCCTCCCTCACTCCCTCTCGCTCTCGGGTGCAGAAGAAAGAAAGGAAAGGGAGAAAATGGCGGTGCGGGGAGGAAGAAGAAGAAGAAAAGAGGGAGAGAGAGAAGGGTGGTCCACGGCCCACGGTGCACGGTGCACCCGCCGATCCACCGCACCCATGCGGGTGCACCCGGTCTAGGCAGCGAATGGCGGGGCCACGTGGCCGCGCCTCTGCGCGCCACGCGGCCGCGCAGTCCGCGCGCCACACGGGCGCGTGACACCGCGCTGCCCACAGGCGCGGGACACGCGCCCGTGACACGGGCGCACGCCCCCGCGCCCGCGCGGGCGCCAACAGGGGTCCGCCACCTGGCGGCCCCCACGTGGCCCGCGCAGGAGGCGCGTCTCCCTGCGCACCTGACGCGCCTGCTGCGCGTACCTCGAGCCCTGTGCCGCACCTCGGGATCTGCGCCGCTTCAGGATCCATGCCACGTCGCCTCAGTTTGCGTGCCGCGTTGTCTCGAAAAACGCGCACGCCTACCGGGCTCCAAATCAAACAAGTAAATAGTCCATTCTTAGCGATTTCGCGCACTGAATCCAAAAACGATGTCCGTTTCTCCAAATTCTCATCCGAAAATTTGCCGAATGCCCACTCGATCCGATTTTCGCGCCGGGTCCAACTCTGAAGTCCGATTTGCTAAATTTCAACTCTAAAAATTCTCGAAGGCGACCGGAGAGGTAATCTTTTATCCAAACTTCGCCCGGAGTCCAATTCTGACATCCGAATCGCGCGAAACCACCTCTAAACACCCGACGGGTCATCCAAATTCCCACGGGGTCTCCTTTTAAGCACGAAGTCCAACACTTGTGTCCAAAATGCGCGCAAACACCACCGACACATCACGCAGGCCTCCAGTGATGCAACTAAATCCCAAATTGCATCACAAATCCATTTCTTGGGCCCTACAAGCGCACATACACTCCCAACGGCCCCTAAAAGCTGCCAAACAACCGGCAAACCCTACGCGGGAGATTCCGGGACCTCACACTTAGTGGGCATACCGTGGATATTGGTGACGGTACCCACTGGGAGCTACCTTCTGCAGTAGTTCTCACACCCACTGCGGTGACAGGTTTCCAGAGGTTGCTGTTCCGGCTTGATTCGCGCGGAGACAGCTGATCGAGGTGAGGACGTGGCCGAGTAGCTCCTTACCCCTTTTGATTTGAGAGTCAGAGGTAGATGTACCCTGTATTTTTATGATTCCACTTTTGTACTGGACAGTCTGAGAGATCTGTGAGGATTGTATTTTTTTTACATAGGTTGAGAGACTATGTACTGATGATTTATTTATATTTAGATGTTCAGTTTTGATTCTTGTAGCTACTAGTTTATTTCAGCTCTGATACATGTTTAGCTATAGATCTGAATTGCAGGGTAGACGCTTCGTCTGTGCGGGGGTTTCCGTACAGATGGCGGATCTGTTGGCGAGCCCGGGTCGCAGTTTTGACCCCGGGGCGTGACAGTCGAATAGTAGCCCAAAATGTACCCCGAACCATCAGCGCCCGAATAGTCCAGGAAGCGCCACGTGTCCCCGCACAGCAAACAGCAAACACGACCAACCCGCTCGTGACACGTGGCCGCGCCCGCGCGCCTTCGCCCGCGTCAGCGCCTCAGTCGGCGCGCCCACGTGCGCGCACGCCGCGCTGCTGGCGCCCACGCCGTGCATGCATCCCGAGGCACCTGCCGCCCTGCTCCGTGGACCGCGCCGAAGAACCAACCAATCCAAAGCTGTCACGTGTCAACACCGCGCCAATAGGAAGACGCCACGTGGCACACCACCCATGCTGCACCGCGCAAGCCCGCTCATTGCATGGACCGAGCGCACGTGGACCGGCCAATCAGCGGCCGCCACGTGGCCCCGCCCTGGTCCATGGCTCCCCGCACGCTTCCGTAGGCCGCGCCTGCTGCGCCGGCCAACCGGGAGCCGCCACGCGTCCAAACCCCGGTGCAGGCCTCGCCTCGTGGACCGAGCGGCCCGCGCCCTGCCCGGGGCCGCACCGCCGCGCTCCGCCGCCTGCCCATCGCCGCCGCCGCTGCCCCGGCCGCCGGAATAGTAACCCTTGCCTCGAAATCCGTGCTTGGCCATCCGGGCTCCGAAAAATACATGTAAATAATCCATTTCCATCTTTTTCGCGCGCTGAGTCCAAATCCGATGTCTGTTTTGTCCAATTTTGTTGAGTTATGAATCCCAAAGGATCTAAATAGGTACTATCAAACAACTAGAGGGGGGGTGAATAGGTGTAATACTTAAAAACTCAATCTCAGTGCAAGATAAAAACCAATGCGGAAAATAAAAACAGCACACCGAGATATACGTGGAAACTCCAATCCAGGAGAAAAACCACGGGACCAACACGCAATAACAATCCACTAAGAATAGAAGAATAACAAGGTGATTACCGACTCCACGGACTCAACCCCTCCTTCAGCTTCTTCGGACCTCGCGCTGACCGGTTGGATATCCACGCAATAACAATCCCTAAGAAAAGAAGAATAACAAGGTGATTACCGTCTCCACGGATTTAACCCCTCCTTCAATTTCTTGGACCTCGCGCTCCACCGTTTTGCCCGTCCACTGCTCACGTTCGAATCCACGAACGCACGCTTCGAATCCACGAAACGCCTTTAGCACACCGAATCCACGATGCCACGTCGAATCCACGACGCAAACTCAGTCGATAAGAATATTGACTTCGATGGTGATCCTTTGCTTAGATTATCAATGAAGAACCGTAGAAGAAATCTCTAAGCAAAGATTAGATCAATTCGACCAAAGATATGTTCTTGAAGGAACCATCGAATTGACCTAAAAGAGGCTATAAAGAAGAACGATAAAAACCTAGCCTCTAGGGTTGCTCTCAAGTGTTTTATAAATTAATCGGTAGAGAACACGCGTTCTTGAGAAACCCTAAATGTCTATTTATAGTTTAGAAACCTTTGGAAAGAGATAAGCATCAAAAACTGCCTTAACAGAAATTTTCCCGCACGACGATCCGGATCAGATTTATGGCGATCCTGATCGTCGTCTTTTTTCCAGCAATTCCTGAAAAAACAAGGTTCGGGATCCGGATCGGAATTCTGATCCGGATCGGAATTCTGATCCTGATCGGAATTCTGATCCTGATCAGAATTCTGAACATCCAATTTGTCCAGTTTTTGATTTTTAAGCAATGAAAACTTATCCAAGTGTTTCTAAACTACTCAAATGTATTCGGATCACCAAAATTATTTAGTTAAACGTACCTAAGCAATCCGAATCCATTTTCCTTGAGATTGATCTATAAGATCCACAATTCTTCACCTTCAATCTTCAAGACTCAAAACACTAAGTGTCAACTTGAGCTCTTGTTGAATCTTCTCTAAGTCTTCGATTGCTGATTGACAATTTGATCACTTCAAGACTCCGACTCAACCCACTGACTTGACTCACGAAATATGCCAACACCAAAAATGCCGTAACAATCTCCCCCTTTGGCAATTTCGTGACAAAACCCAAAAATACATAAAAGCTCAAAATACTCATCTTAAACCAAAAAATCGAAACTCAATGTCATCACCAAAACATTGATTTTCTTTGCGTGAAAGATCCAATAAATACAAAATTACATTTGAACCAAACAGTCCTAGAACATACTCTATGACTTAGGACTTGGAGTCTTAAAGTGATGTAATTCCTGCAAAACCAAAACTCCAAACAAAATCAAACGTTAGTCGTTAGAAATTAGAATCCTACATTTGATCCGTCTTCCTTTTGGTTCTTTTGTTTTTTCTTTGTCTCCCCCTATCTTGAGCATCTCTAACATGTTCTCCATGTTCTCCCCCTTTGTGATACGATCATCATTTTCCGTTCTCCCCCTATCTCGATGATCTCATCTCTGTCTCCCCCTATTTCTCTTCTCCCCCTTTTTGTCACAAATTGTCAAACAGTGAACATACTAGACAAAAGGAAATCACTAACAGCATTAGTTCATAGAGAAAGAGAGATAAAAGCTCAGTTCCGGTATATAACAAAAATGCAGATTGCGTACCTGTACCAGAAAGCAAAAATTAAATAATTTCTTGAAACAAATCCAGATTTTGGAATCTTTTCAAATACCGATTTGTATTCCATCAAGAAATCCATTTAAGTGCTTTGAAAAACAATGAATTCACATAGATGCCATTCAATCCAATTAATTTCACGAAATTAAAAAGATTTACTCCAAAATCATGAAAAATAAAGGTAAAACATTATAAACCGTTTTTCATGTTATATTCATCAAACACAAGTCATCAAAAATAATCTTGAGATCCAAACTCTATCAAGATGTAACGGATTTACAAAGATGACTTACGGAGATTTCCAAATGACATCAATTCTGAATTTTTACCCTTTCAAATTTGAGATAAGCACTAAAATACCTAAGGGTGGCTCTTTGAGCATCTTTCAACTATTCCACCTTATACCAACCAGGAGATTATTCAAAATATAAGAGTTTTGCATATAAATCTCCAAATGCTTCAACTAAAGATTTTCTCATAAAATACTATCAAGCATCCATAACATGTGGTAGCTTCACACACAAACCGGACGACCGGGGTGGCAGCTCTTTCCAGCATGTGGTGGTAGTTTTCACACTCCTTTCGGATGTAACTCTTTCCAAATCTTTCATAATTCAATTATTTACCCTTGTAAGAAGGCAATCTTTTACGTGAAAGAATTAAATCCCAAATTTTAGTCAATCGGTTGTCTCATGTTTATCACAAAGAACTCACACAACCGAGATAGATTAAGCATCTGAAGATCACACATGATTTCTAAAATTTGATGCTTATAATATCAAAAACTCCTATAATGAAGTATCTTCAAGATTATGATTATGAAGTAAAGTTGATAATCCATATAAAATTAATTTGGAGTGAATGAAAGTGAAAACCCTTTTCTTTTTTTTTTTTTTTTTATTCAATGCACTTGTTCGTTAAAAACCTTTTGTTTAAAAACAAAACATAAAAACGAAGAGCATTGAAAACATGTAATGCAAAGATCAAGAACAATATGAAAGAAAAATCGATCAAAGCATTACATACAGTCATAAGCTAATTAGAACTTAAGACAAGGAAAGATTCACCTTTCCGAATCCAAAATCGCTGGATTTTGGGTTGTCTTGATTCGTTGTGGCCGGGGGTTGTCCGCTTTGACTGTTGGTCCACCTTAGGTCTTTGCCTCGCAGTGATCCACTTGAATGATTGATGTTGTGGCTCGGACCTTTGGTGGGTTGAGTGAACTCCTTTGACTTGATGTGTCTTTTGATTCCGTTGAGTTCGCTCCGTAGATGAAGTTGCCGAAGAATTTTTCTTTCTCTTTTTCGGGCAATCCTTCACCAAATGTCCTTCAAGTCCACAAAGGTGACACGTTCTTCCTTTCAATTTGAATGTGGAACTTGAAGCATGCACAGTTTGATCCTTTTTAAATCCCAAACCAACCTTGCTTGTTTGACCTAATCCGGACATACAATCTAGTTTCTCGGAATCGGTTGAAAGCCTTTGTATGTCGGATTTAAGTTGATGAACTTGCTTGGTCATAGCTTGATTGGTGACATGAATATCCTCAAACTGTTTTTCTAGAAAACCAATCTTGTCCATATATGATTTAGCGTTTGTCTCCGATTGGTTTCGCTCCTCTTGGAGGATTTTATTGTTTTCCAATAAACGTTCTCGTTCCTCCTCGAGATCATGAAGTTTTATCTTTAAAGCATGATTCTCGTCTTGATCTTCAAGTCGTTGCTTTCTCAACTTCTTGATATGTTTGGCCATCTTCTTAGATTCCGCAAGAAGTTGTTGATATGCCTCAACGAGTTCTTCCTCGTCCGACTCCCCCTCACTTGATGACTCTCCGCCGGTTGTTGATGTTTCATACAAAATCAAAGGAGTAGAGTCAGTGACTAATGATGATAAACAATTATTAGAAGAGGGAAAATGAGAGGCATGAGAAGCAACGATTTTTTCCTCTTTACTTGAGGTCGATTCATTAGAAGTAGAATCGTCCCAAGTTTTCGCTTGCAAAGCCTTCTTTTTATATGATTTCGGAGAAGGACAATTCGTTGAAAAATGGCCGTAGCCTTTGCATCGATAGCATTGGATTTTCCCTTCGAAATCATCTTTTTCTTTTTCTTTAGAAGGTTTTGCAAAGCTTTTGAGGTTAGAGGATTTAGAACCCGATGATCCTTTAGAAGGTTTCGTGGATGAAGATCCATCGGTTCGATTCTTCCAAAATTTCCGACGAAATTTCTTTACGATCCGCGCCAATTGTTCTTCAAAATCGGCAAAAGAGATTTCATCGTCGGAACTTGATTCGCTATCTTCTTCCTTTGTTGATTTGAATGCAATACCTGTAAGCTTAGAAGAAGACTTGGAAGAAACTTGATTAGTAGGAAAAGTCATTTCATAAGTTTGCAAAGCACCTACTAATTCCTCTACACTCATCTCATCCGGATGACTAACGGTTTCAATGGCGGTAACCTTTGCCCTAAACCGTTCCGGAAGAGTCCGAAGTATCTTTCTTACAATTTTCGACTCCGGGATCTTTTCTCCTAAATTAGCACATGTATTATTACATCTTGAAGTCTAGTGTAATAATCTGTAAACAATTCATACTCTTCCATATGAATAGAGTCAAATTGACTTGTAAGCATCTGGAGCTTTTGAATTTTTACAAGATTAGTACCCTCATGTGTAATTTTGAGAATATCCCAAATTTCCTTCGCGGTTTCACACGCGGAAATTCGTGTGAACTCAGTCGAGGAAAGAGAATTAAATAAAGCGTTCATACCTTTCCCATTGTAAGAAGATCTTTCAAATTCCTCTTTGGACCATCTAGAGCGAGGTTTTGGGGTAGTAGAATTTCCTACTTCCTCAACAGGATGCACCCAACCGTATTCCACGGATTGCCATACCAGCTCATCAATTGCGATGAGAAAAGCTCTCATCCGCACTTTCCAATAAGCATAATTAGTCCCATCAAAAAGAGGAGGTCTATAAATATTACCACTTTCACCCATCATGATAGATAAACCTAAAACCCGCTCTGATACCAATTGTTGAGTTATGAATCCCAAAGGATCTAAATAGGTACTATCAAACAACTAGAGGGGGGGTGAATAGGTGTAATACTTAAAAACTCAATCTCAGTGCAAAATAAAAACCAATGCGGAAAATAAAAACAGCACACCGAGATATACGTGGAAACTCCAATCCAGGAGAAAAACCACGGGACCAACACGCAATAACAATCCACTAAGAATAGAAGAATAACAAGGTGATTACCGACTCCATGGACTCAACCCCTCCTTCAGCTTCTTCGGACCTCGCGCTGACCGGTTGGATATCCACGCAATAACAATCCCTAAGAAAAGAAGAATAACAAGGTGATTACCGTCTCCACGGATTTAACCCCTCCTTCAATTTCTTGGACCTCGCGCTCCACCGTTTTGCCCGTCCACTGCTCACGTTCGAATCCACGAACGCACGCTTCGAATCCACGAAACGCCTTTAGCACACCGAATCCACGATGCCACGTCGAATCCACGACGCAAACTCAGTCGATAAGAATATTGACTTCGATGGTGATCCTTTGCTTAGATTATCAATGAAGAACCGTAGAAGAAATCTCTAAGCAAAGATTAGATCAATTCGACCAAAGATATGTTCTTGAAGGAACCATCGAATTGACCTAAAAGAGGCTATAAAGAAGAACGATAAAAACCTAGCCTCTAGGGTTGCTCTCAAGTGTTTTATAAATTAATCGGTAGAGAACACGCGTTCTTGAGAAACCCTAAATGTCTATTTATAGTTTAGAAACCTTTGGAAAGAGATAAGCATCAAAAACTGCCTTAACAGAAATTTTCCCGCACGACGATCCGGATCAGATTTATGGCGATCCTGATCGTCGTCTTTTTTCCAGCAATTCCTGAAAAAACAAGGTTCGGGATCCGGATCGGAATTCTGATCCGGATCGGAATTCTGATCCTGATCGGAATTCTGATCCTGATCGGAATTCTGATCCTGATCAGAATTCTGAACATCCAATTTGTCCAGTTTTTGATTTTTAAGCAATGAAAACTTATCCAAGTGTTTCTAAACTACTCAAATGTATTCGGATCACCAAAATTATTTAGTTAAACGTACCTAAGCAATCCGAATCCATTTTCCTTGAGATTGATCTATAAGATCCACAATTCTTCACCTTCAATCTTCAAGACTCAAAACACTAAGTGTCAACTTGAGCTCTTGTTGAATCTTCTCTAAGTCTTCGATTGCTGATTGACAATTTGATCACTTCAAGACTCCGACTCAACCCACTGACTTGACTCACGAAATATGCCAACACCAAAAATGCCGTAACAAATTTCACTTCTAAAATTTGTCAAAGGCATCCGGTTAGGCAAACTTGCTCCCGTTTTCCACACTGAGTCTAATTCTTGGGTCCGATTCGCGCACAAACGTCTTTAACACAAAAGCAAAGGCCTCCAGAAGTTGCCAGACACACTACAAAAGCTCTGAGGAGATCCGGGTCATCACATCCTCCCCCACTAAAAGAAAGTTTCATCCTCGAAACTAACACAACTCAAAAAGGGAGTCTCAAATACGTACAAAAGGGTAGGTACTCATCATTACCGTTTCTAGCTCCCAAGTCACCACTCACTTCCCGTGATTACTCCTCAATAACAACAACAACCGGTACGACATGGCCCAATTGCGCAATTCCCTCATCTCACGAGCCAGAATTCGCAATGATCGTCCCTCGTACTCAAAACACACACAGATCTCAAATGGGGCGAGTCGATCACGGGCGAGGGATCCAAATGTATAACACTCCTTTGCTAAGACGTGGAAAAACCTTGGGGACTCCAGAAGTCTGGGGAGAGGAAAAAACAACTAGTGCAACACACACCAACACCACACCCCGGGTGCCAACTCAACCAGGGCGACCCGAAACACCCCTACACAATCATCCAAGAAGGAAAGGGGCCCTAACAAGCTGGGGTCCTCACTCGGTCACTCCCGAATCTTGACCATCCGAGTGGACTGCTCCACCGCAGGCTACCATTGAAAGGGAACCCCAGGGACACAACCTCAAGCCCTGTTCTCCTCAACAACACCACACAGCGCCAGCTATGAAATCATCAAACTCAACCCCAGACAGCTCTCCCGCTCAAGGTATCCGCCACCACAGTGGCCCTATCGAGGTGATGCTGGATGCTCATCCATAATCCAACAGTAACTCCACAGCCCCTAAGGGAGACATCACTATAACTCTGTAGAATACCGGGTTTTTGGATGGCGCACCGACCTCGCGAGATGGCGTGGTGCGGAGGATCCGAGGGCGAAAAGTGAGTCGGAACTGGCGATTTCGGAGCCGGTTTTTGGATTGAGAACCCCGACTCAACGGTTGAGCTTTTTGAAGAGAAAAAGCTGTGGACATGTGTATTTTCAGATTACAGCGGAGTTTGGGAGGTTCCGGACTGATGCGGAGACTCCGAAGGCAAAAAGTGACTTGGAGTTGGCTTTAAAAAGGGATTAAATTAATAAATTAATTGAATTGGGAAGTTAATTAATTATCTTGTGATGCTTTAGCCTGAGATATATTTATGTAAGGAATTGAAGTGGGTTTATTTAAAGGAAGTAGATATTTTGTTTGGTGCATTTAATGCTGCCCACCCACCACCTCTAC
This sequence comes from Tillandsia leiboldiana, assembly GCA_029204045.2. Taxonomy (NCBI): domain Eukaryota; kingdom Viridiplantae; phylum Streptophyta; class Magnoliopsida; order Poales; family Bromeliaceae; genus Tillandsia; species Tillandsia leiboldiana. The sequence continues at coordinate 13,835,083 of CM055066.1, forward strand.
TAATTAGGTTCCTCTAATTAGTAAGCTCCTTCTCCCCTGCAAGATAGAACAGAGGAAAAAGGATTGAGCAGAGGAATGAGAGACGAGTGAAAAGGAAGGAAGGAAAAGAAGAGAAAGCAATGGAAAATGAGATAATGGATGAGTGTTGGGTTGATGACCTCCTGCTGCAAGAGCCATGGAGCGAGCGGAGCAGGCGCACGCCGAACTCGGCGAGGTAAGCTGCAGTTTTTATTTTTGTTGGAGAGAGAGAGAGAGAGAGAGAGAGAGAGAGAGAGAGAGCTCGGATGGGTTTTTATTTTGGCTTTTCTTGTAAGGTTTTGCCTCTGGAGTTGGATTTGGTTGTGTTGGCTGGGTGTGGAGGAGTTGCTGTAGGTTGGTGTGCTTGCTTGGTTGGCGGACAGCAGGCAGCAGTGGCGCGCGCGGGCATCACTTGAGGTGCGTGTTTTTATGGTTTTAGAGTGAGAAGATGATGGAAAGGGTAGCTTGCTGGGCTGTGTTTGCCTGGGTTGGCGCGCTACAGGCTTGCTGTCCACAATTGGACCAGCCAGCGTCGGGGGCGCAGCGAGCGCGCGCGGCAGGGACGCGCGCTGCGGGCGCCGCGCGCAGGCGGGCGCCGCACCGCGAGAGAGAGAGAGAGAGAGAGAGAGAGAGAGAGCTCGGATGGGTTTTTATTTTGGCTTTTCTTGTAAGGTTTTGCCTCTGGAGTTGGATTTGGTTGTGTTGGCTGGGTGTGGAGGAGTTGCTGTAGGTTGGTGTGCTTGCTTGGTTGGCGGACAGCAGGCAGCAGTGGCGCGCGCGGGCATCACTTGAGGTGCGTGTTTTTATGGTTTTAGAGTGAGAAGAGGATGGAAAGGGTAGCTTGCTGGGCTGTGTTTGCCTGGGTTGGCGCGCTACAGGCTTGCTGTCCACAATCGGACCAGCCAGCGTCGGGGGCGCAGCGAGCGCGCGCGGCAGGGACGCGCGCTGCGGGCGCCGCGTGCAGGCGGGCGCCGCACCGCGCGCGGGCGCATGCTGCGGGCGCCGCACCGCGCAGCGGGCCCGCTACGGGCCAGGGCGCCGCGCGGCGAGCCCTGGCAGCGCGCGGCGGGCCCTGGCGCCGCGAGCCGCGCGGCAGCGGCAGCAGCTCTCGGCAGCGGCAGCAGCGCGCGGCTGGCGCGCCAGCGGCGTAAGCTTTGGCTGCGGCTTGCGACGCATGTCGGCGCACAGGGTTTTCGCGCATTAGGCTTGGTTTTGTCGCCGACGATCGCGCATTTTACCATGTTTCCTCTAATGTTGGGTTCCCTTTCTCTTGCTGCAGGTAGGGACTAAGTTGGGGACTTGAGCTTTGGAGCAGATGTTGATGATGATGGAATGCTAATGATGATGATGACCATGGAGCAGATGTTGATGTTGATGATGGAGCTGATGAAGATGATGATTATGATAATGATAATGATGAGGATGATTATGATTATGATGATAATTAAGATAATGATGGTGATGAGCTTAATTTATATAAATTGGGTGAACCTGTAGAGTGCAAGCAGATTTATGGTTTATTGTGGATAAGTGTTCATTAATTTAATTAATGGGTTAATTGGAACACTTAGTGTGCTGTGAGCCTTTGTGGATTCTTGGAGCTTGCAAATTATGTGTAAGTTATATATATATTTATTTATGATGGATTTAATTATGCAATTGGTACTGTATGGTGGAATTAAGGGATGGTGTATATGTGGACACGGTTTATTGTGTGCAGGTTGGAGCTTCTTGTATGTTGGGGATTTTTTTGTGAAGAGTGTATGAGTGAGCTGTGGTTTTGGAATGTATAAGAGCATAGCTGTGAGAGGTGTGTATGTGCTGCTTGTTGGTTGTGGGTGTTTGAGAGAATGCTTTGGTTTTGGCCGTGGAGTGAGCCGGCTGTGCGCAGATTTTTGTATGGACTCAAGAGAATTTATTGGAGCTTCCGAGGATTTCTCCGGGATTTGCGGCACGATTTTCGAGATTTCGCCCATTCGAGGTTCCGACACTTCACCGACTTCAGCAATTGCCTGCGGAAAGCGTTCCAGGTGGGTTGGAATTTCTTCGAGATTTATGGAATGCCCTCTAATGCTTCTGTAAGCATATTGATCATGTTTAGCTTATTTATCATATATTGATCATGTTTAGCTTATTTCCTTATATTGATAAATCTGATAGTTGCCTAGAAAATTATAGAATGACATTCTTGAGCCCCAGACATTTTTAGTATGATCTAGAAGTTATTTGACACTAGACTGCATGTTCAATTGGGATTCAGGCTGCATCTGGACCTTCATATATTTTTAGTACCCCGTTTTAAGTAAAACTCCGTTTTTAAAAGAGTTTATTTTAATTATTGAGAACATTATGAATGGTCCAGATTGTTTGAGTTGCATGTGTACTTACGCCAGAGGGCCGAGTGTATTTTTTAGCGCATTGACTGTTGAGTCCTAGTGTCATGAGAGTTCTTCTTTCTTGTTGGGATTGATAGGTTTATTCCAGATCATGGGTTGTGTTTCTGATTTAGAGGTGGAGATGGCTCTCCCACTTAGCCTTGAGAGTTTTGGGGGTTCTGGCAGATCGAGTCATGGAGGTTTCCTGACTCAGCCATGGGTTGTGCATTATCAGATTGAGTCGTGGAGGGTTCTCCGACATAGCTGTGAGAGTGTTTGGGTTTTCCTGTTTGAGTCGTGGAGTCTTTTTCCGACAGAGTTGCACTTCTGAGCATCGAGTTGCTGATCTGTTTGATCGTGGACTATAGCCTGCATGTGCCGCTTATGAGACAGTGATACAGATGAGATACTTGAGTTCGGTGGGGTCGCTCCCCTCGAGCTACCACCCGGGTGTGTGTGATGATACCGAGCCTGACGAGGCTGCGATGATGCGACTAGTTGATACACTAGAGTTCGCTTGATATAGTCCGTGTGGGACGCCCTACGTAAGTCCCGTCCCAGTGAGGATGAGGTGGCAGTAGGTTTGGCGCAGGCTTGACTGGACCCTATGAGGCAGTCATTGAGATTGGGTGATATGAGAGAGTGATGGCATAGCATGTTCATAGATGAGCTTTCCTTTGAGCATGGTACTTGAGGCATATTATTGTAGTGAGAGTGTATGCATAGCAGGATCAGAGTAGTGTTTTCTTGAGCATGATATTTGTACATATTAGCTATAGTTCCTTTCCTGCTTTCCTATTATCTTTTGGCATACCTATTTGTTGTGCCTCCAGTGGACTTAGTGGGCATACCGTGGATGTTGATGACGGTACCCACTGAGATCTATCTTCTGTAGTAGATCTCACACCCGCTGCGGTGACAGGTTTTCTGAGGCTGCTGTTCCGGCCTAGCTCGTGCGGAGACAGCTCATCGAGGTGAGGACGTGGCCGAGTAGTTCCTTACCAGCATTTGAGTCAGAGGTAGATGTACCCTGTTGTTTTATGATTCCACTTTTGTACTGAGAGGGTGAGGCTTGTATTTTGTTTTCATTTGAGAGACCTGTATTGAGGATTTATGTATTAGTGGAGCTTTATTTATTTCAGATTTCCAGTGTAGCTTTCTTCAGCTTTTGATTTATAGTTCAGCTCTGATACATGTTTTTAGTTTTAGTTCTGACTTGCAGGGTAGACGCTTCGTCTGTACGGCAGTTTCCGTACAGATGGCGGATCTGTTGGCGAGCCCGGGTCGCAGTTTCGACCTCGGGGCGTGACAGATTTAGGTGGTATCAGAGCCTAGGTGTATAGGTCATTGAGGACTTAGAGACCCTAGGCTATTGGTTGGACAGTAGGATGACTGTCGTGAGAGACGAGACTTTAGCGAGAGTCCTGATTGAGTTTGTACCTCCCCCAGAGGATTGGGGTGAGTGACCTTACATGTTATTTCTCTAAAGATGATTATGTTGGCTGCAGACAACATAATACTTTAGAAGGTTAACAAGTCTAGACTTTCGCTTGATTGGGTCGAGAGAGTTTTGGTCCTAATGTTTGTTTTGTTGCAGTGGCTTCGATGCTTCTGAAACGCCGTACGACGGCGAGGGCGTGTTGGCCTTGGATGAGGATCAGTGATCACTTCCAGGAGGGACGAAGAGCAAGGGAACAGCTTCTGTGAGAGACGTCTAGCATCGTCGGATTTTGGGATAGTTAAGGGGATCGAGGTTGCCATGATTCCAGTCTCAGGATCATGGGTCTCAGAGGAGACAAAGACCAGGAGGTTCTCGACAGTCGAGACACCAGCTGCAGTGTCAGGACATCTTCAGGCAGAGTGTTCCTGATTGGTGCTTTTGGAATTGCCGCTTGTGACAGCACCCCTCTACCCCTTTTAGGATAAGGAGGTTCATCCGATGTACCGACAGACTGATGGAGCCGTCATGCCAAGGTAGTTAGGGCGATGGCCACCAGCATCTATTTGTTGAGTTTGTGCAGTCGGCTGGAGAGCGCCAGGATAGTGGATCACATTTTACCAGGTGTGGTTTCCTTGGGTCGTCGAATTTAGAGCTTGTTGCTGCCGACACCGCGTGTGCATGTTCACTAGAGCAGGGGTAGCTTCGCGTGGGCCAGAGAGGAGACTGTTGGCTTATGCGCGTGAGGATCAGGTTCCAGATCATGTCTAGCACATGAATAAGAGTTGCCAGTCCGGCCCAGTGCTGTTAGGACCTTAGATTTGATCATCGAGATGTTCGTCCTACATCAGTTCAGAGAGGTTGATTGAGCATGAATTGAGATTGGTTATCCCAATGTTAGGCTACCATAGGATGTCGAGATTGGTCAATAACCCTCCGTGGACCTGGACAGAAGGAGTGTGTTTATGGAAGAGGCTAGACCACGACGGGGTTGAGTCGTGGTCGTATCACTTTGCTAGCGACATTTATAGGGGTGCCTACGGCGGCACCGGGATTAAAGAGTGTCCTTATCGCTGTGCGATCCGGTGTGAGTCTACCAGATCTGTTATTGAAGTCGCCGTTTAGTGAGATTGAGATCGAGATAGTGTTCGACGTGGTTTTAGAAGCTGCGCCGACTTCGGCAGCACCCCTTGGAGTATCACCCGTGAGACAGAGAGCCGATAGTGCAGTTGCGGGATCTGATGGATTGAGAGGCCGTGTGACCCTGTGCCACGTTGTGGATACAACGGTGAGGATGCGAGAGATTGATAGCTTATGGAACCTTACAGCCGAGGGCTATGCCCGGTTAGTGTTCAGGACCCGGTAGGGGCTTTCTGAGCTTGCCTTGCGGTCAAGTGGATTGACTGAGGCCCTGCGGTCTTTGGATTTGAGGGAATTGAGTGTTCCGGTTGAGTTGGACGGGTTGGTGGTTTTACCCGTCATGGATGTTTGGATTATTTATGAGGTGACCTAGAACATGAGGAGCACTTGAGGATAGCGCTGCAACTTCTAAGAGAGAAGGAGTGATTTGCCAAGTTGGGAGAGTGTGCTTTCGACTTCGAAAGGTTCTGTGGTTAGGCCTCATGATTTCGGCTGCAAGAGCGACTGAGGACCCAACGAAGAGTGATGCCGTTGGGAAATTAGCCTAAGCCTATGATTGTGACTGAGGTCAAAAGTTTTGGACTAGGCAGGGCCAGTATAGCTTCGAGGAGTTAGAGCTGCATCGATTTGCATGATTGCCAGTGATAGAGAGAACATTGAGTTATTCTTAGATCCTCAAACTTGAAATACTTGGATACTCAGGTAGAGCTTGGTTGAAGCCACGTCGGTGGACAGAGTTATTGGAATTGTAAGTTTGGTTTTATAGCATATAATTATCCCAGCGAGGACTTTTTGGTCAGTACGCCTTGGTTAGGCGAGCATGCAACCTTGGAATGAGGTCTTCGATCCGTGGTTGCCACTTTTGGAACTTGGAATTTTAGCATTTTTTTTTCTGATGTTGAACTACTTCCCCTGTAAATTGATATGAGAGATGCATCAGCGGAACTTGAGTGTTTTGGTTGCAAGGGGCAACGAAGGAGTTATGCCTATAGGAAGCTTAAAGTTTGGATTTGGGAACCATAATTGTGAAAGCCACTATCCGCAGGAATACGATCATTCGAGATTTACGCGGGGAGTTTGGACCGTGAGTTTTATTCGGCTGGTAGAAGTATTTTTTTGATTTCCGCATGTTTGGATTTCATTTCGCTTCGTGAAGAGGGACGAGGATTGAGTGATCAGGAGCAGCCGATGCACTTCTTGCGTGCGAGGCAGAAGGATTGTGCGGTCGGTTTTACCTTTGGTTAAGGTCCTGTTGAGTTTTTCTGAGAGAAGGCCATTAGAGAGCCTGAAGATGAATTGTGGATCCCCCTTTTCCCATTTGATCGAGACCCCCTCCTGAGTTATGGATTTATTCTGGTTTCGAGGACGAAACCTTTTTAAGGAGGGGAGAGTGTAGAATACCGGGTTTTTGGATGGCGCGCCGACCTCGCGAGATGGCGTGGTGCGGAGGACCCGAGGGCGAAAAGTGAGTCGGAACTGGCGATTTCGGAGCCGGTTTTTGGATTGAGAACCCCGACTCAACGGTTGAGCTTTTTGAAGAGAAAAAGCTGTGGACATGTGTATTTTCAGATTACAGCGGAGTTTGGGAGGTTCCGGACTGATGCGGAGACTCCGAAGGCAAAAAGTGACTTGGAGTTGGCTTTAAAAAGGGATTAAATTAATAAATTAATTGAATTGGGAAGTTAATTAATTATCTTGTGATGCTTTAGCCTGAGATATATTTATATAAGGAATTGAAGTGGGTTTATTTAAAGGAAGTAGATATTTTGTTTAGTGCATTTAATGCTGCCCACCCACCACCTCTACTAATTAGGTTCCTCTAATTAGTAAGCTCCTTCTCCCGTGCAAGATAGAACATAGGAAAAAGGATTGAGCAGAGGAATGAGAGAAGAGTGAAAAGGAAGGAAGGAAAAGAAGAGAAAGCAATGGAAAATGAGATAATGGATGAGTGTTGGGTTGATGACCTCCTGCTGCAAGTGCCATGGAGCGAGCGGAGCGGGCGCACGCCGAACTCGGCGAGGTAAGCTGCAGTTTTTATTTTTGTTGGAGAGAGAGAGAGAGAGAGAGAGCTCGGATGGGTTTTTATTTTGGCTTTTCTTGTAAGGTTTTGCCTCTGGAGTTGGATTTGGTTGTGTTGGCTGGGTGTGGAGGAGTTGCTGTAGGTTGGTGTGCTTGCTTGGTTGGCGGACAGCAGGCAGCAGTGGCGCGCGCGGGCATCACTTGAGGTGCGTGTTTTTATGGTTTTAGAGTGAGAAGAGGATGGAAAGGGTAGCTTGCTGGGCTGTGTTTGCCTGGGTTGGCGCACTACAGGCTTGCTGTCCACAATCGGACCAGCCAGCGTCGGGGGCGCAGCGAGCGGCGCGCGGCAGGGACGCGCGCTGCGGGCGCCGCGCGCAGGCGGGCGCCGCACCGCGCGCGGGCGCATGCTGCGGGCGCCGCACCGCGCAGCGGGCCCGCTACGGGCCAGGGCGCCGCGCGGCGAGCCCTGGCAGCGCGCGGCGGGCCCTGGCGCCGCGCGCCGCGCGGCAGCGGCAGCAGCGCGCGGCTGGCGCGCCAGCGGCGTAAGCTTTGGCTGCGGCTTGCGACGCATGTCGGCGCACAGGGTTTTCGCGCATTAGGCTTGGTTTTGTCGCCAACGATCGCGCATTTTACCATGTTTCCTCTAATGTTGGGTTCCCTTTCTCTTGCTGCAGGTAGGGACTAAGTTGGGGACTTGAGCTTTGGAGCAGATGTTGATGATGATGGAATGCTAATGATGATGATGACCATGGAGCAGATGTTGATGTTGATGATGGAGCTGATGAAGATGATGATTATGATAATGATAATGATGAGGATGATTATGATTATGATGATAATTAAGATAATGATGGTGATGAGCTTAATTTATATAAATTGGGTGAACCTGTAGAGTGCAAGCAGATTTATGGTTTATTGTGGATAAGTGTTCATTAATTTAATTAATGGGTTAATTGGAACACTTAGTGTGCTGTGAGCCTTTGTGGATTCTTGGAGCTTGCAAATTATGTGTAAGTTATATATATATTTATTTATGATGGATTTAATTATGCAATTGGTACTGTATGGTGGAATTAAGGGATGGTGTATATGTGGACACGGTTTATTGTGTGCAGGTTGGAGCTTCTTGTATGTTGGGGATTTTTTTGTGAAGAGTGTATGAGTGAGCTGTGGTTTTGGAATGTATAAGAGCATAGCTGTGAGAGGTGTGTATGTGCTGCTTGTTGGTTGTGGGTGTTTGAGAGAATGCTTTGGTTTTGGCCGTGGAGTGAGCCGGCTGTGCGCAGATTTTTGTATGGACTCAAGAGAATTTATTGGAGCTTCCGAGGATTTCTCCGGGATTTGCGGCACGATTTTCGAGATTTCGCCCATTCGAGGTTCCGACACTTCACCGACTTCAGCAATTGCCTGCGGAAAGCGTTCCAGGTGGGTTGGAATTTCTTCGAGATTTATGGAATGCCCTCTAATGCTTCTGTAAGCATATTGATCATGTTTAGCTTATTTATCATATATTGATCATGTTTAGCTTATTTCCTTATATTGATAAATCTGATAGTTGCCTAGAAAATTATAGAATGACATTCTTGAGCCCCAGACATTTTTAGTATGATCTAGAAGTTATTTGACACTAGACTGCATGTTCAATTGGGATTCAGGCTGCATCTGGACCTTCATATATTTTTAGTACCCCGTTTTAAGTAAAACTCCGTTTTTAAAAGAGTTTATTTTAATTATTGAGAACATTATGAATGGTCCAGATTGTTTGAGTTGCATGTGTACTTACGCCAGAGGGCCGAGTGTATTTTTTAGCGCATTGACTGTTGAGTCCTAGTGTCATGAGAGTTCTTCTTTCTTGTTGGGATTGATAGGTTTATTCCAGATCATGGGTTGTGTTTCTGATTTAGAGGTGGAGATGGCTCTCCCACTTAGCCTTGAGAGTTTTGGGGGTTCTGGCAGATCGAGTCATGGAGGTTTCCTGACTCAGCCATGGGTTGTGCATTATCAGATTGAGTCGTGGAGGGTTCTCCGACATAGCTGTGAGAGTGTTTGGGTTTTCCTGTTTGAGTCGTGGAGTCTTTTTCCGACAGAGTTGCACTTCTGAGCATCGAGTTGCTGATCTGTTTGATCGTGGACTATAGCCTGCATGTGCCGCTTATGAGACAGTGATACAGATGAGATACTTGAGTTCGGTGGGGTCGCTCCCCTCGAGCTACCACCCGGGTGTGTGTGATGATACCGAGCCTGACGAGGCTGCGATGATGCGACTAGTTGATACACTAGAGTTCGCTTGATATAGTCCGTGTGGGACGCCCTACGTAAGTCCCGTCCCAGTGAGGATGAGGTGGCAGTAGGTTTGGCGCAGGCTTGACTGGACCCTATGAGGCAGTCATTGAGATTGGGTGATATGAGAGAGTGATGGCATAGCATGTTCATAGATGAGCTTTCCTTTGAGCATGGTACTTGAGGCATATTATTGTAGTGAGAGTGTATGCATAGCAGGATCAGAGTAGTGTTTTCTTGAGCATGATATTTGTACATATTAGCTATAGTTCCTTTCCTGCTTTCCTATTATCTTTTGGCATACCTATTTGTTGTGCCTCCAGTGGACTTAGTGGGCATACCGTGGATGTTGATGACGGTACCCACTGAGATCTATCTTCTGTAGTAGATCTCACACCCGCTGCGGTGACAGGTTTTCTGAGGCTGCTGTTCCGGCCTAGCTCGTGCGGAGACAGCTCATCGAGGTGAGGACGTGGCCGAGTAGTTCCTTACCAGCATTTGAGTCAGAGGTAGATGTACCCTGTTGTTTTATGATTCCACTTTTGTACTGAGAGGGTGAGGCTTGTATTTTGTTTTCATTTGAGAGACCTGTATTGAGGATTTATGTATTAGTGGAGCTTTATTTATTTCAGATTTCCAGTGTAGCTTTCTTCAGCTTTTGATTTATAGTTCAGCTCTGATACATGTTTTTAGTTTTAGTTCTGACTTGCAGGGTAGACGCTTCGTCTGTACGGCAGTTTCCGTACAGATGGCGGATCTGTTGGCGAGCCCGGGTCGCAGTTTCGACCTCGGGGCGTGACAGATTTAGGTGGTATCAGAGCCTAGGTGTATAGGTCATTGAGGACTTAGAGACCCTAGGCTATTGGTTGGACAGTAGGATGACTGTCGTGAGAGACGAGACTTTAGCGAGAGTCCTGATTGAGTTTGTACCTCCCCCAGAGGATTGGGGTGAGTGACCTTACATGTTATTTCTCTAAAGATGATTATGTTGGCTGCAGACAACATAATACTTTAGAAGGTTAACAAGTCTAGACTTTCGCTTGATTGGGTCGAGAGAGTTTTGGTCCTAATGTTTGTTTTGTTGCAGTGGCTTCGATGCTTCTGAAACGCCGTACGACGGCGAGGGCGTGTTGGCCTTGGATGAGGATCAGTGATCACTTCCAGGAGGGACGAAGAGCAAGGGAACAGCTTCTGTGAGAGACGTCTAGCATCGTCGGATTTTGGGATAGTTAAGGGGATCGAGGTTGCCATGATTCCAGTCTCAGGATCATGGGTCTCAGAGGAGACAAAGACCAGGAGGTTCTCGACAGTCGAGACACCAGCTGCAGTGTCAGGACATCTTCAGGCAGAGTGTTCCTGATTGGTGCTTTTGGAATTGCCGCTTGTGACAGCACCCCTCTACCCCTTTTAGGATAAGGAGGTTCATCCGATGTACCGACAGACTGATGGAGCCGTCATGCCAAGGTAGTTAGGGCGATGGCCACCAGCATCTATTTGTTGAGTTTGTGCAGTCGGCTGGAGAGCGCCAGGATAGTGGATCACATTTTACCAGGTGTGGTTTCCTTGGGTCGTCGAATTTAGAGCTTGTTGCTGCCGACACCGCGTGTGCATGTTCACTAGAGCAGGGGTAGCTTCGCGTGGGCCAGAGAGGAGACTGTTGGCTTATGCGCGTGAGGATCAGGTTCCAGATCATGTCTAGCACATGAATAAGAGTTGCCAGTCCGGCCCAGTGCTGTTAGGACCTTAGATTTGATCATCGAGATGTTCGTCCTACATCAGTTCAGAGAGGTTGATTGAGCATGAATTGAGATTGGTTATCCCAATGTTAGGCTACCATAGGATGTCGAGATTGGTCAATAACCCTCCGTGGACCTGGACAGAAGGAGTGTGTTTATGGAAGAGGCTAGACCACGACGGGGTTGAGTCGTGGTCGTATCACTTTGCTAGCGACATTTATAGGGGTGCCTACGGCGGCACCGGGATTAAAGAGTGTCCTTATCGCTGTGCGATCCGGTGTGAGTCTACCAGATCTGTTATTGAAGTCGCCGTTTAGTGAGATTGAGATCGAGATAGTGTTCGACGTGGTTTTAGAAGCTGCGCCGACTTCGGCAGCACCCCTTGGAGTATCACCCGTGAGACAGAGAGCCGATAGTGCAGTTGCGGGATCTGATGGATTGAGAGGCCGTGTGACCCTGTGCCACGTTGTGGATACAACGGTGAGGATGCGAGAGATTGATAGCTTATGGAACCTTACAGCCGAGGGCTATGCCCGGTTAGTGTTCAGGACCCGGTAGGGGCTTTCTGAGCTTGCCTTGCGGTCAAGTGGATTGACTGAGGCCCTGCGGTCTTTGGATTTGAGGGAATTGAGTGTTCCGGTTGAGTTGGACGGGTTGGTGGTTTTACCCGTCATGGATGTTTGGATTATTTATGAGGTGACCTAGAACATGAGGAGCACTTGAGGATAGCGCTGCAACTTCTAAGAGAGAAGGAGTGATTTGCCAAGTTGGGAGAGTGTGCTTTCGACTTCGAAAGGTTCTGTGGTTAGGCCTCATGATTTCGGCTGCAAGAGCGACTGAGGACCCAACGAAGAGTGATGCCGTTGGGAAATTAGCCTAAGCCTATGATTGTGACTGAGGTCAAAAGTTTTGGACTAGGCAGGGCCAGTATAGCTTCGAGGAGTTAGAGCTGCATCGATTTGCATGATTGCCAGTGATAGAGAGAACATTGAGTTATTCTTAGATCCTCAAACTTGAAATACTTGGATACTCAGGTAGAGCTTGGTTGAAGCCACGTCGGTGGACAGAGTTATTGGAATTGTAAGTTTGGTTTTATAGCATATAATTATCCCAGCGAGGACTTTTTGGTCAGTACGCCTTGGTTAGGCGAGCATGCAACCTTGGAATGAGGTCTTCGATCCGTGGTTGCCACTTTTGGAACTTGGAATTTTAGCATTTTTTTTCCGATGTTGAACTACTTCCCCTGTAAATTGATATGAGAGATGCATCAGCGGAACTTGAGTGTTTTGGTTGCAAGGGGCAACGAAGGAGTTATGCCTATAGGAAGCTTAAAGTTTGGATTTGGGAACCATAATTGTGAAAGCCACTATCCGCAGGAATACGATCATTCGAGATTTACGCGGGGAGTTTGGACCGTGAGTTTTATTCGGCTGGTAGAAGTATTTTTTTGATTTCCGCATGTTTGGATTTCATTTCGCTTCGTGAAGAGGGACGAGGATTGAGTGATCAGGAGCAGCCGATGCACTTCTTGCGTGCGAGGCAGAAGGATTGTGCGGTCGGTTTTACCTTTGGTTAAGGTCCTGTTGAGTTTTTCTGAGAGAAGGCCATTAGAGAGCCTGAAGATGAATTGTGGATCCCCCTTTTCCCATTTGATCGAGACCCCCTCCTGAGTTATGGATTTATTCTGGTTTCGAGGACGAAACCTTTTTAAGGAGGGGAGAGTGTAGAATACCGGGTTTTTGGATGGCGCGCCGACCTCGCGAGATGGCGTGGTGCGGAGGACCCGAGGGCGAAAAGTGAGTCGGAACTGGCGATTTCGGAGCCGGTTTTTGGATTGAGAACCCCGACTCAACGGTTGAGCTTTTTGAAGAGAAAAAGCTGTGGACATGTGTATTTTCAGATTACAGCGGAGTTTGGGAGGTTCCGGACTGATGCGGAGACTCCGAAGGCAAAAAGTGACTTGGAGTTGGCTTTAAAAAGGGATTAAATTAATAAATTAATTGAATTGGGAAGTTAATTAATTATCTTGTGATGCTTTAGCCTGAGATATATTTATATAAGGAATTGAAGTGGGTTTATTTAAAGGAAGTAGATATTTTGTTTAGTGCATTTAATGCTGCCCACCCACCACCTCTACTAATTAGGTTCCTCTAATTAGTAAGCTCCTTCTCCCGTGCAAGATAGAACATAGGAAAAAGGATTGAGCAGAGGAATGAGAGAAGAGTGAAAAGGAAGGAAGGAAAAGAAGAGAAAGCAATGGAAAATGAGATAATGGATGAGTGTTGGGTTGATGACCTCCTGCTGCAAGTGCCATGGAGCGAGCGGAGCGGGCGCACGCCGAACTCGGCGAGGTAAGCTGCAGTTTTTATTTTTGTTGGAGAGAGAGAGAGAGAGAGAGAGCTCGGATGGGTTTTTATTTTGGCTTTTCTTGTAAGGTTTTGCCTCTGGAGTTGGATTTGGTTGTGTTGGCTGGGTGTGGAGGAGTTGCTGTAGGTTGGTGTGCTTGCTTGGTTGGCGGACAGCAGGCAGCAGTGGCGCGCGCGGGCATCACTTGAGGTGCGTGTTTTTATGGTTTTAGAGTGAGAAGAGGATGGAAAGGGTAGCTTGCTGGGCTGTGTTTGCCTGGGTTGGCGCACTACAGGCTTGCTGTCCACAATCGGACCAGCCAGCGTCGGGGGCGCAGCGAGCGCGCGCGGCAGGGACGCGCGCTGCGGGCGCCGCGCGCAGGCGGGCGCCGCACCGCGCGCGGGCGCATGCTGCGGGCGCCGCACCGCGCAGCGGGCCCGCTACGGGCCAGGGCGCCGCGCGGCGAGCCCTGGCAGCGCGCGGCGGGCCCTGGCGCCGCGCGCCGCGCGGCAGCGGCAGCAGCGCGCGGCTGGCGCGCCAGCGGCGTAAGCTTTGGCTGCGGCTTGCGACGCATGTCGGCGCACAGGGTTTTCGCGCATTAGGCTTGGTTTTGTCGCCAACGATCGCGCATTTTACCATGTTTCCTCTAATGTTGGGTTCCCTTTCTCTTGCTGCAGGTAGGGACTAAGTTGGGGACTTGAGCTTTGGAGCAGATGTTGATGATGATGGAATGCTAATGATGATGATGACCATGGAGCAGATGTTGATGTTGATGATGGAGCTGATGAAGATGATGATTATGATAATGATAATGATGAGGATGATTATGATTATGATGATAATTAAGATAATGATGGTGATGAGCTTAATTTATATAAATTGGGTGAACCTGTAGAGTGCAAGCAGATTTATGGTTTATTGTGGATAAGTGTTCATTAATTTAATTAATGGGTTAATTGGAACACTTAGTGTGCTGTGAGCCTTTGTGGATTCTTGGAGCTTGCAAATTATGTGTAAGTTATATATATATTTATTTATGATGGATTTAATTATGCAATTGGTACTGTATGGTGGAATTAAGGGATGGTGTATATGTGGACACGGTTTATTGTGTGCAGGTTGGAGCTTCTTGTATGTTGGGGATTTTTTTGTGAAGAGTGTATGAGTGAGCTGTGGTTTTGGAATGTATAAGAGCATAGCTGTGAGAGGTGTGTATGTGCTGCTTGTTGGTTGTGGGTGTTTGAGAGAATGCTTTGGTTTTGGCCGTGGAGTGAGCCGGCTGTGCGCAGATTTTTGTATGGACTCAAGAGAATTTATTGGCGCTTCCGAGGATTTCTCCGGGATTTGCGGCACGATTTTCGAGATTTCGCCCATTCGAGGTTCCGACACTTCACCGACTTCAGCAATTGCCTGCGGAAAGCGTTCCAGGTGGGTTGGAATTTCTTCGAGATTTATGGAATGCCCTCTAATGCTTCTGTAAGCATATTGATCATGTTTAGCTTATTTATCATATATTGATCATGTTTAGCTTATTTCATTATATTGATAAATCTGATAGTTGCCTAGAAAATTATAGAATGACATTCTTGAGCCCCAGACATTTTTAGTATGATCTAGAAGTTATTTGACACTAGACTGCATGTTCAATTGGGATTCAGGCTGCATCTGGACCTTCATATATTTTTAGTACCCCGTTTTAAGTAAAACTCCGTTTTTAAAAGAGTTTATTTTAATTATTGAGAACATTATGAATGGTCCAGATTGTTTGAGTTGCATGTGTACTTACGCCAGAGGGCCGAGTGTATTTTTTAGCGCATTGACTGTTGAGTCCTAGTGTCATGAGAGTTCTTCTTTCTTGTTGGGATTGATAGGTTTATTCCAGATCATGGGTTGTGTTTCTGATTTAGAGGTGGAGATGGCTCTCCCACTTAGCCTTGAGAGTTTTGGGGGTTCTGGCAGATCGAGTCATGGAGGTTTCCTGACTCAGCCATGGGTTGTGTATTATCAGATTGAGTCGTGGAGGGTTCTCCGACATAGCTGTGAGAGTGTTTGGGTTTTCCTGTTTGAGTCGTGGTCTTTTTCCGACAGAGTTGCACTTCTGAGCATCGAGTTGCTGATCTGTTTGATCGTGGACTATAGCCTGCATGTGCCGCTTATGAGACAGTGATACAGATGAGATACTTGAGTTCGGTGGGGTCGCTCCCCTCGAGCTACCACCCGGGTGTGTGTGATGATACCGAGCCTGACGAGGCTGCGATGATGCGACTAGTTGATACACTAGAGTTCGCTTGATATAGTCCGTGTGGGACGCCCTACGTAAGTCCCGTCCCAGTGAGGATGAGGTGGCAGTAGGTTTGGCGCAGGCTTGACTGGACCCTATGAGGCAGTCATTGAGATTGGGTGATATGAGAGAGTGATGGCATAGCATGTTCATAGATGAGCTTTCCTTTGAGCATGGTACTTGAGGCATATTATTGTAGTGAGAGTGTATGCATAGCAGGATCAGAGTAGTGTTTTCTTGAGCATGATATTGGTACATATTAGCTATAGTTCCTTTCCTGCTTTCCTATTATCTTTTGGCATACCTATTTATTGTGCCTCCAGTGGACTTAGTGGGCATACCGTGGATGTTGATGACGGTACCCACTGAGATCTATCTTCTGTAGTAGATCTCACACCCGCTGCGGTGACAGGTTTTCTGAGGCTGCTGTTCCGGCCTAGCTCGTGCGGAGACAGCTCATCGAGGTGAGGACGTGGCCGAGTAGTTCCTTACCAGCATTTGAGTCAGAGGTAGATGTACCCTGTTGTTTTATGATTCCACTTTTGTACTGAGAGGGTGAGGCTTGTATTTTGTTTTCATTTGAGAGACCTGTATTGAGGATTTATGTATTAGTGGAGCTTTATTTATTTCAGATTTCCAGTGTAGCTTTCTTCAGCTTTTGATTTATAGTTCAGCTCTGATACATGTTTTTAGTTTTAGTTCTGACTTGCAGGGTAGACGCTTCGTCTGTACGGCAGTTTCCGTACAGATGGCGGATCTGTTGGCGAGCCCGGGTCGCAGTTTCGACCTCGGGGCGTGACAAACTCACAAATCCATCACCCATCGTCAAGCTAAAATCGGCGCTGGTATCAGTCTCAACATCCATTCGTCAAGCTCTGCTGGCACTGCCCAGTCCAAGAAGTTCTTCACTTCAATAATAAATATCGGTCTCGGCCGATCTTGAATGGCATCCACTTGGCCGGATTTCTGCAGCCGCTCCTACGGCTAGAATAAGGTGGCCTAAGAAGGTATGCTCTCGAAGCTAAAACTCGTACCTCAACAATACGGCATACAACTTCCACCTCACAGACACTGTAGCACTATCCACAAGTGCGCCTCATGCTCCAATTCACTCTGGGAGTAAATCCAAATATCTATGCAGAACACTTTTACTAATCCGTCCGAGTATAGCTGGAACACATAATTCCACAAATCATAAAGACAGCAGGGCATTAGTCAATCCCCTTGGCCTCACTGAGAGCGCATTCTAACGCTGTCTTGGCAAAATCCTCGGTTGTATGTGTGGTGACCCTGACCCCCGTGTAGCTTCTCCCATGAACCGTGGTGTAGAACACCTAGTGTTGGTGTGTCTGGCCCATAGTGCATCAAAGGGATGCCACAGATGAACCCTGTGTGATATCCACAACTGGATTGGCCTTCGGCTGCATTTGCTGAATTTTTGAAATGGTTTTGGGACAAACAGAGGTTGGATTTGGATTCAGCGCGAAAAAACGCTTGAAAACGGCTATTTGCTTGTTTGATTCTGAGTCCAGATGCCCAAAAACGGACTCCCGGAAGTTTTCGCTGAATTTCGGTGCATGGGAGGGGCCGTGGACCGCCGGCTGCCACGTGGCGGCTTGTGATTGGGCCGGTCCGCAGCGCTCGGTCCACAGAGGGTAGCGGCTGGGTGCACGGACCCGGCGCATGGACACGTGGCGCCGCCTGATTGGCGGGCTCGTGATGCGCGGTCTACGGGTTTTGCGCGGCGGTGCATGGACCGGGGCGGGGGACACGTGGCGGCCCCCGGTTGGTCGGTGCACGCGGCGCGGTCCACGGAACCAAATTTGGGTGCGTGGACCGGGTGCACGGGACACGTGTCGTCACGCCATTCACGGGCTCACGAGACGCGGCGCACGGGGTCGCGGGAGGGCGCCTCGGGGCGCGTGCGTGGCAGGCGGCCAGTGCGGCGCCCTGCCCGCACGTGTGACCGCGACAGTGGCAGGGGACGCGTGTCGCCCTGCCACTGGCGGGTGCCACCTACCCGGTTTGACCGGGTAGGTGCCACGCGGCGACAGCCCGCGCGCCCCGCACAGCTGTTTGCTGTGCGGGTGACGTGGCGGCACCAGAATTTTTCGGGCGGCTACAGTGAACCTCCCTTGCGCCCGGATTCGGGCGCCCGAAAGTTCGGGTGCGCCCGAATCTTGGGACATGGCGGGTATTTCTTCAATTGTTTTTTTGGGGCCTATTTATAGCCCGAGCCTGCTTCACCTTGGGATTTTTGGCACTTCGGAGCTTCAAACCGACTAGAGCTCTTCAGCAAACTTGATCCTCTCGCAGTGTAGCTTCCATCTGCAGAGTTTGGGGATTTTTCGGGGCACGCTTTTCGAGATTCTCATTTTCTTGGCGCGTCGCGACGTTCTTTCTTTGGTGCTTCTTCCGTCGCTCTTCGGTGCACGAGCTCTCCCGGCCTACTCCGACCATCTTTTCGTGCGATTTCTTCGCCGTTGGATTCGCAACAAGTAAGGCTACGATTTTGGTTTCTTCCACATTTCCTGGTTTTGCGCTTTTCGAGGAGTTCTTCCTTGCTCACTGAGGACCTGGTTTGCTGTGAGGATTTGTGAGGACAGCAGCTTCATCCGAGGAGATCTCCGCGCACGAGTGTCGGATCAGGACGTGCTTATAGACTTTTTTTCATCTACTCGACGCAAGGATCATCGTGGTATTTTTCTTGGAATTTTTGGAGACCTTCCCGAAGGTATACACTTTTCCTTTTATCTGTACAAGAGTTTACAGTTGGATGGTTTTGGGATTTTGCGCACCGATACTGTGGAATTTGTAACTTGGCCTACGGTGCTCGGAATTGGGCGTGCAGGTACTTGTTTCGAAGCTATCGACACGAAGATTGCAGGGATATTTTATTTGGAATTTTTCGAGCACATTCAGCAGGTGGAATAATCACATCTTTGCGGCTGTAATTTCAGTGTTGTATTTCTTAACAGATTTTGGGATTTAAGTATAACTGTAGCCTTATGTTGTACCCAGGAGGGATTGTGGACTGTGCTGGACCTGTTGGACCTAGAGTTGTTATTTTTCCTGGTTTTCTCAGCTGTACGACTCCGGACAGTTAGCGTTTTCAGGTGGGTGGCTTTGCTTTCAGGATCTATGGACTGTGCTCTAATTCTATTGATATAGAATCATGCATGATAGTGATTGGACTTGGGTAGCATGCTAGAGTGTAGGAATTGTTGTTCCTAGTATTATCTGTCGATCTAGTGATCTTTTACTTCCTTCTATCTGTTAAATTATAGTATCTTGGAACCTGACCTAGCACCCCCGTCGTATGTTGCATGTGTAACCAGACCAGTAGAAAACCCTCACTTGGGCTAGGGTTATTTATGTTTAGACATCCACACTTTATGCTTCATTCCTGGACTTAGTGTTATCCTCGCCCGGGTAGTGGGCCGAGCGATCGGGACTTCTTTTTAGTGTGGGATGCATTTGCACTCGTGCTTGGGAGCAGAGTGGAGTCTGGTAGATGTAGTGGATCGCTTGTCTGTTCCGGGAACCGTTGGGGTAGACGGTGGTCCCGAGAGGTCTTGTTTACCCCTGTTTGGGTTGTCGCCACTGTGTTAGTGGCAGTAGTTCACTAGTGTTAGCTGAACCTAGAACCCTTTTCGACATACACATGATTTTTGTCTACCAATGTTTTCTTCCAAGCATCGAAGGGCCGCTGGAGTCTGTTCTTGTTTGATTGGACAAAGGCATCAGCCCTTCGGGGCTTGGGTAAAACACTTATTTTTCTAACTGTTTTTCTAAAAAGAACTAAAATCATTAAATATGGATTTCTTCTAGATCAAAATGATTTTCAATAACAAATGTCACCTTTTTCTTGTAAATCTCCCCACTCGAAAGGATTCGAGTGATCTGGGTTCTAGGGGCCGTTCCTCTGTCGGGACGAAAGCCACGGGGACCGAGCCTGGAACCTGTTCTTGTTTGATAGGGTTGTAGGTGTAGGTCTCCCGGGACTTTCGGGCCCTGTTGGTGTCTTCTGCGTGTTGTACTGTGATTATTGCTTTCCCGAACTATAAGGGGATCGGGAACTTCGATAAGCGGAGCCTAGAGTCTGTTCTTGTTTGATAGGGTTCTTAGCACCGGTCTATCGGGTTTCCGAACCCTTATGGTGTCGGTCTTTCCTAAGAGTTTAGTGTTCTGTTGTGGGAGCCGTCTGGTGGACGGTGGCCCCAGCTGTGTGGTTTTCCAGCCTGTGGTTGAGAGTTGGTGTTGTTGGTCGATCTTGTTGATCGTGGTTTGGACTATAGCCTGCATGAGCCATATTTGAGCTCGGCAGAGATACGCAGATACTTTCCTCGGTGGGGTCGCGCCCCTCGAGTGCCACTCCGGAGTTGGGCCTGTTACTTGCTATCGCGACTTGTCGACGCCGTCCCTCTGACTGGGCCAGTTAGTGGCAGTCATGGACACCCTACGGTAGACCCGTCCTGTTGAGGATGTGCGGCAGTAGGTGGGCGCAGGTTTGACTGGACCCTTTGCGGCAGTCAGTATAGATTTGGTGAGTATACTGTATGTGTTAGTAGATGCATCATGTTTCCATCTGTTCCACTTTTTGAGCATCTAGATAGAGGCATAGTAGCTGTAGAGTTACTTTTCTAGCCCTTTCATTTCAGTATTATATTGTTACTTTATGCCTCTAGTAGACTTAGTGGGCAGGCCGTCGGGCTTGTTGGCGGCACGCACTGAGAACTACTTGGGACGTAGTTCTCACACCCGTCGTGGTGTCTTTTCCCACAGGGACTTCTACTCCTGTTCCTGCTGCTCCTGTTGCTGCTTCTTCTGATCGAGGTAAGGGAGTCACGAGATAGTTCCCTACCAGTCATCGTCCAGAGAGTAGATGTACCCGGTACTTTTTGAGAGTTCATGTTGAGAGACTTTGTAGTGAGGTATAGAGTTGTACTTTTATTTTACTGCTTGAGAGATTTATGTACTTTTGGTGAGGGCTTTGGGTTGTATATTTTCTTCTTTTTAGCAGTTTTCTTTCAGCTCTGATATCTGTATAGCATAGTTAATCTTTTGCAGGTTAGTCGCTTCGCCTATACGGGGCTTCCTGTATGGGCGGCGGATCTGTTGACGAGCCCGGGTCGCAGTTTCGACGCCGGGGCGTGACAGTATGATTCCAAAAAAAGTACATGCCTCAAAGGAGAACAACTGCCAGTGTATAACTCACTCAAATGGCCCTAAATAAAACCCGGACCTGCCAGCGCTCAAACCACAAAAGAACCTCACAGTCGTGTACCAACGATGTGGCATCACCAGTGTCCTTAGGTTGTCACCTAAGACCATGCCACTCGTCCTCCCTAGGATAACTACTAAGTTGATGTCACTCGTCAAACCCCTATACTAGGTTTTCTCCTAGTCTTACTACCAACCACTGTTGTTCCCTTATGTCACGTGATTCCTAGGGTTATACCCTAACATGCTCACAATCATGAATAGCTAATCTTTTTCATGCATGCAATTATTTTCATCACATTCATAAAATAATAATTATCTCTACGCATGCATATTCATCATATATCTTTGGCAACCAACAGTTGCACTTTTCCTCTGTGTTCATTTACACATGCACATCTATTCCTCTAACTCTGGCAACCAACAGTTGCACTTTTCCATCTGAATTCATCTACACAGGCAATCATAATCATAATTACCTAACGCCTCTAACACGCTACTATCATGCTTCGAATCGAAAAGCAAAGGAGCAAGGGGAGAGGTCACCCAATTTCGGCAGAATTCCCCACCTTGTGATGCCCCCAATTGCTTGTAGACACTTGCAATTGGTCTCCGCGCGATTCCACTTGTTTCCTCGAGCTTGCACGCAAAACGGTGCACATCCCTCGAGTTTGCACGCAAAACGGAGTATGCTTCTCTTAAGGTTGCATGCAAAACGGTGCACGTCTTTTCTGGCCCTGCACGAGAAACGATGCATAATATTAGGGTCGGCACGCAAAACTGTGCGCGACAACACGAACTGCACGCGAAACGGTGCACGTACCTCGAAACTGCACGCAAAACGGTGCACGTCTGACTGTAGGGTTGCACGCAAAACGGTGCATATTTTTCCTAGCCCTGCACGAAAAATGATGCAAGCCATTAGAATCTACACGTAAAATGGTGCGCATTGGTCCAACCCGCACGCAAAACGGAGCACGTACCCCGTATTGGCACGCAAAACGGTGCAAGTCTACTATAGGGTTGCACGCAAAACGGTGCACATTTTTCCGGCCCTGCAAGTAAAACGAGATGCATTATTAGAGTCTGCAAGCAAAACGGTGCCCGTTAGTCCAACCTGCACGCAAAACGGAGCACATACCTCGCATTGGCACGCAAAACGGTGCAGGTTCTTTTCTCATTGTTGCACGCAAAACGGTGAACGTTTACGAGTTCGCGTCCAAAACTGCGCGCATTTGCCGAATCCGCACGCAAAACAGTGCATGTCTCCAACGAACGGCACGCAAAACGAGGCACGTCCAAAACGCCTGCGAAACTCGCGCAGTAAAACGGCACAGAAAAGTTGGGTCCCTAATACGCACGTAGGCATGGGGTCAAATCCAAAATCCAAAAGGAAACCTTAAAACTGTGCCAAAAATACCGCAAAAACGACAAACGGGGCCTACCTCGACAACGTCGTGCCGTCCATCGCCTCCAACAGGCTCTTTGGTACATCTTGCGCGCTCCACGGAGTCCACGGCGCGCTCGTGCGCCCTCGAAAACCCCGGGCGGAATCGCCCGGCTCCCCTCCTGGTACGCACGGGCGAAGCCAAAAAGGGAAAAAAGAAGCCGTTTGGGCCTAAATAGGCCAAAATCCGGATTTCGGGCGCACCTTTCGGGCGCCCGGAAATTTCCGGGCGGCTACAATAACCGCCCCCAACGCGGTCCACGGTCCACGGCGCGCCAGCTGGGCGCCACGTCACCATCGTTCGGCCAACCCGAGCGCAACACGTGTCCCTGGACCCGTGCATCGCGACCACCGAACAGCGGCGGCCAATCGTTGGCCGCCACGTGGACCGCACTAGCGCCCGCGGTGGTTGCGTCTTGTCCCGTCAGCGCGTCACGTCACGCTGACCGGCCAATGGGGGGCCGACACGTGGCCACCCCCGCTGACACCGCGCCAGGCCCGCCGCGCCTTCCCCGCGCGCCTCGAGCCGCGTGCCACAGCGCGGCGCGCGCGAAAGGCTTGCCTCGGGATTCGCGCCCGTGTCTCGGGATTCGCGCCGCCGCCTCGGGATCCGTGCCAATTGCCTCGGGATCCGTGCCACTGCCTCGGGATCCGTGCCAACAGTAACTTTCGGGCGTGCTACAGTAACTTTCGGGCGCATCCAAGTCCGGACTGGGCTGCTACAGCAACCGGTTCGCTATAGTGCAAAAAACCCGGTTTGCTACAGTATTTTTCGGGCGCCCGGAACTCATTTTCGGGCGCCCGAAACTTGGGCCCAAGCCCAGTTTCGCCCGTTTTCGTCCGTTCTTGCCCGTTTCTCGCCCGTTTTCGCTCAAATTTGACGGGCAGCCACAGTTTAACTTAATTTACCTCCTGTTACTTAAACTTTTCAGTTTGGGCCCTCTTTGGGTTACCAAAAGTCCCACTATATTTGAATTCGCTGGCGGAGCCCGTTCTCTCTATCCGGGTGTCCGATCAACGTGAAACTTTTACTGTGGCCTTAAAACACATTTACGGAGCTCCCGTAATTTTCTCGGAATTTTCCGAAACTGTGAATTTTCCACTTATAATCTGGGCCCACTTTCTCATGTAAGATTCAAGATCTCACATTCCAATCCCGATTTGGGCCCAATTCGTTTCCAGGTCATCCTTTACTTCTATAAATTCAATAAAATAGTATTTCATACCATTTTATTTACATTTATATATATACCAAAATTTCAGTTCACTACATTCTACCCCCCTTAAAATAAGTTTCGTCCTCGAAACTTGAGTCACATCTCGACTCCTACTTGATCAAGAGGGGGAAACTTGCCCTCACTACTGGGCTCACTGAACCTCGTGACCGGCATCACATTGCCTGCTCGCCTACAATTACACGAGCAGCTCATTCCTGGATCCCTATCTCAACTCAGGGACAACTCAGACCTGGTGTCTGGCCACTTTCACCAAGTAGGTGAGAGACACATTTGAGCACTTGCTCTCTCAATTGCCACAAATGGCGAAGTCTCATCTTGCGAAATCTTCACTTTAATTCCGCGATCATTTTATCTTTCACATGGAGGTTGCATCTGCAACTAGTTACTTTTACCGCATTTTCCGGTCACTCCGCTGCCTAAGGTGGAGGGCAAAGGCCCACCCACAAGTCCTCAACTATCTCACACGCTGCTAGTGCTCTAAGTCCACGGGTTATCAGCTAACCCGATATCTCGGACTACTAATAGGTCCACAGACCACGGTCCAATAGGGGCCTATAGCCCAAAACCAGTCCAACGCTGTATAATGGCTCTCACTAGCACACAGACCCAATCGTCATATGGGTAGATCCTCACTTAGGATTACTACACCAACACTCCCACTAGGAGCTGCAGTACCTCAATCACCACTAGCTCTACGGCCTGGTCATATCACACTCTCAGTGTACTAATCTCAGTGTACTAATAGCCTCAATGCTCACATGTGGCATTCCACGTTCCCGGGTCATCGCTCGGACTACCGTCCCGACCAAATCTCTATCATGCCCCGCCATCAGGTCTCGGGCCGCTGTCTCTCACAGCTGACTGCGCCTGCCCACTGGGCTACAGGCCCACAGTCCACAAACATGGTCCAGGCACGGGTCGTCCCCAAGCGAACCCGCTAATCGTCGCCACGCGACCCCTATGCTCACTGAGCAAAACTAACTAACAAGTCGTCAGTCCACGACCCAAACTCTCTATCAACTCTGGCCACACTGGGCAAAGGCTAATGTGCCACCTAATCAGCTCTCTCTGGCTAAACGATACTTGTGCTCCATGAGCACCCAAATAGTTGGGCGTCCTACGCCCCCACGCTAACTCGCGAAATTCCAGTGTTAAGCGATTCGCTTACGTACCCCTACGGCTCTTGTGCACTCTCCCAACTGGGTCGAGGCACCACAATAACTGTTCACCATTATGTGATTAACACGCAAATCCTGCGGTGGCAATCCTTGCCATTACACCCATTCATCAGAACGGCGCCAGTAAAACTCTCGCTCCATTGAGAGATCCACGCATCTTGAAGCCCACTCTAGGCTTGTAAATCTTTTCTTGCCCTAACCCTTAGGACATATTTACTTGGTTCTCGCAACATAGCGATCACCAGCGTTCTATAAGTCGGTCTCTCACTGGACCTTTCTAACTACACTTTGCCAGCAAACTAGCTGACACAAGCTTATAACACCCCTTGCTGAAGGCGCGGGGTGCGCCGACAAAAGCTCGGCGGCCACTGCCACCCGCTCTACTGTCGCCCCAACAGGCGGCGACGCCGTATACTCACGCGTCATTATACATCCTCAGCTTGCACTGGAGCCTATTGATCTGCTCCGACTGTTCCCCTTGACGCCACCCTTAGGCGTCGGAATCTGTCTGCCTGTCGGCGGGAAGTTCCCGTCTAGCGACAAGAAGCTTGACCTGCTGCTAGACCACACCAACAAGTGCGGTCATCAACTATCGCAGCTCGTGTTCGTCGTTTGACCCCGAGCCCTCTCGTGACTCGAGTCGAAACAGGTGCGTTTCCCTATGTGGTGTCATCGCCAATATGCACACCACAACGAAACAACTAGCCCAAACTTAGCCGTTTGAGCAACGCGCAGTCTACATACCGACAAAAAGGCTCGTGGACTCAATCATGCGAAAGTATAGGAGGGTACTCCTTTTCATCTCCAATATTACGTTGTCGGCCGCCAACGTAATATCCGAAGAATGAAAGCTCGTCACCCTCGATCAGTCCCAACATCCTTTTTGGGAACAACAATAACCAATTGAATACTTTCGCCCAATAATCGACACACTCTCTCGTGCTAATTCCTAGGGTCTCCCTAAGGTTGCTAACCACCTAGGACTATTCCTAGGCTCTGATACCACTTTAATCTGTCCGCCAATTTGTACGGTTCGGGCACGCCAACAGACCCGCCAATCGGGTAAGACCTTTTCCTACCCGAAAGGAACGGTAACATCCATAATAACACAACAAGTGTATGCGGAAGCTCAATATCAGAGTACTAAAAATCACTACAAATTTAAAACTTTCATTCAATAACAACAGTTAATGCGGAAATGAAAGCATACAAGAGTGAACCATGCATTACTTTATTACACTTTACATTTCTGAACTTGCAATATAAAATTATTACAATTCTTTTACATAAATTCCTCACCATACAAGGTTCACTCAAGAAATATAAAAATGGGATACCTCTGCTAGACCCTCTAGGTCTCTATGCTGCTGGGCCCTTGCCCCTGTCGTATACCTCGCCGTCTGCCTCTGAACCGTCGCGATCGCTGCATCCATACCTGAACCTGTGGGGGGAGTCACCCAAGGGGTGTGAGAACTACGACATAGTTCCCAGTAGGTTCAATCACCGAGATAAAGTGTCCTACACCACTTGGTCCAATGGAAGCAATAATAATAGTGCTAGGAAACTAATATCCTCGATATCAAATGCAGCTATGCAAAATAACGTATCCCTGTCTGTATGTAATCATCGACCCAGCACTACTCTGTCTAATCATACTAGGCTACTAAGCACCAACTCGGCCACTATGCCGCTGTATACAGGGTCAAACTAACCCGGCCACATTGGCCACTCTGTTTCCTTTATTCTTTAGATTCTGGTTGTAGCGACCCGACCCACTAGCAATAATAACTTGTTGGGCCCAAACCACAGCCCAAAATGCTTAAGCCCAGTTATTATTACTAGTGTCCAAGTCTCATAAAAATCCAATCTCAATTCCATCCACATCCGATGTGGGACTATTGGGGGCGTCACAGACTCCCCCCGTTTAGGCCTGACGTCCTCGTCAGCCCAAACACACACACAGCAGCCCAAGATCACCAGGCGATGTGAGACTCGTCTCGCTAGCCCTGTCATCTAGACCTAGACTCAGCCGAGACTCGCCACACACTTCCGGCTGGAACCTGGCTCTGATACCAAATATAGCGACCCGGCCCACTAGCAATAATAACTCATTGGGCCCAAACCACAGCCCAAAATGCTTAAGCCCAGTTATTATTAATAGTGTCCATGTCTCATATAAATCCAATCACAATTTCATCCACATCCGATGTGGGACTATTGGGGTTTCATCCACATCCGATGTGGGACTATTGGGGGCGTCACAGACTCCCCCCGTTTAGGCCTCACAGACTCCCCCCGTTTAGGCCTGACGTCCTCGTCAGCCCAAACACACACACAGCAGTCCAAGATCACCCGGCGATGTGAGACTCGTCTCGCTAGCCCTGTCATCTAGACCCAGACTCAGCCGAGACTCGCCGCACACTTTCGGCTGGTTATTGGCTCTGATACCAAATGTAACGACCCGGCCCACTAGCAATAATAACATTTTGGGCTGTGGTTTGGGCCCAACGAGTTATTATTGCTAGTGGGCCGGGTCGTTACACTGGTGCTTTAGTTCAAGTTAACCCTCAGAAATTCTTATCCGACGGGCCCCAGCCCGGTAGTCCTGCTACCATAAGATAAGATTTCTAAGGTTGCCCATAACACCCGCAAGTGTTACCCCGTCCTACGGAAGAAACGTCCCGAACGGGTCTCTACCCGGGAGAGGGGCACTGCCAACTGCTCCAACATGGGCCGCGTTTCACTCCGTAGAATCTTTATATTTTCTTTTTCTTTTTCTTTTTTTTTCTTTTTTTTTCTTTTCTTTTCTTTCTCTTTTTACTTTAGTTCTTAGCCTCTTTGCCTTTGAACACTTGCTTTTCTTTCTTATTCGAGCTTATAGCTCACTTTTTGCCACTAGTAAATCTCTTTCTCTTTTCTTTGAGCATTTAGCTCTTTGCTTTCACTTTAAGCCTTTCGAAAGTACCTCGTCCGACGGGTCACTGCCTAGGGAGTCCTGCTCCACTTGACGAGTCTCAAATTCGAATGCGCCATTTACATTTTCTTTATGCTTTTTAGCCATTTTTAGCTTTCTTTTAAACTTTGTCTTTTTACGACATCTTATTTCTTATCCTAGGTCTCGCCATCAGGATAACTAGGAGTCACTTGGACTCTTAAACATTTCTCTTTTATTTCTTTAACTCAAATTGAAGTTAAAGTTATTGTCCATTTGCCCAGACACCCTATGACTTTCTAGGGTTGTATTTGTTTAGTTCTTTAACCTTGGGATCTTATCCCACTTTCCTGATTCCTCACTGAATCCTAGAGTTCACTTAACTCTATTTTTCTGTTCCACTTTAACTTAGAGTTACACTGACTCTAATTTCCTGTTCCACTATTATCTTAGAGTTATACTGACTCTAATTTCCTGTTTTCCCTTTCATGTCTCCACAGTTGATCCTTTCCACTTTCCTTTGTTTAACTCTACTTGAAGTTAAACTAGTCCATCCATTTACCCAGACGCCCTATGACTCTCTGGGGTCATGTTCACTAAATTCCTAGCCGTGGGATCTAATCCCCTTTTTTCTGATTCCACCCTGAACTTAGGGTTAACTTAACTCTATTTTCCTGTCTGTGAGTTTGAACTCCTCTAGTTTACCTTAGGTTCCCTTTACCTAAGTTTCATGTCACACTCATTCTAGAGTTCCTTGACTCTATATTGATCACTAGCTCTCCTTAGGCTTCCTTTACCTAAGTCCCATGTCATATCCGTCCTAGAGTTCCCTGACTCTATGTTGACCACTAGCTCTTCTTAGGTTTCCTTTACCTAAGTCCCATGTCATATACATCCTAGAGTTCTCTGACTCTATGTTGATCACTCTATCCAGTGTCCTTAGGTTGTCACCTAAGACCATGCCACTCGTCCTCCCTAGGTTAACTCCTAAGTTGATGTCACTCGTCAAACCCATATACTAGGTTTTCTCCTAGTCTTACTACCAACCACTGTTGTTCCCTTATGTCACGTGATTCCTAGGGTTATACCCTAACATGCTCACAATCATGAATAGCTAATCTTTTTCATGCATGCAATTATTTTCATCACATTCATAAAATAATAATTATCTCTACGCATGCATATTCATCATATATCTTTGGCAACCAACAGTTGCACTTTTCCTCTATGTTCATTTACACATGCGCATCTATTCCTCTAACTCTGAAAACCAACAGTTGCACTTTTCCATCTGAATTCATCTACACAGGCAATCATAATCATAATTACCTAACGCCTCTAACAGGCTACTATCATGCTTCGAATCGAAAAGCAAAGGAGCAAGGGGAGAGGTCACCCAATTTCGACAGAATTCCCCACCTTGTGATGTCCCCAATTGCTTGTAGACACTTGCAATTGGTCTCCGCGCGATTCCACTTGTTTCCTCGAGCTTGCACGCAAAACGGTGCACATCCCTTGAGTTTGCACGCAAAACGGAGCATGCTTCTCTTAAGGTTGCACGCAAAACGGTGCACGTCTTTTCTGACCCTGCACGAGAAACGATGCATAATATTAGGGTCGGCACGCAAAACTGTGCGCGACAACACGAACTGCACGCGAAACGTTGCACGTACCTCGAAACTGCACGCAAAACGGTGCACGTCTGACTATAGGGTTGCACGCAAAACGATGCATATTTTTCCTAGCCTTGCACGGAAAATGATGCAAGCCATTAGAATCTACACGTAAAATGGTGCGCATTGGTCCAACCCGCACGCAAAACGGAGCACGTACCCCGTATTGGCACGCAAAACGGTGCAAGTCTACTATAGGGTTGCACGCAAAACGGTGCACATTTTTCCGGCCCTGCAAGTAAAACGAGATGCATTATTAGAGTCTGCAAGCAAAACGGTGCCCGTTAGTCCAACCTGCACGCAAAACGGAGCACATACCTCGCATTGGCACGCAAAACGGTGTAGGTTCTTTTCTCATTGTTGCACGCAAAACGGTGAACGTTTACGAGTTCGCGTCCAAAACTGCGCGCATTTGCCGAATCCGCACGCAAAACGGTGCATGTCTCCAACGAACGGCACGCAAAACGAGGCACGTCCAAAACGCCTGCGAAACTCGCGCAGTAAAACGGCACAGAAAAGTTGGGTCCCTAATACGCACGTAGGCATGGGGTCAAATCCAAAATCCAAAAGGAAACCTTAAAACTGTGCCAAAAATACCGCAAAAACGACAAACGGGGCCTACCTCGACAACGCCGTGCCGTCCATCGCCTCCAACAGGCTCTTTGGTACATCTTGCGTGCTCCACGGAGTCCACGGCGCGCTCGTGCGCGCTCGTGCGCCCTCGAAACCGGATAATATAACACAAAATCCGTCATTCCGGGAGATCCGAATATTGGATTTGAGATCCAATTTCACCACCATTTTCAGCTCGACACCGCCGTCAATATAACGACTTTATTGTTCTAAAATTTCACCTTACTTATATAATTTTCAATTTACAGAAAAATCTCAAATTTTGCGCTTTTTCGTCAAATTTCGTTTTTCATATTTTTCCGTGCAACCAGCATAATGATTTTAAAAACGAACTAGATCACTCCCTTCAGCACTAACCCTGCATTAAACTGGTGATTAAACTTTCGAGAATTTAATCCTTTTTATACTGAAATTGATGTCCTCTTTAAATTTCTAAATGATGATTTAAATTTTTGAATAAAAAAAAAAATCAAAATTTCAAAATTTAAAGCACCGTTTTTACATTTGCACTGACGGATTAGCTTGAAAAACATTCTACCCACTAGGCTGATTCAAGATTGGAGGCCCTTGATGTCCTTTGGCCACTTGCTAATTTCGGGCTAACAATTGCTAGATACAAGCTTTACTTTCTCATTCGAGGCCGTGGCGCTGGCGCGGCTGCGGGCTCCCCTGCGCGGCACTAGGCCTTGCACGCCCGGGCTAGGCCGGCACGGTTGGGGCGCTGGCGCGCGGATGGGTCCACGCGATTTCGAGCGCTTGGGAACTGCAGAGAGGCGCGGCTCGACAACGTGGTGGCAGGCAGATGGCGCGGCGCTGGCCCAGCTGCGACTGGCAATGACTCTGCGATATTTTGGCGCCCGGAAGTCCTTCAACAAGGCCGAAACCTCAGGAATAGCCCGAAAACCCCGAAATCTTCGATTGTTCAACCTCCTATTCGGCTCCCGAGAGCGTGTCACGACGTCCGGAATAGGAAGAAGACGATGTCGGCTATCGGGAAAACTTGAAAGAGAATTTTCTTGGATTTTGTGTGAAAAATTCCAACTCTAATCCTCCTTATATAGACTCCGGATATTCCCAAAATATCTTATTTTAATTCTCATGAATTAAAATTCCAAATCCTAACTTCCTCATAAGGCATCCTAACAACCTTGTAACTGCTTTGCACGAATTTTCGTGTCGTAACCACCTTGTCTTATCTAAATTAACCAAAATTGGGCTCCGGTTAATATAACACAAAATCCATCGTTCCGGAGATCCGAATATCGAATTTGAGATTCGATTTCACAACCATTTTCAGCTCGACGCCGCCGTCAATATAACGACTTTATTTTTCTAAAATTTCACCTTACTTATATAATTTTCAATTTATAAAAAAATCTCAAATTTCGTGCTTTTCCGTCAAATTCCGTTTTTCATGCTTTTTCGTACAACCAACATAATGATTTTAAAAACGAACTTGATCACTCCCTTCAGCACTAACCCTGCATTAAACTGGTGATTAAATTTTTAAAAATTTAATTCTTTTTATACTGAAATTGATGTCCTCTTAAAATTTCTAAATGATGATTTAAATTTTTGAATTCAAAAAAAATTAAATTTTCAAAATTTGAAGTACTATTTTTACATTTGCACTGATGGATTAGCCTGAAAAACATTCTGCCCACTAGGCTGATTCAAGATTGGAGGCCTTTAAGGTACTTCGGCCACTTGCTCATTTCGGGCTAACAATTGCCCGACACAAGCTTTATTTTCTCATTCGAGGCCATGACGGCAGCCAACACCATATCTAAGCATGTAGTACTTTGCTAACTCTTTTGGTCAAGACTTTGAATAACTCACGTCATCTGCAAGTGTGTTTGAACTAGATTCTGCTCGAGGAGCTAAATGTCCGCTATTTTCAATTCCCAAAGGTAGCACTGATTGGGCCTTCGATACCACTACTTGGCTCATTCCCAGAAGATTTGGGAATGTTTCTGTTTCGGAGATATATAGAGTATTATCATCTGCCATTCTAGTTTCAAAAAACTTAAATGCCTGAGAGTCCCATCGGCATGCCAAATATTGTTAAGCTAAAAACCGAACTCACGATGACCTTGACCAAACCAAGTCGTTGACTGAGTCAAGAGTTTCTTCCAAACATGGATTGGTTCTTGGATTGACTCTCGATTGCACCACGATCAAAACAACCAATTCAATTGAGAAGAGATCAACTCAGCCAAGTTATATCTCAACTCACAAACGAAAGTCGAAAGCTGAAAGAAATGACTAGGTTGATCGAAAACTTGAGTTACAAATTAAAACTACTAGGAAAAACTGTAGATGCCGGAAAAGGAAGGATTACAAGTTACTTTACTCATCGAAAAAGATGCAAGTGTAGAAAAATAAGTAATTGAAATTGATGTGATCTCATGTTACGTGTGAAAGACCCTTTTTACCGACTTCAAAAATACTATTTATAGTATTCCTGTTTGTTAGCTTGCATTACAGGTCGGCTCGCGTATTGAGAAGTGCTACAGCCACAACGTCCTGGCGCTATTTATCTTATGCCTACACCAACTCAATGAACAAAACATTAGCCAAATAATGACACTTGTAGTGCCAAAATAAACAGACGAGCAAAATACAAATATGAGTTGCATCGCATTCAAGTTGGAAATTGGCAGAGAAACAGAAAGTGGTGTCTTGGATATTTCAGGCCTGAAGTAACAAGATTACGAGAGGCAGGGCACTATCCAATTCTATATTTTGAACATTACACACAGTGAAAATCCTGCATATTTCTGTTAACGTTAGTAGAAGATCATTGTCAGATTGCATATTTACAAAACCCATGCATATAGACAGGGCAAATAGAAAGCTTAGTGTTTTACATATCACTAGGCCTCACATCCCATCTACTCGGCCGCTTGCCCTCGCGATGTGGACTTCCAAAGTTCTCAATGTTTTCAGAAGGCAGCTTTTGAAGCATAGGAGGCTCACTTAGAGGGTCATCTTCCTCATCATCACTCTCGCTGATCCAACCAAAGCAAGGTGGCCTTCTTGGTCTGGAAACAATGGTTGAGTTGCTGGATTGGTTAAAAGTCATCACTGGGTTTAGCATCGCCTGTTCTGTCGCCTCACCTGAACCAGGATTAGCACTTTCCAGTAAACATCCCGCTCACCAGGAAACTACAGACAGCCACACTGAATTTAACTTGTGCAAAGAGAAAACGAACAATGAACTACAATGAGTTTTAGCAAACGAAGAAGCTACCCACCAACAGGCGGTGTGTTAGGTTGACGGCTTGTCTCTCCAGCCTCAAAAGCTGGATTGTCTGCTTCTTCAGATGCTGCCTCGTCTTTAGCTTTCTCTTCCTCCTGAAAGTAATAATTTACTGTTACTGATATCCAAAGTACATGTGAGAAATCTTAGCCCTAGAAACAAATACAACATCTTTATTGTACTATAAGATCAACAATCAAAAACAAAACAAACCATGTACTCTAAATAACAATTCAAAAAATAAGCCAGAAGCTCTTGAACAAACTTGTCACTGCAACTACTTGTCTAAACTGATCCTACGGTAACTGCCATACCACATTATTCAATAGGCTATGCCACTGAATATTATCTTTGGTGCCATTTACGCATGTTACCATTTAACACCAGCAGAAGCAAGCGGAGACATCTAAAGGGGTAGCATAATTATTTCTTTGTAGGGATTCATAGGAAAACAGTGTCATACCTAAAATAATGCAAGCAGAAAGGAAGCAGTATGAAAAATATAATTCAGACAATGTCAGAATGCAACGGATAGTACTGCTTATATAATAGGAAGGGTTCATGTTCTTCATCTCATGGATTGTTTCAGATATGTGATGGTAGTATTGCTGACATTAGTTAAAGGCTAAAAACTAATATTTTTGCTCACAAGGCTATTATTTGAACATGTAATATCTCAGTCAGGGGCTCGCTTTCTAGCTTCAAGTATTTCTGGGAAAAGCCATGTAAGCCATATGGCATCTGGTAAAACTGTCATAAAATGCAGTCTCAGTGATTTTAAGGTTCCGACATAAAGGGGTCACACAAATATATAGCTGGGATAGCTAACCATTTCATTTGCTATACTGAATAGCAACAATGTGAGACCCGAGCCTGATGAATTAGAAATTATCATATAAATGTTTCTAGGAACGCATTATCAGTGGCACGGCGCATGCTGCTGTGCTAGCAGCATGGTACAGTATATCGGCACGCCCCTTGTCAAAATCGGCAAAGCCCTCCCGTACCAGCGGCATGCAATTGGCACGGACAACTTTATCAATGTTTCACGAAAAAATAGCTTCTCAGAGTGTTTTAATGTCTCTAAGACCTTTAAAACTGGTC
The DNA here is from genome assembly GCA_029204045.2 of Tillandsia leiboldiana. Lineage (NCBI taxonomy): Eukaryota > Viridiplantae > Streptophyta > Magnoliopsida > Poales > Bromeliaceae > Tillandsia > Tillandsia leiboldiana. The sequence continues at coordinate 13,869,406 of CM055066.1, forward strand.
CGAGTGTTAATATTTCCGTAGTTTAAAAAAAATAGAATCGCAAACATCTTAATACCTCAAGAATACCACTATGTAAGTACACTCATGAAGACAATTATAATAATAAATGGGAAAAAAATTTAACAGGAAGACAACAATCAATAGATCAAAATTGATGAAAGAAATGGGGATCAATCTTCAAATCAATGTTTTTTCACTGCTACTTGGTCTAAGCATGAAATCAGACAAAAAAAAAGGCTCAAAAAAGTAGATTTCTAAGATCTACAAGTTATAAGTTAAAGAAACTATTATATAACCTTTTCATCTAAAAAAACTTTAAAAGGGTCAAAAAATGCAAAAGAACATGTTTTGCCGGTACCGTTCTGCACAACCCCGTGCCACATGCCAGCATGGCCTTGACACAGGCGGCAAAGAGCGGCAGCATGGCAATATGGGCAATCCTCGGGCGTTGAATGTTTTAGGCTTACAAGAAACAAAGTGCTACAGAAGAAGATAAAAATATAAGATCATTCTGAATCAAACATGTTATAAATAAGAATTATTTGTGGGGTATTGTATTAACAATTTAACATGCAATAATGAAGGATAGTTGTTTTGCTTCTAGATTACTGTTCAAAAGAAGATCCTAATGTGATTGGAGCAAAAACATTAGAAAATGAGAAACAACAAGTCAATGATGCTGGCAAGATATGGGAAGCTTTTGATGAGACTTGAAATGATGTTTAGGATTCTACTTGAGAATTTATTTTCCCAACCGGACCTTAGAAAAGGATGTAGGGCAATCTAAAAGAGGATTCCCAAATCTCTATGGGGATTATGGTTTCGAAGCAACAAAATTAATGTACAAAAGGCTATAGGCCTGTTTGGCCAAGCTGTACAAAATAGTGCTTTTGTAGAAGTGTCGTAGGATATAGTGCTATTGTAGAAGTACTAAAGGATATAGTATTGTACTGTTTAAAAAAGATGTACAGCGTTTGGTAATTCTGTCATATAAGTGATGTCAACAATTGAACGTGGTTTGGCTAATATTCATTTGAAAAGCATTGTAGAATGTTCTAAATTATAAAATACTAGCAAATATTATTTTTAATAAAATATATTTAATATCTCTGACTCTAAGAGAAAATATATAATTTAAAAATAATCTAATTAAAAAAATATCAAATAGAAAATATACAATTTAAAAATAATCTAATTAAAAATTTATTTGAGTGCAAAAAAAATTAAATAATTCGGCGATGTTGACGCTGGCCCCGCCGAAGCCCTGCTGCACCCCTACCCTCGCCACCATGGTGCACCCCTCAACCCCCCACCCCCTGACCCGAGCCTGCCACTCCACCAAGCTAGAATTTAAATTCGAGGGGAGACAAAATTACATAAGATACTTATCTTAAAAAAGCTTATTATAAAATTTTGTAAGAAAAAATTTGCAAGGAAAAACTTTTTGTCACCCATAAATTTTGAAAAAAAATAATAATTTGGCCCCTCTAAAGATTAAATTTGAAATATTTTAATCTCTAATGTGCTTAGCAAACTAGGGACCTATCTATAATTTTTAAAATTTTGAAGGCCAAAAGTATATAATATATTTATCTTACAAAAGATTATTATAAAGTTTTGTAAATAAAATTTTGCAAAGAAAAATTATTTGTGACTCACAAGTTTTGTAAGAAATTTTTTTAATTTAGCCCTTCTAAAGACTAAAATTTATAATATTCAATCTTTAATGTGTCCAATTACTTAAGAGATTTAAGTGTAATTTTTAAAACTGTGAGAGGGGTCATGGCAATTGTGGGCCTCACAACTTTGCTCATGCTCCCAACTCTTCCTGCCCAAGCTCGCCGCCGCTTCTCCACACTCCCACCCCCTCTCGCAACCTCGCCTGGTTGTCCCCCCCAGCATGTAGGAGGACAACAAAGGGTGGGAGAGAGAGAGAGAAGATGGGAATGAGAAAAAGGGAGGGAAAGGCCCAGCCTGTAGGAGGGGGGAGAGAGAGAGAGAGAGAGAAAGAGAAAAGGAAGAAAAGGAGAAGATAGGAAGGAGAGAAAAACATCGAGGGAGATCTCGAAGAGGGCTCTCCGCAGGTTTACAAGCGAAATGTAATCTCCGCATTTTGAGAAAAGTTCTAATTCGAAGCTTTTCTCAAAACATGGTTTCTTGTGATTGTGCATAGATTTGAACGCACAACCGCAAGCGCCAAACGCCGCGCGGCATGGGCTGCACCGTGAATGCAGCCCGCATTGCGTGGCCAAACACCTACGCAATGGAGCCCGTGAATGCAGCCCGCATTTTCTATAATATATGAGATGATGCTTATCAAAAAATGGATTCAGAAAGAGGGGGGCTTGATCACTTTTAAATCCTATCAGTAACCAAAGTCACATCCTAAGCTAGCAAAGAGGTGCTATAGAATGCAAGGTGATGTTAAAATGTTAGATGGTCGTTGTGCAAGCAAGGATTGCCCATGCCCCTAACTTTGTCCTGTGCATCCCCATGCATACCGTACCAAGGCCGTGCCGGCATGTGGCACAAAGTCATACCACATAGAACCGAAAATGTCGTCTTTTTGAGCTCTTTTTAAGGTTCATTCAAAAGGTTCCCAAAAGAATTAATAACTTAAATCATGTAAATCTTGTAGGTCTACTAACTTTTGGAGACAATAGTGGGCCTCATTGCATTATTAGACCAAGTTGTAGTGAAAAAGTAACAATTTTGAGATTGCTCCCAATTTCTTTTTATAATTTTTTATATTGTGAATATATACACGTACTATCTTCCTATATGTTTATATTCAACTGTGACTTTAACTTCGTCTTCTGAATAAGTTGTTAAAATGGCAATATCGAATTATTAAGATGTATGATTCTAGTCTTATTATATGAAATATTAACACTTGGACAATTTTTAGAGACATTAGAGACATAAAACACTACATAGAGATAATTTTTCATGAAAAACTAATAAAAAAAAAAGTCATGCCTGTCACTCAGCAGCACAGCAATCAATGCACGCAACAAAGTTAAGGATTATAATAATATATTCCTTGAAAATTCACTCTAAGATAAGGGAGGCAGCTATGAAGAAGAGAGTTGGAAAGGGCACATAACACAATAGAATTCGTATGGAGGTTTCAAGATATTTTGGGGAAAGGGGGAACAAAACTGTGGTTAATTTGCTAAACAATTCCAAGAACTAATGAATATGTCTAACAATGTAGGACTAAGTGCTATTTCCCTTGACTAATAAACGCTGAAAAAGGTACATGATGAATAAATGTTTCCCTTGTACACATACATGATCTAACCAGGTTAAGAAACAGCTTTCTTATATCTCTGCATGTTCAACAACACTACTTAGAAACTAGTCAGAACCAAAAAGTATTCTTGAAAGTTTATAACTTTTATGTTGATAACATATGGGCTTTGCCGCCAATCATTTTTGAGCCTTTATACAGTCGTTAAACTTAACACTAGAAATAAACTCTCAACTCGTCAATTCAACTGGGCCCACATGTGTCAGCCGTATGATAATTCCCATTAAATTTAATTGGATTAAAACATATTAACCATCTTTTACTATATAATCCTATCTTAATGATTTCTTCTCCTAAATCCTTGTGATGCTAACAGATAAATCTCTCCAAATAATGTACAACAATATGATCAGTCACATCACCTACTCAAAAGGTACAGTCAAGAGTTATCTTTACACTGTAAACAACCACAATATCTCGAAAACTCAAATTGTCTTTTTATCTAATACTCATTGATGATGTTATCTTTAGTTTTTACCATTTTTCTGATATTAGCAAACATAACCCTCAACCAAGGAATAAAGTGTCGTGGCACGGGGAAGTGCCGTTGTTCGCCTGGCACGGTACGGTACAGGCACGCTTCCATGCCGATACGTGGCACGCTTGCGTGCCGATGGATACACATGATCTAGTGGCATGCTCTGTCACGTTTTTTTTTTTTTTTTTCTGTTCCCAATAAACTTTTATAATATTATTTTGAAAGGTTTAGTTAAATAATTATAAATATTGACTATATATGGCTTACTATACTCATCAATTATTATAGTAGTAAGCTTTTTTAAATAAAAAAAAATTATATTTCATAGAGAATAGAAATTAAAATATAATAATAAAATTCATAAGTAAAATTCATTCAAGAAAATTAGAAAAAGAACAACATGACGAGAAAATCATATTTATCAACTTGAAAAATTATTTTGATTTTATCATTTTTTTTCAGAAGTTAAAAAATTATAAAATATAAATTCATAGAAAGCTAAATTTTTTTCTCAAAATTTTTTTAAATCACAATTATGCCGATAATTTTTATTATTATTTTTTTTTAAAATTGAAGAAAAATATTTTTTTCAAAATTTTTAGAAAAATTATGAGAATTAATTAACTTTTAAAATTAGTTTGGTTTTATCTTTTTTTTTCTTGAAATTTTTAAAAAATATAATATACAAAATTAGAGAAATATTTTTTCTCAAAATTTTAATGTATATTTGCAAGATTGATGCATATTGATTTGACGAGAGACCGCTAAATATTTAGATTAACCATAATAGGACCGTAATTACTTTGATAAATTTTTTTCATTTAAATTTTTTAAAAATATTTATTAAATATTTGAAAAAAAATATTTTTTAATATTTTTTAAAAAATATTAGATCTATTCATTAAAACTTAGCAATAAATTATATGACAAATAAATTAAACAAATTTAAGTATTAATTGATTTAATTTATCTTTTAATTTTATCAGTATTTTTAATCTTTTAAATTTAAAAATAAAATTTTCAAAGTTAAAAATATTTTTATCGCAAATCTCATATAAAATACTAAATCTATCTAAAATAATTAAAATTTTGACTATATAATAATTAAATCAATTATATTTATTTTTAAATTTTTATAAACTACAAATAAAAAAATTACCTAATTTTATATTTCTTAAAAAAAAAAAATTTACAAATTAAAAATATTCAAAAGAAAAAAAATCATGTGGGAAATATAAAGGTCAATCCCCAAAAAAAAATTAGATGGGAGATATAAGGACCTACCAAAAAAAATTCATTAAAAAAAAAACAACAAGAACGGCTGAGAGGTACAAAAGCCCACCCGAAAAAAAAACAATCACAACAAAAAAAATCAAAACTAACTATAAGAGAGAGAAAAAAAAAACAACCACAACAAAAAAATATCAAAACTAACTCTGTTAGAAAGAGAGAGAGAGAGCGCGCACAAAGGATTTGTGCAAAAAAAAAAAACAAAGGGTACATCACGGTACTGTGCCGCGATACGCTCGCGGGTATCGCGCTGTCTCGCGCGATACCCGCGAGGGTATCGCGGCACGGGGGGTGCCTTGGCACCCCCCTTGTACCATGCCCCCGTATGGGGGCACGGTACATGCCGCCCCGTGCCGAGCGGCACGGGGCGGCACTTTATTCCCTGCCCTCAACACACCTTATAGTTAGGAATGTTTCTTCTTTGTTTTTCATAAGAGGCCTTAATAGTCCAAACTTCAACACAAAAGTATACCAAGGGATACTGCAGATATATATTTTTACCTTAAGATATATAAGCATGTTATCTTGTGCGAGTGACCTAAGATATTGACTGTACTCTTCGATGTGTATTGACCAACAACCTATTTCCAATCTCGTTCTTTTTTTACTTTGGGTAAAACTCACTAGATATGCATGCCATATGTTCAGCTTTTTTTTTTTTATATCTATAGCGCCTAAAATATCTGCAACTTCTAACAAGGATTTAACTTTGCAGTTATGTTTTATTTTGCTAATCTACTAAGACAATAAGGTCTAAAAAAGCCATATCCCACAAGAAATTATTTAAAAAATGTGCAGTAAGCATACTCAGAATCAATGCAGAAAGGAAATAGTAGCTTAGAATTTATCTATGATGGTTCTATATTTATTTGACGTGCAACCCTAGAACTACCAAGAATACCAGAAGAATAACAGGAAAGATAGACAAAGTAGTATACAGGTAAAAAGAATGGAAAAATCCAACAAAAAAAACAATTGTAGGTAAGATAAAGGGTAAGCAGGAGATAACCATTCTTGTCTCTTCCACTTGCTCTTCCAGTATAGCTTCAATCACCATCTTGTAGGAAGCCTCCTCAATAAAAACCCAACCATCCTCTCCGTAAACCTAGATCCAGGAAACACTTATCATGTGTCAAACTGAAGAATACAAGCAGTCGAGAAGTGTATAGAATATCACCTTCAGTAAATTTTTTATAGTCTTGCAGACAACCTCTCTTGAGAAGCCCAGCGGAACGAGAGCATCAATTGCAGCATCAATGCGTTTCAATCCAACCTGCAAGATTTCAAAAATGATGCACATAGCAAGGGGACGATCACAGAAATAACCTATACAAAAGAATGATATGTGGGATTTGTACTGAAACCATTGATGTAATTACTCACCTTCTTTGCCCTTGCTTTCGGCATTGTTCAATCTGTACCTTCAAGAGAAGTGGGATTTTGCAGAAATGAGGGCCTGCTTCTATTGAAGACTTCGGGAATACAAATGATAGCACAGGATAACAAAGAAACACAATTTTTCAGTAATTAAAGGGTTTGTAGAAAAAAAAAAATTTCCCACTCTTGCACTGTGAGCTCTACCAGCTTCTCTGTAGAGGGCTAACAGGACGAGACACAGAAAGAGAAGGAAATAGGGAGAAAGGGAGTGCAGCCAAATGTGTGCTAAGAATATATAAGATTTTGGGTTGGAAGAAATGAAAGGGATAAATGTTTTCGAAGTTACGCCCCTGACTCTTAAAATCACCCCAAGAATCTATACTATACATAAACTATCCGAGAAGTCAGGGATTCATTTTTCCATTTCTGAAGCACACACACAGGGTTGACCACCTCCTAGCACTCCGAATAACAAGCAACACCGCGAGAGGGAGAAAATCCCACAATGAGCATATACAAGCAGGAAGTTTACCTTCCAAATAACAAAGTACTAGTAGAGGCTCCCAAAATGGTGCCCTCGTAGGTATTTGATGTGTTATCTTGTCTGATGTAGGGTGCTTCGATTGGTTATGTTAAGTACCAAAAACTGAACAGCCTCTAGTAATATGCAAACCACTGGACCCAGCATGATTGAGAAAACATTTAGGTCTGTTTCTTAATTTCAAAAATAAGTTTGACCTCAGATGCTAATGGTTGGTGGATTGACACCGGAGAAAACATACATAGATATTCTAATGGCTCATGGTTTTCCACCTGCAGGTCTCAAATTGAGGAACTGTAACTTTGGGCACGTGCTGCAGCAAACGTGTTGGGAATTGGCTGAATTTATTTGAAGCCAACTTCTGGCAAGATCTTGATCCTACAAAATGTCTATTATGAACCTAAGACTAGAAGAAAATAAGTGGATCTCTTCTTGTACAAAGAGGATTTAAGTTAGTTTTCTAATATAATAAAATTGTAATTACTAATTAGTAGAGGAATAAATTTTGTAGGAAAAAGGGTTTTTTTTGTATGTAGACATTGCGAATTTGATCTCCGTAATAGAGATTTGACTTTTTTTTAAAATTCAAATGTTAATTTGAATTTTGTATTGAAATTCAGGGAAAAGAGAAAGAAAGGCTATTTCACGAATCGGAAACGGTTTTCGACGAAACAAAGTCACCACTTTCATGGTCTGCCGGAAGTCGTGGTAAAGTTCGTTTTTGGATTCGGCGTGTCAAAAGTACAGAAAAGCACAAAAATTGAAATGTGGCCAAAATGTGAAAAAGGGTATTTTTGGAAAAAGCACGACATTTTATGTACCAAATAGCACGAGATCGCAAGGATAGGTGCATCCCAAGGCTCCGGTGACTCCACCTTAGATGGCCCTGGCGCCGCCGTAGCCCCTGAGCCCGGCTGCAAGCTTGGGAACCCAAGTTTTGAAGTTCTGGCCGCACCCTTGAGTTCGGCCGCCGTTTGTCGGCGAGCACAGCTTGCCTTCATCGACTTGCGGTAACCCCCCCCCCCCCCCCCCCCCCCCCCCCCCCGCTCCCTCCAGGTGACACAGGAGGTGAGAGTTGGGACAATGCGGGAGGTTCGATGTAGCTAGTGAGCTCTAGTGTCCCGTGCCTATTCATTGACTGATTCCGGTTATTTCATTATTTACCACTTTTTGGTTGTTCATTAAATAATTAGACATTATCGTGGTTCAATTAATTAGATGATTGTTTCTGGTTTAATAAATTATTATGGCATTAATTGTGTTTTATGGCAAAAAAGGTTTTCTACCCCTCGTGGTAGCCGGTTTTCAAAAGATTAAATTTCCATGTGAAAAACGATTTTCAAAATAATTTTTGGCTTTAGTGTATTCTTAGATTTTTAAAAATAAAGTTTTCAGATGGGAAACACTTTCAAACGATAGTATGATTGGTGTATTACGCATTCGCATCATCTTCGGTAAATATTGCTTAGGTGTATGACAGGATATGCATCATCTTCGCTAAGAACTGCTTAGCTGTATGAGCATCCCGCAAGATATGTTTGATGTAATTGCTGTAGTTGTGAGTAGAATTGTTGGTTGTGGAATATAACAGGTGGTACGCCATGCAAATATAGGGAAGACTCTGTCCGCGAAAATAGAGAAATTCCTATGTTTGTGGCGGGTCTGTCCAACCTGTGGGCAAAGTTGTTCAAAATAAATAAATTTGGCACTTTTCCGCCGACTCTATTTTCAAATTGGACCTTCTAAAAAAGGCTTTACAAAAGGGCCTCAGGGCGTGACCTATAATGGTTTATTCGAGTTGAATGTAGTTCCATCCCAAGTAAATGAAAATTCTCAAATTTTGAATGTAGTTCATATTTAGCATATGCTAGACTTGGACATGTAAATTGTAAATCAACAAAAAATACTATTAAATTGGATTTGATTCTAAACATGGAAACAAGTCAACACAAATGTCAAATATGTGTAGAAGCTAAACTTCCCTATCAACCTTTCAGAAGTGTAGGCAGAGCTCTGGTTTACTTGAATTGCTTCAAAGTGATGAATGTGACTCAACCTAAGTGTCTGGAGGAGGAAATAAATATTTTGCAACATTTATAAATGGCTTTTCTAACTATTCTTATGCATATTGATTATTGAATGAAAACTAAAGATAAAGTATTAAATATGTTTAATACATACAAAAATGAAGCTTAAAATCAAAAAAAAAGAAAAAGTAAATATTCTTAGATTCAATGGAGATGGAGAATGCACATCTAATAATGGTAAATAAGTGAAACAACAAAAAATACAAAAATAAAATTCAGTGATGCAATTTATTTTGAAGATAGATTTCATAAATCTAATATAAATATGATGTACAACATAACGTTCAAATTGCAAATCCAGGAATTAGCTTCGAGAAGAAAATGAACAACAAGACATTTAGAACCTAGAAGTAAAAGAGCAAGAGTTACTAGAAATTTTGAAGAAGACTTTTATATAATGCTGATAGACGATACACCCTTAGCCTAATGAGGACGCTATGCAATCTACAGTTGTTGAATTTTGGAAAGAAACTATATGAGAAATGGAAACGAATCAATTAGGAAAAAAAAAAAAAATGAAACATGGAGTTTAATCGATTGACCTGTATATAAACCAATAGGAGTGTAAATGGATATTTAAAAAGAAATTAAGACCTGATGATGCAGTGAAGAAATATTAAGCTAGATGAGTGATAAAGAGATTTACCCAAAATTTGGAGTCGATTATTTTGACATTATGCTCCTATAGCTAAAACTTCAACAATTAAGATGCAATTAGTCCTAACAAACATCAATAAATTAATTATACATAGAATAGATGTAAAAATTGCATGTTTTCTTTGTTGCATAGATACAAATATAGGGATACGGATACGACACGATACGGATACTGTGATACGGCAATTCTTAGAAACTCTAGGATATGATATGCAGGATATACTTGAATAAAATATTATTTTAAATATATTTTAATATATGTTGATTATATGTAATAATACATTGAGGACAATAAGATATGTAGATTATATTAAGGAAAATATACTGACATACATTAGCTTGTATAATTATTCTAAATTAGTTCATAAAAAAAGATAATCAATTGTATGAAATAATAATTCAAAAAGTATCATCCAACTTGATGAAATGATAACACTAGATATTAAGTTGCACAAACTAGATAATTAGCTATTCATCATATATGTCTGTTTTATTAGGTTCTATTATATAAAAAAAAATGCTAACACTTTGATAGAAGAAGAAAAAAATTATTCTCTATAGCCTTTGTTGATTAGTGCTAGGTTGACAAATTAGATAAAAGAAAGTAAAAGCTAAGCCGTAAAGTGTTGAACCATAGCTTAATACTGTGTGGAGAGAGTGAGCGCCTTCAACCATCAAAGAGCAAAATGATAAAATAAATGACAAATTGAAGAGAGATTGACATTTTTCTCACTCTTTTCCTTATTTCCAATGGGTTAGGAATAGGTCTTTTTGAAAATTTTTGAGTTTTGATCATTTTAGACCAAAAACGAACCCGATCGTATCCCCCGGGTATCCCCTCGTATCCGAGCCGTATCCGCTATTTTTCTTATTTTTTAAAAATATCGGATACTTAATTCCCATAACCGAATGTATCAGGCGTGTATCGGTGTCCGATACATGTCCGATACGGGAACGACATGAATTTGAAGTATCCGTGCTTCATAGCATTTTTTTAATACCAAACTAGAGTAGAAATTTATATAGTGCAATCAAAAGGATTTTTTATCTCAAGACAAGAAAGTAGACAAATTTAGTCGATTTTGTTATGGCCTTAAACAAGCTCCTAAAGAATGGCATTAAATTTTTTTTTGACAATCTGATAATATCAAATGGTTTTGAAACTATTATGCCCAATGAATGTGTTTATAGTAAAAGAATAGGTGATTAGGTTGTAGTAATGTGTCTATATGTGGATAATATACTAATATAAGAAAGCAACACTGATGTGATCCAATATGTAGAAAGTTTATAGACACAAAATTTTGACATGAAAGATTTGAGTGAAGGCAAAGTTATTCTATATGCAAAAACTACTAGAAAAGATGATGTAAAAATTGTACCACAAGAGCATCAAAAGAAATTTGAGTACTTAAACCTAAAAGTATTAGTACTCCTCATTACCCTGGCCTATATATAATACATCTACTTTTAGTTCAAAAAGTCAAGCCAAATATTGGATATGTGTTTGTTCTATATATGTAGCTGTCATTGTTAGAAAAATAATCGCACAAAATCTGTTTGTGATTAAATTATCTAACTAGTTTATGTTTAAATTTGAATAACAGAACTTACCTTTAATCGCTATGAAAATTCCAGAAATTGTAGATAAAAATAAACCGAAATAAAATTGATCCGGAAGCGTGCGAGGCACTGCCCTAAGGCGTATTTCCGTCTTTCGTGCGGATTAATCGGAGATACCACTCCAAGGTACGACCGGAACTCCCCTTCCTACGAGCACGACCGCGGAAGAGGTTTGACGAAGTTTCTTTCAACACCCGATAATAAAAGAATATAAGTAAATGAAATCGAAATAAGAATCAAATATCTTTAAAAGTTTTTCTTTTTATTTCTCTTGCTTGTGTATGTGTATGAGTGTGTGTATATATTTGTAAACATGTATACAACACTATATATATAGGTGTAAGGTGAATGTTGTCCAACATTCACATCACCATGATGAGAGCAATTAAAGCCCACATTGAGTGCAAAAAAACGTCCAAAATAAATTAGAAAATTAATAAGGATTAAATGATAATAAATGAGAATCAATAGAATTAAATAAATTAAAATTAACAATAAAATAATAAAAATGATTATTGAGGGTTTTAGAAATTTTGAATATTATTCTAACAATCCCTCTCAAAATTCAAAATTTCGAAATAAGAATTAAACTTAATAATTAAAATAAAATAAAATAAGATTATTGGGTGTTTATACTATGTAATAGGTAAGGTGTCTTTAAGAGACTTAACCTCACTTAGTGTAAGCAATTTTCATCAGAAGGAATCGGAGTGAACCAGGTCTTGAACTACGTTCCTTTGACCCTGACTTCAACTGCCACACACACAGTACAGAATTCTCCGTCGCGAGTCTATACGTTAAAGGCCATACACAGTACCTTGATTTTTTCATAAGAAATTCTATGGACAGCCCACATCTCATAGTCGCGGCCTTATACGAATATTCTTATATAGGTAATCTCCTCCAAGAATGTGTGTAGAGTCACATCTCGCGAAAATTATCGCCTCGGATTCCATTAAGAGCTGTAAGCTCAAGCTCAACCACTACACAGAGCACTACTCATCATAGGGATGGAATTGGAACTAAAGTTCCTTTGAATAAACTGTAGAAAGTGCTCTTTGGCCAACCTGACAGCTTGTTTTTACCACATTGAACCTTTTTCAAGGGATCTCCTATCACAAAGGTTGGGTTCCCACTGCAGGAAGGCCCTTTATGGGCAAAATCCCATCCCCCTCGATGACACTAGGACCTTAGTCCTATTCAGGTCTTTCGTCAAGCAATCTGCAAGATTCTGTTCAGATCTGATAAAACTCAAAGAAACAATATCATAAAAGTTAGCCATTTAACAGATTTTTGTTTCAATTTAATATGTCGACTAGTATTCGAATTTATTAATTTCTTTTTATAAAAATTAATTGCAGTTCGAAAATAGCACCGAATAGATATAAAATTAAACTAAATTAAATATATGAAAGTATGCTTTGTGCTGACTGGTTAAAATTTTTTTATGTAAAAACTTTGACTGCGGATTCAAATTCAGCTGCAAATGAATTCTATTATATATATATATATATATATATATATATATATATATATATATATATATATATATATATATATATATATATATATATATTTAAATTTACTATCGGATAATAATAATTAAAACTATTTTTTTTTACTGTAGCAAACAGTAATATATTTTTGTAAAAAAAATACTGTAGCAAAATAATTAAAACAGTAATTTTATTTATTTATTTATATATATATTTTTATTACGGTAGCAATTATATTAATTAAAACAGTAAATCATTTTTTTTTTTAAAAAAAATTAAGATTACAGTAGCAAAATAAATATACTGTAGCAATAAAAAAAAACAGTATTTATTTATTTTATAAAATTTTCTTTTATTTTACTGTAGCAAAACAGTATATATATATATATATATATATATATATATATATATATATATATATATATATATATATATATATATATATATATATATATATATATATATATATATATATATATATATATTAAAGTCAAGAAAAAGAGCAAATAAATTATAATAATCTATATGCAATTAAAATTTTAAAATGCTAATTCCAATATGTTTAAATTTGAATGTTAAACATACTAATAAGTTGACAACAAAATTATTTGTAATATGCAATATTTTTTCGGATTAGCACTAGTTAGATTTAATCAGAAACAAATCGGATTTACGCCTTAGACTATTAGAAAAATAATCGCACTAAATCTGTTTGTGATTAAATTATCTAACTAGTTTATGTTTAAATTTGAATAACAGAACTTACCTTTAATCGCTATGAAAATTCCAGAAATTGTAGATAAAAATAAACCGAAATAAAATTGATCCGGAAGCGTGCGAGGCACTGCCCTAAGGCGTATTTCCGTGCTTCGTGCAGATTAATCGGAGATACCACCCCAAGGTACGACTGGAACTCCCCTTCCTACGAGCTCGACCGCGGAAGAGGTTTGACGAAGTTTCTTTCAACACCCGATAATAAAAGAATATAAGAAAATGAAATCGAAATAAGAATCAAATATCTTTAAAAGTTTTTCTTTTTATTTCTCTTGCTTGTGTATGTGTATGAGTGTGTGTATATATTTGTAAACATGTATACAACACTATATATATAGGTGTAAGGTGAATGTTGTCCAACATTCACATCACCATGATGAGAGCAATTAAAGCCCACATTGAGTGCAAAAAAACGTCCAAAATTAATTAGAAAATTAATAAGGATTAAATGATAATAAATGAGAATTAATAGAATTAAATAAATTAAAATTAACAATAAAATAATAAAAATGATTATTGAGGGTTTTAGAAATTTTGAATATTATTCTAACAGTCATAGGCATTGTTTGGTTGGGGAATATCCCAGTAATGAAGGCCACATCTTCCAATCTACGCCCAAACACAATAAAAAAGTGGAGAAACTTAGTTCTAGTCAACGCAGGTTGTTCAAGAGCAACCTGTTAAGAGTTGTTCTTGGAAACACGGAACAAGGAGGTTTCATGCTTCATTCCTCTGTATACAGAAAAAATCTTGTATATACTAATCTTATATTCTTATATATAATAACATACAATATATCATAGTTACTATTATTTATTATAAAACATTATTATATTGTATTATATTATATTATATTTTCATTTGTCCCTCTATTATAATATATTGTATTAATCTTGAACAACCTGTTAAGAGTTATTGTTAGAAACACATGGAACAAGCTAGTTTCAAGCTTTGTTCCTCTATATATAAAAAAAATCTTTTATATACTAATCTTATATATAATAACATTTAACAAATAATAGTTATCATTATTTAATATTATGATCATTTATTACTAAACATTATTATACTATATTATATTATATTATATTATATTATCATTTGTCCCTCTATTATAATATATTATATTAATAATTTATTGTATAATAAGAATGTGGTGGGAATACTATTGATAGTAGAGGAATAGTGTTTACTACCAACTTTTTATCTATTAAATGCCTAGGGTTTAGTGGGGTTAGGTGGAATTGTATTAATCCAACGACTATAAAGTTGATAGTAAACACTATTGATATACTATCAATATTATTCGAGGTGAACTCGTATAATATTTTATACAATAGACTATTGTTCATCTGCTTCTTTTTCTTATGTTAATATTATATAAATAATAATAATACCAAAATACCTAGAGAAACTTTTCCAGAATTTGACGAGGCGCAAATTAACGTCACATTTGTAAGAGCATGGTATAATATATTAAATAATTTATATTGTATAAAAAATACATTTTACATAATATAATATAAATTATATTGGATTATAAAATATCATAAAATAATGTAAAACTTTGATATTTGATAATATTATAAAATGATATTCTACAAAATTTCTGTAATGTTTCTACAAAATAATTCTATAATGTGCTTTAGCTATAACATTTGATCACAAAGTGATGTACTCTTAGGCAGTGTTTGGATAAGGTATAAAGGAGGGGATAAGGGGTTATCCCCCACTTTATACCCAAACATTATTTTGAAGGGGTGGGAATTGTAGTTCCCACCCCTTAACGGGTTATCACAGTTATCCTGGGATAACCCATTAAGGGGTGGGAACTACAGTTCCCACCCTTGGGTGGAACAACGTGTTCCACCCACTCCCCTCTGTTTCATTACTACCCCTGCGTGAAACTGAGGCATCTTTGGGCATCCCCTTTCTCCCTTTTCTCCGATCCTTTTCCCCTCTGGTTCACGCCGGATCCGCCGGGTCACTGCGCCCGCCAATGAGCGGGCGACACGTGGCCCGGTCGGTCTATCGTGCGCCGCGCCGGGCGCCCCTGTCGCGCGTGCGTTGACCGGCCAATCCATGCGCGCCACGTGTCAGCGTCAACACTCGCTGCGCCCGGTGCACGAACCCGATGCACCCGCCAAATCCGAAGCCGCCACGTGTCCCCAGCGCACCCAATGGGGAGCCGCCACGTGGCACACCCAACTCAGAACACCGCACCTGCCCGCGCTGCCCGCGGCCGCGTTCCGCCGCTGCGCCGCCGTGCTCCGCCTCCCGCCGGTCGCCGTCGGTTGCCGGAGTTACTGTTCCGGCGTGAACAGTAACTATTGGCGCAAAGATCAAGTAAATAGCCCATTTTCATCGTTTTCGCGCGCTGAGTCCAAATTTGAAGTCCGTTTTGCCAAATTCTGCTTCTAAAATTTGTCGAAGGCATCCGAACAGGTAAACTTAATCCAAATTTCGCGCTGGGTCCATTCCTGAGGTCCGATTCGTGCGCAAACACCTCCAACCAAGGAATTAAGTGTCGTGGCACGGGGTCGTGCCGAAAACTTGCTGGCACGGTACGGCACGGTACGTGCCGAGATGTGCCGAGCCGTGCCTAGCCGTGCCGGTCACAAAAAATATATACGTGCCGACACATAATGGCATGAAATATTCATTTTCTTTAGCAATAAAATTTTCTAATTGTTTATTATGTATCTTTATCAAATATTTTGAACTTCATTGAAAAAATTACTTGGTAATTTAAAGAAAAAAGGGTTTTGAACTGTGCCATTGGCACGGGGGCTGTATCGTGCCGGTATCTTGTTGGCACGATACGGTACGGTGGATACGACCCGTGTCGATGGATACTTAAATCCTTGCCTCCAACACACAGCAAAGGCCTCCGAAAGCTGCTAAACACACTGCAGAAGCTCTGTTGATCCAACGGTAATTCTCTTGCGGAAATTCAGATCCTCACATCCTCCCCCACTAAAAGAAAGTTTTGTCCTCGAAACTAAAGTCATTCCTCAACCCGGAACCTCAACCAAGTAGAGGGGGTAAATATCCAATCATCCACGACTCAAGCTCCCAAGGCTGCCTAATACCTCCTCCAGAGACGCGAAGCAATCCTCGGGTCTCTATCTGATACAAAATAGAGGCGGGCACTCCAGGAAACCGCACCACCTCATCCAAGTACAGCTGGGCTAACCGCTCGAGCTACCAAGTAGTCTGCATCGGTACAAGCATCCACTTCTCCCAGGGCCCCCGATAATCCAACCACATGTCCATCGGCACAAAAGCTCGATCTGTAGAGCACCGGAGCTTCGGGCAGTGTGCCGATCCCACGGGGCAGCCTGGTATTGTGGAAATACCTTCAGCAGTTTCTGTTTGTTTTTACAGAAAGGTTCGGGTGGTCCCGGAGCGACGCGGAAGTCTTTTTGGAGGAAAGTGAGTTGGCGTCGGATTTAGAGCTTGCGGGTCGAGCTTTGGCTTCTTGGATGGTTTTGATGTGAGTTGAACCCTTGGGACATGTGTAATATGTTTTTACAGAGGTGTTCGGTTGGTTTCGGGGTGATGCGGAGGTCCCGAGGCGAGAAAGTGAGTTGACGGCGCGGTTTGGGAGAGTTCTGGCTGGTTCTGGAGCCTTTGAGTGGCCTGGTTCCGGAACTGGCTCTTTGGTTCCGGAACCAGGGGCTGTGTACCGGTACCAAGTGGGTGGTACCGGTACACAAGCACGGGAATGCCCAGTTTGGCTCGGATTGGTGCACAGTGTTGAGGTATGGCCTCTGTTCCTGTTCCAACCACCCCAGACTCGATTTATACCCTTGACCACCTGCTCTCTCCCCCTTCCTCATCTCTCTTTCATTCTCTCCATTTCTTGCTGCCAGAGGAGAAGAAGAAGAGGAAGTAGAGGGAGAAGTGAAGGTGGCTGTGGAGTGTGCTGCTTGTGAGAGTTGACCGAGTCAACGTGCGCGCGCGAGGAGCAAATTGAGGTAAATTGATTGTTGGAGATTGTTGATTTGGACTCTTTGATTCTCCTCTTGGGTTTTATTGATGGTTTTGAATGGTAATTTGAGCTAATTTCTATCCTTGCTCTCTCCCTGTGCTCTCGGGCTGCATGCATGCAGAGGGATTACTGTGCAAATCCGCAACACTACGCAAGCTTGATTCGTGGATTGGAGTGATCGGGTTGAGCTGAGATTTTTATGGTGGCCTAGCTGGGTGCTGTTGAGGTTGTTTGGAGCTCCGTGGATTTTTCCGAGACGCGCGACGGTGCGCGCGCGCGCGAGAGGCGCAGTTCAGTTTTTCGTCAGATTGCGCCCGTTTCTTCACCGATTTCGGCGCGGCCTTCGGGAAGCATTTGAGGTGGGTTGGATTTTCTTCTAAAAATCGTGGAATGCCCTCTAATGCTTCAGAACGCACTTTGATCATGTCAAACTGTGTATTTTAGCTGTAAAATGATCTGATAGTTGCCTAGAAAATTACAGAAATATTATCTGAACCCCATAGTATTTTTAGTGGACTCGTGACATTGTATGACACTAGACTGTATGCTTGGTTGGCCTCATTTAAGCTCCCGAACCGTTTTAAAAATCCGAATGCTCGTTTTATTGAAAAACCGACTTTTAAAAATGGTTTTAAAATGTCTGAGGGTTCTAGTGATGCTGCATGGGTTCGGGTGCTTGTTCTCTCGTGCCGGGGGGCCGAGGAGATATTTGTTGATTATTAGAGCCTTTCTGTGGCTTTTTGAGTTTTACTAGTGTCATTGGGGGTTCTATTTGAGCACTTCAGATTCAGTCGTGGAGTTTACTCCGACCTTGACATGAGAGTGTGTCGTGTATCCACTGTGTTTCCGATCTATTTGATCGTGGATTATAGCCTGCTGAGCCTGGCATGTTTGCCAGTTATGAGATACTTGAGATACTTGAGTTCGGTGGGGTCGCTCCCCTCGAGCTACGCCCCGGGTGCGATGATGATACCGAGCCTGACGAGGCTGCGATGAGTTACTGAGAGTCCTTGAGGGACACCCTACGTAAGTCCGTTCCTCCGGGATGTGCGGCAGTAGATGAGCGCAGGCTTGACTTTGACCTGACTGGTCCAAAGAGGACAGTCATTGAGATTTGGGTGAGATGTGTGAGTGAGTTACATTGCATGTTCATAGATGAGTACTTTTCCTTGAGCATATGTAGAGGCATATAGGGGTAGATTTCCAGCTTTCATATCTATCTATCTATCTATCTATTTGTTTACCTTTTTGTGCCTCCGGTGGACTTGGTGGGCATACCGTGTGCTTTGAGGACGGTACCCACTGGGAACTACCTTTGCAGTAGTTCTCACACCCGCTGCGGTGCAGGTTTTCCTGAGGCAGCTGCTCCGACTCCTTCCCGTGCGGAGTCTTCAGATCGAGGTAAGGGCGTGGCCGACTAGTCGCTTACCCGAGTCAGTTTAGTGGAGAGGTAGCAGTACCCTTTTGAGTTTCCACTTTTGTAGAGTGAGATTTTGAGAGGTGTTATCTTTGTATCTTGAGGACAGCTTGTATCTTGGATTTTATTTACTCTAGTACAGTTGTTCTGTTTTCTTTCTATAGCATGTACTTACTTTTGCTCTGATATCTGTTAGCTATAGATTTATTTGCAGGGTAGACGCTTCGTCTGTACGGCAGTTTCCGTACAGATGGCGGATCTGTTAGCGAGCCCGGGTCGCAGTTTCGACCCCGGGGCGTGACACGATCCAAGTACCTCTGTACTCCCGAGGTATCCAATAAAAAACCCCCAACTGATGCGCAGACTCTGATCTCTAATCCTTAAACCGTCGGGATGTAGAAGCAAATCCCCAACTCTCCTGCATCAACACGCAGCCATACACGGTCGAGAAAATTAGATTGCAAATCAATCTTCGAGAAGACCCAGTACTCTTGCAGCTGGTAAATCAAATCCTCCATGCTCGACAAAAGGGTACTTGTTCTGGATGGTCACTTCATCCAGTTCCCGGTAATCCACACAGAGAGCCGAAGTGAACCATCCTTCCACATCTCGAATAGTACCAGTGCCCCCAAAGGCGACACACTTGGTCTGCCAAAAACTTCCTCATCCATCGAATTCTGGAGTTGTGTCCTCAACTCCCAAACTGGTGGCATGCTAGACGACTCCGATAGGGAAACATCTGAGAACTCGCAACCAAAGGGGGTATCCCCGAATCCCGGCGCCGCCGTAGGTCCCTCAACCACACCAGCCAAAAAGGCTACGCATCCACTGCGAATCATCTACCTCGCCCGCGAAGTCCAAACCATATGGGCGAAGAAAGCCCTCAGGCGTCCCGTGGTACAACAACCCCTCCTGGCCTAGCTCCCAAGAAAACCGTCCTCGCGGCACAATCAACCGCCGCGAAAAGAAGAAAAACCGAGGCAGCCAAACCATCCTAAGTACCACAATCCAAGTCCCGCAGCTGAGTCAAGACCCTCAGGTCTACCGGCACAATCCAGGACTACAACTGCACCGGCAGGACCAACAACATCCCTCCACGTGCAAGGAGTGATCGGGAATCTGAACCTCCCGTGCACGTGGTGACCGTCCTACCCCTAACCCATGCAATAAAGCCAAAGCACTATTAACAAAGAAGGGAATACTCCTGTAATAAATAAGATACAAACCCTAATGCCCGGGGCAACTGAAACCTGCCACCAAACCGTCGGCTGTAACCTGTGTGCTCTAGCACAGACTGCTAAAAAGAAATCATACCTGCGACATCCCGACCCACTGCCGCGGCGCCCTCCAACCGAGCGGCACAAACTTATCCGCTCGATGCAGGTGGTCGTCGTTCAGTCTGCCAGTAAAAGTCAAGACTAACCACAAGGGATCACGACCTCTGCCTCTGCTCACACTGGGGCGACAAAGTGACCCTCCGCAGATAACACATCCATGCCACCGCTGATGCCGGTACTGATGCTGATGCTGCCGTCGGGGTCCACTCGACCTCTGGCGTCTCAGAACTCTACTACCCTGGGAAAGAAATCGAAAATGCCTCCTCCGACTGATCTGTCCTCCATCACCCGGCGCCAAGCGCCTCAATCAGAACTCGCCTCAGGCGGCATATCCCAATCCAAAGGAACTACAATGCCACGCTCCATACCCGGCGCCTACTCCAATGAGGCGTCCTAAATCTGTAATGGAGGGACCCAACGAGCTAAAAGGTATCCTGGCGCAATCCACTCTCAGACACTCATATCCTATGCGCCTCGTCCCTCTACACATGGAGCGCGCAGTTCATCAACTACGTTAACTCTTGACACAAAGAGGCTTTCAAGTAATCTCTCCATCCCCACCGAACACGACCCTGCCTCCAAAGGTTCCCTACTCAAACCCACAAATTGGGGTGACTCATCCGCCAAAGCTGGCTCACCCGATCGATGCAATCCCACAGCTTACCCGCTGTCAACTGTCCACCCTACCTCGGTGCCCCAGCACTAAACGTCGGCACAGAGGGGGCTACTCAATACTCCGACAACTGTGCCACTGCGCTGCTCCGACAACTGTGTCACTGCGCTGCTGCCCACACCGCCGCTGATCTGCCTCAAACACTCCTACCCTCCGGGTCCGGAGCTCTCAGACTCCAATCTGGGTATCCGGCCCGAAACAACCAGCTCAGACCCAACTGCTGCACCAAGGTGCACCCGGGTCAGGGCCCAGCGTCGGGGAGACACCGCTCGCCACGACAAAACCGCAAATCAGCACACCCCAAGCACACGACCCAATCTAGCGACAGTCAAAGGCATCCCCCTATTTCTGTAACTTTATGTTATCTACAGCCAACATAACTGTCCCACAGAAATAGGATATGTCGATCCCTCTTCACAAATAGGAAGAGTCAAATAAATAAATCACCGACTTTCGCAAAATGTCGCGTCTCTCACGCCCTAACATCCTAGGGTCCGCCAAAAGCCTAGGATTTTCTAAGTCCCAACTGACCTATCCCTAAGCTCTGATACCACCTAATCTGTCACGCTCCGGGTGTAAACCAGAAACCGGGCCCGTCTACAGATCCGCCGTGCACACGGTATTTCCCGCGTACACGAAGCGCCAATAACCTGCTCAGATATAAGAGATAACAAAAAGAGCATAAAACAGAGCTGAACTAAAAACTAATACATCTCAGACTGAATCTGGAAATAAAATACAGTACATCTGTAAAATAATACATCTGTCTCTCCCAGCTCACCAAAATGATACAACCAGCTGGCTAAAGCCAGTCCCAAAAGTATAGTACAACCGTCTGAGGAAAAAAATAGGTACACCAACAGTCCAGCTAACTCGCTCATCCTGCCTCGAGATCTATCTACTCAGCCGTCCTCTCTCCTCGACCCACCGCTGAAAACCCATCAGCACCCGCAGAAGACACTGCAAAACAAAGGAGAAGACAAAGAGGAAAGAAGAATGGGGGTGAGAACTACTAGTAAACCAGTAGCCTCCCCTAGTGGGTAAAGCCTCAAACTCCGACGCACCCACTAGGTCTACCAGAGGCAAAAAGGAGAAGAAGAGTGGTAAACAACAAAACTGCTGAAAAAGGAAACTACCACTACTATGCCTCTAAATGCATCAGTAACCAAACTGTCCCGGTAACCCAATCTATCCACCAGTAAAAACTGGTACTGCCTGCTGCCGCCCTCATCATCGGGCAAATAAAGCCGCGCCGATGTGATAGCAAAAACCCTCATTATCGGGCAAATAAGCCGCGCCGATGTGATGGGAAAAAGTCCATAACTGTCTGACCCCCACGCTCCGGAGGGGAACTCGAGGGGAGCGACCCACACGAGAAAAGCATCACCGGGCATATAAAGCCGCGCCGGTGTGATAACAAAACTCAATCACTGTCACAAGTATCGTAAAAGCAGGACTGGATCACAACTATACTCAAGTGGAACAACACCCTCCACTAAAGAACCCCGATCCCCAAATCTGATGCATAAATAACCATCCGGTCAACCGCCCAATATCCGCGGTCGTCGCGATACCCACTGTCAACAATCAAGCCCAACAACCGACACCCGGTCAACCGCCCAATATCCGCGGTCACCGAAATAACCCACAATCACAATCATGTCCCACATCCGACATTCGGTCAACCGCCTACTATCCGCGGTAGCCGCAATAACCCCCAATCCAAAATCGGGTAAAATAATCTGTATCCGGCAAGGAATTAAGTGCCGCCCGTGCCGCGGGAGCCGCGTACCGTGCCCCTCAAAGAGGGGCACGGTACAGGGGGGGGTCTCGCACCCCCCCAGTCTCGAGCGATACCCACGGGTATCGCTCGAGACAGAGCGATACCCTGTTGGGTATCGCGTGCCGTGCCGACCGGCACGGTCTTTTTTTTTTTTTTTAATCACATGCGTAGAGTATTTTTTATTATTATTTAAAAAAAAATCACATATTGTACGGTACATATTTTTTTGTTTTAATCTTTAAGAGATTTAGGTTATTTTGTTCACTAACTAATTTAGGTTGTTAATAATTTAGGTAGTTATAACTAATTTAGGTTATAACTAATTTAGGTTATAAAAAGTAAAGAGATAAAGATAAAATGAGAATGTGGTTATAAATCAGATTTTTAAAAGATTTA
Source organism: Tillandsia leiboldiana (assembly GCA_029204045.2). NCBI lineage: Eukaryota > Viridiplantae > Streptophyta > Magnoliopsida > Poales > Bromeliaceae > Tillandsia > Tillandsia leiboldiana. The sequence continues at coordinate 13,892,642 of CM055066.1, forward strand.
AGTTGTTATTATTTACTAACTAATAGCAATCTAAATCTTTTAAAGATTTAGGTTTTATGATTAAAAATATTTTTTATCTCCTTTCCTTCTTATATTAGTTAATAAATAATAACAATCTAAATATTTTAAAAATCTAATCGGTACCCACATTCTCATTTTATCTTATCTTTCTACAATAACAACCTAAATCTCTTAAAAATCTGACTCGTACCCACATTTCCATTTTATTTACGTATCTCTCTATAATTTTGTTTGAAATTAACTTAATCATGAAAACTATAGCTAAAGACGGTCCACCGTCTTTAGAAGGCGGTGAGCCTTCTGTATGTGGCGCTGATATGACAAGCTGATATGGCAAAAATAGGGTTAGTTTTACAAATAAAATTTTGATAAGATTATTTCGCAAATTATAAAATTTTAGAAGGTTATTTTGAAAAATAACTCCATTATACTTTATATATAAAAAAAAATATCAATATGTTAATTGGTGAGTATAGTAAGCTATATATAGCCAATATTCATAATTTTTTTACTAAACATTTCAAAACAATATTATAAGAGCTAATTGGGAACAAAAAAAATAAAAAAAAAATGTGCCAGAGCGTGCCACTGGGAGGTCATGCGTATCCATCGGCACGCAAGCGTGCCACGTGTCGGCACGCAAGCGTGCCGGTACCGTACCGTGCCGGCGGCAAGCGGCACGCCCCCGTGCCATGGCACTTCGAACCTTGGTATCCGGTCAACCGCCTACTATCCGTGGTAGCCGCAATACCCCACAACCCATAACTAAATACCATCTGTCCCCGACCCCAAGGTCCCGGCTACACTATCCCGTACCCCTGCTCAAACCCGAGCAACAAGAACCACCTGACTAAAGAATAAGGAGAAAGAAGCAAGCATGGTTTCTACTAAGTCAAGTTCCAATATAATAGTGTAGCAACAAATAGTGGCCTATCTAGATGACCATACAAGCATGCATATGTCCTCATGAAAGATGAAAGAAAGTGTGACAAATAGTGGTTCCACATGTGTATCAATTAATAGCTCCGCATGGATATAACCATTATGCTAAAATCATTATCCAACCACACATGTCTATAATCCACTAATTACCCTCACATAAATCATCCACCTATGCATGTCCAAAGATCCTCAAGTGGTACCCTCCCACAAGACATGTCATATTATCCCAACATGAAAGTAAATTCCACATGCAAGGTTAAGTGCTAATATTATATCCATATAAACATGTATAAGTCCCAACCACTATCAGATTTCCACAATAGTATTTTCCATATGATAGGCTCAATATTATTTTAATTTAAGCATGCATGTCCATTAGGTGATCATTCAATATGTCCAATATGGAGGTTCTCTCTAATACACATAGTGAGCAAGTCGGAATTTAAGGTATGCAACAACCACCCACCTCGATCGCGAAGCACGGATCCAAAAGCGCCCACACTCCAGGGAAACCTCGATACACCGTAAAACTACAACAATAACCCACACGAGGCACAATTAATTCTCAAATCCTCAGTTTACCGCTGTCCACAAAACCAGCCAGAAAAAGGCTAAATTTCACCTGTGAGAAGACCTCAGAAAATTCCAGAAAAACAACCATCGCGATCCCCGCGACGAGTAGATGCGAAACAAGTACTCACACGTCCAGATCCGACACCTGTAGGCCAAGAAACAAATGAAGCACCTCCGCGAGCCAAAATTCCTCACAACAAATATTCTGCGGCAAACAGTCCAAAAGATGCATAAATCTCACCTCTGCGCAGTCCTCCAAAAATTCCAGAAAAATCGCGGTTGCATTCCTCGCATCGAGTAGATGAAAATCGAGTATTCATACGTCCAAATCCGATACTCGTAGGCCAAAATATAAATCCGACAAGCTCATGCTGTCCAAAAAGCCACCACAGAAAATAGGGTCAAAAGGTGCCTCGGGAACCGCGCCAAAAGTTCGAAACAGAGCAAAGCGATCAACACGAAAATTGAAGCCTTACCTCTTAGGAACGCGCTGTCGCAGAAATCGCCCAAAAATTCCTCCTGGTTTGCGCACAGGAAATTTCCGACTGAACTGCGACGAAAACGGGCCGAAAATGGGAAACGTCGAGGCGCACTGTAAAACCAAGATCGCCGCTGCCGAGCCTCCAAAAATCCAGGGGATCCACCACAAGATCAAAAACATAAAGGGGAACAACCTTCCTATAGGGCTCTCTCGGAGAAGGGGTCCAAAAAGCCCAAAAAACCCAAAAGAAAGAGGAGAGGGGGGTATTTATAGGCCCAGCCCAGCCCAAGGAAATCCGGATTCGGGCGCCGAATTCGGGTGCCCGAATCCGGCCCAAAGGCCATTACTGTGCAAGCCCGAAACAACCACAGCCCGCCACGTCACCGCGCGCCCGGTGCACGCGCGCCCGCCAGTCGCTGCGCGCCGCGTGGCGACGCGGTCCACGGCGGGAACCGTGGGCCGCGGTTCACGCCGGATCCGCCGGGTCACTGCGCCCGCCAATGAGCGGGCGACACGTGGCCCGGTCGGTCCATCGTGCGCCGCGCCCGGCGCCCCTGTCGTGCGTGCGTTGACCGGCCAATCCCTGCGCGCCACGTGTCAGCGCCAACACTCGCTGCGCCCGGTGCACGAACCCGATGCACCCGCCGAATCCGAAGCCGCCACATGTCCCCAGCGCACCCAATGAGGAGCCGCCACGTGGCACACCCAACTCAGAACACCGCGCCTGCCCGTGCCCGCGGCCGCGCCCGCCCGCGCCTGCCCGCGGCCGCGTTCCGCCGCTGCGCCGCCGTGCTCCGCCTCCCGCCGGTAGCCGCCGGTTGCCGGAGTTACTGTTCCGGCGTGAACAGTAACTATTGGCACAAAGATCAAGTAAATAGCCCATTTTCATCGTTTTCGCGCGCTGAGTCCAAATTTGAAGTCCGTTTTGCCAAATTCCGCTTCTGAAATTTGTCGAAGGCATCCGAACAGGTAAACTTAATCCAAATTTCGCGCTGGGTCCATTCCTGAGGTCCGATTCGTGCGCAAACACCTCCAACACACAGCAAAGGCCTCCGAAAGCTGCTAAACACACTGCAGAAGCTCTGTTGATCCAACGGTAATTCTCTTGCGGAAATTCGGATCCTCACATCAGATCAACACAAACCTCACGCTCGCCAAGCCCTCCTCCTGAAAACACGACTGCCAGTGCAAGTGCTAGTGGTTCCGGCCATAGCTTTGCGGCGAAAAGACCACGATCCCCACAACCCACAAATCCTCCACACAAAAATACCTCGTCGTTTGGGAGACGGAGGCAAAAAAGTGAGGTCAGTAGTGATGCCATTGCTGAGATGGTTGAAATAGGGAAGCACAAACTTGAGCTTGTAAGGCAAATGTATTAGAGTGAAGTGACGAACCGAGCAAATATTCCAACCATCGAGGCATGCATGAGCCGCGTCTATGCTCTGCCTGGGATCACTCCTAAAAGAGTGCTCGCTGCCGGTGACGCCTTGAAAGACGATTAAAATCGTCAACTTTTCATGACAATGACAGACGAGCTAGCATTTATGTAGGTTGATCGACAGGTTGCAATGCAAAACTTTCCAGGCCTGTAGGCAAGTGTCGGCATCGCGGTCATTGCTTCTAGCTTTTACTCTGTCTTCTCATTACATATGTTTGTTATGTCGCAATACGATCCTATGCCTTTGCCTATCTCATAAAAATATTATGCAATGTCTTGTCGACAGTTCTATTTACTTTTAATGGTTTATTTGTATTTACTTAAATTCGTATATCGTGTTGATGTTAAGTCTGTGTAATGATGTATTTCAACTTCATGTGATGGCATTGTGACTGTCCAAACTACAAATTGCTTGCAGCACTGGTGGTTGAGTCAATATATCGTACTGTGTTTTCCTCAATAATCATGTCCAACCTAATGACAATTTTAAATGAGGATGACAACTATTGGGATAATATATTTGTGATGCTAATGAATTAAGGATACTTACATATAGTAACACTGTAAACAAGCAACAGGGTCGTACTTGGCCTTTTACAGGGCATCAGCTGATTTTTGATATATTGAATGGCCAATCTAACTGTGGGTACAATCACTTTCGAACGATGACCACGACTTTTATTGCTCTGCGCGATGAGCTCATAGGAAAAGGGTTGGTACACAGCACAAGAAATATGACAATTGATGAACAGTTAGAAAATTTTCTATTTTGCGTAGGCCATGGTGTGGCTAATAGAGTAATCGGCTATTCGCTGAAATATTTCAACATTCGGATGAAACAATTAGTCGACATTTCAACAATATGCTTTGCGGGATTGCTATGATGAAAGACGAATATCTACCGCTTCCGCCAAATAATGCTTCGGTGCATCCACGAATTAAGGATAATACAAATTTTCATCCTTTCAAGGTATGCTACCATATATATTTTTGGTTGAACTTATATGTCACTTTCATATATTATTAATTGTATTGATATGTTTGATGTTTACTGGTAGAATGCAATTGGTGCGCTGGACGGAACACACATTCCCGTGATTGTCAGCTAGAGTAAGCAACCGAGATTTCGAAATCGCAAAAGCTTTACATCTCAAAATATGATGGCAACCGAGATTTCGAAATCGCAAAAGCTTTACATCTCAAAATATGATGGCAACCGTATCCTTTGATCATCACTTTCTATTTGTTTGCACAGGTTGGGAAAGATCAGCAGCTGATATGTGAGTACTCCGATGGGCTTGCGAAAGTGGAGGTTTCAGTGTCTGAAGGTATGCGGAACATTTATATTTCGTAGAATATTTATAAAATTGTAAATAATAAGAATGAATTGATATTATTGTACATGTATCGTAAAATACACAGGCAAATATTACTTGATAAATTCAGAGTATGCAAATTCAGATAGATTTCTTACACCATATCGAGGGGAGCGATACCATCTTAGTCAATTTGATGGTAACACACGTGGTCACACTCATCGAAGTCCACGCGACCTGTATAATCATCGTCTTGCTCAATTAAGAAGGAATGTGGTGGAGAAGATATTTAGGATATTGAAGAAGCAGTTCAAGGTTCTTAATCATGCAACACCGTTTCCATATATAGTCCAATGTCTTATTGCTATGGCGTGTTGCGTGATACACAACTTTATTCGACGACACCAAGGTAATGATTGATATTTTAACGAAGAGTTAAGAGCAGCAGCCTATAGAAGTTGAAGATGAATATATGATTATTTACGGCGGTACAGCGAGTCACGCAGGGGCGATGAGATTCGCACAAGTATAACTGACCAATTGTGAAATAGTAGAAATTACATATGACAGACATTTGGTTGTAATGGACTATATTAAATATGATTGTATGCAAATTATGTGATTGTGATGTGTGATTGTATACCAAACCCACTATGCATGATTATTTATGTTTGTATGAGATAAATAGTATGTTCTGTATATAACTTTAAAAACGGACTTTCCGTTACTACATACCTAGAAAGAATGTCGGTTTGCATGTCATATGAGATTACTACGATGTTACATATATTAATTTTTGATGGTTTGGATGTTTTTAATTGATGGTAAAGTGAATGTTAGTATGTATCAGTTTCTATCCGGTATCATAATGTGTGATTGGTACGTCGGCTTGTTTAATTTGATGCAAACATTACTACAACTTTGTTGCTTTCATAATACTAATTAATTTTTTAAGTGCATGATTATATATTACATAGGAAACAAATATTGTTTAACGTGGCAACTGTCTTTTTTAATGTGTACTAGCGAAAACTAAATACATATCTCATAGTATTTACAATATAATATCTACTGGTTTGGAAAGTATAATAAATTCGAAATTGTAAATATTTTGAAAAAAATAAATCCTATCATGTATAAGCATTTCAAAAAATTTAATAAATACTCCGTCCTAAAAGTTTTATTTTTAAAAAACTTTAAATATATGATAGAGTTGCCTAATTTATACTTTGCATAAATTTGTATTTTTAAGCTCAAGGGCATAATAGGAAAATAAAATTTTAATCCCCTCTAATCTCTTATTCCTGGTTAATAAACCAAACACAATTTTTCTTATACCCGGTACAACTCTTATACTCATCCAAATACAAAATTACTTTAGTTCCTACTTGTTCTTAAACTTATACCTATTCTTGGAATAAGTTCTTCTCACTTATACCCGAACCAAACGCAACATCAAAGTTTTTTAACATATATACACATTGTTCTAGACTTTTGATCCAAGCGCGATCAGAAATAACCTCCAGTATATCCCCAAATGTATCCAAACAAAACTTTACACTTGTTCTAACTTGTACCAAGATATTCCTTACCACGAGAACAAAAAAAGTCATTCTCCAAAATTTAGTTCTGAACCAAACGCCACCTTGCTAGCTAGAAGCACTATGGAATCTAAAATGATTGCATCTGACCTCACCGTCAGTAAGGCAAATTGGATGAGAGAGATCCTACACTATATTCCACTTGACCAGCATCCAATTTCACAAGTATCAATACCAAGGATTTAAGCATCCATCGGCACGGGCCGTATCCACCGTGTCATATTGTGCCAACAAGATACCGGCACGATACAGCCCTCGTGCCGATGGCACAACTCAAAACCATTTTTTCTTTAAATTATTAAGTAATTTTCTCAGTAAAGTTCAAAATATTTGATAAAGATACATAATAAACAATTAGAAAATTTTGTTGCTAAAGAAAGTAAATATTTCATGCCATTATGTGTCGGCACGCATGTATTTTTCTGACCGGCACTCATCGGCACGGCCTGACACACACTGTGTCGTACCGTGCCGGCAAGTTTTTGGCACGACCCCTTGCCACGACACTTAAATCCTTGATCAATACATTGTGTTTGTAGTGTAGTGATTAATAAATGCGAAAAGAAAAATTTTGATGTAAAGATGAGTCAACATATGAAAGTGCAACACAAGTACATTAAAAGGTTAATTAAATAAAACATGATATCATTCTCCCACAATAGAAGTCACTGGTGGTGGGAACCCAAACTAAAAGTTTCAAAGGGTAGAAACAAACAAAATGCATAACTAAATCGAGGAGCTCCCCTTTTACTTCCTCATACTGGGATGACAGTACTCATCAAGGAATTAAGTATCCATCCGTGCCTTATGGCACGGAGCGATACGTATCGTGCCACCAATTAGGCGGCCCGGTACAGGGGGGGTCTCTCTTGGTCCTTCTGTGCCGCGATACTCTTTGAATATCGAACGAGACAGAGCGATACCCAGAGAGTATCACGATACGTGCCGCTGCGTGCCCACAAAGGCATACTGTTTTTATTTTATATTTTTTACTTCGATCTTTTGTATTTTTTTATTTCTTGCATAGATCTTTATCCCTCTCTCATCTATTTTCTTCTTTTCACTTCTACATTTTCTTCTATTCTGCGCTTTCTTTTCTTTCCTCTCACATCTCTTACTCTATTTCTTTCTATTTTTTTCTTTTCTTTTTTCTCATAATTTTTTTAAAATTTTTTCCTTTCAATCTCTTATTATTTTTTGATCACTTCGACCTTAAAAGAAAACATAAAGAAATAATAAAATTGAAGATCTACTTATTAGGTAAGTCAAGAAATTTACAACTTAAATATTTTTTTCATACATCTAGAAATTTACAACTTGTCAAGAAATATGAAATTATACAAATTTTTATTAATAATTTACAAAAATCTGAAAATATATCTACTTGATTTAATCATTATATGGTCCATTTTTAATTTTTTTGTACGAATTTAGTATTTTGTGAGAGATTTAAGATATTCTTAACTTCAAAAATTTTATTATTAAATTTAGAAATATAAGAATTCTAATAAAATCGAAAACTAAATAGAATCAATTGATATTTAAATTTTCTTAATGTATATGTCATATGGTTTAGTGTTAAATTTTCACAAGTAAATTGCACAAGTTTTCTTATTTAAATTTAAGAAAAAATAATTTTCTTGGATGAACTTACAAATTTTTCATAAAAATTTTTAAAAAATTAATTTTCTCGGATTTATATTTTTATAATTTTTAAAATTCTAAAAAACAAGAGATACATAAAAAAAATTAAAAGTTAATCAATTTTTATTATTGCTTAATTTATTCATAGTATGGTTTATTATTAAATTTTCGTGCACAGATTTTATAATTTTTTTAAAATTTTTAGGAAAAATAAATTTCTTTATTTTTTTATAAATATTTTATAAAAAATTGAAAATGAAAAAAAACTATTAGTATACTTGGGGTCTCATTCTAGTTTAGTCTAGTCATCATATGATCCTTCATCGAATTAATACGAATGGATCCTACAAATTTTTATAATTTTTTTTTAAAAAAATAATTTTTAATATGAGCTGTAGTTGTATTTAACTTCACCTATAAAGAAGACTACTACTATATTAAGCTATTAACTAGTAAGTTAGTAAATTATTATTGACATTAGATCAAGACAAATCAATACATAGCCAAAATTTATAAATATTACTCTAAAATTTTTAAAATAACATTCTAAAACTTTATTGGACAGAAAAAACTAAAATAAGACCGTGCCAAAGCGTGCCACTAGGAAGTTGTGCGTGCCCGTCGGCACGCAAGCGTGCCATGTGTCAACACACAATCGTGCCTATGTCGTATCGTGCCAGGCAACGGTCGGCACACCCCCGTGCCACGACACTTTAATCCTTGGTGCTCATATTACCAAAGGTAAGAGATTAGAAAAGATTAAGCTCTAAATGGCTCCAAGACCAGCAGGACAGGGTCCTTTCCCTTTATTAAGACCTACTTTAAGTGCCGAGTCATGAGGCTGTGAATATTGAATTGTGGTTGATTCGTAGAACACACATGAAACCAAACCTACAAATGAACATGAAAAAGCACATTCACTATGACCGAAATCGGATATACTGTGCATGTGCATGAATTGTAGAAATCCATTTCAAGTCCAATTAAATGCGTAGTCCATCGAGTGCCCACATACATACATAATCAACACTAAGTTAAGATCAACACTAAGTTAAAACCATGCATGTTCCAAATGCATGGTATTAAGATCAATTGCGATGTTTAACTTTTCTAATTATTATTCTTTTTAGTTATTCATATGTTTATGATATTTGAGAAATTTTGAATTAAAAGGAGGAAAGTTGCAACCAAAACAAATGAAAGATTAATTTAAAATTTAATCAAATTTAGTTAACATGTTAAGAGATGAATTCCAAGATTCCCTAATCCTCTTTCCTATCTAGAGAGCAAATAATGGATCCTCACTTCCTCTTGTGAGATGGGATCACGTAGACCTATTTCCTAAGATTTCACAACATTTGAACCGTCATCATGTTATAAACGGGAATACAAAGGAAATTCAAAAAAGGACAGACAAATAAAGGGATGAAAAATTCCCCTCTTTTCACTTCTTTCATTGCTATTTACAAGTTGAGATCTTGACAGTTGGGTTAACGATCAATTAAGGACTCCTTCAATATCGTGCAATTAAGGAAATCAGGATTATCCAATCACTAGATGTAGAACAAATTAGGAAAATCCTAATCTATCTTGCTAGTGATGAGCCCAAAATATTTTAAAATCAACATTAGAATCTTTTAGAAATTTTAGAATAATTTTCAGATTTTTTTTAACCTTTTTTTAAAAAAATAATAAAATTTCAATTAATTTTCAAAATTTTAAAAATAAAAATAAAAATAAAAATAAAAATCCAAAAGAGAAATAGATGAAAGGAGAAAAGATGAGGATGGAGAAAGAATAAAGAAGATAGAACAGATAAGATAAGAAAAGATAAAACCTTTAGGAAGAAAAATTTTGCAAGAGCACACAGTAGAGTAAAGGAGAAACAGATACCAAGAACGCAGTCAAATCACAAAACCCAAATTTTATTACATCATCACTTGTCTTTTAAATTACAAGGCATTGGCTATATTTATAGCAAGAAATTAAGTATACATCCGTGCCTTACGGTACGAAGCGATACGTATCCTGCCACCAATTAGGCGGCATGGTACAAAGGGTCTCTCTCTTGGCTCTCCTGTGCCGCGATACCCTCTAAGTATCGAACGAGACAGAGCGATACCCAGAGAGTATCACGGAACGTGCCACTGCGTACCCACGCAGGCACAGTGCCTTTAATTTGTTTTTTTACTTCAACTTTTTGTATTTTTTTGGTTTCTTGTATAGACCTTTATCCTTCTCTCATCTATTTTCTTCTTTTCACTTCTATCTTTTCTTCTATTCTGCGCTTTCTTTTCTTTCCTCTCACATCTCTTACTCTATTTTTTTCCTTTCTATTTTTTTCTTCCCTTTTTTCTCATAATTTTTTTTAAAAAAATTTCCTTTCAATCTCTTATTATTTTTTGATCACTTCGATCTTAAAAGAAAAAGTAAATAAATAGTAAAATCGAAAATCTACTTATTAGGTAAGTCAAGAAATTTACGACTTAAATTTTTTTTCCATACATTTAGAAAAAACATTTAACTTGTAAAGTTTCTTTTGTAAAGAAATATAAAATTATACAAATTTTTATTAACAATTTACAAAAATCTAAAAATATATCCACTTGATTTAATCATTATATGGTCCATTTTTAATTTTTTTGTACGGATTTAGTATTTTGTACGAGATTTAAGATATTCTTAACTTTGAAAATTTTATTATTAGATTTAGAAATATAAGAATTCTAATAAAATTGAAAACTAAATAGAAGCAATTGATATTTAAATTTACTTAATGTATATGTCATATGATTTAGTGTTAAATTTTCATAAATAAATTGCACAAGTTTTCTTTTTTAAATTTATTGGATGAACATGCAAATTTTCATAAAAATTTTATAAAAATTAATTTTCTCGGATTTATATTTTATAATTTTAAAAGTTCTAAAAAATAAAAGATAAATCAAAAAAATTAAAAATTAATCAGTTTTTATTATTGCTTAATTTATTCATAGTATGGTTTATTATTAAATTTCCATATATATTTTATAATTTTTTAAAAAAATTTAGAAAAAATAAATTTCTTTAATTTTTCATAAATATTTTATAAAAATTTAAAAATAAAAAAAAACTATCAGTGCACTTGGAGTTTCATTCTAGTTTAGTCTAGTCATCATATAATCCTTCAGTAAATCAATACGAATGGATCTCGCAAATTTTAATAAAAATTTAAAAAAATAATAATTTTCTCTATGAGCAATAATTGTATTTAACTTCACATATAAATAAGAGTACTACTATATTAAGCTACTAACTAATAAGTTAATAAGCTATTATTGACATTAGATCAAGACAAATTAATACATAGCCAAAATTTATAAATATTACTCTAAAATTTTTAAAATAACATTCTAAAGCATTATTGGACAGAAAAAACTAAAATAAGACCGTGCAAAGGGTGCCACTAGAAAGTTGTGCGTGTCCGTCGGCACGCAAGCGTGCTTGCGCCATATCGTGCCAGGCAACGACTGGCACACCCTCGTACCATGGCACTTTAATCTTTATTTTATAGCCATCAATTTATAACCCTAATCTAAAATAAATCCCACAATTTTAGAGATCTTTTCTAATTCGAGCATATCTAAAAAAAATCTAAACCATATCCCTAATTTTTAGGTATTTATTCTACATAATATATCTTAAAAATCATTAAAAAAAAAAAACAACCAAAACAAATTAACAAACAAAATAATTTCAAAAATCAGAAAAAAAATTAAAATCTAAACGAATCAATCCTACCCACATCCTATTCTGCATCACTAGAGCAGCTCCGCTAAAGACTTCACTCAAAAAGGCTAAAACAACTCTAGGATAGCGCATCTGCATATCCCATCAGGCTATTTCATAAAACTCTGTTCATTCTAATTTATTATTATCGAATAATTTGAGAATATTTGTCATTCAATTCAATCAATAATCAAGAAAATTAATCATATTCTGACAATCTTACCCAAGAATTTATGCTCAAGAAGAATTATGCTTACTGTAGCATAGATAAACAAAATCTACAAATTAGAAAAATCACATATTGTATAAATTCTGCTTTTGGGAAAATTTTAGTGATAAAATATAGGGCATAAGATATAACTTTAATAGTCAAGAATACGGGGCACCTGAACCTACTTAATTGGTTTAGGAAAAGTTTGAATTTGAACAGAAATGGGCAAAAATCCAGAGAAACCTCAACCAAGATATTTGTAATGAGTAATTCCACTAGCAAGAGTAACTTTTTGGGCCTAAACCATGAAACCAAAATGTTAAACCCCAAATTAATACTAGAAAACTAAATCCTTATATACCCAAACACAATCCTTGTGCTCTCTAATATAAGACTATTGAGGTGTTACTTACTCCGCATATTTTAGACCCCAGTGTCCTCATCAACCAAATCACTCACAATCAAGATCACCAACCAATTTGAGATTCTACATGTGGCCCCTATGGGTTCAAAAGGGCTCCTACCATGCCCATAGTGCAACACTTTGTCCCATATAGCACTTAAATCTCACACTTTCTATCATGCCCCGAGACCGCCACTATAGCCCGCTCAGGCACGCACACAGAGTCACATGCCCATCAAACGAGCAAAATCTCCATTACCCGAATGAAGCAAAAATATATACCAACAAGTACAAGCATGCAAGAAGGGATACAAGCGATATTAGAGTACACAAGTAATTGAACATTCAATTCAAGCATTTTAAAATCTACCACTTCAAACAACACCAAGTTTACAACCCTTGCATCTTTAAATTAAATTACATCTTCGGTTCCAAAATAATTACAATTTTCTAACTGTTCCAAAAAGGGATACTTCTAAACCTCGCTAGGTCCGCTACTCCACGACACCCTTATCGCGGTCACGTGCCTCGACTACGACACCTCGATCTGAAAGGATGTAAACCACAAAGAGTGAGAACTATGAATAGTTCTCAGTGTGTGCAACCATCGAGAATAATACTCTACACTCACTTGATCCAAAGAAGGCATTAGTAGAGTAAAAGCTATAAATATTTCTATAATAGAAATGCATTTACAACATTACATAACTATGCCTCATGTGCATCACCATTCCACTATACCACTACCCATAGGCCACATGTCTACCCAACCAATCCGTATTTTCATTAACCAACTTATGGTTTAAGTTCCATCTACATCACACCTCATGGAGAATCGTCATACGCTCGCACACCTCTCCAATCGGTAGGTACATGGGGTTAGTTGCCCGCGGCGTCCTAAGTACCCTGTAGGGAGTCAACATATGCTCGCACACCTCTCTTGGGAGTCAACATCTGCACGCACACCTCCCAAACCATTTTGACACTTCCGGAAGGTCCCATTACCTTTTCCCATTTATACTCTAGGTTCATAACTCTAGGATTGGCAACCATGCCCAATGTTCTCAAATAGTTCTCTAGTGCACTTCTAACCTAGATTTGCATGTCACTATATTCCCTTAGGTTTTGGCCTTAGTTTAGATGCCATACTTATTCAACCTACTTTCTAGATTCACATTACATTTACATGCATTTACACCTATTCTCATTTTTTTGCTCAACATGCAAGTTTATCATTTCTAACCTCATATTACCACATTTCACATGTTTCTAAATTCCTCACCTTTGCTAGCTCCTCTCCCAACAAGATGGGTTTGATCCCTTAGAATCACCATGAAATCCTAGAAAATAACTTTCATAAGATCTCAAATTACTCCAAAAACTCCCAAACTCCAAAAACTCTCATTTTCAACAAACCCTAAAACCAAAATCTCAAATTACCCACATACCTCACTTCTTCTAGCACTCGCACTCAAATGTGGATAAGAGGGTTCCATTCTTCCTCCCAAAGCTTCCTTTTGAAACTCTCCACCAAAACCAAGGCTCCAAAGAGATCAATCCCTAGGTTCTTCCAAGGGCTAGGGTGTAGCGAGCTGAAACTTGGTGTTTCGGTTTGAACTTCGGCCAAATTGGGCAAAGTGCAATGAGAATATGCTTTATAGGTGTTTCCTAGGATGCTTGTAAAATTTCAGGCGAAACCGAGCTCGTACGGTGCGAAATTGCCTTAGAAACGGACTCCGAAGGCTAAATGTGCAAAATCTGCCTAAGTGCAGAAATTTGTATTGGGTACCGGTACGTCATTTGGGGTACCGGTACGCCATACATTATGGTGCTGGAAATTACATGGTGTACCGGTATCTCATTTCGAGTACCGGTACGCAGTGTGCCCGAGTGTAAAAAAAAACACCAGTTTTGAATTCTGTAATGTTGAGGGGGCTTTTAGCATCTTGTTATAATTGGTTAAGGTGACGAAGAGCTCACCCCTTCACAACACACTCCCCACACTTCTCTTCTCATTTCTCTTCTCACTCTCTTCTCTTTCTCTCTCTAAGGTTGGAAAGAAGGAAACTCTAGCTTGGGTTTTTGGAGGGATTGATCTATTGGAGAGCTAGGAAGCTTCCAAGGGAGGCTTGGGGAGGAAGAAGGATCATCTTCTCCACGTTTTGGAGCTAAAACCTAAGGTAAGTTTCTTACGGTTTCAAGAGATTTGAGTTTTTATGGGTTTAATAGAGTTAGAATGGTCTCTTATGCCCTCTAATCCTGTTTTTAGGGATTTTCGTAAAGTTTTGGAAGATCAAGCCCTAGTTCTTGCAAGGGAAACTTAAAGGTGGGGGATTTCACCAAAAAATGGTGCACTACTTCACGTTTCCTTTGCTTTTCTATGATCTAGAAGCATTTTGTAAGAGTAGATGTATATGTGCTTAAGATTAGGGTTTTAACCTTATGTGATAAAAGATGGTTTTCAAGGTTTAACCTTGCTTAATGTGGATAAGAAAACCTAGATGTAGGTTACTTTGCATGAGAATGGACTTAGGAGAAAACTTGGTCAAATTGCATGGATATGTAACTAGGAGAAAACCTAGGTTGGAATATATGGCATTGGACTTAAGGAAAATCTAAGTCAAGGAATGTGTGGCATGGAACTTAGGAAAAGAAAACCTAAGGTGAACATGTAAAGTATAAACTCTAAATTGGTAACATAGAGTCAATGAATTCTAGGTTAAGTGTGAAATGCAATATAGAGTCAATGAACTCTAGGTTATGAATGTAATGCAACATAGAGTCAATGAATTCTAGGTTAAGTGTGAAATGCAATATAGAGTCAATGAACTCTAGGTTATGAATGTAATGCAACATAAAGTCAATGAACTCTAGGTTAAGTGTGAAATGCAATATAGAGTCAATGAACTCTAGGTTATGATTGTAATGCAACATAGAGTCAATGAACTCTAGGTTATGATTGTAATGCAACATAGAGTCAATGAACTCTAGGTTAAGTGTGAAATGCAATATAGAGTCAATGAACTCTAGGTTATGGATGTAATGCACCATAGAGTCAATAAACTCAAGGTTGAATAAGAGATAAAAATATAGAGTTAATAAACTCTAGGCCAGATGTGAAATGAAAAGGTAGAGTTAATGAACTCTAAGTCAAAGGTGATTTGTAACAATTTGTGTCCTCGAGACATCGTGATACCCTAAGGTTGTAAACATGGGGTTAATGAACAAGTATAAGTGAGTAAATGAATAAATGCCAAGTGGCTAAAGAGTTAAAGAAAAATGCCAAGTGACTAAAGAGTTAAAAGAGAAAAGTAAAAGAGAAAACGTGAAGGCAAAAGTGCCAATAGGAGGTGTTGAACATGTTTCGACTCTCGGGGGAAGTGTGTGAGCAAGACTCAACTTCCCAAGTGAATGAGTGCCAAAGTGCTTTAAACTCATTCGAGGCAAAATGAAGTGTGTGTGAGCAAGACTCCGCTTCCCAAATATAATGAGGTGTGTGTGAACAAGACTCCGCTTCCCAAATAAAATGAAATGTGTGTGAGCAAGACTTTGCTTCCTAAATATAATGAAGTGTGTGAACAAGACTCAACTTCCCAAGTGAATGTGGACAAATGTAATAACTTCAACCCAAGGATTTAAGTGCCGTGATACGGGGTCGTGCCGAAAACTTGCCGGCACGATACGGCACGGTGCGTGCCGAGCCGTGCCGATGAGTGCCGGTCACAAAAAATACATGCGTGCCGACACATAATGGCATGAAATATTTAATTTCTTTAGCAACAAATTTTTTTAATTGCTTATTATGTATCTTTATCAAATATTTTGAACTTTATTAAGAAAATTACTTAGTAATTTTAAGAAAAAAGGGTTTTGAACTGTGTCATCGGCACGGGAGCTGTATCGTGCCGGTATCTTGTTGGCACGGTACGGCACGGTAGATACGGCCCGTGCCGATGGATACTTAAAACCTTGCTTCAACCTAATTGATGGTCCAAGAGACATCATAGCTATCCTTGAGTCAATGATCTAGGGTAAAAGATAAAAGAAAGAAGCAAAAAGTTAAAGGGCAAAAGAAGCCAAGAGTAAAAGAGAATGGAATTAAATGACACCCTCGGATAGGACGCTTGCCAGTTGATAGCATGACTACCCGGGTTGGAACCCATTGGGACTAGGTACATCCAAGTGGTACGACAAGAGGCGCCTTTGGATCGTCTCATCTTTTGGTAGCATGACTACCGGGCTCGGGCCCATTGACGAGGTCTTTCCAAAGGGATAAATAACTTGAACCAAAGCAAGTAAAGAGAATGCAAAGTGGCAAAGGTGGCCGGGTTAGATAGCATAGTGGCCGAATTATGTTATAGTAGCCTGGTATGGCATTGTATGGTAGCATTGTGACATTGAGTATACACGGATAGTGTAGTGATATTTTATATATATCAGCATGCTAGTATAGAAGTTTACAGTTTCCCTATTATCTTACAACTAATGCTTCCATTGGACCAAGAGGTGTAGAGCATGTTTCTCGGTGGATGAACCCACTGGAAACTATTCGTAGTTCTCACACCCTGTAGATGACTTATTTTACAGGTCCAGGTACATCCGTTGAGATATACGATAGGGGGAAGAGCCCAGCAGCATAGAGACCTAGAGGGCCTAGCAAATATCACCATTTTGTATTTTGAGTGAACTATGTATTGTGAGAAAAAGATGTAAATTTATAATATCTACTTAAATGCAAGTTGAGAGAAAAATGTAATTAATTTTGTATGGTGGTTCACTCATGTTATTTGCTTTCATTACATATTAAACTGGTTGTTTATTGAATGAAAGTTTTTAGTTATCACTGTTTATACTCTGATATTATATCTCACTGATCACTTGCTTTCTTTGAGATGGATGTTATCGTTCCTTTCGGGTATAGAGAGGTCATGCTCGATTGGCGGGTCTGTTGGCATGCCCAAACTATCCAAATTGGCGGTCTCGGGCGTGACATAGGGTTTTCTCTTGTTTCTAGAGAGAGAGAGAGAAAAGAGAGAGAGAGAGAGAGAGAGGGTGTGTGTGAAATAAGAGAGTCAGGTCTTTTGGCTGAGGTTTGGAGGGATATAGGTGTAGTGTTCTGGTATTTCGGGGCCTTGCGGACGTGCGCAGTTAGCTAACCGACGCATCTGGAGATGGTCGAGTCGAGCGGGAACCATTTCACGCAAAATCGACGCGAAAACGGGCACTGGATGGGCGAATTCATGGAAACCAAAGTTTCATGAATTCGGACGCCCGAATCCCTAAATTCGGGTAGTCCGATTTTAGCTTGTTGGAGTCCATGTTGGGCCAATTCAAGCACTAGTCTCCCGGGCGCCCGAATCCCGATTAGGGCGTCCGAAAATATCTTGATAGAGTTAGATCCATATTAGTTTTGCAGTTGATCCGCATGTCTATTTTACCCGAAACAATTTTTTCCTATAAGAGGACTCAGAGGGGGGTTTTTATAGGGTTCTTTCTTTTTGATTGGGATCTTATCCCCTCACCTAACCCCTCAAACTCTACCCTGGAGATATTAGAGGAGAGGCGGCAGCAGCAGCAGCAAGAGCTTCACCCCACAACCTGTTTGAGCACCTTGGGAACCCGTTCTTGCTTCAGAGGCTTCATCTTGAGGGAGCGAATCACGCGCGGGCTGTGCGAGTTGACGAGCAGAGCGGCTGGAGGTACATCCACTTGGCGTTTGAGCTCCCAACCCATCTTCTCTGTTGGATTTCTTCAATATGTGAGGTTGAGGTAGGTTGAGCTTGTTTATGGATGGTTGGATGGTTCTCTGTTGGACTTTTTCTTGAGATTTTTGGAGCTCCTGCATCCATGGTGGTACAGAGCTTGATGCTTTTGGGATTTTTCCTCTTCTCTTTGATGTTGGTTGTTTGGAGCATGTTGGAGCTAGCAGAAGCTCTGGTGGTGGAGTAGACTGAGAGGCTGCTTGGACTATTTCTGTGTTCGTGTGTTTTCGGGAGCTCCAGTTTGCTTCAGACAATGGATCGAGCCGCGACGATTTCTTGTCGTGTTTGGACTAGCGTTTGAGGTGGGTTTGATTTCACCAAAATAGACGTACTCTCTATTATATCTATTTTATTTTGAGATCCAACATGCTAGAGTATTGTTAGGATTTTTCTGTTAAATCTGATACTGTCTAAAAAATAGCAAAAAATTATATTTGGACCCCTGGATATTTTTGATGCAAAATAGAGTGTACTTGACACTAGATAAAAAAGTTAAAATAATATTTTTACCTGCATTTGGACACCCGATAAAAGATCTGTACCGTGCCTGTACATGTTCATTGTTTTTATATTTTTATCACCCTGGGTAGAGGGTTGTGAGCGGTCGGATTAGTGTACGTTGCATTTACGCTCATGCCTAGACTGAGTTCTAGTGTTGGGAGCCATTCGGATTGACGGTGGTCCCGGACTGTTGAACATTCCGGCCTATGCCGTGGGCATGTTGAGAGATATGAGTTGGTTGATCTAGTTGATCATCGGATTTGAACTATAGCCAGCATGAGCCGTATTGAGCTCAACTGAGATGCACAGCTTTCCTCCGTGGGGTCACGCCCCTCGAGTGCCGCTCCGAAGCTAGGCCTGTTTTATGCGTGGCATCGATGTGGCCCGCTTGGGCACCCTACGTAATTCCAGTCCTTCGTGGATGTAATGGTAGTAGGTAGGCGCAGGTTTGATTGGACCCATAGTAACAGTTAGTGAGATTGGGCTGACTATGAGCATTTTGTGAGATAGATGCAGTTACTTTTCCCCTTTTTCCTTGAGCATAGTAGTTTGAGGCATAGTAGCTGTAATTCATTCGAACTTTCACTTTCCTGTTGTTTAGCAGTAGTATACTTATGCCTCTAGTAAACCTAGTGGGTAGATCGTCGGTCTTGGTGACGGTACCTACTTAGAACTACTTTGTTTATGTAGTTCACACTCGCTGTTGGCGACCTTTTTGCAGAGACTTCTGCACCTGTTCCTCCGCCGGCAGCCGCTCTTGATCGAGGTAAGGGAGTCGCGAGCTAGATCCGTACCTGAGTGTACTTGGACTTAGAGTCGTTCCCTCCGATGACTATTTTGGATTTGTTGTACTGTACGGTCTGATTTTTATTGTACTTTATTTTGTGTATTTTGGTAATTGACTCTGTATTTTGGATGTGTATCAGACGTACAGTGGATTATGTTTTAGTTTATATTAGCTTCTTTCCAGCTCTGATATATCTGTTTAGCTTCGTAAATACTATATTTTGCAGGTTAGACGCTTCGCCTATGCGGGACTTCTAATATGGGTGGCGGATCTGTTGGCGAGCCCGAGTCGCAGTCCGACCCCGGGGCGTGACAGATTAGGTTGGTATCAAAGCCAAAGAATAGGTCGTTGAGGACTTAGGAGACCCTAGGCTTGTGGCTTGACCCTAGGATGTTTGACGTGAGAGTCACAATTTGTAGCGAGAGTCAGGATTGAGTTATTGAACTCTTCCAAGGGACTAGGAGAGTGATCGACATGTCTTCCCCTGCTAAGCGACTATGTTGACTGCAGACAACATAGTGCTACCGGAGTGGAAAGATGTCTTAAGACTTTTCGCCGGATTGGGACGAGTGTGTTGTGTTTGTGATGACTGACCTCCTGGTTCTGTTGCAGGTGATCACAATGGCTCCTAGACGCCGAGTACCGACACAGGCGCACCCCACTTCATCCGACGAGCCAGAGCAGTCCGAGCCAGAACATATTGGATCGAGTGAGGCCCAGGAGCAGCGAGCACAGATGGCCAGTTTGCATGAGGCGTACCTACAACAGGGAGAGACGTTCGGCCACATAGTCCAGATGTTGGCCCAGTGAGCACCGCAGATGACTTCACAAGCCGAGACTCCCCCAGTGGCAGCGTCTCCAATAGCAGCAGCACCTGCAGCACCAGCAATACCAGTAGCTCAGAAGTACCGATGACCAATGGTGGGGCTCGAGGCTGGGCAGACAGTTGACCCGAGCGGAGCAGGAGGAGATTTCGGAGAGGTTGGACTATTTTCGTAGATTCGATCCTCACCGTTTTACTGGACAGAGCACAGAGCCTTAGGAGGCGGAGTTATGGGTGGCGGCTATAGAGAAGTTGTTCGAGGATCTTTTTGTGCCTGAGAGGTATCAGGTTCACCTAGCCGTCCACTTCCTCGAGAGGGATGCTAATGCCTGATGGCGGAAGGTTCGACCGGAGGGACGACTGGGTACACGACCACTGGGTACACAGATGATGTCGCGGCCCGAGTTTCGCGGCATGCTGTTCGAAGCCTTTTTCCGGACAATGTAAAGCAGAAGCTCGAGGAGGACCTCAGGACCTTGTAGTAGGGCAATAGATCAGTGCAGGGATACATCCGGGAGTTTACACAGTTACTGAACTGCGTACCTTTTGCAGCAAGAGATGAGGCGCATCAGGTGTATTTGTTTAAAAGGGGGCTGTGACAAGACCTCTACTAGTTTGTACAGACGCAGCGGTCGTAGACCCTTGATGCCTACATGGAGCAGGCCCTATGTGTAGAGCGAGGCGCCGCAGTGCTGATGGAGAGGGACAGGGCGTTAGGATCGAGTTCTAGTGAGAAACTCCCGACACTGAATGATGGGGGACAGACCAGCAGGCAGAGACCCCAAAGACCTCCACGATTCCGTCCCCAGGGACGTGGATCTCAAAGGCGACAGCGGTCTGGTGGATCCCGACAGCAATGTCAGCAGCAGCAGTTTCAGAGGAGGTGAAATAGGTGCAGTATTTGTAGAGGACCGCACCCACCGCAGCAGTGCGACCACCATCAGGGGCGATGCTTCCGATGTGGGCAGCCGGGGTATTTCCAGTCCGCCTGCTCCCGAGCAGGATCACCGGCACCTTCGTCGGCATCGGCTCCTTCCTTGCCCCTACAAATAGCAAGAGCACTACCAACTTACAGCCTGGCAGATCGGGTACATCATCGCGACCGGCTGAGAGGCAATAGTAGGCGCCAAGTGGGCACGTTTATACAGCACAAGTAAAGGACTCAGCGACAGCTGACCATGTGATGGCAGGTATTATTTTGATTTCTGATATTAGAGTCGGTGCATTATTTGATACCGGTGCATCACATTCATTCATTAGTAGAGCGTTTGCCTCCCTGCATGGATTAGAGTTAGGGCCGTTACCACATGCACGAGAGGTGCAAATTTCTAATCATGTTTTGCATGTGGAGGAGTGTTGTTGGACATGTCCAGTGTAGTTGGGACCTTCGATTATGTCCGCAGGCCTGTTGGTCTTGCGACAACTTCTGGGTTTTGATGTAGTGCTCGAGATAGATTGGCTGGTGCGATACTTCGCGACAATCGACTGCAATAGGAGGACGGTGACCTTCCGCTAGCCCGGGCAGCAGAGGATGCTAGAGTACGCTATTCGCTGCTACGATTTCTTCGGCGAGGGCCCGACAGATGATGAGCCGAGAATGTATTGCCTTTCTGGCGACCGTAGTAGAGGTGCCTACGGCAGCACCGAGACTTGAGGATATCCCTATCGTCCACGAGTTCTCAGATGTGTTTCCCCCGGAGTTGTTGATGATGCCGACGGATAGAGAGATCGAGTTTGTGATTGACGTGGTTCCCAGAACCGCGCCAATCTCAAAGGCGTCCTACAGGATAGCACCGGCAATGCTGAGGGAGCTGAAAGCACAGTTGCAGGACTTGGTGGATAAAGGGTTTGTCAAACCTAGTGTGTCGCCTTGGGGAGCGTCGGTGTTGTTCGTGAAGAAGAAAGATGGTTCACTGAGACTTTGTGTTGACTACAGGGAACTGAATAAAGTGACCATCAAGAACAAGTATCCTTTGTCTCGCATCAACTGCAAGAAGTTTGTGTCTTCTCTAAAGTGGATCAGCAATCCAATTACCACCAGCTGAAGGAGAAGGCCGAGGACATTTCCAAGACGGCGTTTAGGACTCGAACAGGCATTATGAGTTTACAGTGATGCCTTTTAGATTGACTAATGTCCCTACAGCATTCATGGATTTGATGAACAGTGTTTTAGCCGTACTTGGACCAATTCGTGGTTGTGTTTATTGATGATATCTTGGTCTACTCCCAGAGTGATGAGGAGCATGAGGAGCACTTGAGGTTAGTTGTACAGCTTCTGAGAGAGAAGAAGTATGCCAAGTTGAAGATGTGCGAGTTTTGGCTTCGGGAGGTTACCTTTTTGGGCCACGTTTTAGCGAATGGTGTGGCGGTTGACCCGAGGAAAGTTGATGCGATTTGGGGTTGGCCCAGGCCGACGACGATCACCGAGGTATGGAGCTTTCTTGGTTTGGCAGGTTACTACTGTCGATTCGTAGAAAGCTTTGCGAAGCTTTCCACTCCCCTCACTCATCTGACTCGAAAGAGAATTAAGTTTGTTTGGAGTGAGACCAATCAGTGGTGCTTTGAGGATCTGAAGCAGAGACTGATGTCGGCTCCTATCCTCGCCCTCCCGGTCATGGGGGAAGGATTCGTGATTTTCAGTGACGCCTCCCATAGCAGCCTTGGTTGTCTTGATGCAGCATGATAGACTAATTGCTTATGCTTCACGACAATTAAAGGATTATGAGAAGAATTACCCTACACATGATCTTGAGTTGGCAGCTGTGGTGTTTAACTTGAAGTTGTGGCGACACTATTTGTATGGTGAGCACTACGAGATCTTCACCAACCACAAGAGCTTTGTTTTACTCAGAAGGAGTTGAATTTGAGGCAACGCCGATAGTTGGAGTTGTTAAAGGATTATGGCTTGAATATTCAGTATCATCCCTGTAATGCACCGACTTTCGTTAAAATGGTAAAGTGCGGATAAGTCACCGTACACATGTTTAAAAATATGACGAAAATGAGTTAGAACAAGTTTGGTTCGAAACAAATCGCATTCGGATCGAAGTTGAGTCGAAAACGGGCGAAAACAGCCAAGTCTGAAGCTTCAAATAGGTTTCGAATGCCCAGACTGCCCTGGGGGCGCCTGGAGCTACAATAGCGGGCGTTGGGGTGAGCTCCCTGTGTGACGCCCCACTTCCCAGGGGGTCACCCATCCTAGAACTACTCTAGCTCTAGCACGCTTAACTCTCATGTTCCTCTTGGATCTTGCTACCATCCAAAATGCTATAGCCGGGTTAGAGATTTAGTCCTATTATATCATTTATATAGAGGACTAATCCAAATTCCGGGGGTGTCACATTCTTCCCCCCTTTAAGCCCTGACGTCCACGTCAGGCTCAAGCACACTCACAAGCACCAGGCGATGTGAGACTCGTCTCGCTAGCCTTAGCCGACCTTGTGAGGAGCTGCACTCCACTCACAACGGTCATTAACCGGGGAGCCTCGCTCTACCCGCTATATAACCCTGGCTCAGCCGAGACTCATCTCACATTTCCGGCTAGTGAATGGCTCTGATACCAACTGTGACGCCCCACTTCCCAGTGGGTCACCCATCCTAGAACTACTCTAGCTCTAGCACGCTTAACTCTCATGTTCCTCTTGGATCTTGCTACCATCCAAAATGCTATAGCCGGGTTAGAGATTTAGTCCTATTATATCATTTATATAGAAGACTAATCCAAATTCCGGGGGTGTCACACCCTGTCCGTACTTTGGACTCTCAACCCGAGAGCAAGTTTTGGTGCGCGCAGATTTTCAGACGCCCGGGGTGTCCTGTGGGCGCCCGGATGAACAGTTGCGGGCGCAAAGTGAGGGTGCCTCGGACCGTCCGGAGGAACAGTGGCTCCGACGTTTCGGATGCCCAGACAAGGTCGCGGGCGCCCGAATCTGGCGGAGGCTGACATGGTTTGGTTGTAAATTGGGGATTTTTGCGAGGGCATTGGATCATTTCACACCTCTGTCACCCCTGCCTACCCTTTGACCAAAACCTATTTTTAAAACCCCTCTCTTTCTCTCCCTCTCTCACACTCTATTCTACTCTCTCCCTGTGTTTTCTCTCCAGAGAAGAAGCAGCAGCAGTAGCAACAGAGAGCGGGAGGGAGCACTATGGAGGGCTTGAGCAGAGGGTTTGATCTCCAAAACAGCTTGGAGAAGGTGGAAAGAATCTCAAGGAAGGCTTTGGAGACAAGAAAGAGCCATTTCCCCATCTCTTTTGGCTAAGACCTCAAGAAAGGTATGTGGAAAAAATTTAGGGTTTTGGGATTTTTTTATTTCTATGGATTTAAAAGAGAAGAAATAATTTCTTATGGATTTTTATCCCACTTTTAGGAGATTTCGTGGCGATACAAGAGATCAAACCACCTTTTCTTCAAAGAGCGTCCAAGGTGAGGGATTTCGCCAAAAATGATGAACTCGTCTCTTTTCCTTTGCCTTCTACGACTTTAGAAGCATGTTGTAAGAGAAATTTCAAAATTTAGCCTTGCATGAAAATGAATAATAAACCTAGTTGTAGGTTGACTTTGCACGAAAGTGACGAATAAACCTAGTTGTGGGTTGTTCTTGCATGGGTATGTGTGGCATGTGGAATTAGGAGAAAACCTAGGTCAAGTTGTGGTATGTGTAGCATGAAACCTAGGAGAAAATCTAGGTTTAACTGAGTGGCTTTTAACTTAGGAAAAATCTAAGGTGAAAATGTAGAGTTTCAATATAGAATCATTGAACTCTAAGGTTAGAGTGTTATGGTCGATGTTTTGGTGTCCTTGGGGCATCTTGCAACTTTAGAGTAAGGAACTTAGGGTGAATGTGCAAATTGAGTAAACAAAAGAATTCTAACTTAAATTGGTGTCCTTGGGGCATCCTAGCTATCCTAGAGTTAATAACCTAGGGTAAAAGAGAAAAGTAAAGCTTCCGGAAGTGAGAGAAAAATGCTAACAGGAGGGGCGAGCATATATCGACTCCCGGGGAAGTGAGCGAGCAAGATTTAGCTTCCCAAGTGAATAAGTGCCAAGGTGCTTTAAACTCATTCGAGGTAAGGGTGAGAGTGAGCGAGAAAGACTCAACTCTCCGTGAAAAGATAGCTCAAAAAGGCCCAAGCAACCGCCTAGTAGAGAGGATTTCGCGCATAAGTCGACTCTCCACGAAGCACCTTTTATGAAATCTAAATCATAATATGATTAGTGTGACCGGGTGCGATCGGATTAGTTATAATCCTTTTATTGCGGCATAGTGGTCGGGATATGATTTTAGTAGCCTAGTGTGGCATGGCATCGTAGCATTCTGGCATTGAGCATGGACTAGTAGTGTAGTGATTTTCATATCAGCATACTAGTATAGTATTTACAGCTTTCCATATATATATCTTGCTACTAATGTTTCCATTGGACCAAGAGATGTAGAGCATATTTTTCGGTGGATGAACCCACTGGAAACTATTCGTAGTTCTCACACCATGTGGTTTACCCTTTTTTACAAATTCAGGTACCGCCGGTGAGGCACGTGACAGGAGCAAGAGCCCAACAGCATAGAGACCTAGAGGGTCTAGTGGTATATTATCCATTTTGTATTTTGAGAGTGAACATTGTATTTTGTGAGGATAAACAAAAAAAAATTGTACTAATTGTTATATGACAAATGTTCATTCTAGTATTTTAGTTCAACTTTATTCAGTTGTGTTTATGTTTAAAGTTGAATGTTCAGTTTAGTAGTATTTTTACTCTGATATTGTATCTCGTTATACTCATTGTATTGCTTTAGATGTTGTTTCCGTTCCTTTCGGGTATAGAGAAGTCATGCCTAATTAGCGGGTCTGTTAGCCTGACCGAACTGACCAAATAGGTGGTCTCGGGGCGTGACAATCCCGGCAAAGCCAACGTGGTTGCAGATGCCTTGAGCTAGGGAGTAGTGCAGAATTTGAGCTTGATGATCACTCAGCATACGCCACTACTCGAGGAGATGAGGCGGGTGGAGCTGGAGGTTGTGTCCCCTGGGGTTTCAGCGAGATTGACGTCTATAGTCTTGCAGCCCACTCTGTTGGACAGGATCAAAAAGAAACAAAGTGAGGACCCCCATTTGATGAGGATTCGAGAGCAGATTTAGAGCGAGCAGGCTAGAGACTTTATAGTAGATGCGTCGGGAGTACTACGGTACAAGGACCGAGCTTGTGTGCTTATGGATGCCGAAATCAGAGAGAAGATTTTGAGAGAGGCTCATTATACGCCTTATACCAATCATCCTAGTAGGACAAATAAATGTATAAGGACCTCAATGCACACTTTTGGTGGAATGGAATGAAGAGGAATATTGGGAGATTCGTGGCTCAGTATTTGACTTGTCAGCAAGTGAAGGCAGAGCACCGTGTTCCTGCTGGCAAGTTACAGCTCCCAATCCCTGAGTAGAAATGGGATCATATCATGATGGATTTTGTAGTAGGGTTACCGAGAGCTCAGAGCGGGGCGGATGCAGCTTGGGTGATAGTGGACAGATTGACCAAGTCTGCCCACTTTCTGCCGGCTCAGGTGACTTGGCTACTGGAGCGACTCGCGCAGTCATATTTAGATGAGGTGGTGAGATTACATGGAGTACTCACCTCGATAGTTTCAGATCGAGACACGAGATTCGTCTCGCATTTCTAGAGGAGCTTACATACGGCCTTGGGGACTCGGCTCTGTTTCAGTACAGCTTTTCACCCACAGACCGATGGACAGTCAGAGCGGACTATTCAGATATTAGAGGATATGTTAAGAGCTTACGTCCTGGATTTTGGAGGAGGGTGGTATCGACACCTTGGATTGGCTGAGTTTGCGTACAACAACTATCAAACGAGCATTCAAATGGCTCCATTTGAAGCGTTGTATGGACGCAAGTGTCGATCGCCCCTACATTGGAGTGACGTGGGTGAGAGGAGGATTTTAGGACCCGACATCTTGCTGGAGGCAGAGGAAAAGGTGAGGATTATTCGACGACATCTTAAGACCGCCCAGAGTCAACAGAGAAGTTATGCAGATACTAGGCGACGAGACTTGGAGTTTCATGTTGGTGACCATGTGTTTTTGAAAGTATCGCCGTCTAGGGAGATTCTGTAGAGTACCGGGACTTCGTATAGTGCACCGACCTCGCAAGATGGAGTGGTGCGGAGAAATCGCCTTGGGCGTATTCCATTTGTGTTTACAGATGAGTTCGGATTGATTCGGATCGACGCGGGAGCCTTTGGGAAGAAAAGTGAGTTAGTGGCATCAAAACTTGGAAGCCCAGTTTGAATCAGTGGTTTCGGGGCATTGTGTGCTTGTAGAGTACTGGATTGGATAGAGAACCGACTCCGCAGTTGTGCGCAGAAAAATTGGGAAAAAGCTTGGGGCATGTGTACTTTCAGATTACAGCGGAGTTCGGGAGGTTTCGGTTTGACGCGGAGGCCCCGAAGGCAAAAAGTGAGTTGGAGTTGGCAATTAAAGGGTTAAATTAATTAATTGATTGTAACATGTTTTGGAGTTAAGAAAAGAAATGAGAAGAGAATGCAAGTGAGGGTTTTGTAGAGTATTGGATTTTTGAATTTAGCACACCGACTCCACAGTTGAGCTTTTTGAGTGGGAAAGGCTTTGGACAAGTGTATTTTGTGTTTACAATGGAGTTCGGGAGGTTTCAGAGTGATGCGGAAGCTTCCGGGGCAGAAAGCGAGTTGACGGCGAGGATTAGACAAGCTTTAGCCGAATTGGAGGGTTTGGAGCATTGAGTTCCGGAACCAAAGTCTGGGTTCCGGAACTGCATGCTGTGTTCCGGAACTCGACACTTGGTTCCGGAACCAAATGACTTTGGTACCGGTACCCTGCTTATGGTACCGGTACCCAGCCCCAGGATTCCAGATTTTTGTGGATTTTGAGCGGGGGCCTTTTGGTCTTTTCACTCCCAGTTGCCTACCACCCACGCCACCCTCTATATAGAGCCCCTAACCCTGCCTTCTTCTCCACGACAGAAAGAAAGAAAAGAGAGAAAGCAAGGAAAAGAAAAGAGAAGAAGAGGAAGAGAGCGAAAGAGTTTGAGAGAGTGAGTTGAGACGGAGTGGCTGTGGATTTTTGGAGGAGTTGTTCTTCGCGCCGAGGCTTCGTATACCGATCGCGAGCGCGTTGGAGAGCGCGACTGATTTGAGGAGAGCTCGCAGGGAGCTCGCATGCGCGCGGACACCGTACGGAGGTTAGTACTGTGCGTATTGAGTTTGTGGATTTCGGCTTTTCCGCGAATTTTCGAATTTCGGACAGATGGATTTTGAGCTTGGGAAATGGATTAATTCCATCTCTTTCTTCCTCCCTGTGATGAGAGGGTGCAGCGGAGTGCTGTCCGGGCCGCGAGGAGCGCGCGCGAGGGCCCAACGCACTGTGCGGAGCCGCGGCGTTGCTCGGGCAGTGTGCGCAGGTGGGGCCGGCAGCTTGGATTTTTACGTTGACCGCGGGTTGACCGAGCGCCGTTGGAGCACCCGAGAGACCTTTGGTGTGTGCTGTGAGCTTCCGGGGATTTTCTGGACGCTTGGCAGAGGTGCGTGCGGCAAGGAACTGAGGTGCAGTTTCCGGCGGATTTTGACAGTGAGCGGTTCGGCGCTTCACCGACTTCAGCGATTGCCTGCGGAAAGCGTTCCAAGTGGGTTGGAAATTCTTCAAGATGTATGGAATGCCCTCTAAAGCTTCTGTATGCATTTTGAGCATGTATAGTTACCTGTTTTTATATTTGATAAATCTGATAGTTGCCTAGAAAATTGTAGTAAGACTTTCCTGAGCCCAGATATTTTTAGCATGATCTAGAGGTGATTTGACACTAGACTGTATGATTAGCTGGCATTAGATTGGCATCTGAACCGTTTTAAAAAACGTCGGACCTGTTTTAATGAAAACTAAGCTTTGAAAATAGTTTTAAAATATTGAGATCTTCCAGAGGGGTTGAGTAGGTTCAGGATGCATGTGTTCTCGTGCCAGGGGGCCGAGTGGATTTTTAGAGCTCTGTGTGTTGAGTTCCTAGTGTCATGTGAGTGTGAGTTTCCTTGTTGAGATTGATGAGGTTATTTGATTATGGATCGTGCATATCAGATTTAGTCGTGGAGGTGATTCTCCGACATAGCTTTGAGAGTTTTGGGCTCTGGCAGATCGAGTCGTGGAGGTTTCCCGACTTAGCCATGGGTTGTGCATTATCAGATTGAGTCGTGGAGGGTTCTCCGACATAGCTGTGAGAGTGTTTGGGCATTTCCTGATCGAGTCGTGGAGGGTTTCCCAACTGAGTTGTGTTATTTGAGCATTGAGCTTCCGATCTGTTGATCGTGATCATAGCCTGCATGTGCCGCTTATTGAGACAGATGAGACACGCTTGAGCTCGGTGGGGTCGCTCCCCTCGAGTTACGCTCCGGATGCGATGATGATGATGATGATACCCCTGGCTGAGTTACCATGGGGTCACTTTGCGTGAGATTGAGATAGTCCGTGTGGGACGCCCTACGTAAAACCAAGTCCTTTTTGGGCGTAGTGGCAGTAGGTTGGCGCAGGCTTGACTGGACCCTATGTGGCAGTCATTGAGATTGGGTGATATGAGCGGGTGATTGCATAGCATGTTCTTAGTTGAGCTTTCCTTTGAGCATGGTACTTGAGGCTTATTAGTAGTGGAGAGTGTATGCATAGCAGGTTGAGCATGATGATTGGGACATAGTAACTGTAGTTCTTTCAACTTTCCTATTATCTATCTGCATACCTATCTGTTTGCCTCCAGTAGACTTAGTGGGCATACCGTGGATATTGGTGACGGTACCCACTGGGAACTACCTTCTGCAGTAGTTCTCACACCCGCTGCGGTGACAGGTTTCTTGAGGTTGCTGTTCCGGCTTAGCTCGCGCGGAGACAGCTGATCGAGGTGAGGACGTGGCCGAGTAGTTCCTTACCAGCATTGAGAGTCAGAGGTAGATGTACCCTGTATTTCTGATTTCCACTTTTGTACTGGATAGTCTGAGAGATTTGTATTTATTTACTTAGTGAGGGTGAGAAACTTGTATTGAGGATTTTTATTATTTTCAGATGTTCAGTTGATTTCTGTAGCTACTGGTTTTAGTTTCAGCTCTGATACATGTTTTAGCTATAGATCTGATTTGCAGGGTAGACGCTTCGTCTGTGCGGGGGTTTCCGTACGATGGCGGATCTGTTGGCGAGCCCGGGTCGCAGTTTCGACCTCAGGGCGTGACAGATTCGGAGATTTGGTGTGCGTGGGAAGCCTAGCCCACAATTTATTGGTCCCTTTGAGATACTTGAGCAGGTCGGACCGGTAGCAGACAGAGTTGCACGTCCGCCGCGGTTAGCTGGTACTCATGACGTCTTCCACGTCTCGGCACTAAGGAAGTATATCTTTGACCCCGCGCATGTGATCAACTTTACCCCTCTGGAGTTAGGCGAGGACTTGAGCTACGAGGAGCGCCCGATGCGAATACTTGCTCATGAGACGAAAGGTTTGTGCAACCGAGTGATAGGTAGTACATGAAGGTGTTGTGAAGCAATCATGAGGAGCGCGAGGCGACTTAGGAGAATTTTTTTTATAAATAATCTTATAAAATTTTATTACTTTAAAAATAGTCCTCTCAAAAAAAAATTTACAAAAATAGTCTTAAGCGGTGAATGGTTCACCTCTTTTAAATGCGATGAACCATTCACCGCATTTATAGGTTTTACACTTTGTGAAATCCTAAAAAAGCGGTGAATCATTCACCTCTTTTAAACCCTATACATGCTAACCCAACCCGACCCTTTCTTCTTCTTCTTCTTCTTTCTCCCCCACGCAGACTCCCTCTCTCTACCCAAAGCATCCCACACACTCTCTCTCTCTCTTTCTTTCTCTCTCTCTCTCTTTCTTTCTCTCTCTCTCTCTCCCACTACACACCTTCCCCACCTTTCTCTCTCTCCTGACAGTACCGCATCTCTCTCCCATTCCGCATTTCGAGCTCGAGCTTGAGCTCACTCTCTCTACCTCCCTTACAAGCCAAGATCACTCTCTCTCTAATCCCTCAGGTGCGTTCTCTCTTTCACTATTATTTAGTAATTTAATTTTATTATGTATATAAATTATTTAAATTATTTAATCTTATTATTTGAATTATTATATATGATTATTTAAATTATAAATAATCTTATATTAGGGTTTAGTATCACTTTTAAGGTTTAAGTTGTAATTTCAATTTAAAGATTTAATTTTGAAAAAATATAGAGGATGTCGAATTATTTAAATTATTTAATCATATTATTTATATAAATTTTTTAAATTATCTAATCTCATTATTTATATAAATAATGCATGATGAATGAAGAATAGTGAATGATGAATAATTTGTATTGTAATTTCGATTATAGGGAGGGTTTAGATTGTAATTTCGGTTATAGGGTTTAATTTTGAAAAAAATATAGAGTATTCCGAATTCAATAAAGAAAAATGTCGAGAATGCCTAATTCGATAAAGAAAGAATTTGCAAAATTAAATCGAGATTATCATATGATATTAACTTTATGTGTATTTATTTTGTGAATATTATATTTTGTTTTGAAATTAGGATGGCTTATAATTATGTGGTTATTAGTGTTCACTGGAATGGACAATTTGTTACGCAAGATTATAATCCACAGTATATTCGAGGTCGTAAGAAATTAAGTGGCATCCCAATGGATATTACATTTAGGGATTTCGAGAGAAAAATGTATAGAATTACCGATATAAAAAGAGATAAGTATCGTCTAAGTATTAAAATTCGATACCAAATGGGAAAAAATCAATATGATGTGATCGAAGTTATGGATGATGACTCATTGTGTGGTATGATGCCAATATCTCGGAAGTGTTCATGTTTGATAATCTACATTGAGAAGCAAATGGTTGCATCTCACGGTTATTTATCAAAAATATTAAATAGTGAATTAGACGTGGATGTATTATCTCCTATGGCTGAAAGAAAACCATTTCGTGATAGCATCGTTGGTGGAGCAAATACACCTAGGTTAGTATTACAAATTGTGGCTTTATATAATTATTTAGTTATAACAAATGTTTAGATTGATTCATTATTCAATTGCAGAGAGTACGGAGTTCCGAATATTGTTGTCGGTCCTCCGCCCCTCCCACGTACTAGTGACCATGCCACGACATCCAGATCGCACGCTCCACTTGGCGGACAACAAAACGATACATACGAATATGGGTTAGCATACACTATAATTATTTTCATTATATATTTTTTGTATATCATTAGGTAGTGATTAATAATGAAAAATAAATGCAGAAATCCGTCTTCTCACAATGTGCATGACTTTAGATCCTATCCGTTGGGAGATATACATGACTTTGGATCCTATTATGCGAAAACCGAGTTTGACGGGATACAAAATCAAACGGAGGTGCAACAAGTAGCTGAAGAACAAAATAATACTGATCATGAGGATGATGATGCTGTGGCGAAAGTTCACTACTATGATACGGATTATGACGGCGGACTGGGAGTCCTTGCATATATCATATACACTGATGTCGCTGATCTAACACCAATAATGAATATGTAGAAGGTGCGGAGTTTATAGATCATCCAGATAGTTTGTAGATGATGCCGAATAGATGGACCGGTATGAAATCGATCACACTGAATTCGATCGTGCGCAAATTGAAGAGTCCCCTCCTACTATTGATGGATCATAGGTTAGGCGTGTGTTTCGTGATAAATCAAGTTTATTGCATACTCTTGAGGAATGGCATATTTCTCACAACGTGCAAATGAAAGTGTTAAAGTCGACCACAAAAGCTTATACAGTGAGATGCATGGTCGACTCGTGTCCTTGGAGATTAATGCTTCGATACCAAAGGATGCGAATTATTTTAGAGTCAAAATATATGTCAGACAACATACGTGTTTACTTCCGGTGCTTAACACTGCACATCGAAACTGTACTTCATCTCTTATTTGTACACACATTCTTCCACCATTGAGAGTCAAACTTTCTTTGACGTGGGCGGAAATACAAGAAAAGGTGCGTACTGAATTACACTTGGACAAACCATATTCAAAGGCGTGGCTGGCTAGAAATAAAGCATTGTAGATCATTTATGATGGTTGGGAGGAATCGTACACCGATGTTGGTCGCCTTTTATCCGTGCTGCAGCGCACGAACCCAAGAACTAAATGGCGTCTCGATACCAGAACCCTGCCATATGGGGTTAGGCAGTTTTGACGCTTATTTTGGGCATTTGGGCCGTCAATTAACGGGTTCTCTTCTTGCTTACCATTGTTGAGCATTGATGGAACGCATATGTGAGGGAGAGAATGCGGCTAGTTGGCGTTGATTTTTACGGCATTTAAAGTTCTTTGTGACATGTGATCAATCTATTTGTCTTATTTCAAACCTCTTCCCTGGGTTAAAAGAGATTGTTGTTGAGGAGTTTCCGAAAACCGACGATCATACTCACCGTTGGTGCCTCTGCCATTTGAAAGCTAACATGAAAAAAACAAAATTTAAAAATAAAAATTTGCTCAATAAATTAATACGGGTATAGGATGTGCTGCAATCGCAAGAGAATATTATGAGCAAAATGATCAATTAAAACAGCTAAATCCGGAAGCTTTGCAGTGGGTGCACAAGCTTCAAGAAGAAAGGGAATATTGGGCAAAGGCATTCAATGGAGGTCGACGTTTTGGTGTAATGGCAACAAATCGGTCAGAGAGTTTAAATGGAGTGCTTAAAGGTGTACGTGGTTTGCCTATTATGGCATTTGTGGCAGCTACATTTTATAAGGTGAATAGTTACTTTCTAAAGCGTTGTGAAAAGGATGAGACATACTCTACAATATTGGCACCAAAACAAGAGGCCTTAGTTAGATAATATATGATAATCGCTAGAGAACATGTTGTACATCGGTACGGCCGAAAAGAATTTCAAGTTAATATCGGAGATGAAATGTATGAGGTGCTTCTTGATGGGAGAAGCTCAACATGTTCATGCCGACAATTTGAATTAACTAGATTGTCATGCTCACATCTTTTAGCCGTATGCAGTAATGGTCATATAAACATTGACTACTATAATTTATATTCTGAATGGTATATATGTGACTATTATCGTAATACTTATGCCCCACAATTCCACCCTGTTTCTGACAAAAGGAGTTGACCACGACCTCAATGACCACCGTTGGCACCCCCACCTATAAGAAGATGGAAAGGCCGTCTCAAATCCACACGTATTCGAAATGCCATGGACAAGAGAGAAGGGATGCGAAGGACTATATGCTCTATTTGTAAACAACAGGGACATTATAAGAGTACATGTCCCAATAATCAAGATAGAAGAACTGAAAGCCGTAGACGTAGAGTATTAGGTTGTTTACTTATCTTTACCTACTTATACTTTTAAAAATCTCCGATTTATATTACAACATTCAAATCAATGGCTATAGTTTGTACACTTTATTTGCAGATGGACCATCACGAGGAGGCCGGCCCAGTTGATCCTTCTGTTCTATCAGACCAGGCGAGTCACCGTTCGAGCTATGTACGAGCCAAGGTAAATTCAATTATACATGCACACTATATTTATAAATTACATACCATATATTTTTATAAAATTTAAATTTAATATATTTACTATATAGAGGTACGCACCAATTCAGTTTACAGAGTATGGCCGTAAACTGAACACATGGACGGTGTAGCATCCGAGGGTGGTGGACCTCCTATGACAGGCTGGTTTTATCTGTCTCTCGCCTCAGACGAGTTCAACTCGATCAGGCTCTGTTAGGGGCGTTGATGGAGCAATGGAGACGTGAGACGGAGTCATTCCATTTACGCCACGGTGAGATGACAGTGACGCTGCACGACGTCGCCATTATAGCTGGACTTCAAGTATCTGGCGAGCCTGTGACGGGACGAGCATCTGGCGACTGGCTATATATATGTCATGGACTTCTAGGGAAACAGCCAGATGATGTCGTCGCAGGTTAGATATGCATAGATTGGTTATTCCAACAGTTTCATCATGTCCCATTAGATGCTCCCCCAGCCATGGATGCAGCTGTTGCACGCGCATATATATTATTTCAGATTGGATGCATCTTGTTCCCAAACCCCACTGGATATCGAGTTCATATCAAGTAGCTACCGTTACTTGAGGATTTTGATCTATGTGGCGGGCTCGCTGAGGGCGCAGCTACTTTGGCCCATCTATATCGCACACTTGGGAATGCCTCGATGAGGGGGAGGGTTGAGTGTTGTGCATTCGGTACATTAATACAGGTAAAATCACTAGTTTTCAGATTAGAAATATAATAATCTAAATATTTTTATCAGTATTTTTGTAGTGTTCTGGTATTTCGAGGCCTTGTGGACATGCACAGTTAGCTGACCGACACGTCTAAAGATGGTCGAGTCGAGTGGAAACCGTTTTGCGCGAAATTGACGCGCGAATAGACATCGAAAAGGCGAATTCTTGGAAACTACTGTTTATGGGAATTCGGGCTGGGCGCCCGAAACCCAAAAATCGGGTCAGCCGAAATCGACTGATGGAGTCGAGCTGATGAGCCGAATGAGCCAATTCGGGCCCTGTTACCCCAGGCGCCCGAATCTCGATTAGGACGCCCAAAAATATCTAGATAGTGCTGGATCCAGATTAGTTTTGCCGTTGATCCGCAGGTCCGTTTTACCCGAAACTATTTTTCCCTATAAAAAGACTCAGGGGGATTTATTGGGACTTCTGCCTCTTTGTCTAGACCCCTTTTTCCCCACCTAATCCCCTCAAAGCTTTCTTGGAGCCTTGGAGGAGAAGCAGCAGCAGCAGCAGCAAGACTTCATCTTCCCCAACCTGTTGAGCACCATAGATGACCGATCGTGCCTCTGAAGCTTCGTCTTAAGGGAGCGGATAGCACAGGGACTGTGCGAGTGGACGAGCTGAGTGGCTTGAGTTGAATTTACTGCACGATTGATGTAGGTGTGCTTGATTTATGGGTTTTTTGAGGTTGTGAGACCTTTTGCCCATGGATGCTGAGGCGTTGTTTATGTTTTTGGGGATTTTCCTTTTGTGAAGTGTCGGCTGTGGGTTGTGCCGTGAGCCGACAGGCTAGACTCAGCTGTGGACCTTTCTTCTTCTTTTTCCTTCTACCCTGGTGTGGGCCTTGATACTTGTGCTGGTATCGGCTGAGTAAAGGCCTTGGTGCTTCGGCTGTGCGAGGATCCCCTAGCAGAGAGTTGTGTCGCGCTACGATTCGGCTTTCTTCCCTGGTTGGAGTTACTATATGGGTTGGAATTCTTCCAAAATCTATAGACTCCTTTTTATGTCTATTATTTAGGAATCTTGAATGTTTATCTAGCTGTGAGTATTTTGTTGAGCTTGTTAGTTGTTTGGAATTTGTGAAAGCAAAACCTTGAACCCATAATATTTTGGATACACTGTTTTGGGGCTTAAAGACAATTGAAAAATGTTTATTTCAAATTGATTTCTTAAATCTAAATTTGGGAAAAGGGTTTCCTCAAACCAAGATTTCTACAAGAAAATGGTTTTCTAAAATTGCTATCCTTTTATATAAACCTCACCTGAAGAGGGTTCGAGTGATCTGGGTTCTAAGGGTTGTTTTTACACTCGTGCTGAGGAGCCGAATTATGTTTCCTCCCTGTCGGCTGTTGTATGTATGCTTTTGGTTAGCCGAACCAGAGTGGTTACCTTCGGTCGTTTTTACCCGTTGAGGAGCCGATTCCCTCAACTGTGGAGTGGTTGTGAGGACCCGAATTTCCGCAAGAGGATTACTGTTGGATCAACAGAGCTTCTGCAGTGTGTTTAGCAGCTTTCGGAGGCCTTTGCTGTGTGTTGGAGGTGTTTGCGCACGAATCGGATCTCAGGATTGGACCCAGCGCGAAATTTGGATTTAGAATACCTTTCCGGATGCCTTTGACAAATTTTAGAAGCGGAATTTGGCAAAACGGACATCAGATTTGGATTCAGCGCGCGAAAACGATGAAAATGGGCTATTTACTTGTATTTTTCGGAGCCCGGATGCGCAAACTCGAATTTCGAGGCTTGAGTTATTGTTCCGGCGGCCGGGGCAGCGCCGGCGGCGGCGGGCAGGCGGCGGAGCGCAGCTGCGCGTGCGCGGGCAGGCGCGGGCGCGGGCGCAGGCGCGGGCAGGCGTGGTGTTCAGAATTGGG
This sequence comes from Tillandsia leiboldiana, assembly GCA_029204045.2. NCBI lineage: Eukaryota > Viridiplantae > Streptophyta > Magnoliopsida > Poales > Bromeliaceae > Tillandsia > Tillandsia leiboldiana. The sequence continues at coordinate 13,930,133 of CM055066.1, forward strand.
TGTGCCACGTGGCGGCTCCCTATTGGGCGCGCTGGAGACACGTGGCGGCTTCGGATTCGACGGGTGCACCGGGCGCAGCGAGTGTTGGCGCTGACACGTGGCGCTCAAGGATTGGCCAGTCAACGCACGCGCGACAGGGGCGCCGAGCGCGGCGCACGATGGACCGCCCGGGCCACGTGTCGCCCGCCCATTGGCGGGCGCAGTGACCCGGCGGATCCGGCGTGAACCGCGGCCCACGGTCCCCGCCGTGGACCGCGTCGCCACGCGGCGCGCCGCGATTGCAGGCGCGCGGGGCGCGGAGCTGGGTGACGTGGCGCACCGGGAGGATTTCGGGCGCACACGGTAGTGGGCCTGGGCCGGATTCGGGCACCCGAATCCGGATCTCTTGGTGGGTTGACTTGGGCTATAAATAGGCCCTTCACAGCCCTTTTTTTTCTTTTTTCGAGCTGTTTCTCTCGGGGCTTTCTTTAGGGAAGCTCTTCATCTCCCTCCCCTCCACCCCTTGATGGAGTTCTAGGATTTTTTGGAGGTTGCTTCATCGACGTTTTCGATTTTGCGGCGCACATCGACGCTTCTTCTCCGACGACCCTTTCCGTCGCGTTTTGGTGCGCGAACTCCCCCGGGCTACCCCGAAGGAATTTTTAGGCGATTCTTGCGCCGGTGTTTCCACGACAGGTAGGGCTACAATTCCCGTGTTGACAGTTTCTTTCCATTCCAAGATTTTCTTGAGCTTTTCGGATCATTTTGTGACCCCATTTTCTGGGGCGGAGTTTTGGACAGCATTGGAGTATTTGTGGGATATCTCGGCCCACAAGCATCGGAATGAGGAGTGCTGTGACACCCCCGGAATTTGGATTAGTCCTCTATATAAATGATATAATAGGACTAAATCTCTAACCCGGCTATAGCATTTTGGATGGTAGCAAAATCCAAGAGGAACATGAGAGTTAAGCGTGCTAGAGCTAGAGTAGTTCTAGGATGGGTGACCCCCTGGGAAGTGGGGCGTCACAGTTGGTATCAGAGCCATTCACCAGCCGGAAATGTGAGATGAGTCTCGGCTGAGCCAGGATTATATAGCGGGTAGAGCGAGGCTCCCCGGCTTATGACCGTTGTGAGTGGAGTGCAGCTCCTCACAAGGTCGGCTAAGGCTAGCGAGACGAGTCTCACATCGCCTGGTGCTTGTGAGTGTGCTTGAGCCTGACGTGGACGTCAGGGCTTAAAGGGGGGAAGAATGTGACACCCCCGGAATTTGGATTAGTCCTCTATATAAATGATATAATAGGACTAAATCTCTAACCCGGCTATAGCATTTTGGATGGTAGCAAAATCCAAGAGCAACATGAGAGTTAAGCGTGCTACAGCTAGAGTAGTTCTAGGATGGGTGACCCCCTGGGAAGTGGGGCGTCACAAGTGCAAGTACTTGATCTTCATCTACGCGTCGCAAGGAATATTGCCGTGATTTTTCTGAAATTTTTGGAGGATGCTGTGAAGGTGATAATCCCACATTTCTGGACTAAATGCTACAGGAATTTGATTATGGGAAGTTTTGGGCTCGCCGCGATGTTTATTTTGTATCTTGACCTACAGGTGTCGGATTTGGACGTGCAAGTACTCGTTCCGATCGGCTCGCCGCGAAGATCGCAACGGTTATTTTTTCTAGAATTTTCTGAGGTCTTCTCACAGGTGAAATTTAGCCTTTTTCTGGCTGGTTTTGTGGACAGCGGTAAATTGAGGATTTGAGAATTAATTGTGCCTCGTGTGGGTTATTTGTTGCAGTTTTGCGGTGTACCGAGGTTTCCCTGGAGTGTGGGCGCATTTGGATCCGTGCTTCGCGATCGAGGTGGGTGGTTGTTGCATACCTTAATTTCCGACTTGCTCACTATGTGTATTAGAGAGAACCTCCATATTGGACATATTGAATGATCACCTAATGGACATGAATGCTTAAATTAAAATAATTGTGAGCCTATCATATGGAAAATACTATTGTGGAAATCTGATAATGGTTGGGACTTATACATGTTTATATGGATATAATATTAGCACTTAACCTTGCATGTGGAATTTACTTTCATGTTGGGATAATATGAAATGTCTTGTGGGAGGGTACCACTTGAGGATCTTTGGACATGCATAGGTGGATGATTTAGGTGAGGGTAATTAGTGGATTATAGACATGTGTGGTTGGATAATGATTTTAGCATGATGGTTATATCCATACGGAGCTATTAATTGATACACATGTGGAACCACTATTTGTCACACTTTCTTTTATCTTTCATGAGGACATATGCATGCTTGTATGGTCATCTAGATAGGCCACTATTTGTTGCTACACTATCATATTGGAACTTGACTTAGGAGAAACCATGCTTGCTTCTTTCTCCTTATTCTTTAGTCAGGTGGTTCTTGTTGCTCGGGTTTGAGCAGGGGTACGGGATAGTGTAGCCGGGACCCTTGGGGTCGGGGACAGGTGGTATTTGATTATGGGTTGTGGGGTATTGCGGCTACCGCGGATAGTAGGCGGTTGACCGAATATAGATTATTTTACCCGATTTTGGATTGGGGGTTATTGCGGCTACCGCGGATAGTAGGCGGTTGACCGGATGTCGGATGTGGGACATGATTGTGATTGTGGGTTATTTCGGTGACTGCGGATATTGGGTGGTTGACCGGGTGTCGGTTGTTGGGCTTGATTGTTGACAGTGGGTATCGCGGCGACCGCGGATATTGGGTGGTTGACCGAATGGTTACTTATGCATCAGATTGGGGATCGGGGTTCTTTAGTGGAGGGTTTTGTTCCACTTGAGTACGGTGATGATCCAGTCCTGCTTTTATGATATTTGTGATTTGTTACTTTCCTCGTGTGGGTCGCTCCCCTCGAGTTCCCCTCCGGAGTGTCGCGGTCAGGCAGTTATTGAGTTTTGCTATCACATCGGCGCGGTTACTTGCCCGATGATGAGAGCGGCAGCAGGAGTTTTGCTATCACATCGGCGCGGCTTACTTGCCCGATGATGAGGGCGGCATAGATTGGGGATTATTTGGGACGGTTGGTTGTTGATGCATACGGTTATTCCATTTTGGGATTGCATTTAGAGGCATAGTAGTAGTAGTTTCCCTTATCAGCAGTCTTTATTACTTATCACTCTTCTTTCCCTTTTTGCCTCTTGTAAACCTAGTGGGCACGTCGGAGTTTGAGGCTTTACCCACTAGGGGAGGCTACTGGTTTACTAGTAGTTCTTACCCCCATTCTTCTTTTCCTCTTTTTCTTCTCCTTTGTTTTGCAGAGTTTTCTGCAGGTGCTGCTGGACGTACAGCGGCGGATCGAGGAGAAAGGACAGCTGAGTAGATAGACGGTCGGCCCGACAATGAGTTAGCTGGACTTGTATTCCTTTTATCTCAGACGGTTGTACTTTTATCTTTTGGGTCTGGCTTTAGCCAGCTGGTTGTATCATTTTGGTGAGCTGGGAGAGACACTTGTACTATTATTTCCAGATGTACTATATTTTACTTCCAGCTTTAGTCTGAGATGTAGTAGTTTTAGTTCAGCTCTGTTTTTATTGCTTTTTTATTGTATCTCTTATATCTGAGCAGGTTACCAGCGCTTCGTGTACGCGGAAAAATTCCGTGTGCACGGCGGATCTGTAGACGGGCCCGGGTTCTGGTTTACACACGGGGCGTGACAGTGGTCGAGTGTGATATTTTTTCCCGACGGTTAGGCCGAGGGTAGGAGCCGATTTCTTTATGTATGGTGAGCTGCATTTGAGTCGATTCCTTTACACATGGTGAGCTGTATTTGAGCCGATTTCCTTATGCATTGTGAGCTTATAGTTGAGCCGATTGTGGATCTGGTTGATCCTGAGTTTTGGACTATAGCCCACATGAGCCGTATTGAGCTCGACTGGCGCTGATTTCCTCGATGGGGTCGCTCCCCTCAAGTGCCGCTCTAGAGCTGGGCCTGTTACTTGTTCTTGCGTGACGTCGATGCAGTCCTTGTGGGACGACCTACGTAAATCCTAGCCGGCGTGGATGGTGGTAGTAGGTGGGCGCAGGCTTGACTGGACCCTATGAGGCAGTCATTCAGATTGGATATTATCATTAGCATCTCGAGAGTGAGTGGTTGCTTTCCTTTTACCTCATTATTCATTGAGTATGGTAGATAGAGGCATGGAAGCTGTAGATTTCTTACCAGCTTTCATATATGTTTTCTTATACGATATTGTTATCTTGACTCTAGTAGACTTAGTGGGTAGACCGTGGGTCTTGGAGACGGTACCCACTGAGAACTACTTGATTGATATAGTTCGCACACCCGCTGTGGTGACTTTTTTTCAGAGGCATCCCCTTCTGTCCCTGCACCGGCTGGTTTGTCAGATTGAGGTAAGGGAGTCGCGAGCTAGATCCCTACCCGTGCTGTATTTTGGTGAGATAGATGTACCTACCCTGATAGTGGGTTTTATCCTGTACCATGATTGTATTATTTTAGTTTACTCTTTTGTATGCTGACAGATGTTGCATTTGAGGTATTTTGGGATGTATACGGTGGTATAGTGGATTTGAGGTTTGTTTTTAGTAGTTTTATTCCAGCTCTGATATCTGCTAGTTGTTAGACTCTTATCTTTTGCAGGTATAACGCTTCGCCTATGCGGGGTTCCCCGTATGGGTGGCGGATCTGTTAGCGAGCCCGGATCACAGTTTCAACCCCAGGGCATGACAGATTAAAGTGGTATCAGAGCCTAGGATGTAGGTCATTGAGGACTTAGTGACCTTAGGCTTGTGGTTGGACCCTAGGACGACTGACGTGAGGGTCGTTATGGTAGCGAGAGTCATGATTGCGTTGCAACTCCCCCGAGGGAACGGGGTGAGTGATCGACATGCCTTCTCCTAGTAAGCTACTATGTTGGCTGCAGACAACATAGTGATGCAGGCAAGAGGGACATGCCTCAGACTTTCACTAGAGTGGTGAGCGTTTTTCTTCTGACTTTTTTTCTTTGGTTGCAGGTGAGCAGGATGCCTCCCCAACGCAGAGTACCGACCCGCGCGCACCCCGTTTCTTCAAATGAGCCAGAGCGGACAGATTCCGGGCCGGATACACAGAGTGAGGTCAGAGAGCTCCAGGCCCAGGTGGCAGGATTATCAGAGGCTTACCAGCGGCAGGGCGAGACGCTGGATAAGATGATGTAGCTGTTGGAGCAGAGGATACCCCAGACATCGCTTCCATCTGAGATCACCCCAGTAGCAGCACCACCAGTGGCAGCGATCCCGGTAGTGCCGATGGAGCCGGTAGCCCCCTTCGTGCCGACGACCAGTGCTTTGGCACCGAGGCAGGGTGGACAGTTGTCAGCAGACGAACAGAAGGATATCACCTATCGTCTGAGTCGCTTCCGACAGTTCGACCCACCCCGATTCTCTGGATTGAGTTTGAAGCCTTGGAAGGCACAATCGTAGGTGGCCGCGATGGAGAAACTGTTCGAGAATCTCTTCATCCCCGACAGATATCAGGTATTCCTCGCCATAACTTTCTGGAGCGCGACACAGAGGTTTGGTGGAGGAGAGTCAGACCGGTTGGCCCGCCAGGGGCCCAACTTCTCACCTAGACCGAGTTTCGCAGTATGTTGTTCGGGGCTTTTTTCCCGGACAGCACGAGGGAGAAACTTCAAGAGTACTTCAGGAATCTCCAGCAGGGAGATCGCCCTATCCAGGAGTATATCAGAGAGTTCGCGTGGTTGCTAAACTGCGTGCCCCACACCGCGAGGGACGAGGCGCACAGGATATATATGTGAGAACCTGTATACTTGTATAGCAGTTTATCACTGGATCAATGCTTTGATGACACCTTTTCGGTGTGTCGGAGTCCTCGGTGCGCAAAACGGACGCGAAAAATGGATCCAGCGCGAAAAACTGAGCGAAATACACTATTTTTGTGTATTTTTGGTGAAAATTGGATAAAGGCTGTTTTTACTGTAGCGTGGACCGGGTCCACGGGTTCGGGGGCTCGGCCGGTGCATGGCTGTGCACCGGCGCGCGTGCACCAGGGCGCGCCAGTGGGCCGTGCTAGGCCGCGCGCGCGCGCGTGGGAGCCCAGCGGGTCGGGCTGCCCCTTGCTGCACCCGAATCCACAAAAAAAGTGGATTTTGTGGATAAGCATGGGGTATTTTGATCTTGTGGAGCAGTTAGGCACTGTTTAAGGGCTTTATATGGGACCCCATTGACCTGGAAAAATCTCTTTAGCTTTCTCCTTCCTCTTCACTGCAGAAAAGTGCCATTGTGAGCCTCCATCATCTCTTTCTCCACCAAGGAAACCTCCATTTGTGAAGCTTGGTCATGGCTGTTTGAGCATCCCTCTACGTCGTTTTCTTTCGGGAGGGCTCCCGAGCTGTAGGAGTGGAATTTCTGGGCCATTTTTGCGGGGTTCTCTTCACAACTTCAAGAACTCCAACTTTGATAGTGAAGAGGAAGCCTAGTTGGAGCTGGAAGACAGGTAAAATTAGTGATCTTTGCAGCATTGATTTTCAGTTTGGATTTCTGTGCAGTAGTTAGTGTTTTTACTCCCCTGGGATGTACAAATGGAATTTTGAGGTGATTTTTGTTGGGAAATTTTCAGGATTCAAATATCTCCAACTTTTGTGTTTACTGAAGTTTCTAATTTGGGCTCCAAGATAGGTAATTGAAGCCATCTCTGGGATGTTTGTACACAGTTGAGGTTTTTGTTTCAGCTTTGAGTTATGTGCAGTGTTTGTACCCTCCAGGGTTGTAGGGACGGACTCTTGAGCTCGGCCTTATGGGGATTTCACCAGAACTTAATACTCTACAAGTTTTATATTGAAGAGAAGGTGTAATTCCTGCTGCTAATAAGGTAAATGTTTACATCTTTGAGACCTTAAGTACAGAGTGGGATTTTGGGCAGCCTGTAGTAATCTTGGGATATCTTTTTCTCCTCTTTAAGAAATGGTAAATTTTAAATTGGATAATTTTCTTGACTTCAAGAGAAACAAATTGATACCTTAACCACGAATTTGGATAAGAATTGATGTATCTTCTCTAGGTTCTTTCCAGTCCTTTTACTGCTGAAAAAACTGCATGTATGTTGGAATAGCTTATATGATTGTTTGAGAGTTGACTTTGACTTCGTGGTTAGTAGTGTTTATGGGGGTTAATTTTAATGGTTTTTCATAATCCCAGATGCAGGATGGACAAGCTTATTTTTGGGTTCAACTTGTAAAAATATTTTAAATTGGAAGTTAAGCAAGTTGAACCTCAACTTAAAATTCTATATCGGAAATTGGGATTGTTTTGGTGTTCTTTTCCTTGAACTTATGTGGAAGTAGTAAGCTAGCTTTTATGAACTTTTTGGTAAGTGGATATCATTTGGGGACTTAAGATGCAATGGAGGGCTGTGGTGATAGAGTTTACTAAAGCTATAGCAAATTTTGAGTTTTTCCCTATTGGCACAAGTTTTTGGCACTCGGGGCACGTGGTAATGCAATTGTAGTATTTTCTTTCCAACAGGAAACTCAAGACATATTTCGAGTTGTTAGAGAAGCATCGAATTTTATACCTTGGTCGCTGAAATTCTTAGCATTGGGACTCCAGTTTACTGAGCTTGCAGGTGGGTTATTGAGCACATCGAAACGTCGGCTTACATGTTGACTCAACCAGAAAGTTAGCAACTATGTGGTTTTTATGTTTATTCCATATATTTGGGTTAAAGCAAGTTACAAGTGAGATTCATGTTGAGAACTTTATCTTCATTGCTAAAACCGTTTCATGTTTGTTGGACATATAGCTAAGTTACATCTCTTTTATATGCTATTCTATCATGTTGGACAAGAATTTAGGAGAAAACCTTTTATGCTTTTCTCGTTTAATTATGTTGCTCGGGTTAGAGAGTACGGTTGGGAACAGTTTAGTTGCATGGAGTCGGGTTGGGATACCCCGGATTGATGACTCGGGAGTCGTCGGCAACCACGGACTTTGGGTGGTTGGCCGAATAGTGTAATGCATTCATTGAGACAAGGTTTTTATAAGTGATTCGAGTTTTTCACCTTAATCAAAGAGATGACTTTTGCCTGTCATACATTCTATTGAGATTCTTTTACTCGAGTTGGGTCGCGCCCCTCGAGGGCCACTCCGGAGTAGGCGAGTTCGGGTAGGGGAACCAACTAGTTATTAGACCGGGTTGGTGCACCGGTAGTGAGCGATTGTGACATTGAGAGCAGTTAGAGCCGGGTTAGTGGACCGGACAGTGAGCGAGTTATGCTATAATAGTTCACATTAGTGATGCATATACACATTATATATTCGGGACTTCATACTTGGAGCATTGGGCATAGTAGTATAGTTTTATTTCCGCTCTCATTTTGTTTACACTTTATTATCTCTTACTTTGCCCTTGATTGGTAGACTCAGTGGGTAGGTCGGAGGTTCGACGATTTACCCACTGAGAACTATGGTTAATAGTTCTCACACCCGTTGTTGCTCCCCAGAGACTTCTTCAGCGATCGCAGCACGGGCAAATCGTGGAAAAGGCGTCGCGGATAGCTAGAGCTTCCCCCTGACTGCTACTAGAGGTGGACCTATTGTACCTTTACTTTCTAGTTTTTAGACTTTGGACTACTGTATATTCGGTCTGGCTGTAGCCAGCTTTATGTAGTTATTCAATTTGAGAGTTGTATATTTTGAGTTGTATGTGGTGATAGTGGATTGTATTATATTGTAGAGTTGTATTTTGATTATAGTAGCAGAATTGTTGTAGTTGTACTTGTGTTTTATTTTTGGAGTTGGTTTATTTGTGAGTTGTCTTTGCGTCACCTTGGAGTTTTGTTGGAGGTTTCCTATTGAATGGATTTTTGGTTGTGGGTTGTATTGTCTTCTTTCAGTTGGCGGTGTTTCATTTCTCGCTCAATACCACTTGTTGTGGCTGTACTCATCCGTGTATACATCAACTTGTTGCTGGAATTGTTGTATCGCTTCGTATACGTGGGAAATACCGCATATACGGCGGATCTGTTGCCGAACCCGGGTTCTGGTTTATACCCAGGACATGACAATATATGTTTAAGAGAGGATTGCGCCAGGATATCTTTCAGTTTGTTCGATCCCTCCGGCTACAAACTTTGGATACTTCCATGGAGCAGGCATAGTGGATGGAGCGTGGCGTAGTGGTTCTTGTGGAGAGGGACTTGCCACCAGGGGCGAGTACTGGAGAGAAGTGCCCAGCGCCAGATGACGGGGGATAGACCAGCAGGCAGAGGCCCCCGAGACCTTCCCAGTTCTGCCCTCAGGGTCGTGGATCTCAGAGACGCCAGAGGTCTGGTGGACCCCGGCAGCAGAAGCAACAGCAGCACTACCAGCAGCGACGGCAGGACAGGTGTATCTTTTGCGGTGGGCCGCATGTACCGTCGTAGTGTGCAGCAGTACCAGCAGCGACGGCAGGACAGGTGTATCTTTTGCGGTGGGCCGCATGCACCGCCGCAGTGTGATCAGAGGCATGGGCGATGTTTTCAATATGGACAGTCGGGGCATTTCCAGTCAGCGTGCCCCCGAGCAGGATTCCAAGCACTAGTGATAACATCGACACCGCCATTGCCCCTTCAGATTGCAGGAGCTTCCCCGACTTATAGCCAGGCAGGTAGAGCTACAACGTCAAGGCAGACGGAGCGGCAACCACCAGCACCGAGTGGGCAAGTTTACGCAGCCCAGGTGAAGGACGCCACGGCAGCGGACCACGTCGTAGCAGGTATTATTCTGATCACTGCTGTCCGAGCTCGGGCACTTTTTGATACCGACGCATCTCATTCTTTTGTTAGTAGAGCATTTGCATCCCTGCATGGACTAGAGGTAGGGTCGTTATCGCATGCACTTGAGGTGCAGATTCCTGATCATATTTTGCATGTGGAGTTTTATGGATCATGTCGAGTGCAGTTGGGGCCGTGGATCATACCGGCAGACTTGTTGGCATTGCGGCAGCTCCAGGACTTTGACGTAGTGCTTGGGATGGATTGTTTAGCGCGGTATCATGCGACGATTGATTGCGGAGAGAGGACTAACATTCTGCGAGCCCGAAAAGGAGGAGTTTGTTTATAGAGGCTGTCAGAGCACACCTTTCGCAGCGATGGTTTCATCAGCGAGGGCCAGGCAGATGATAAGTAAAGGATGTTTTGCTTTCTTAGCGACCGTGGTAGAGGTGCCTACGGCGGCACCGGAACTCGAGGATATTCCCATTGTCCGCGAGTTTCCGAATGTATTTCCACCCGAGCTGACGACGATGCCGCCGATTAGGGAGATTGAGTTTGTAATTGACGTGGTTCCGAAAACCGCGCCAATCTTGAAAGCCCCTCACTCGCTTGACCATAAAGGAAATTAAGTTCGTCTGGAGTGAGGCCTATCAGCAGAGCTTCGAAGATTTGAAGCAGAGGTTGATGTCAGCCCCTATCCTTACCCTCCCAGTTATGGGGGAAGGATTTGTGATCTACAGCGACGCCTCCCATAGCGGCCTTGGATGTGTGCTGATGCAGCATGGTAGGGTAATTGCCTATGCTTCCCGACAGTTAAAGGATTATGAGAAAAATTACCCTACCCATGATCTTGAGTTGCCAGCAGTGATCTTTGCTCTGAAGTTGTGGCGACACTATCTGTATGGCGAGCATTGCGAGATCTTTACCGACCACAAGAGCATAAAGTATCTATTCACTCAGAAGGAGTTGAACTTGAGGCAACGCCAGTGGCTTGAGCTGCTGAAAGATTATGATCTGAGTATCCAGTACCACCCCGGCAAGGCCAATGTAGTAGCAGATGCTTTGAATCGGATAGCAGTGCAGAACTTGAGCATGATGATCACGGAGCATGCGACACTTTTGGAGCAGATGAGGTGGCATGAGCTTGAGGTTGTGTCCCCAGGGGTATCTGCTAGACTGTTGTCTATGGTCGTGCAGCCCTGATGGACAGGATCAGAGAGAAACAGAGTGAGGATCTCCACTTGATGAGGATTAGAGAGCATATTCAGAGTGATCAGCCAAGGGACTTCTCAGTGGATGCTTCGGGAGTACTGCGGTACAGGGACCGAGCTTGTGTGCCTATAGTGTAATGCACCGGCTTCCGCAAAATAGCTAAGCGCGATTAAATTGCTCCTAGCACGTCCAAAATGTTATTAGGAATAGGTTTGGAGTGTCATGGTTCGAAGCAAAAGTTTTCGGATCAAAAGTGAGTTGAGGATGCCAGGATTTGAAGCTCCAAATCTGTAAACCTCAGATTTTGGATGCAGTACCGGAACCCCTTGGTTGGTACCGGAACCCTGTAGAAAAGCAGGAAATCCAACTCTCTGGATAGAAGAAAACTGAAAAAATTTCTAAGTGTTGGTGTACCGGTACCTCAAACTCGCGTACCGGTACCCTATGTAAAACAGAAAATTCCAACTCTCGGATTGGAAAATTGTATGCTGGCGTACCGGAACTGGAACTCTGGTACCGGAACTAGAGGCTGTGTACCGGTACCCCAAACCCGTGTACCGGTACCCCAAGCCCCTGACAGTGGATGCATAGTTGGAAAAACAATGGTTAAGTAGGGGTATTTTGGTAAACTTCACTCCCTCTGCTACACCCCAACTACCCCTTGACATAAACCAACCCTCTCTCACTCTCTCTCCCCATTCTCTCTCACTCTCCAACTCTCCCTCTCTCTCTCTCTCTCTCTCTCTCTGTGCTCTAGAGAAGAAAAGAAGAAGAGGAGGAAGAGGTTGTGGTGAAGGTGGTGGCTGTGGAGGCTGGAGCTAGAGGTTTTGATCTCCAACAACTTGGGGATTTTGGAGAAAGCTTCAAGAAGCTTTAGAAGAGTAGCTCCAACCTCCTTTTCTCCTTCTCTTTTGGCCGAAAGCTTAAGAAAAGTTATGTGAGAAATTTAGGGTTTCATTTTTGGAGTTTTCTCTTGAGTTTAAAAGAGATAGAAATGATCTCTTGTCATTTTTATCCCATTTTTAGGAGTCTTTTTGGAGGTCTAAGAGATCAAATCCCACATTCTTGCAAGAACACTTTGAGGTGGAGGACATTTCCGAAAAAGGGTGATCTCTTCCTTTTTTTTCTTCGTTTTTGAATTAGAAGCATGTTAGTAGGCTTAGTAGTGTATTGAGTTTATGAATGTGATTAATTAAGGTTTAGCCCTAAAAGAAAAATTATTGTTAAGACCTGATGTAGGTTGCTTATATTGGTAATTGATGATATTTGACCTAGAAGAAAACCTAGGGTAAAGGTTCAAAATGAGTGGCATTAAAACCTAGGAGGTGATCCTAAGCAAGAATGTGTGGCATTTTCTTAGGGGTTAACCTAAGGTTGTATGATAGAGGATTCAACATAGAGTCAAAACTGAAAGGTTTATGTGTTTCGGTTGAGGCTAGTGAGTCTTATAACAAGCATCAACCCTAGAGCTTTGGTCTTAGGGTGAAGATGCATAATGAACAAATGTAATAACTTCAACCCAAATTGTTAGTCCAAGGGACATTCTAGCTACCCTCGAGTCAAGGACCAGGGGTAAAAGATAAATGAATGAAAGGGCAAAAGTTAGAATGCTAAAGAGAATGGAAAAAGAAAAGAAAGTGGCACCGTCGGATGTTGGAACTCGTGCGGGAGTGTGAGAGCGATAGCCATCTCCCCGGGCATGGCCCGTTGTCGACGAGGTACTTCCAATTGGTATACAGAGCGCCTTGGGTGCTAGTGGCGCCTTTGGATCGTCTCGTCTTTTGGTAGCATGACTACCGGGCGCGGGCCCGTTGGACGAGGTCTTTCCAAAAGGATAAGCAACTCGAACTAAAGCACAGTAAAATGAATAAGTAAAGTGGCCAAGTGGGCTAGTGATGAACCTTTTATAGCCGCATAGTGGTCGTGTCATGGCAAAAGTAGCTTACTTCATGAGCATGTTAGTTAGCCTTTACAGCTTTCCTTATCATATATTACTTGCTATACTGCTTCCATTGGACCAAGCGGTGTAGAACATGTTTTTTCGGTGGTTGAACCCACTGGAAACTATTCGTAGTTCTCACACCCTTGGGTGACCATTTTTACAGATTCAGGCAGCACCAGCGAGGCACGGGACAGGAGCAAGAGCCTAGCAGTTTAGCGACCTAGCAGGTCTAGCGTCGTCAGCACCTTTTAGGTTATTTTTGAGTGACTTTGTATGTGAGAAAAAATGATGTAAATATTTAATAGTTGTTTTAAAGTTTATTGAATGAAAGATGTAATTTACTTTATATTTTGGAGGTTCATTCATGTATTTACTTTCATTGCATGTTAAACTTTTTTTTAAAATGAATAGAAGTTTTAGTTGTTAGTGTTAGTTTTTATACTCTGATTTCTTACTCTTCCGCATACACTCATTTGTGTTGATATGGATGTCACCGTTCCTATCGGGTATAGAGAGATCATGCCCGATCGGCAGGTCTGTTGGCGTGCCCGAACTGTCCAAATTGGCGGTCTCGGGGCGTGACATATAAATAGAGAGATCAGAGAGCAGATTTTGAGAAAGGCCCATTATACACCTTATACCCTTCATCCTGGTGGAACTAAAATGTATAAGGACCTCAGGGCACACTTCTGGTGGAATGGAATGAAGAGGGATGTTGGGAGATTTGTGGCTCAGTGTTTAACTTGTCAGCAAGTAAAGGCAAAGCATCGGGTACCCGCTGGCAAGGTACGGAGTCTCCCAATTCCTGAATGGAAGTGAGATCATATCACGATGGATTTCGTCGTTGGACTGCCGAGAGCGCAAAGTGGAGCTGATGTAGTTTGGATAGTCGTGGATAGACTCACTAAGTCTGCCCACTTCCTACCAGTGCAGATGACTTGGCCGTTGGAACGGCTTGCTCAGTTGTACCTGGATGAGGTGGTGAGGTTACATGGAGTGCCCGCCTCGATTGTGTGGTTCTTCTCACATTTCTGGAGAAGTTTACAGACGGCCTTGGAGACACAGCTCTGTTTTAGTACAACGTTCCACCCACAGACCGATGGACAGTCCGAGCGGACTATTCAAATTCTCGAGGATATGTTGCGAGCGTGCATCTTGGACTTTGGAGGAGGGTGGTATCGACACTTGGGATTAGCTGAGTTTGCGTACAACAACTACCAACCGAGCATTCAGATGGCTACGTTTGAAGCGTTGTACGGACGCAGGTGTTGATCGCCCCTTTATTGGAGTGATGTGGGTGAGAGGACTTTGAGACCAAATATCCTGCAGGAGGCAAAGAAAAATGTCAGATTGATTCGACGGCATCTTGAGACTGCCCAGGGGTGACAGAGGAGCTATGCAAATACTAGGCGACGAGACTTGGAGTTTCAGGTTGGAGACCATGTCTTCCTGAAAGTCTCGTCGTCTAGAGGGATCCGGAGATTTGGAGTGCGTGGGAAGCTCAGCCCACGATTTATTGGACACTTTGAGGTATTGGAGGAAGTTGGACCAGTTGCGTACAGAGTGGTGCTACCACCGCGTTTGGCCGGTACGCACAACGTCTTCCATGTGTCTGCTTTGAGAAAGTACGTCTTCGACCCCGCGCATGTTTTGGATTTTGCCTCCCTAGAGTTGAGTGATGACTTGAGATACGAGGAGCGCCCGTTGCGGATTCTTACTCGTAAGACAAAAGAATTACGCAACCGGGTGATACCGTACGCGAAGGTGTTGTGGAGCAATCATGAGGAGCGCGAGGCGATTTGGGAGCCCGAGGCAGAGATAATGGATTCCTATCCGTTTTTATTAGCGGCTTCCTCCTAAGGCGTGAATTTTGCAATTTCGGGGACGAAACTCTTTGTAGGGGGAGATGATGTAGTGTTTTGGTATTTCGAGGCCTTGCGGACATGCGCAGTTAGCTGACCAACACGTCTGGAGATAGTTGAGTCGAGCGAAAAAAGTTTCGCACAAAATTGACGCGAGAACGGACATCAAAATGGCGAATTCTTAGAAACTACTGTTTCTGGGAATTCAAGCGCCCGAATCATGGTTTTGGACGCCCGAAACCCTAAAATCGGGTCAGCCAAAATCGGCTGATGTTGTCGAACTAATGAGCCGAATGAGCCAATTCGGGCCCTGGTACCCCGGGCGCCCGAATCCCGATTAGGACGCCCGAAAATATCTGGAAGTGCTGGATCCATATTAATTTTGCCGTTGATCCGCAGGTTCGTTTTATCCGAAACTATTTTTCCCTATAAAAGGACTCAGAGGGATTTTTTGGGACTTCCCTCATTGTCTGGACCCCTTTTCCCCACCTAATCCCCTCAAAGCTTTCTTGGAGCCTTGGAGGAGAAGCAGCAGCAGCAGGACTTCATCTTCCCCAACCTGGTGAGCACCATAGACGACCGATCATGCTTCTGAAGCTTCGTCTTGAGGAAGCGGATCGCACGGGGACTATGCAAGTGGACGAGCTAAGCGGCTTGGGTTGGATTTACTGCACGATCGAGGTAGGTGTGCTTGATTTATGGGTTTTTTGAGGTTGTGAGACCTTCCGCCCATGGATGCTGAGGCGTTGTTTATGTTTTTGAGGATTTTCCTTTTGTGAAGTGTCGGCTGTGGGTTGTGCCGTGAGCCGACAGGATAGACTCAACTGTGGACCTTTCTTCTTCTTTTTCCTTCTACCCTGGTGTGGGCCTTGGTACTTGTGCTGGTGTCGGCTGAGTGGAGGCCTTGGTGTTTCGACTGTGCGAGGATCCCCTAGCAGAGGGTTATGCCGCACTGCGATTCGGATTTCTTCCCTGGTTGGAGTTACCAGGTGGGTTGGAATTCTTCCAAAATCTATGCACTCCTCTTTATGTCTATTATTTAGGAATCTTGCATGTTTATCTACCTGTGAGTATTTTGTTGAGCTTGTTAGTTGTTTGGAATTTGTGAAAGCAAGACCTTGAACCCATGATATTTTGGATACACTGTTTTGGGGCTCAAAGACATTTGAAAAATGTTTATTTCAAATTGATTTCTTAAATCTAAATTTGGGAAAAGGGTTTCCTCAAATCAAGATTTCTACAAGAAAATAGTTTTCTAAAATTGCTATCTTTTCGTATAAACATCCTCACCCGAAGAGGATTCAAGTGATATAGGATCTAGGGGTTGTTTTTACACTCGTGCAGAGGAGCCAAAATATGTTTCCTCCCTGTCGGCTGTTGTATGTGTGCTTTTGGTTAGCCGAAACAGAGTGGTTACCTCCGGTTGTTTTTACCCGTTGATGAGCCGATTCCCTCGACTGTGGAGTGGTCGAGTGTGAGATTTTTTTCGGCGGTTAGGACGAAGGTAGGAGCCGATTTCTTTATGTATGGTGAGCTGCATTTGAGCCGATTCCTTTACACATGGTGAGCTGTATTTGAGCCGATTTCCTTATGCATTGTGAGCTTATAGTTGAGCCGACTGTGGATCTGGTTGATCCTAAGTTTTGGACTATAGCCTGCATGAGCCGTATTGAGCTTGACTGTGATGCGCTGATTTCCTCAGTAGGGTCGCTCCCCTCAAGTGCCGCTCTAGAGCTAGGCCTGTTACTTGTTCTCGCGCGACGTCGATGCAGTCCTTGTGGGACGCCCTACGTAAATCCTGCCCGGCATGGTTGGTGGTAGAAGGTGGGCGAGGCTTGACTGGACCCTAGGAGACAGTCATTCAGATTGGGTATTATCATTAGCACCTCGAGAGTGAGTGGTTGTTTTCCTTTTACCTCATTATTCATTGAGTACAGTAGATAAAGGCATGATAGTTGTAGATTTCTTAACAGCTTTCATATCTGTTTTCTTACACGATATTATTATCTTGCCTCTAGCAGACTTAGTGGGTAGACCGTGGGTCTTGGAGATGGTACCCACTGAAAACTATTTGATTGATGTAGTTCTCACACCCGCTATGGTGATTTTTTTTCAGAGGCATCCCCTTCCGTCCCTGCACCAGCTGGTTTGCCGGGTCGAGCTAAGGGAGTCGCGAGCTAGATCTCTACCCGTACTGTATTTTGGTGAGATAGATGTACCTACCTTGATAATGGGTTTTATCCTGTACCCTGATTATATTATTTTAGTTTCATCTTTTGTATGCTGACAGATGTTTTATTTGAGGTATTTTGGGATGTATACAGTGGTACAGTGGATTTGAGGTTTATTTTTAGTAGTTTTATTCCAGCTCTGATATCTGCTAGTTGTTAGACTCTATCTTTTGTAGGTATGACGCTTCGCCTATGCAAGGTTCCCCGTATGGGTGGCGGATCTGTTAGCGAGCCCGGGTCGCAGTTTCGACCCCGAGGCATGACAATTTTAATCATATGTTTTTTATTTATAGATTTGGGCGTGGGACCATATACATATCGGTCGTCCCGATAGAGCTGGAGCTCCGCCATATCTTCATGATTGTCCACTCGGTTTTCGATATGTTAAATATTTAAATACGGCTTGATAATTTTTACAATAATTTGTATTATTGATTTTAGGTATTGTGATATAATATCTTATCGATAATTTTTTGCATATGGAATATGAGATTACATTTTCGTAGAATTGTCAGAGCGACTGACATTGAGTTTTATCGAGATGAGCTTGATCAGCAACGGGAGTCTCAAGTACGTAAGAGTTTCTTAAATTACATACATATATAGATTAATTTTAAAATTTATATTAATCGAATTTAATTAATCTTTGCATATTACTTGGATTTTTTATACGGAGGAGATTTTGCATGGTCTTCCACCTTTTTGTCTCGAGGGCTCCGCAGTCTGGCGTGCCAGAACTTGCTTGATATGCTTCCACATAGTGGAATTACATCTACCTAATCGAGTTTTCCGCCAGTTTGGATTAGTCCAGCATATACCGAAGCCTGTGGAGGCTATACGGCGGATTATATCGCAGGGTAGATCGGGAGAGGACTAGGCAGCTTTTCATGTTTCTTATATTCTACGATGGGCTGATCGTCTAAATAATATTGCGGAGCAAAGTCCCTTCGTCAACCTAGATCCAGCACGAGCCACCTCCTTATACATGCAGTGGTACTGGAAAATCACAAGGAGGTGGATTTCTCGTCCCGTACAGTGACCTCCACTCACTTTTTTGCCGCGAGGTCATATCGAGCGAACTTTGGTAAAATCATTTTTTTTCCTTATATATTAGTAGTCGTTTATATAAATATCGTTTATATATATATATATATATATATATATATATATATATATGTGGATACTATGCGCCATACTGTTAGAAGTCTTGGACATTTGATGGATGATCCTTAGAGCTGTCTGAAATGATAGACGCTCTAGGACATATAAGGTGGGACATCGAGAAAGTGTTAGAGAGACTCCCCACATTAGCAGCTTCAGGATATTCAGAGCATCCAAAGCCATCTCCATATTTTTAACATCCGGATGATGTTCCCTCCAACTCCATGCCTGTATACGATTTTCCATCCGTATTCGTTCCGAATCATCCTTCTGACGTTCCCTCGACAACAAACGTCCTTCATTTCGATTTCCAGTCAGCATCATTCCCTTTCCGGTCGACGTCGATACCTTCATATGGTGTCCCATCTACATCCAAGGTATATCAGTTTGATACTTCATTTGCGTCGATCCCTCCATTGGACGTTCCATCCACATTGGAGGTTCATCCAGTTGATATTACATATCGATGGAGGTGACGGCGCCACAATCATATTTCTACTGAGCCTGTACCTGAGACGCGGGAGGGGATGCGGTCATCAGTAGTTGACACGCAGAGGACATAAGTAGTTGTCGAGGGCATCTCCACCGAGCATATTGATCAGATACATGGCATTGAGCCTGTACAACCTGAGATGGAGGATGATGTGCCTATTCGAGGAATGGGTCGGGGGCGCGGACGCGAACGCGGAGGTAGAGACGGAGGTGGAGGTGGAGGTGGAGGTGGAGGTGGACGCGGACTTGGACTTGGACGGTGGCAAGGGCATGGAGAGTAGTTGATTTTGTTAGGACATTTTGATATTTTCATATTTATTTCATATGTTTTATATATAATTTTGATATTATTATATTTATTCTTTTATAATTCGGACATGTTATAATTGATGTTGAGGACATTCAAAGCATTTGATATTGTGATTGATATATTCCTTGTCGTGAATTTTGTAATTGATGTATTTGTTGATATTTATGGTTGTAATCGATATATTTGTTGACAAATGTTGTAATTGAAATGTATGAAAAATTCTCAATATGTATTGATGGTTTCTTTTCAAAACTTTTAAGTGCAGGCTGGGTAACTGGTTTAAAAGCGGTGAATCATTCACCGCTTTAAAGGTATATAAAATGCTCTGCTTAAAACCGGTGAATCTAATCACCCTTATGCAGGCCTTTGCGGCTTATAAAAGCGGTGAACCATTCACCGCTTTTAAAAGCGGTGACTGGTTCACCGCATTTAGGCTCCCCCACATCCACAAGCCTATTTTTACAAATAATTTTTTGGGAGGTCTATTTTTACAAAAAAAATTGTTAGCAGCATTAGTTTTGTAAATAACCCGATTTGGGAGCCCGAGGTAGAGATGGTAGAGTCGGGGATTTTTTTTTTTTTTCAAAAACACATGATTTTACTATTTGACTGTACCATCTTTTTATTTTTTTATCTTTCCACGTTAGTTTCTATTTTTTTGTTTTTTTCCTTTCTCTTTCCACCCGTGAATGGGAAAGGAATATTTTTTTCCTTTTCCTCCCTTCCCTTCCCCCTCCCCCTCCCCCTCCCGCAACAAATTTTCTATACTATCTCTCTCTCTTTCTTCCTTTCTTTTCCTTTTTTTTCCTTTATTTCCCTTTCTTTTCCTTTCTTTCTCCCGCAACACATCTTCTTAAATTTTTTTATTCTTTTTCCATCGCTTAAGAAAGAGACAAAGAAATTGCAAATCGAAGATCTACTTATTAGGTAAGTAAAAAATATTATAATTTAAGTTTTTATTTAGAATTTTTTAATATTTCATAATTATAAAGCCCTTTTTTAAAAGAAATATAAAATTAGTCATTTTTTATTTATAGTTTATAAATAGTTGAAAATTATTTTGAATGAATTTTAGGATAGTTGTTTTTATGTAAAAAAATTATGTAAATCATAATGTCACCTAAGAGAACAGAAGATTATGGTTGACAGTATGGACAAATGGTTGGTGAGAACAGATTTCATCGGAAGTGTAATTACTGTAATATGGTCAGAATGGGCGGAGGTGTCACCCGCTTAAAGAAACATATCGCTGGAGGTTTTTCTGAAGTATCGAAATGACCTAAAGTTCCTCAGGAGATAAGACATTCAATGAAAATTGAGTTAGAATCTACAAAGATAGCAAAAAAGAAAGCGAGGAATAATCAAGATGAACTAAATAAACGAGCGGCTAAGTATCCCTCTGTTGACCCATATGAAGGTACAGGTGATGAATTTGATACTGATACTAGAGCTATCATGGAAGCATCTTTACATGAAAGATGGCAACAAGATGAAGTCCAACGACATAGAACATAATTTACGACCTCTCAGTTTGATGTCAATGGTGGGTCTGGATCTGGCTCTACACCATCAGGTTTATCTCGAAGTGGTTCTGTTGGCCGCATGTTCGACAGATTAAAAAAAAATACCAAAAGGAAAAAAGTGGAAAAGCTCCAAATATTATAGATATAGACCTAATGACATTTCCTGGTCCAGATGCTCAACAACAGCGCATAGATACAATGCTCAAAAAAGATAAAAAAGCCAGAATTGGTCGAGCAATAGCAAAGTTTTTTCACTTTAGTCATATTCCTTCCCATGTAGCAAACTATCTATATTATAGATCAATGATCGCTGCCGTATAAAGGGAGGGTCCAAGAGTTGAACCCCCAACATTGTATGAGATCGCCGGCAAATACCATGATGCTGAGGTCAATGATATCCATTCATGGGTAAAAAACTTCAAACAACAGTGGGAGATGTATGGTGTTACCTTGATGTGTGATAGTTGGACATCACAGACACATTTGAGCATCATAAATTTTTTATTTTATTACAATGGCAAAGTGATCTTCCATAAGTCAGTTGATGCGACCAGTCGATTTGAAAATGTTCATTATATATATATGCATTATTGGAGCAAGTTCTAGGTGAGGTTGGTGAGAAATATGTGGTACAGGTAGTATCAGACAATGGTTCAAACTACGAGAAAGCTGGCAAACTACTGATGCAAAGGCATCCACACATATTTTGGACTCCTTGTGCAACGCATTGTATCAACCTCATGATGTTTGACTTTGTTATGATAAATCAGGTAAAAAAGATTGTAGATAATGCACAAAATGTATCTAAGTATTTGTATAATCATAATTAGGTCCATGCTTTAATGGACAAATTCATTGGACAAGAGATCTTACGTCCTGGTATCGCACGATTTGCCACAAATTTTATCGCTCTAAACAGTATCCTTCAAAATAAAAATGGTTTAAAGTCTATGTTTGCATCAGATGAATGGCAAACATCTCGTTATGCCTCCAAGACTGATGGAAAGTCTATTGAGCAAATAATTCTGTCCACTAAATTTTGGGATTATGTGAAAGAGATTGTTGATATTGTGGAGCCGCTATACGTGATCCTTCGATTGGTGGATCAGAAAAAAATACCTCAAATAGGACACGTCTATCATAAACTGAGGATGGCTAAAGAGAATATCAAGAAAGCTAATCCATTGTAGTGACAATCTTATCTAAAAATTATCGACAAACATTGGAAAGTTCAGATGGGTCGGGATCTGCACCTTGCTAGCAAGTATAAATTATAACAAAACTATTTGTTAGTGATTATTCAATTGTATTCTTGCATTGCTAATGAATTTATTTTTTCCTTAATGATAGGTTATTATCTTAATCCGTCGTACCACCATCGTTATAATCTTGGATATGATGATGAATTGTTAAAAGCATTACGAAATGTCATCAATAGATTGAAAATTGATCCAATGCATGCCGCTCTTGCCATAAATAAGGTACAATAGCTTTGTTAATATATTATTAATTTATTATATGTTAATATGCTAATTCCTCATTATTATAATATATTATAATATCATAATAATACAGGGAAAAATATTTCGTAAATCCTCTTTAACTTTTGACGATGCGGGTGCAATTAACGAGAGACACAACACCGATCCCAGTAAGTAACTGAATAATTTAGATATTTTATACCTAACGATAAACCTAATTTGATATAATTTTAATTTTTAATTGGACAGCTAAGTGGTGGCTACAATACGGTGGATCAGCAAAGCATTTAAAGAAAATTATTGTGTGTGTTTTATCTCAAACAACGTCTAGTGAATGTGAGCGCAACTGGAGTACCTTCGCATTGATACATACCAAAGTGCGTAACCGATTAGCGTACGCTCGATTAGAGAAGCTAGTTTATGTCCACTATAATATGAGGCTCCGTTTAAGATGCATGCAAGCGAAGTATGATAAGGAAAATGAATTAAAAATTTATGATCCCTTAGCTGCAAGCTTTATCAATGATGAATCAGACCCCATATTTGATTAGCTACACGACAGAGAATCAAGAAGACTCTTTGCTCGATGAGCCTGGAGATCCACCACGACCATTCAGGATAATTGCTGAGGCAGCAAGAGTTAGTGATGCAGAAAAATAGGCTAACGAGAATATAGGGTGGTCTCATAATCAGTCTGGTGATGTGCAAGAACAAGCAGGTTTGGGCGAAGAATCACAAAATCCTGCAAATGACTCTGATGCAGAATTTGAGCGTCTTATGCTGGGACCTGGACATGGTCGCCCACGTCGTACTCAAAATCAATCGAAAAAAGAGAATACATCGTCTATCGCAAAAAGACCTTCAACAACAGTCATAAGTGGTAAGGGTAAAAAAATTATGACATCGATAGATGCATTAGATGCAACTGGTGCAATACCGCTTGATGATGATAGTGATACATCGACACCATCAGATTCTGAATTACCACGGTCTAAAAATTAATGTAGCGTCAAAATTAATGTAGCGAGGACGATGACACCACCAATAGCAGTGGGGATAGTGGCGAATGCATTCCACCAACACAACAGAAAAGTGGAGGTGAAAGCGAAGGACTTATATTTACTGAAGAGCAAAATTTCACTCATGACACTCAAGATGCTGATCATGGGTCTCGACCACGTCAAACATCTGGGGTAGTATATGATCGCAGAAAAGATAATAGACCTTCACAACAAGATTATAGGGAGATGAGAGAGGGTTTGGAAATGGTGTCAACTGGGCACCCACGAAAGGATGATAATTTGTACACACAGTTTGATAGTACTTCGGTTTCATCATATCCCTCGTATCAACATGGCTTTTATGGAGAAAGATGATTATGATCCATCCGTACCTTCATATAGTGAAAGCTCGTATGGCGAACCACATAGTGATAATACTGCATACGCACATTACGGTTCTTCTATTCCATACCATCCTTATCCTTATGATGTTGCAGTCCATATGCCAGTAAAAGTGACTGTTGTCGATCATATTAGCGATCCAATTTCATATACACATTACGTACAACAATACAATGACATATATCAGGAATATATGACTTTTCCACAGTACCGGCAGTATCTACACCAGCATTGTCAAATAAATCTTGTATCTGCAGATCGCACTATACCATATGATCAACCGCTACAATCTTTGTGGAATTAAGCAGTCTTCTCTCTATAAATATGTAAATTTAAATAATTATTATACTTGTCAATTTTATTATTATATTGTTATTTCTATTCTCTATGAAGTATAGTTGTACTTTATATATAAAAAAAATTATCAGTATGTTAATTGGTGAGTATAGTAAGCTATATATAGTCAATATTCATAATTATTTGATTAAATATTTTAAAATAATATTATAAGAGCTTATTGAGAACAAAAAAAATAAAAAAAACCGTGCCAGAGCGTGCCACTGGGAGGTCATACGTATCCATCGGCACGCAAGTGTAATACGTGTCAGCACGCAAGCGTGCCTGTACCGTACCGTGCCAGGCGGACAACGGCACGCTCTCGTGCCACGACACTTAATTCCTTGGCTTGAACCAAACCGGGTTACACCTATGGACCATGTTTCCATATTTCTATATTTGAACCAAACCGGGTCACATCTACTGCATTGGGCCGAACTGGCTCAACTGCTCCATATGTTTCCATCTTTCTTTGCTTGAACCGAACCACCACCTCTTCGTCTTCCCTTCTTTGCTTGAACCGATCCACCGCCTCTTCGTCTTTCTTTTATTGTTTGAACCGAACCACCGCCTCTTTCTATTTCTTGGGTTGTTACATTTCTTCGCCTCTTCCTCTTACTTGGGCTATTACCTTTTTTTGTTTAAACCCTAAACACTACACATGCAATGAAACTTCCTCAATGACTGACCTAGAAACAAAAAAAAAAAATCTCACAAATCGATGCGAGATGCCAGATTTCGAAAACTTTTCAGTTTCGCAAATTAGGAAAACTAGAGACTACTAAATCAGTCTATCAAAATGTCAATCTTAGATTTTACTTCAGTTCGATACGTCCATCTACGATACTCAAAATTTGGCTTCATTTCAATTTTTGGTAAGTAAATTTGAACCTCTTCAGTGTGCCTTTTATTATTTGTTATATTTTCCTCGCAATATTCCAACTATTTCTTCAGAATATTTATGTAATAATTTTTCTTTTCCTATAGTTCTTTCTTTCTTTTCAGTTTCTTTCATTGTTTTCCGTTGAACTGTAATTCCATTAAGTCTTTAATGTATTTTTCATATTATTAAATCTAATCAAATATGGTTATATCCTTTTGTTTCTTCTTTACGTTTATATTTGTTTATTTAATCTGTAAATATTTACTAAAAAAATTTTACCCGCCGCATCGCACGGGTTCCTACACTAGTTATGTTTTATATAATTAGGATATTCATTCATTAACCTAAGTGCTAATTTGCAAAATTATTTCAATACATTTCTGTATTTTGATGTCATTGGTATTAAGTTTGCTTTTAGCAGAGTTGATCATTGATTACTTTTATCTTATGCTCTTTAGTTTCTATAATTTAACTCTCAAATTTGGGAACTTTATGCTATCCAAAATCAAATCATGTTTCGAGTTTTTAAAGGCAAAGTACATGTTTCGAGTTTTTAAGGGCAAGGTAGCCGGATGACCCATACAAAGTTACAGCACAGTTGTTCTTCAATCTCTAGAACTCTTACCTGATTTCACTTAGCATGTATACTAATTTTCCTTCCCTTTTTCCAATAGTATGTTGTTGCTAGAAGATCTTTATCATTGAGGTATTTGTTCAATTTTTTTTAATGCCATATGTCAATCTAGAAGTTTAGGATCAAAATTCCAGAGGATTTCAACTTCTATGCTTAATAAAGTATTTTTTAGGTCAACTTTCTAAACAAAATAAGAAAAAAAATTCCTATAAGTAAATCAAGTGCCATAGGGGGGTTTTCTCCCCCAACTATAGCATAATAACCTATCCAACTTTTATAACTTCTGTAATTAGGACTTTCATCAACATTAGAATTTAGACATATTGGCACATTTTTTTGAAACTAAACTATATTTTTTACACCATTTTCCGCAATCATAAATCTAATTAAAGCAATAATTAAACTCTCTAAATTACCAAACATAATTTCTTGAACATAGCAAAAGCCTCTACAAAGAAAGCTTAATAGAAGTGCATAGTATCAAGTTTCTATTGTATATTGAAAGTTTGACTATGTCAGAACTCACGGGAATCCTTTTCAATAACAAAACCTATCATAAGTCATTGGTTGGTCGTATCAAGTTGGTTTACTACTAGCTTGGAATATAAAGCTTACTTGGTGGAGATTTTTATTCATTTAGAAGAAATCAGTTCTCTTTATGCACTTTTGAGATAATTAAAACTACCCACTTGTCCAAAAATGTATAGAAAATAAGAGAAAAATAAGCCAATTTTACAGTTCCAGTAGAGATGATTTGGGATAGACATTCTTCTACTTTGTTTAATATATATTTTATTAAAAGATGGATTGGATCTAAGATATTAGGGATTTTCTTCTACTCATGAATGTACATATTGTTTTTATCAATAGCTTAAATGATATATTCATTTCGATGTGTAACTAGTAGGTCGTAAAATTACTCAGGAAACTGGGTGTGCTGTAAAATGTTGGGAGCAGATTCTCTCCAGTCCTGGTAGGAAAATTTATCAAAACATTTTTGGTCGATGTGACAGCAATTAGAATGACGACTCAAAGGAGGGCTCAGATGCACTAAGCCTACTTGATGTTAACAAATGGTTTAGGTTTCTTATATTTTATACATTCATAGAATTTCTACTAGAGAGTGATATTGAAATTTGAAAGTATATTTCCGTGGTTACATTTTCGTGCATATTGGAAAGAATTTGTAGCTATTGCTAGGTGCCTGAATTTCGGTAGCACAAGGCTTTCATTATAAATTTATTTCTTGAGTAAATGATAAAAAATGAAGAATTTATCAAATTTAATAAATTTAATTATTTTTTAGCTAATAAAATTATGTTAATGAATGATTAGTACTTAGTAGAGTTATTAAATTTGATAAAAATTTTAGCCTGTCTTCCAAAAAATTTTTGTATTATTGATCTTTTTCTGAATAATTTAGGAAATAAATAGTGCCTTCCGAGAACTTTTAACTTTTGTTAATATTGTTATTATTAAATCAAATACCGAGAACTGTTTTGGCTCAGGGTTGCTGGGCCCTATAATCATTCTTAGAAGTTATGTAGCACATAACTGTAGAAAAAAGTAACGATATTTTTCATTTATACTTTGCTTATTGCTTCCTGTGGTTTTGAATTAAAGCCTTTTTAAATTAGAGGGAAATTGAAGAGTCGAGAATACATTTTAGTTTTTAACCAGCTATATATTTTTTTCTCACCAAATAGTTAGCTTCTGCTTATTAAAGTTCAAAAGTTATTTTATAAGCTTGACCAGAGAAGTAATTAGTTTCTTTTGTTTATAAAAGTTAAAAAACTAATTAATGAATCTGACCAGGAAAGCAATTATTATGTTATACCAAAGCTCCCCGCTGCAAAGTGCAGGAACATAGGCTGGTATTAGCAGTTATCTTAATACCGATCGTATCAATTACCAACCCAAAATACTTTTTAAGTCACCAATATCATAGTGCTTAGTTTGTACCCAACTAATACCTAAAACAAAATCCATGTTCAAACCAATATAGGACTGTTAGGGTGTTACAATATTCCACAGGTTTCAATCTATTAAGCAATATAGGCCTTCGCCGAGCTGGCCTTCGCTGAGCTGAAGGAGTTGAAGGCTCAGCTCAAAGATCTCCTGGACAAGGGGTTCATCATACCTAGCATGTCTCCTTGGGGGGCATTTGTCCTTTCCATCAAAAAGAAGGATGGTAGCCTACGATTATGCATAGACTATCGAAAACTCAACAAGATCACAGTGAAAAAAAAAGGTGCACCCTTCGGCAGATTGACGATCTCTTCGATCGGCTACAAGGATTGTCAGTGTACTCGAAAATCAATTTGCAGTCTGGTTATCACCAACTGAAGATAAAGGCAGATGATGTAGCAAAGACTGCTTTCAAAACTCGTTACGGCCACTACGAGTTCACGGTGATGCCTTTCAGGCTTACTAATGCCCCATTAGCATTCATGGACATGATGAACCGAGTCTTCAGGCCATATTTGGATTAGTTTGTCATGAATTTTATTGAAGACGTGCTGATTTACTCGCAGAGCGATGAGGAGCATGAGGATCATCTTCGGCAGGTTCTCCAGATCCTTCGAGAGAATAAGCTCTATGCCAAACTCAATAAGTGTGAGTTCTGGCTTCGCAAGGTGTCCTTCTTGGGGCACATTGTGACTCAGTCGGGTATCACGATAGACCTGAAGAAAATGGACTCAGTGGTTGATCGGCCCCGACCGACTAACGTGACTGAGATCATAATCTTCCTTGGTTTGGCGGGCTACTACCGGCGATTCGTCGAGGGCTCTTCTAAAATTACCGCTCCACTGAATAGGCTAACAAGGAAATGTAAGAAGTTCCAATGGACTCCTGAGTGTTAGAGTTTTGAGGAACTAAAGGACGGGCTGACACACACCCCCATCCTAGCATTGCCGAGACCTTGTGAGGACTTCGTGGTTTATTGCAATCCCTCACAAATAGAGTGGGGTGTGTGCTCATGCAGTAAAACAGGATTATTGCCTATGCATCGTACCAGCTGAAAGATTATGAGAGGAACCACCCAACCCACGATCTCGAGCTCGCGACAGTGGTGTTCGCCATTAAGCAGTGGAGATACTATTTATACAGGGGGCACTGCGAGGTGTCCACTGACCATTAGAGCCTGAAGTATATGTTCACACAGAATGAGCTAAATCTCAGGAAAAGACAGTGGCTCGAGCCCTTGAAGGACTATGACGTCTCTATTCATTATCACCCGGGAAAGGCGAATGTGGTGGCCGACGCCTTGAGCCAGAAGCAGGCCTCTGCTGAGTTATAGATCATGATCACCGAGAAGGATCGCTTAGTGGAGGAGTTCCATCATTTGGAGTTTGAGGTTGTACCCACGGGGGCTACTGCCCAGTTGATGACCTCGGTGGTACAGCCTATCTTGGTGGACAGGGTTTTGCTCAAACAGCAGTCGGACTCGTATTTGTAGAAAATGTGGGCGCATATCGAGCAAGGAAAGGTGGGGGACTTCACGATCCACTCTGACGGTTCTCTTTGTTTTCGAGGTCGGTGGTGCATGTCAGATGTTTCGGAGTTGAAGAAGGATATCCTATTCGAGGCGCACCGGTCTCTGTATACCATACATCCCGATGGAACCAAGATATGCCGAGATCTAAAGAAGAACTTCTAGTAGCCGGGAATGAAGATAGATTTGGCTTAGCATGTGGCTCAATGCTTGGTGTGCCAGGCTGAACACTAACGGCCAGCAGGAAAACTACAACCCCTCTCTATACCCATGTGGAAGTGGGAGCATATTACCATGGACTTCATCACAGGATTGCCTCGGTCGCAGTGAGGTCACGACGCGATTTGGGTCATTGTGGACCGGTTGACGAAGTCAGCCCACTTTCTGCCGGTGCGCTGTGCACACGACTTGGTCTAGAGATCGATTGGCTCAGCTCTACATCGACGAGATTGTCTGGCTTCATGGAGTGCCGACGTCGATTTTGTCAGACCGAGACACGCGCTTCGTACCCCAGTTTTGGAGGAGCTTACAGCAAGCTATGGGTACGAAGTTGAACTTAAACATGGCTTTTCATCAACAGAGCGACAACTAGTCTAAGCGTGTTATTCAGACTCTCGAGGACATGCTCCGTGCTTGTGTCTTGGATTACGATGAAGGGTGGTTCAAGTACATACCCTTGGTAGAGTTCGCCTACAACAACAGTTATCATGCGAGCATTGAGATGGCACTATATGAGGCATTGTATGGGCGTCGCTATCAGTCCCCGATCTATTTAGACGATGTCGGTGAACGTCGAGTGATCGGGCAGACTTGGAGAAGGATGAGAAAGGCAAGGTTCATATCGCGAGACAATAGTTATTAACCACGCAGAGTAGACAGAAGAGCTACGCAGATCAGCGATGACGTAACCTAGAGTTTCAGGTTGGTGATCATGTGTTGCTCGAGGTATTGCCGACTAGGGGGATCAAGCGAATCGGGTTGCGGAATAAATTTAGTTTGCGGTTTGTTGGATCGTTTGAGATCCTGGAGCGTGTTGGCGTGGTAGCGTACAGGTTGGCTCTTCCTCCGAGTCTCGCCCGAGTACACAATGTGTTCCACGTGTCCATACTTCGAAAGTATATTCCAGATCTGTCCCACGTGATCAGCACTACGATTATTCAGCTGCAGGAGGATCTAAGCTATGTTGAGGCTCCGAAGCAAATATTTGCGCGTAAGGTGAAGCAATTGCGGAACCGAAACATTCCATATATGAAGGTTCTATGGGAGAATAGCGCAAGACTACTTGGGAGCTCAAGATTGATATGCGGGAGCAGTATCCACAATTATTCACGGAGGCAATGTAATTAAGCTTCGAGAACGAAACTTTTTGTAAGGGGAGAGTAATGTAGAAGCTACAAAATGTGAATTCTATAATTTTGAATTTTTAAATTCAATAAAAAAATTTGAATTTTATATTCAAATTTGGAAATTAAGAGAGAGAAGGCTAATTTAGCGAATTAGAAACGATTTTCGACGAAACAAAAACACTACTTTAATGGTTCGACAGTGCCGGAAGTTCTGGTACAGTCCATTACTGGATTCTACAAGGCGAAACCACAGAAAAGCGCGAAAAAGGCATGTGGCCGCCAAAATTCCAAATTAGGTTTTATGGAAAAACCGCGATATTTTATGTGATTCCAAATTGGACTCACATAAAACTGGAATCACGCGGGATGTGATTCCAAATTGGAATTACGCGAGATCGCAACGGGAGGTGCTATTGTGCATATTGCACGCGCTGTGGGGACCAAGACGAAAATATCATTGTTAGAGGGGCTAGTTTGCAATTATTCCAAATACCCTACACATGCATCTAGGGTTTCCCTCAGCCCATACAACCCTATCTCCCTCTCACAGCCCTAGCCGCCACAAGGACTCCCTCCCCACCTGTGCCGCCACCACCCCAAGCTCCAGCGACGAGCCCTGGCCGTCGGAAACCAGCCAAACAACCTTCCTCTCTCTCTCTCTCTCTCTCAACAAAGAAACCCGGATCCGTCTACATCCTTGACCGCGCCGCCCTGGACCCACGCCGCCAACACCTCAAGGATCCGGCGACCTTCCTCCGACAGCCCCGGCACCGCCAGCTCAGCCCCAAGCCCAAAGTCTCCACTAAATCCGATCTTGGTCAGGATCGGGCCACACCTGTTGCCCTGCCACCGCCGCCGTTTCCTGCCGTCACTGTCGATGCCAGAGGACTCCAAACCACCCTCCGGCACTGCCTCGATGTCCCCCAACCTCCCCTTTGCCGGAACCCTCGATCTGAACCGGAGGATCCTTAGGGTTGGCCACGAGCTCTTGTGCGCCGCCGCCGCCTCCCGCCGACCCCACAAGTCCTCCCTCGTCAGCCACACCCTCTCCTAGCCGGCACGAGCACCCCCAGGCTGTCGTAACCTACGTTAGGAGACCACTACCCCAACCTAGCCCAAGCTAGGGCATCCTTGGCCGAGCTCCCCCGTTCCGGCCATCCCTGATGCCGGCGACTCCCCAAAAGGTGAGCACAGTCCTCTAGAGATACTATGGACACCCGTGCTCATCTTTGTTATAGTCGGAGAGGCCTCGGATTGCGGATTCTGCTGTGTCACTCCCGGTGACCTTAGAATCTGCGGTTCAAGTAGCTCCGGCGCACTCTTCGGCCACCGTTCGTGCTCCGGACAGCGAGCACGGGCTTCGATACGTTAAAACCTTTTGGGCTACGCAGCTGGTTAGTTTTTGAAATGAACGAAATTCAGTAACAACCCAAAACACTAGTTTCTATATATAATCATGCAATTAGATGAATGTTTAAGAGTTTTCATGTAAATTGGCCATGTGGGTTGCCTTGGATAGCGTAAACCCATAGTGTGTGACCTCTAGACTGATCGTCCAAGGTCTAATGGCCTTCGCGAAGTGTAATTTGGGTTTAGGTGCGTTTATAAACAAAATCATCGATCTAACACAATTTCGGTTCAGGTCTCGCGTTTTATCAACATGAAAGCCCGGTTGTCATTGTCGAGCCTTGTTGGTTGGCTACCTTCGCTGTCTCGTGAGTCCAGAGACAGTGAGAGGGTGGTGGAGGGGAGTCGAAACCGACACTTTTGAAAATTCAGTATAACGTAGTTTTGACTAAACACATTATTTAGTGTTATCCTTGTGTGTTGCTGCCCGAGCACCTGAATCGTTGCATTTCGGGGCAGCAGGTGGTTTATAGTGTCGATTGATACCCTCCGGGGCACTCCATGGGTTTCAGAAGTGTTCTAGTGATTTTTCAAAAATTCTAGCAGGTTTCGAGAATCGGTAAAAAAAAACTGATTTCCCGATGGTTTCGGGATATGGTTAGTGAGACTTTGGGTCACTTAGTGTTTAGTGGAGTGATTTGTGGCTCGGTGGATTTTTCGTAGGTCCGATCGACGGTGATGAGCACCTTCGAAGCCAAGTTCCTCGTCAAATTCAGGTGGGTGCTTCGATCCGAAGTCAGTATAGTGGTGCTAGCTCGATGATATTCTCTCCCCTTTTCCCTTCTACTTGATTACAAATTTCATGTTGAGCACTTGATTCACCACTAGACTTCACTTTATGTTGCTCTACTCTTACTCTTACATATATTCATCTTGATCTAGACGTAGAGCGGTGCCATGTTGATGTTTTGGATGACTTGTTACTTAATAGACCTGATTGGTTGGTGATAGGTGATATCTACAAGATATGAGTGACCAAATTTGGTCAGGGATTCTTTGTGGATTCTATCTCAATTATTTGCCAATTGTTGGCTATTGAGTATATTGCATCGATCGCCACAGCTCATATGCATTTTGCGTACACCAACAGTTTGGCCACCTCAACGGTGTTCTTTTTCGAAAAATTGGTCGTACTTCCGACCCGTGAGCCATTTAAGGCATACTGCTAGGGCCATATGACAGTTTGAGCAGAATGTGGCATTGTTTGAGATCTTTTGACCAACACGACGATTGATTGGGTATATTTGAACTATCTGTCCAGTTGACACATACTTCCAGTTTACAGTAGCGGTAGTTGTACATTTATTATTCATTTTTTTTTAGATATGATTTGCTACTGTATTCATTATAGTTATCTTGTATCTTTGTTTATCTTTCGCTTGTCGGTGAGTGAGTACAATTCGCCTACGTCAACTTGCAGTACCCACTGGGAGACATGTTTACATGTTTCTCAAACCCCCCCCCCATTTACAGGTGACGCAGAAGGTGAGGGTCAGGACGGTATGTGAGATATAGGCATAGCTAGTGAGCTCTAGTGATCTCGTGCCTTATCATTGTCTGACTACTGTAATTTCATTCTTTACCCCCCTTCTTGGTTATTCATTAAATAATCAAACATTGTGGTGGTTCAGTTGTGTTGAATGCTTGTGTTGGTTTTAATAAACTATGGATTATGTTTATAAATTATGACTTTGATTTATGGATGATGGCAAAAAGTTTTTCTATCCCTCGTGGTAACCGATTTTCAAAAGACTAGGTTTCCAAGTGGGAAACACTTTCAAAAGACAGAATGTTGGCTGTATTGTGCATTCGCATCATTTCCGCCTAAGGACTGCTTAGGTGCATGGCAGGGCATGCATCATCTTTGCTAAGAACTGATTAACTGAAGCAGCATCTACATACTATGTTTATTAAGTTGTGTGAGTGAAAATTGTGTGTTGTGGTAATGTAACAGATGTTACGCTGTGCAAATATAGGGGAGATTATGTTCGCATGGATAGAAAAATTTCTATATTTGTGGCGAATCTGTCTGTCCAGTGGGCAAATCCGTATATTTGTAGCAAATCTATCTGTCAATAGGCAAGATTGTTTAAAAAGAAAATCGGGCATTTTTCGCTGACTCTGTTTTCAAACTTGGACCATTTTCCGAAAAGGCTTTACGAAAAAGGCCCCGGGGCGTGATAACAAAGATTTCTAAAAATTCTTTTATAGGTAATAATACAAAGACCTTATTTGAACTATAGGACATGTAGAAATAGCTACCTACACTTTGGAAGTTTTGATTTTATTAACTAACCCTACAATGCTTTAGCAATAGGTATATGTATGTGTTTGGTTTGAAGGCTATGAGGCTTGGAGTGAGAATCGAAATGATCCATTCCAATTATTAGTGTTTGGTTTGAGGGATTGGCATTCCGATTCCCATTCCAAGAGGAATTGAATCCTCTTAAAAATAATCCCACCATAGAGTTTGGAATCAACTTTGATTACGAAATGGATTGAGCAAAGAGCTCCTTTTTTCACTAACAATTATTTATATTCAAATAGTAATCTATATTTACAAATAAATTATAATTATAATTTTAAATTTGAATTTGAATTATGGATTCAAATTTTGATTTTAATTTCTTAAGATCAAATTTAAATTCTAATATAAGTTTGATGTTTAAATTTAGTCCTAAATTTAAGATTTGACTTAGAACTTAAATTTGAATTGTAAATTCAAATTTTAAGTTCAACTTTTATGATTCAAATTGCGATTACAAGTTTGGATAGTAAATTTAAATTTTAATAAAAATATAAGTTTTTTTATTTTCAATTTGAATACGACTCTGATTCCGATTCCTCGTATGAACCAAACAAAATAGAGTTTTCATCATTCCGCTCTCGATTCCGGTCCATTCCCATTCATATTCTGATTTCAATTCCTATTTTCTAGTTGACTGACTATTCCATAAGTAATAGAATATTCCTTTAAAATATTACAAATACTATGAAGGTTATGAAGTAAATCCAAACTTTTAGGACAAGTTTGGTTCAAAATACAAAAATTTCTTAAGAATATAAATTTAAACTTAAGAAACTAAAAATTGAATTTTGAATTCATAATTCAAATTCAAATATAAAATGTATAATTTATTCTAAAATGTGAAGAAAAAAATTCTTTTCTCAATCCATTCCGGAATCAAAGTTGATCCCCACCTCTATGGTGGCAATTATTTTGGAGGGGTTCAATTCCTTCCCGAATAGAAATAGAAATGTCTATCCCTCAAACCAAACACTGAATGGATCGTTTTAATTCCCATTCCAAGCCTCAAATCCTTCAAACCAAACATGCCCTTAAAGTTTCGATACCCATTTCAAAAAATGGTACAAAAGATTATGTGGTAAAGCCATTTTCCTTTTCACATTGCATGCATCTCTTTCAAAATACACGATAGCTTGGGTAACCCATTCTACTGGAAACTAGATTTCCGGTTCCAGTTCCAAACTAGCAAGCGAAGGTTGGGCAAACCGGTTAACCAGTTTCTCTGCCACAAGTCAGATTTGATTAACCATTTTTCAAACAATGTTAATTATAAAATCTCCAATGTGCATCTAAACAAGCGAATCCTGGAAAATAAATCAAACAAGACAAAAGAATGCTGCTTGTATAACTCAAACAAATCAACCTATAGGCAAAAGGCATACAGAGAAAAAGAGAAAAAATAAATCGAAATGCATGAACATATATATGTCATAAAAGGTACCGAAATATGCAATGGCTAATAAGTAAGAGGAAGGAGTGGGCAGCGGCTAAGATCTGAGAAAGAGACGGAATGGAGGAGCCGGCATGTGAGAGAGGCTTGGGAAGGAGAGGGAGTAGACGGCGGCTACGGCTAACCCTAGCGCGGCAAAGGAAGCTCGACGGGGACGAGTCTAGTAGAATTATTGCTGCACCGAGTGTATAATACATCTCGAACACCGTACCTTAAAACACTACCGCAGATGCATCAAAAATCAATTTACGAGTCATTTAATGTGTGTAATTATAATTACTAGTACCGCGTTTCCTGCAGATAATTTTTATAATTATCTTCAATAATAGAATAAAAAATTAATATTTGCTTGTAATCTTTATAATAAATTATTTCTGCGGAATTTAAAATTTTATTTTTTTATTCTGATTTTAAATTTAATTTCATAGATTTTAAATTTAAATTCACATTTAAAATTCAATTACAAATTATATTAAAGCTATATTAAATTTTATATTTTTATTCTGATTTTAAATTTAATTTCACAGATTTTGAGACTAAGTTGTACCATAAAAAATAAAAAACTGAAATTGCACTTTTTTAGATTAAATTATACAATTTAGAATATGTCTTGATGGTGAGAGGGTAACTATAATAAAAAAAATAAACCAAATTATTATTAGAAGATATAATACTATAATATTTAAAAAAATTAAACTTTTTAAACATATATTATGTCACGCCCCGAGACCGCCAATTTGGTCAGTTCGGGCACGCCAACAAACCCGCCAATCGGGCATGACCTCTCACTATCCGAAAGGAACGGTAACATCCATCTCCAATCAAAACAATGTGTATGATGAGATACAATATTAGAGTAAAAATCACTACTAATTTAAAACTTTCATTCAATAAATAATAAATTTACACTATAAATGAAAGCATGATAAGAGTGAACTATAAATAACTTTATTACATTTCCATCTCTCAACTTGCAATTAAATAATATTACAATTCGTTTACATTTTTTTCCTCACAATACATAGTTCACTCAAAATATAAAAAGGTGATATCTGCTAGACACTCTAGGTCTCTATGCTCTATGCTGCTGGGCCCTTGCCCCTGTCGTCTGTCTTCACGGCTGTACCTAGACCTGAAAAAATGATCACTTGAGGGTGTGAAAACTACTTAAAGTTTCCAGTGGGTTCAACCACCGAGAAAGAATATTTTACACCGCTTAGTCCAATGGAAGCAATAATAGTAGAATGCTAGGAAAACTATAAATCTTGATGTTTACATGTTGATATGCATATAAAATATCACTACACTATCTATGTATACTCATCAACCCAATACTATCATGTCCAGCCATACTAGGCCACTATCTAAAAACTCGGTCACTATGCCGCTGTAAATAGGGTTAAACTAACCCGGTCACCTTGGCCACTCTATTTCCTCTTTATTTTTTCACATTCTTGTGTTTTTATTCAAGTTGCTAAACCCTAAAAAAATCTTGCCCAACAGGCCCTAGCCCCGTAGTCATGCTACCACAAGACAAGATTTCTAAGGTTGCCGATAACACCTCAAGTGTTACCTCGTCCTACGGGGGAAACGCGCCATACGGGTCACTGCCCGGGAGAGGGACACTGCCCTTAACTCCAACAAGAGCTACGTTTCACCCCCGAAGGTACGCCCGTTTTATCTTTTTCTTTTCTTTTCTTTTCTTTTTCCTTTTACTATAGCACTTAGCCTCTTTTGCATTTTATGCATTCTCTCTTCTCTTTGCTCTTAAGCACTTGCTTTTCTTTCTTATTCGAGCTTATAGCTCACATTGCCACTAGCAAACTGTTTTTCTTGCTTTTAAGCCTTCTAGCTTTTTTACTTTCACTTTTATACTTGTCTTTATTCAATCCCTGTAGAGACCCTAAACCCCGTGCAGCTTTCCTGGTGAATCCACTGTTTACAACACCTGGTGTTGGTGTATCTGGTCCATGGTGCATCAAGGGGATGCCACAGATGGACCCAGTGTGTTAACTTTTACTGTGTTGGCTTTCGGCTGGATTTGCCGAAATTTTTATAAGGATTTTGGCCAAACAGAGGTTGGAATTGGATTCAGCACGGAAAAACGCTTGAGAACGGCTATTTGCTTGTTAAATTTGGAGTCCGGATGACCAAAAACGGGCTTCCGGAAGTTTTCGGAACTTTCTGGTGCACGGGGGTGTTGGTGGACCGCCGGTTGCCACGTGGCGGCCTGTAATTGGCCGGTTCGCGACGTTCGGTCCACGGAGCGGCGCGGCCGGGTGCATGAGCCCGGCGCAGGACACGTGGCAGGCGGGGATTCGCTGGCCTTGGATGTGCGGTTCACTGGGTTTGACCGGCGGGTGCACGGTTTGAGCGCCGGTGCAGGAATCC
The DNA here is from genome assembly GCA_029204045.2 of Tillandsia leiboldiana. Taxonomy (NCBI): domain Eukaryota; kingdom Viridiplantae; phylum Streptophyta; class Magnoliopsida; order Poales; family Bromeliaceae; genus Tillandsia; species Tillandsia leiboldiana. The sequence goes on from CM055066.1 coordinate 13,967,738, forward strand.
TGGGCGGGACCACGTGTCGGTCCCCGATTGGCGGGCGCTGGGGGCTCGGTCCACGTAGTTCCCCGCGCGGGTGCTTAGACCCGGCACAGGGACACGTGGCGGCAGCTGAGTGGCGGGCTCAGTTCGCGCGGCGCACGCAATGCGTGGGGACCCGCCTCGGGACTGTAGGCGCACAGGGGGGCGCTGACGCGGCTGTCGGCCGCACTCGAGTGCGCCACGCGTCGCAACGCGAGTGGTGGCCGCACTCGAGTGCGCCACGCGTCAGCGTGCGGTTGGGGGGCCGTACCTACCCCGCTGACCGCGGGGCGGCCACGTGGCGCTCTGCGGGTCGTCGGCGCCGCTGTTCCCTGTTGCGGGGTGACGTGGCGTCACCTGGGGGTTTCGGGCGCGTCGGACGGGGCTTGTCCGACCGGATTTCCGGGCGCAAGGCGCCCGAATTCTGCGCCCGGAAACCCGGCCCACTTGTGCTTGGGCCCAGCCTATAAATAGGCTTCTTGGGCTTCTTCTAAGCCTTTTTTTCTCTTCTTTTCCCTGTGAGGCCTTCAGAGGAATTCTTCCCCACACCGAGCTTTACTCTTTGGAGGAATTTGAGGATTTTCGGAGGCACGCATCCCGAGGCTAACTATTTTACGGCGCGGCGCGACGCTTGTTCATCTTCGACCCGCTTCGTCCCTCTGCAGTGTTTGGGCTCTCCCGACTCACCCCGACCTCCTTTTTCGACGATTTTCGCGCCATCGGATTCTAGACAGGTAGGACTTCAACTCCTGTGTTTTGAGCTACCTCGATTTCCGTGATGATCTTAGAGTTTTCCGAGCTCCCTTTTGACCCCTTTTTCTTCGCGGATATTTGGACAGCACTGCGGTGTTCTTGCTGTAGCTTTGCGCACAGGCATCGGATCAAGGCGATTCAAAAGGCAAAATTCATCTACTCTTCGCAAGGAATCTCCTGGATTTTTCTCAGATTTTCCTGGATTGTGCACGAAGGTGAGAATCTCCTTTTCCTGCGGTTTGTTGTTACAGGAATTTGGTACAGTTTGGTTTGGGGTGCTTCCCTTGCCGGATTTTTATCTCAGTGTAGAGGACTCCGTTTTGGACGTGCAGGTACTTGTTTCGAAGCTATCGACGCGTAGAACACCGGGGTATTTTATCTGGAATTTATCGAGCACTTTCTGCAGGTGAATTACTGGCATCTCTGCGGCTGAATTTTCAGCATGGTTTCTCTTGGCAGATTTTGGGTGTTAAGCGTTTTTGTAACCTTGTGTTGTACCCAGGGACTGTTGGGCTGTGCTGGACCTGTTAGATTTGGTGTTGCAGTTTTCCTGGTATTATCAGCTGTAGGACTTGGACTGATCAGCGCATCAGGTGGGTGACCTCTTTTCAAGATCAGCGGACTGTGGACTAATTCTAACTTTAGGGACTTGCATGTTTTAATGTTTGATGTCCAGCATGCTAGAAGGCGTGAATTGATGTTCCTGTTATAGTTAGATGATCCTGTTATTATTCTTGCTCCCTAAGCTGTTAATTATTATTATCTTGCTCCCTACATGCTGTTGTTTATTATTTATCTTGGAACTTGACCTAGCACCACTGTCACATGTTGCATGTTCAGCCAGACTGTAGAAGACCTCAACTTGGGCTAGGTTTTATTGCTCTAGACATTCCCACATCACTTTTCTGTATATCACTCTGGACTTAGAGTTCTCCTCGCCCAAGTAGTGGGTCGAGAGGTCGGATTATTGTGGGATGCTTTTACACTCGTGTCTGGGGACCGAGTGGAGTTGTTAGCAGTCTGTAGACCAGGTTTCCTTGAGAAAGTGACTTGGGTTGTAGATTTGAGATCTTGAGAGCTATTTTGAGTGACAGTGAGTCTCGGCTGTGCAGTTTTCCAGCCTGTGTGTGAGACAGTGTTCCTTTGGTTTCAGTCGATCTTGTTGATCGAGGATTTGGATTATAGCCTGCATGAGCCACATTTGAGCTCGACAGAGATGCGCGGATACTTTCCTCGGTGGGGTCGCTCCCCTCGAGAGCCACTCCGGAGTTGGGCCTGTTCTTCTATCGCGACTTGTCGACGCAGTGTTCCCTCTGGCTGGGCCAGTTAGTGGCAGTCACGGACACAGTCCCTCTGGCTGGGCCAGTTAGTGGCAGTCACGGACGCCCTACGTAAGTCCGGTCCCCCGGGACGTGACGGCAGTAGGTAGGCGCAGGTTTGACTGGACCCTATGCGGCAGTCAGTTGTGATTGGGTGATTCGAGTCGAGAGCTAGTTGTAGCATCATGTTCTTTCTGTCCCACTTTTGAGCATCTAGATAGAGGCATAGTAGCTGTAGAGATTACTTTACCAGCTTTTCCCTTTCCGCACTGCATTGTTACTTTTGCCTCTAGTGGACTTGGTGGGCAGACCGTCGGGCTTGTTGGCGGCACCCACTGAGAACTACTTGGGACGTAGTTCTCACACCCGTCGTGGTGTTTTTCCCCAGGGACTTCTTCTTCTGCTCCAGTTCCTGCCGCACCTGTTGCTGACCCGACTGATCGAGGTAAGGGAGTCGCGAGATAGATCCCTACCAGATGTCGCTTGAGAGTAGATGTACCTCCCTACTTTTGAGAGTTCTTGTCGAGTGACCTTGTAGTGAGGATTGAGTTATACTCTTCTTATTTTGAGAGATATTTGTATTTTGGTGAGGACTCTGGTTGTATATTTTATGAGAGTTGTATTTATTTTATCCAGCTTTTACTTTCAGCTCTGATATCTGTTTAGTGTAGATCTCTTTTGCAGGTTAGTCGCTACGTCTATACGGGGCTTCCCGTATGGGCGGCGGATCTGTTGGCGAGCCCGGGTCGCAGTTCCGACCCGGGGCGTGACAGATTAGAGTGGTATCAGAGCCTAGGATGTAGGTCATTGCGGACTTAGAAACCCTAGGCTTGTGGTTGGACCCTAGGATGACTTACGCGAGAGCCGTGATCTGTTAGCGAGAGTCTTGATTGGGTTCCTAACTCTCCCAGTGGATGGGATGAGTGATCGACATGTCTTCCTTCGGTGGCGACTATGTTGGCTGCAGACAACATAGTACTATGGGAAGGGGGACATGCTCTTTGACTTTCGCTAGATTGGGTCGTGTTTTGTTTGGGGTTCTAACTGTTTCTTTTTTTCCCTCAGGCGAGTGATGCCTCCGCGACGCACGATGTCGACGCGTTCGCAGCCTTCTTCCTCTGAGCCCGAGCCGGAGGACTCGGGGCAGGGACAGCAGAGTGAGGTTTTGGAGCTTCGTGCCCAGTTGGCACAGATGTCTGAGGCTGTGCAGCGCCAGGAGGAGACTTCCCGACGCCAGGAGGAGGCTTCCCGACGCCAGGAGGAGGCCTTGGGTCGGATGATGCTTATGTTAGAGCAGAGGTCGCAGCCTGTAGTAGCACCCCCTGAGAGTTCCCCTGTGCCCTCTTCGCCAGCTGCAGCGCCCCCTGTGGTTCCGTCAGCACCAGCTGTTCCTGTCGAGCCGGTTTCCTGCAGACCACCGTCTGAGTCGTCGGGCCCTTTTTCTTCTTCTGAGCAGCAGGCAGCGGTAGATCTCTTGATGAGGTTCCGTCGGTTCGATCCATCCCGTTTCTCTGGTCTGGGTGCTGAGCCATGGGAGGCCGAGACTTGGGTTACGGCCATGGAGCGTCACTTTGAGAGTTTATTCGTCGACGATCGGTTTCGGGTCTTCTTGGCAGCGCATTATCTGGAGGGCAACGCCGAGGCTTGGTGGCGGCGTGTGCGGCCTGCTGGTCCGTCTGGGACGCAGATTCTTCCGTGGGCGGAGTTCCGCAGACTTCTTCTGGGGGCCTTCTTTCCTGAGAGTGTACGTCAGAGACTGGAGGAGCAGCTGAGGAATCTCCGCCAGGGGGATGGGCCTGTGCATGTGTACATAGCTAACTTCAATCAGCTGTTGGCTAGTATGCCTCACGTGGCCAGGGATGAGGCTCACCAGGTTACATGTTTGAGCGGGGGCTGCG
>CM055066.1:13971822-14100637 GCA_029204045.2 Tillandsia leiboldiana
CGAGAGTCTTGATTGGGTTTCCTAACCTCTCCCATGATGGGAAAGATGATCCGACATGTATATCCTTCGGTGGCGACTATGTTGGCTCAGACAACATAGTAGCTATTGGAAAGGGGGCTGCTCTTTGACTTTCGCTAGATTGTGTCGTTTGTGTGTTGGGTTCTAACGTTTTTCTTTGTTTTTTCTCCCTCAGCGGTGATGCCTCCCGCGCACGATGTCACGCGTTCGCACCCCTTCTTCCTCTGAGCCCGAGCCGGAGGCCTCGGGGCCAGGGACACAGATTGGGTGTGAGCTTGCGTGCCCATTTGGCCAGATGTCTGAGGCTGTGCAGCGCCGGAGAGACTTCCCCCACGCCAGGAGGAGGCTTTCCCTACGCCAGGAGGAGGCCTTGGGTCGATAAGATGCTATGTTAGAGCAGAGGTCGCAGCCTGTATAGCACGCCCCTGAGAGTTCCCCCTGTGCCTTCTTCGCCAGCTGCAGCGCCCCCTGTGGTTCCGTCAAGCACCACTGTGTTCCTAGTCGAGCCGGTTTCCTGCAGACCACCGTCTGAGTCGTCGGGCCCTTTTTTTCTTCAATGCGAGCAGCACAGCGGTAGATCTCTTGATGAGGTTTCCGTCGTTCGATCCATCCCCGTTTTCTCTGGTCTGGGTGCTGAGCCATGGGAGGCCGAGACTTGGGTTACGGCCATGGAGCGTCACTTTGAGAGTTTATTCGTCCGACGATCGTGTTTTTCGGGTCTTCTTGGCAGCGCATTATCTGGAGGGCAAACGCCGAGGCTTGGTGGCGGCGTGTGCGGCCTGCTGGTCCGTCTGGGACGCAATTCTTCCGTGGGCGGAGTTCCGCAGACTTCTTCTGGTGGCCTTCTTTCTGAGAGTGTACGTCAGAGACTGGAGGAGGCAGCTGAGGGATCTCCGCCAGGGGGATAGGCCCGTGCATGTGTACATATCTAACTTCAATCAGCTGTTGGCTATATGCCTCACGTGGCCAGGGATGAGGCTCACCAGGTTACATGTTTGAGCGGGGGCTTGCGCCGGGACATTTATCAGCTTGTTCGCTCCCGCAGATTGCAGACATTAGAGGCCTCGATGGAGCAGGCTTTATATAGTTGAGTCTGGAGAGGGTAGTTATGGATGAGGTGTGCTCCAGCCCCCGTAGGGACTCCTGAGGGCGAAAGCGCCCGGCGCCGGTGGAGGAGGGCAGTCGAGTAGGCAGGGACCCCCGAGACCCCCACGATTCCATCCTCAAGGGGTCGTGGACGTCAGGGCCCAGAGATCGGGATCATCTCATCAGTCTCGCAGCAGCGTCGTCCGCCTCGACCTCAGCAGTCATCCCAGTCACAGCAGAGCTTCGCGGCAGCCCCGTCAGGAGCGATGTTGTATTTTGTGGAGGGCCGCACTTACCGATGCATTGTCAGCAGAGACACGCCGTTGTTACCGGTGGGGACAGGCCGGTCACATTCAGAGTTCATGGCCCCAGGGCAGGTCCTCCAGCTCCTTCCGCGCCTCAGCACCTTCTGCTCCCCACTTGACAGCAGGGCCTTCTGTGGCCTATGGTAGGCCTGATCAGGCTTCTTCCTCTTCGCGACAGTCAGAGCGACGTCCCCCCGGCGCAGAGCGGGCGAGTCTATGCCGCCCAGGTTGAGGATGCTTCAGCAGCCGATCATGTCGTCGCAGGTACTATTTTGATTTCTGCAGTTCGTACTCATGCTCTTTTTGATACCGGTGCATCGCATTCATTTATGACTAGAGCATTTGCATCCCTACATGGTATAGAGGTAGTTTCATTGTCGCATACATTAGAGGTTCAGATTCCAGGCCATGTCTTGCATGTCGAGGAGTGTTGTAGGGATTGCCCGTACAGTTGGGACCCTGGGTCCTGCCGGCAGACTTGCTCGTCTTGCGGCAGCTCCAGGATTTCGACGTGGTACTTGGCATGGATTGGTTTAGCTCGGTATTTCGCCACCATTGACTGCAGAGAGAGGACGGTGACCCTCCGCGAGCCGGGGCAGGAGGTGTTCATTTTCAGAGGCTGTCAGAGTACCCTATTTGCCATGACTATTTCTTCGGCGAGAGCCCGGCGGATGATGAGTAGAGGTTGTACCGCCTTCCTGGCGACGGTTGTGGAGGTGCCTACGGCGGCACTGGGACTCGAGGATATCCTATTGTCCGCGAGTTCCCAGATGTGTTTCCCTCAGAGTTGTCGACCATGGCCGCCAGGAGAGGGAGATTGAGTTTGTGATTGATGTGGTTCCAGGAACCGCACCTATCTCGAAGGCACCCTATAGGATGGCACCTGCCGAGCTGAGAGAGCTGAAGGCCCAGTTGCAGGACTTGATGGATGTGGGCTTTGTGAGGCCCAGTGTTTCTCCGTGGGGAGCGCCTGTTTTTATTTGTGAAAGAAGAAGGATGGGTCGCTTCGATTATGTGTCGACTACAGAGAGCTGAATAAAGTGACCATCCGGAACAAGTACCACCCCTTCCACGGATTGATGATCTGTTTGATCAGTTACAGGGAGCGTCTGTGTTCTCCAGATTGATCTCCAGTCAGGTTTACCACCAGTTGAGGGTGAGGGCCGAGGACATCTCCAAGACGGCTTTTAGATCCCGGTATGGGCATTATGAGTTTACTGTTATGCCTTTGGTCTAACTAATGCCCCTGCCGCATTTATGGATTAATGAACCGGGTATTCAGCCGTACTTGGACCGGTTTGTCGTTGTGTTCATTGACGACATCCTGATTTACTCCCGAAGTGATATAGAGCATGAGGAGCACTTGAGGATAGTGCTGCAGCTTCTGCGAGAGAAGGAGCTGTATGCCAAGTTAAAAAAGTGCGAATTTGTGCTTCGGGAGGTTGCATTTCTAGGCCACGTTGTATCAGCCGCAAGGAGTGGCAGTGGACCCGACGAAGATTGATGCAGTTCGGGATTGGCCTAGACCGACGACGGTTACTGAGGTCCGTAGCTTTCTTGGATTAGCAGGTTATTACCGTCGGTTTGTAGAGGGCTTTGCGAAGCTCTCTACTCCCCTTACCATTTGGACCAGGAAGGGGATTAAGTGTGTGTGGACTGAGCGGTGCCAAGGAGAGTTTGAGGAGCTCAAGAGGAGATTGATCTCGGCACCAGTTCTAGCACTACCGGTGATGGGGCGATGGATTGTGATTTATAGTGACGCCTCTCACAGCGGCTTGGGATGTGTTTTTGATGCAGCATGGTAGGGTAATTGCTTATGCTTCACGGCAGTTAAAGGATTATGAGAAGAATTACCCTACTCATGATTTGGAGCTTGCAGCCGTGGTTTTCCCCGCGCTGAAGTTGTGGCGGCATTACCTCTACGGGGAGCACTGCGAAATTTACACAGATCATAAGAGTTTAAAGTACTTGTTACTCAAAAGGAACTGAATTTGAGGCAACGCCGGTGGTTTGGAGTTATTAAAGGACTATGATGTGAGCATCCTGGTATCATCCCGGCAAGGCCAATGTAGTAGCAGATGCTTTGAGTAGGAGATCAGCACAGAGCTTGAGCATGTTAATTACACAGCAGCCACCGCTTGTGGAGCAGTTGAGACGCCTACAGATAGAGGTAGTATCCCCTGGGGTCTCTGCTAGACTCATGTCCATGGTCTTGCAGCCCACTCTGTTGGACAGGATTGGAGAGACACAGAGTGAGGACCCCCACTTGACGAGGATTAGATCGCAGATTCTGGCCGATCAGATAGGGGATTTTGCAGTGGATAGCTCGGGAGTACTTGCGGTACAGGGACCGAGTAGGTGTGCCTATGACACTGAGCTCAGAGATCAGATTTTGAGGGAGGCCCATTATACACCTTATACCATTCATCCAGGTGGTACTAGATGTATAAGGACCTCAAGGCACATTTTTGGTGGCCTGGAATGAAGCGGGATATTGGAAGATTTGTGGCTCATTGTTAACTTGTCAGCAAGTGAAGGCGGAGCACCGTGTTCCTGCTGGCAAGTTACAGAGTCTTCCAATTCCCGAGTGGAAGTGGGACCACATCACCATGGACTTCGTCACGGGACTGCCTAGGGCGCAGAGTGGGGCCGATGCTATATGGGTTATCGTTGATAGACTCACCAAGTCTGCACACTTCTTGCCTGGACAGATGACTTGGTCGTTGGATCGTCTGGCACAGTTGTATTTGGATGAGATAGTGAGGATGCACGGTATACCCGCCTCGATCGTATCAGACAGGGACCCGAGGTTTGTATCACGTTTCTGGGGAGTTTACATTCAGCCTTGGGGACCCAGCTCAGATTTAGCACTGCTTTCCACCCACAGACCGATGGACAGTCGGAGCGCACCATACAGACCCTCGAGGACATGTTGAGAGCGTGCGTGATGGATTTTGGAGGAGGGTGGTATCGGCACTTAGCACTGGTTGAGTTTGCGTACAACAATAGCTATCAAGCGAGCATTCAGATGGCTCCGTTTGAAGCGTTGTATGGACGCAAGTGCCGGTCGCCCCTGCATTGGAGTGACGTGGGTGAAAGGAGGACCCTGGGACCGGAATTATTGTTGGAGGCAGAAGAGAAGGTTCGTTCAGTTCGCCGACACCTTGAGATAGCCCAGAGTCGTCAGAGGAGCTACGCTGATACTCGACGGCGAGACCTAGAGTTTCAGATTGGGGATCATGTCTTTTTGAAGGTCTCGCCTTCGAAAGGGGTCAGGAGATTCAGAGTTCGGGGGAAGCTCAGTCCCCGCTTCATTGGACCCTTCGAGGTACTTGAGAGGATTGGCCCAGTGGCTTATAGGGTTGCCCTTCCACCACGCCTGGCCGGAGTTCATGACGTCTTCCACGTCTCGGCTTTGAGGAGATATGTTTTCGACCCTTCGCACGTGATCGACTTCACTTCCCTGGAGATTGGCGAGGATCTTGGTTATGAGGAGCGCCCGTTGCGAATTCTTGCTCGTGAGGAGAGGGAATTGCGCAACCGGGCCATTCCGTATGTGAAGATCCTGTGGAGCAATCACGAGGAGCGAGAGGCTACTTGGGAGCTAGAGACGGTGATGCGGGATTCATACCCTTTCCTGTTCGAGACTTCCGGTTGAGGTACGTCTGTTGTTCTTTCTTTGTTTCGGGGACGAAACTTCCTTTTAGTGGGGGAGGATGTAGAGACCCTAAACCCCGTGCAGCTTTCCTGGTGAATCCACTGTTTACAACACCTGGTGTTGGTGTATCTGGTCCATGGTGCATCAAGGGGATGCCACAGATGGACCCAGTGTGTTAACTTTACTGTGTTGGCTTTCGGCTGGATTTGCCGAAATTTTTATAAGGATTTTGGCCAAACAGAGGTTGGAATTGGATTCAGCACGGAAAAACGCTTGAGAACGGCTATTTGCTTGTTAAATTTGGAGTCCGGATGACCAAAAACGGGCTTCCGGAAGTTTTCAGAACTTTCTGGTGCACGGGGGTGTTGGTGGACCGCCGGTTGCCACGTGGCGGCCTGTAATTGGCCGGTTCGCGACGTTCGGTCCACGGAGCGGCGCGGCCGGGTGCATGAGCCCGGCGCAGGACACGTGGCAGGCGGGGATTCGCTGGCCTTGGATGTGCGGTTCACTGGGTTTGACCGGCGGGTGCACGGTTGAGCGCCGGTGCAGGAATCCTGGGCGGGACCACGTGTCGGTCCCCGATTGGCGGGCGCTGGGGGCTCGGTCCACGTAGTTCCCCGCGCGGGTGCTTAGACCCGGCACAGGGACACGTGGCGGCAGCTGAGTGGCGGGCTCAGTTCGCGCGGCGCACGCAATGCGTGGGGACCCGCCTCGGGACTGTAGGCGCACAGGGGGGCGCTGACGCGGCTGTCGGCCGCACTCGAGTGCGCCACGCGTCGCAACGCGAGTGGTGGCCGCACTCGAGTGCGCCACGCGTCAGCGTGCGGTTGGGGGGCCGTACCTACCCCGCTGACCGCGGGGCGGCCACGTGGCGCTCTGCGGGTCGTCGGCGCCGCTGTTCCCTGTTGCGGGGTGACGTGGCGTCACCTGGGGGTTTCGGGCGCGTCGGACGGGGCTTGTCCGACCGGATTTCCGGGCGCAAGGCGCCCGAATTCTGCGCCCGGAAACCCGGCCCACTTGTGCTTGGGCCCAGCCTATAAATAGGCTTCTTGGGCTTCTTCTAAGCCTTTTTTTCTCTTCTTTTCCCTGTGAGGCCTTCAGAGGAATTCTTCCCCACACCGAGCTTTACTCTTTGGAGGAATTTGAGGATTTTCGGAGGCACGCATCCCGAGGCTAACTATTTTACGGCGCGGCGCGACGCTTGTTCATCTTCGACCCGCTTCGTCCCTCTGCAGTGTTTGGGCTCTCCCGACTCACCCCGACCTCCTTTTTCGACGATTTTCGCGCCATCGGATTCTAGACAGGTAGGACTTCAACTCCTGTGTTTTGAGCTACCTCGATTTCCGTGATGATCTTAGAGTTTTCCGAGCTCCCTTTTGACCCCTTTTCTTCGCGGATATTTGGACAGCACTGCGGTGTTCTTGCTGTAGCTTTGCGCACAGGCATCGGATCAAGGCGATTCAAAAGGCAAAATTCATCTACTCTTCGCAAGGAATCTCCTGGATTTTTCTCAGATTTTCCTGGATTGTGCACGAAGGTGAGAATCTCCTTTTCCTGCGGTTTGTTGTTACAGGAATTTGGTACAGTTTGGTTTGGGGTGCTTCCCTTGCCGGATTTTTATCTCAGTGTAGAGGACTCCGTTTTGGACGTGCAGGTACTTGTTTCGAAGCTATCGACGCGTAGAACACCGGGGTATTTTATCTGGAATTTATCGAGCACTTTCTGCAGGTGAATTACTGGCATCTCTGCGGCTGAATTTTCAGCATGGTTTCTCTTGGCAGATTTTGGGTGTTAAGCGTTTTTGTAACCTTGTGTTGTACCCAGGGACTGTTGGGCTGTGCTGGACCTGTTAGATTTGGTGTTGCAGTTTTCCTGGTATTATCAGCTGTAGGACTTGGACTGATCAGCGCATCAGGTGGGTGACCTCTTTTCAAGATCAGCGGACTGTGGACTAATTCTAACTTTAGGGACTTGCATGTTTTAATGTTTGATGTCCAGCATGCTAGAAGGCGTGAATTGATGTTCCTGTTATAGTTAGATGATCCTGTTATTATTCTTGCTCCCTAAGCTGTTAATTATTATTATCTTGCTCCCTACATGCTGTTGTTTATTATTTATCTTGGAACTTGACCTAGCACCACTGTCACATGTTGCATGTTCAGCCAGACTGTAGAAGACCTCAACTTGGGCTAGGTTTTATTGCTCTAGACATTCCCACATCACTTTTCTGTATATCACTCTGGACTTAGAGTTCTCCTCGCCCAAGTAGTGGGTCGAGAGGTCGGATTATTGTGGGATGCTTTTACACTCGTGTCTGGGGACCGAGTGGAGTTGTTAGCAGTCTGTAGACCAGGTTTCCTTGAGAAAGTGACTTGGGTTGTAGATTTGAGATCTTGAGAGCTATTTTGAGTGACAGTGAGTCTCGGCTGTGCAGTTTTCCAGCCTGTGTGTGAGACAGTGTTCCTTTGGTTTCAGTCGATCTTGTTGATCGAGGATTTGGATTATAGCCTGCATGAGTCACATTTGAGCTCGACAGAGATGCGCGGATACTTTCCTCGGTGGGGTCGCTCCCCTCGAGAGCCACTCCGGAGTTGGGCCTGTTCTTCTATCGCGACTTGTCGACGCAGTGTTCCCTCTGGCTGGGCCAGTTAGTGGCAGTCACGGACACAGTCCCTCTGGCTGGGCCAGTTAGTGGCAGTCACGGACGCCCTACGTAAGTCCGGTCCCCCGGGACGTGACGGCAGTAGGTAGGCGCAGGTTTGACTGGACCCTATGCGGCAGTCAGTTGTGATTGGGTGATTCGAGTCGAGAGCTAGTTGTAGCATCATGTTCTTTCTGTCCCACTTTTGAGCATCTAGATAGAGGCATAGTAGCTGTAGAGATTACTTTACCAGCTTTTCCCTTTCCGCACTGCATTGTTACTTTTGCCTCTAGTGGACTTGGTGGGCAGACCGTCGGGCTTGTTGGCGGCACCCACTGAGAACTACTTGGGACGTAGTTCTCACACCCGTCGTGGTGTTTTTTCCCCAGGGACTTCTTCTTCTGCTCCAGTTCCTGCCGCACCTGTTGCTGACCCGACTGATCGAGGTAAGGGAGTCGCGAGATAGATCCCTACCAGATGTCGCTTGAGAGTAGATGTACCTCCCTACTTTTGAGAGTTCTTGTCGAGTGACCTTGTAGTGAGGATTGAGTTGTACTCTTCTTATTTTGAGAGATATTTGTATTTTGGTGAGGACTCTGGTTGTATATTTTATGAGAGTTGTATTTATTTTATCCAGCTTTTACTTTCAGCTCTGATATCTGTTTAGTGTAGATCTCTTTTGCAGGTTAGTCGCTACGTCTATACGGGGCTTCCCGTATGGGCGGCGGATCTGTTGGCGAGCCCGGGTCGCAGTTCCGACCCGGGGCGTGACAATCCCCCCCCCCCCCCCCCCCCCCCCCCCCCCGAATGAGTACCACATCTGATTCCCCTTAGAAGGGTCTCACAGTCAGAAAGGGGCCATTTGCATTCTCTTTCTGCTCTTTAGCCAAAAGGATAACTAGAGAGTCTCTTGGACTCTTAAATATTTCTCTTTCATTTATTTATGTGGTGACCCGGATCTCTGCAGGGCTTCTACAGTGTGACCAGCAGCTTATGGAGGCCTATGTAGCATATCGGAGGTGTTTATGCACAAATTGGACATATGTGGCGGACTTCGGGCTTAAATAGATCACGTGGGTGATCGGTGGACTCCGTTGGATCTTTAGAAGTGGTCTCGCGCGAAACGGATATCAAATTTAGAATGAGCGCGAAATTCGGATTAAAAACACCTTTCCGGATGCCTTCGGCAATTTTAGGAATGGAATTTGGCAAATCTGACACCGGATTTGGATTCAGCGCGGAAAACCGCTTGAAAACGGCTGTTTATTTATATTTTTCGGAGTCCGGATGCCCAAAAACGGACCCCCGGAAGTTTTCTGCGCAAAATGGTGCATGGGGGGAGCTGTGGACCAGCCGGGGGACACGTGGCGCCCTCTGATTGGGCCGGCGCACGCCTCCCGGTCCACGGAAAGGGCCGTCGGTGCATGGTGGACCGGCGGGCCACGTGGCGGCACGCGGTTAGCCCGGTGTAGTGCGCGCGGCGCACGGGGGCAGGCGCGGGCAGCTCGGGCAGGCCGGGCAGGCGGGGGCGGAGGCGCGGTGCACGGTGGACCGAGGCGCGCCACGTGGCGGCCCCAAATTGGCCGGCTCATGTGCGCGTGGCGCACGCAACACCGCGCGGCTGCGGCCGTACGCGCACGCGGGCGGCGCGTTGACCGACCGGCGCCAGTGTCGGGCGGGCGGCGCCGCCCCACGTGGCGCCACGCCAGTGGTTGGCACCGCACGCCGTGCTGACCCGTGGGGGGGCCACGTGGCGCTTCCCCGCTGGGCCCGCACGGCTGCCGCCTGTTTGGCGGACACGTGGCGGGCCCTGGGGCGGGTCGGACGGCCGTGTGGTGTGCGGGCGGATCCTGTGCGCGTGCGGGCTGGGCCGGGCCGCACTGTGCGCGCCCGGAATTTGGCGGGCCGGGCCGCACTGTAGGCGCCCGAAATCGGGCTGGGCCGGACCGGGCGCCCGAAACCAGGGACATGGTGGGGATTTTTGCAAAAGATTTTTTGGGCCTATAAATACAGCCCACCTCTCTCTCTTCTCCTTCTTTTTCTGAAGCTTTGAGAGGGAATGAGAGGGAGGGACCCTTAGCAAAGTTGTTCCTCATTTTATTTTGCATCTCGTGGTGGATTTCCAGAATTTTTTTGGAAGCTCGACAACGGCGATCCGGATTTTACTTCGTGCCTCGTTTTTCCCCCAATCTTGGCCCATTATCGTCGCATCTCAGTCCGAGAAGCCCCCTGCGCAGTACAGTAGTCCTATTTCGATGATTTCTTCGTCGGTGTCTTCCTAAGAGGTAGGGCTTCATTTTTCGTGTTGGTGATTTCTCTGGATTCTAAATTCTTGGCACGGTTCCCGAGGTGTTTTTGACCCCCCTTTTGCTGTTTGGAATCTTTGGACAGCGGTGACTTCCACGATTTATATCTTGGCGTAGGAACGTCGGATCGAGGCGTTTAAGGAGTCGTTTTGGGCCTACTTTTCGTGAGGAACGTAACCGTAATTTCTTTGGGATTTTTGGAGCTCGGGACAGAGGACACCGTTTTCGGCAGACAGCGGTTTTAGAGGACAGCGGGCAGCGGGGAGTTTCTTCGGGTGTAGTGCACGCTTTTCGAGGTGGGTGGTTGTTGCATACCTCTACTTTTGACTTGCTCACTAAGTTTATTAGAGAAGCCCTCTATTGGACATATAGATTGATTACCGTGCATGATTAAATGAGATAAACGTGAGCCTATCATTGAGACTAATATTGTGGACTTAGCATGTTGGGAATATTATTGGGATATTTTATTAGTGATAATTAACATGCCATGTTAGCACATAGATTTTATGAAAGTGGGTTAAACGGATTAATTATTGGGACATGATGACATATCTATGTGCGGGTACTACTTTGGTAAATTATGACGGATCAGGGATTATATGCATGTGTAGTTAGCTGATGTTTTTAGCATGATGGTTATATCTATGCGGATTGGTTATTCGATACACATGTGGAACTGTTATTTGATTCACTTTCTTTCATCTTGTCTGAGGACTTTTGCATGCTTGTATGGACATCTAGATAGGCCACTATTTATTGCTACACTATCATATTGGGATTTGACTTAGGAGAAACCATGATTGTTTCCTTTCTCCTTCTCATTTAGACTTTGGAGTCTTGTTGCTCGGGTTCGAGCAGGGGTTCGGGATAGTGTAGCCAGGACCTTGGGGTCGGGGACAGGTAGTATTTGGTTATGGGTTGTGGGGTATTACGGCGACCGCGGATATTGGGCGGTTGACCGTATGTGTACATATGCATCAGATTGGGGGTCGGGGTTTCTTTAGTGGAGGGTTTTGTTCCACTTGAGTATAGTTGTGATCCTGTCCTGCTTTTATGATACTTGTGACAGTGATTGGGTTATGTTATCACACCGGCGCGGCTTTATATGCCCGGTGATGACTTCCTCGTGTGGGTCGCTCCCCTCGAGTTCCCCTCCGGAGTGTCGGGGTCAGACAGGCATTTAGTTTTGCTATCACATCGGCGCGGCTTACTTGCCCGATGATGAGGGCGGCAGCAGGAGTCTTTGCTATCACATCGGCGCGGCTGATTTGCCCGATGATGAGGGCGACATAGATTGGGTTCATTTGGGTCCTTTGGTTGTTGATGCGTACGCTTACTCCATTTTTTGGATTACAGTTAGAGGCATAGTAGTGGTAGTTTCCCCTTTTTAGTAGTTTCATTACTTACCACTCTTCTTTCTCTTTTTGCCTCTGGTAGACCTAGTGGGCACGTCAGAGTTTGAGGCTTTACCCACTAGGGGGAGGCTACTGGTTTACTAGTAGTTCTCACCCCCATTCTTCTTTTTCTTTTCTTCTCCTTTGTTTTGTAGAGCCTTCTGCGGGTGCTGCTGGACGTATAGCGGCGGGTCGAGGAGAGAGGACGGTTGAGTAGCTAGACAGTGGGGCTGACAGTGAGTTAGCTAGACTTGTACCTTTTATGTATCTTATCTCAGACAGTTGTACTTGTACTTTTGGGGTTTGGTTTTAGTCAGCTGGTTGTATATTTGTGGTGAGCTGGGAGAGGGACTTGTACTTTATTTTACAGTCATTTCATATTTTTTTTACTTCCAGTTCAGTCTGAAATGTAGTATATTCAGTTTAGCTCTATTTTTATTGCTCTATTATTGTATCTCTTATATCTGAGCAGGTTACCAGCGCTTCGTGTTCGCGAAAAATTCCGTATGCACGGCGGATCTGTAGACGGCCCCGGGTTCTGGTTTACACCCGGGGCGTGACAGATTAGGTGGTATCAGAGCTTAGGGATAGGTCAGTTGGGACTTAGAAAATCCTAGGCATTTGGCGAACCCTAGGATGATAGGGCGTGAGAGACGCGACATTTTGCGAAAGTCGGTGATTGAGTTATTTGACTCTTCCAGTGAGTGAAGAGGGATCGACATATCCTATTTCTGTGGGACAGTTATGTTGGCTGCAGACAACATAAAGTTACAGAAATAGGGGGATGTCCTTGACTTTCGCTAGATTGGGTCGTGTGTGGTTGTGTGGCTGACTTGTGGTTTCTTGTGGCAGATGCCTCCCCGACGCCGGATTCCTACATGGAGTGCCCCTACACCCCCTGTTGAGCCAGGGCAGGCTGGACCTTCGGAGATTGCTGAGTTGAGGGCCTTAGTGGCCCAGTTGGCTGAGAGCAACCGCCGGCAGGAGTAGCGGATTGAGCAGCTACTGGCGCAGAGAGAGGCGTCGCCTCCGACAGTTTTGGAGGCCCCCGTACCACCTGTGGTACCACTTGTGACGACGGCGCCATCATCGAGTAGCGGGGCTCAAGGAGTGGCCCAACCTTTGAACCCGGCTGAGGAGCAGGATATCGCCGACAAACTTGTCAAGTTTTGTCAGCGCGGACCGCCTAGGTTCTCGGGACGGGACATGCAGCCGTGGGAGGTTGGGACGTGGTTATCAGCGATGGAGAAGATTTTCAGGGATTTCTTCGTCGACCCGAGGTACAGAGTTCATATGGCGGTACATTGCCTAGATGGAGATGCAGATATTTGGTGGCAACGGGTGGAGCCACGGGAGTTTCAGATTTCTCGACAGTTACCCTGGTCCGAGTTTCGGCGGATGATATTGGATACCTATTTTTCGACAAGCGTGAAGAGAAAACTGGAGGATGATTTGAAGAACCTCCAGCAGGGCGATCGGCTGGTTCAGGCTTACCACCAGGAGTTCATGCAGTTGCTTAACTGCGTGCCCTTTGTCGCCCGTGATGGCCCACATCAGGTCGAGTTATTCGAGGCAGGCCTCCGCAGTGAGATTTATACCCTAGTGCATGCACAGTGACTCCAGACTCTTGAGGAGGCCGTCGAGCATGCCCAATGGGTGGAGAGAGGCGGCACGGTGGTGGCGAGGAGAGGCGGGATGGTCGCACAGAGTTCCGTTAGAAAACGACCAGTACCCGAGGATGAGGGACAGACTAGTTCGTGGAGACCGCCGCGGCCTCAGTTATCTAGCCGTGGGCGTGCGGAGCAGCGAGAGCCTAGTGGATCCCAGAGGCCATCGCGGCAGCAGCAGGGATCGCAGCAGCAGATACAGAGCCAGCAGTCGGCGGGACAGCCACGGCTTCGCGACAGAGATAGATGTATATTCTGTGGGGGATCTCACTTGTCGGACACCTGCGATTAGAGGTGGGGTCATTGTTATAAATGTGGACAATCGGGCCACATTCGAGCTTCGTGCCCCCTTTCGACTTCAGCGGCACCCTCATCAGCATCGGCTCCTTTTCCGCCTCAGCAGCAGCTGTCAGCTCAGCGGTTTTATGCTCCAGCGAGCGGATCACCTTCTTTTTACCCTGCGGATCACCAGCCGCCGGCTCAGAGCGGTCGGGCCTATGCCGCTCAGGTGGAGGACTTTGCAGCAGCCGACCTTGTGGTGACAGGTATTATTTTATTTATTGACCGGCATTAGGTTTTGCATTGTATTGCACTTGAGCATCATAGTCCTTTGTTAGGAGTGCATTTATTACCTTGCATGGGTTAGCGGGGGGGTAGGACGGTTATCTAGTGTTCGGGAGGTTCATATTTCTGATCTTTGACACGTGGGGGCGTGTTGTTGGTCCTGCCCGGTGCAGTTGAGTCCTCGGTAATACCAGTAGACCTGATGGTCTTAACCTAGTTGTGGGACTTGGTTTTGGTACTTAGGACGGCTCGGCCGGCTCGGTTTTCTTCTTTTCGCGGTGGTTGATTGTGCCGCGAGGACGGTCCTCTTGGGAGGGGTTAGGCCAGGTGTAGATTGTGTGCCGAGGATTACTTAGGGGCTATCTTTGCCTCTTTTGTTTCGACTTCGCGTGCGGGACGAGTGTTCCGCCGTGGGTGCGCAGCCTTCTTGGCTAGCGTGGTTGTGGTATACCCCGGGAGTGCGGTGGTACTCGGATTGAGCTTTTATGCCTTTGGACTTGGTGGTTAGATTACTGGGGGCCTAGGTGGAGCGGATGTTTTGCCGGTGTGTACTACTTGGTAGCTCTAGCGATTAGCCAGCTGTACTTGGTTGAGGTGGTGCGGTTTTCTGGAGTGCCCACCTCTATCTTGTTCTAGTTAGAGACCCGAGGATTGCATCGCGTCTCTAGAGGAGGTATTAGTCAGCCTTGGGAGCTTGAGTGGTGGATGGTTGGATATTTACCCCCCCTACTTGGTTGAGGTTCCGGGTTGAAGAATGACTTTAGTTTCGAGGACGAAACTTTCTTTTAGTGGGGGAGGATGTGGTGACCCAGATCTCTGCAGGGCTTCTACAGTGTGACCAGCAGCTTCTGGAGGCCTATGTAGCATATCGGAGGTGTTTATGCACAAATTGGACATATGTGGCAGACTTCGGGCTTAAATAGATCACGTGGGTGATTGGTGGACTCCGTTGGATCTTTAGAAGTGGTCTCGCGCGAAACGGATATCAAATTTAGAATGAGCGCGAAATTTGGATTAAAAATACCTTTCCGGATGCCTTCGGCAATTTTAGGAATGGAATTTGGCAAATCGGACACCGGATTTGGATTCAGCGCGGAAAAACGCTTGAAAACGGCTATTTATTTATATTTTTCGGAGTCCGGATGCCCAAAAACGAACCTCCGGAAGTTTTCTGCGCAAAATGGTGCATGGGGGGAGCTGTGGACCGGCCGGGGACACGTGGCGCCCTCTGATTGGGCCGGCACACGCCTCCCGATCCACGGAAAGGGCCGCCGGTGCATGGTGGACCGGGGGGCCACGTGGCGGCACGCGGTTGGCACGGTGCAGTGCGCGCGGCGCACGGGGGCAGGCGCGGGCAGCTCGGGCAGGCCGAGCAGGCGGGGGCGGAGGCGCGGTGCACGGTGGACCGGGGCGCGCCACGTGGCGGCACCGAATTGGCCGGCTCATGTGCGCGTGGTGCACGCAACACCGCGCGGCTGCGGCCGTACGTGCACGCGGGCGGCGCGTTGACCGACCGGCACCCGTGTTGGGCGGGCGGCGCCGCCCCACGTGGCGCCACGCCAGTGGTTGGCACCGCACGCCGTGCTGACCCGTGGGGGGGCCACGTGGCGCTTCCCCGCTGGGCCCGCACGGCTGCCGCCTGTTTGGCGGACACGTGGCGGGCCCTTGGGCGGGTCGGACGGCCGTGTGGTGTGCGGCCGGATCCTGTGCGCGTGCGGGCTGGGCCGGGCCGCACTGTGCGCGCCCGGAATTTGGCGGGCCGGGCCGCACTGTAGACGCCCGAAATCGGGATGGGCCGGACCGGGCGCCCGAAACCAGGGACATGGTGGGGATTTTTGCAAAAGATTTTTTGGGCCTATAAATACAGCCCACCTCTCTCTCTTCTCCTTCTTTTTCTGAAGCTTTGAGAGGGAATAAGAGGGAGGGACCTTTAGCAAAGTTGTTCCTCATTTTATTTTGAATCTCGTGGTGGATTTCCAGAATTTTTTTGGAAGCTCGACAACGGTGATCCGGATTTTATTGCGTGCCTCGTTTTTCCCCCAATCTTGGCCCATTATCGTCGCATCTCAGTCCGAGAAGCCCCCTGCACAGTACAGGAGTCCTATTTCGATGATTTCTTCGCCAGTGTGTTCCTAAGAGGTAGGGCTTCATTTTTCGTGTTGGTGATTTCTCTGGATTCTAAATTCTTGGCACGGTTCCTGAGGTGTTTTTGACCCCCCCTTTTGCTGTTTGGAATCTTTGGACAGCGGTGACTTCCATGATTTATATCTTGGCGTAGGAACGTCGGATCGAGGCGTTTAAAAAGTCGTTTTGGGCCTACTTTTCGCGAGGAACGCAACCGTGATTTTTCTGGGATTTTTGGAGCTCGGGACAGAGGACACCGTTTTCGGCAGACAGCGGTTTTAGAGGACAGCGGGCAGCGGGGAGTTTCTTCGGGTGTAGTGCACGCTTTTCGAGATGGGTGGTTGTTGCATACCTCTACTTTTGACTTGCTCACTAAGTTTATTAGAGAAGCCCTCTATTGGACATATAGATTGATTACCGTGCATGATTAAATGAGATAAACGTGAGCCTATCATTGAGACTAATATTGTGGACTTAGCATGTTGGGAATATTATTGGGATATTTTATTAGTGATAATTAACATGCCATGTTAGCACATAGATTTTATGAAAGTGGGTTAAACGGATTAATTATTGGGACATGATGACATATCTATGTGCGGGTACTACTTTGGTAAATTATGACGGATCAGGGATTATATGTATGTGTAGTTAGCTGATGTTTTTAGCATGATGGTTATATCTATGCGAATTGGTTATTCGATACACATGTGGAACTGTTATTTGATTCACTTTCTTTCATCTTGTCTGAGGGCTTTTGCATGCTTGTATGGACATCTAGATAGGCCACTATTTATTGCTACACTATCATATTGGGATTTGACTTAGGAGAAACCATGATTGTTTCCTTTCTCCTTCTCATTTAGACTTTGGAGTCTTGTTGCTCGGGTTCGAGCAGGGGTTCGGGATAGTGTAGCCGGGACCTTGGGGTCGGAGAAAGGTAGTATTTGATTATGGATTGTGGGGTATTACGGCGACCGCGGATATTGGGCGGTTGACCGTATGTGTACATATGCATCAGATTGGGGGTCGGGGTTTCTTTAGTAGAGGGTTTTGTTCCACTTGAGTATAGTTGTGATCCTGTCCTGCTTTTATGATACTTGTGACAGTGATTGGGTTATGTTATCACACCGGCGCGGCTTTACATGCCCGGTGATGACTTCCTTGTGTGGGTCGCTCCCCTCGAGTTCCCCTCCAGAGTGTCGGGGTCAGACAGGCATTTAGTTTTGCTATCACATCGGCGCGGCTTACTTGTGTCACGCCCCGGGGGCTCGAATCGCGCGGAAGAAGAGCCACCGATGCTCCTGATTCAGCCATATATTTTTTTTTGTAAACCAACGCTCCCCGGTGCGTGTCCAGACCCGCCGCATACACAAATTCACTCTGCAAATGGGCAGAGTCTCCTTTGTATATGCACGGCGTCTCACATACAAAATGTCTCACAAGGCGTAGCACATACAATCTCTAACCACCTCAGTTGGGGTCTCGTTCACATACAACCAAACAACTCACGTGATATTCTAATATTCACTTAGAACATAGAGGCCGATGTTTTGAAAGGATAAATAATCACAAGGTTTTGAAAACGGCATCCACACGATGCCATCGTTTTATGAAAGACCGTTTGAAAGCCACATAAATCCACAGGGGTTTGAAAACGGCACCCACCCGATGTCGATCTTTGTGAAAACAGTTCGCAAATACATAAGTCCCACAAGGTTTGTAAAAGTCGGTGCCCACACGACACCCACGTTTTAAAAGTAGTTTTCGCAAATGGTTTTCTTTGCTTTTCATTGTTTAAAACGTCCAAGTAAGAAAGAATGCAACAATCATTCGTTTATTCAAAAAGGGAAAAGGCAACATCCACTTCGACCCCACGGGGGTGTCGCAATCCACAACTAGCTAGCATGAGTAATAGAAGAAAAAGGAAAGGAAAGTCACTGTAACTGAAGTCACTAAAAGCCAGAACAGCACTCTCGCGGCCTCACCGGTGCCCTAGCACTCGCCCCTGGACGAACCTGTCACGGAGTGGGAAGTCAGTGACTAGAATAAACATAATGAGCAAGAAAGCTATAATAAAGCAAACCACTGTAACCAGAGCAACCGTCACCCCTCATACACCGTCAACAATGATCATGACCTGCACCAAACATAAATCGGGCACCCTTCCCGGACACCGCACCGGGCCCCTACCCCGGTGCCCCCTCTCTGCCGAGCACCTGCCTCGGCCACCGAGCACCAACCTCGGCGTCACCGCTCACACCCTCCACCCATGAGGGCCCCCATTCCTAACGCCACCGTCGCGTGGGGTACACGGGTCAACGTACCACTTTTTCGGAAAAGCACACCCTTGCGGTGGCCAAACCGCTGGTGTGCGTGTAACAAAACTTGAGCCTCAGATGATAAATCGAATGAAGTAAAAATCGGGGTCAGCATTGCTCATAAGGATAGCTAGAAGGGAAAACACCTTTGCTCATGGAGAATAACTTAAAGAGAAAACACCTTTGCTCACGAAGAGTAACTTAAAGAGAAAACACCTTTGTTCATGAGAATTAACTTAAAGAGAAAACACCTTTGCTCACGAAGAGTAACTTAAAGAGAAAACACCTTTGCTCATGAGAATTAACTTACGAGAAAACACCTTTGCTCATGTCCGCCCTTACACAATTAACCTTGGCGAAAGTACCCACCTTGTGTGTGTCGTCCGGTGTTCGGTACGTCCGTGATCGTGCGTCAGTCGCCAACAACGTCCTGCGCTCCTGAAGGAACATGGGCAAGTCAAGACTAAGGATCCAAAACTCACACCGACTCCCAACAACGTGCGGCGGAGTTCCCCGCACGGCACCGGCCCGTGCGGCGCACACTCCGCCTGCGCACAGCCCCGCGCGGCACCAGCCCGCGCGGGCGCCCCTCCTGCGGGCGGCCCCGCGCGGCCGAGCACCGCGCGGGCGCGCTGCCCGCGGTGCGGGACGACCCCGCGCGGCACCAGCCCGCGCGGGCGCCCCTCCTGCGGGCGGCCCCGCGCGGCCGAGCGCCGCGCGGGCGCGCTGCCCGCGGTGCGGGGCGCCGCGCGGGCGCGCTGCCCGCGGTGCGGGGCGAGCCCGTGCGGCACCAGCCCGCACGGGCGCCCCTCCTGCGGGCGGCCCCGCGCGGCCGAGCGCCGCGCGGGCGTGCTGCCCGCGGTGCGGGGCGACCCCGCGCGGCACCAGCCGCGCGGGCGCCCCACCTGCGGGCGGCCCCGCGCTGCCAAGCGCCACGCGGGTGCGTTGCCCGCGGTGCGGGGGCGGCCCCGCGCGGCCCTAGCCCGCGCGGCCGCCCCGCCTGTGGGCGGCCCCGCGCGGCCAAGCGCCGCGCGGTGCTCGCCTGCGGGTGGTGCCCGCGCGACGCCCCTGCCGCGCGGCGCCCCGCCCGTGGCCGGCCCGGCGGCGGCGGCGGCGCTCCCCGCGAAAACTCCACCCCGAAACGCCTAACCAAAACCTAATGGAAAAACTCACCTTCGATCTGCCGGAAAAGAGAAGAAGAGGATCGTCCTATCGTTGCCCGGGTTATCCCGCGAGCAAGAAACCTCCGTCCTTCTCCCGTAAGCCCCGCCGTCGGTCGTAACAAGAGCGGAAAAAGGTTGGGTCCCCGTCTTTTTTCTATTTCCCTCTCGTAGTGTCTCTTAAAAAGAGAAACCCTAGCCGCCGAACGAAGGTACCTAAGCGGGAAGCCCTAAAACCCTAGGTTCCTCAAAGGAAAAATAAATAAATATTAGGAACCGATCCGGCGGCTAGAATTACCCCGAGAAACATGCCGATCGTCCGCACGGATCCCGGGGCGCACAAGGGGGGTCTGAACTTCAGAATTTTATTCTGGGAGAACCGGGAGTCGGAATCTGAAACCGATCGCGTCCCCGTTCTCCATTTCGCGAACCCTTCCGCCTAAAAATGTCCGCAAGCCCCGACGGACTTTCCGGAAAAACACCAAAAATTGTCCCACAGTCGGCAGTCGTAAGAAAAAGGGGTAACGGGAAGGGTCACGGAAAAGCCAGGTCTTACACCACTCACCAATAAAAACAAGTTTCGTCCCCGAAACTTAACTCCCGCCTGCGGCGAAGGGGTCCGGGTAGCACTCCCTCATCTTTGATTCGGGTTCCCATGTTGTCTCACGCTCTTCCTGATTGCTCCCAAGCACCTTTACGTAGGCAAATGTCCGACTTCGTAGCTTTTCAGTCCTCCCGCGCTAGGGTCCGCACCGGCTCTTCCTCGTAGTACAGGTTTTCTTTGAACTCGATTGTAGAGACGTCAAGTACTCGCGACGGATTGGGGGATACCTCCGAAGCATGGATGCGCGGACACGACAGAACTCGGTCGAGATTCGGTGGTAGGGCGAGGCGATGGGCCACGGGGCTGACGCACTCCAGAATCTCGAAAGGTCCTACGTACCGTGGGCTCAACTTGTCTCTCAACCCGAACCGTTTCACCCTTGATCGTCCCAACATATCGGGGATCTACACTCTAAGACTAAGGATCCGAAACTCACACCGACTCCCAACAACGTGCGGCGGAGTTCCCCGCACGGCACCGGCCCGTGCGGCGCACACTCCACCTGGGCACAGCCCCGCGCGGCACCAGCCCGCGCGGGCGCCCCTCCTGCGGGCGGCCCCGCGCGGCCGAGCGCCGCGCGGGCGCGCTGCCCGCGGAGCGGGGCGACCCCGCGCGGCACCAGCCCGCGCGGGCGCCCCTCCTGCGGGCGGCCCCGCGCGGCCGAGCACCGCGCGGGCGCGATGCCCGCGGTGCGGGGCGACCCCGCGCGGCACCAGCCCGCGCGGGCGCCCCTCCTGCGGGCGGCCCCGCGCGGCTGAGCGCCGCGCGGGCGCGCTGCCCGCGGTGCGGGGCGACCCCGCGCGGCACCAGCCCGCGCGGGCGCCCCTCCTGCGGCGGCCCCGCGCGGCCGAGTGCCGCGCGGGCGCACCGCCCGCGGTGCGGGGCGACCCCGCGCGGCACCAGCCCGCGCGGGCGCCCCTCCTGCGGGCGGCCCCGCGCGGCCAAGCGCCGCATGGGCGCGCCGCCCGCGGTGCGGGGCGACCCCACGCGGCACCAGCCGCGCGGGCGCCCCACCTATGGGCGGCCCCGCGCGGCCAAGCGCCGCGCGGGTGCGTTGCCCGCGGTGCGGGGGCGGCCCCGCGCGGCCCTAGCCCGCGCGGCCGCCCCGCCTGCGGGCGGCCCCGCGCGGCCAAGCACCGCGCGGTGCTCGCCTGCAGGTGGTGCCCGCGCGACGCCCCTGCCGCGCGGCGCCCCGCCCGCCGGCCCGGTGGCGGCGGCGGCGCTCCCCGCGAAAACTCCACCCCGAAACGCCTGACCAAAACCTAATGGAAAAACTCACCTTCGATCCGCCGGAAAAGAGAAGATGAGGATCGTCCTATCATTGCCCGGTTGATCCCGCGAGCAAGAAACCTCCGTCCTTCTCCCGTAAGCCCCGCCGTCGGTCGTAACAAGAGCGGAAAAAGGTTGGGTCCCCGTCTTTTTTCTATTTCCCTCTCGTAGTGTCTCTTAAAAAGAGAAACCCTAGCCGCCGAACGAAGGTACGTAAGCGGGAAGCCCTAAAACCCTAGGTTCCTCAAAGGAAAAATAAATAAATATTAGGAACCGATCCGGCGGCTAGAATTACCCCGAGAAACGTGCCGATCGTCCGCACGGATCCCGGGGCGCCCAAGGGGGGTCCGAACTTCAGAATTTTATTCTGGGAGAACCGGGAGTCGGAATCTGAAACCGATCGCGTCCCCGTTCTCCATTTCGCGAACCCTTCCGCCTAAAAATGTCCGTGAGCCCCGACGGACTTTCCGGAAAAACACCAAAAATTGTCCCACAGTCGGCAGTCGTAAGAAAAAGGGGTAACGGGAAGGGTCACGGAAAAGCCAGGTCTTACAACTTGCCCGATGATGAGGGCGGCAGCAGGAGTCTTTGCTATCACATCGGCGCGGCTGATTTGCCCGATGATGAGGGCGACACAGATTGGGTTCATTTGGGTCCTTTGGTTGTTGATGCGTACGGTTACTCCATTTTTTGGATTACTGTTAGAGGCATAGTAGTGGTAGTTTCCCCTTTTTAGTAGTTTCATTACTTACCACTCTTCTTTCTCTTTTTGCCTCTGGTAGACCTAGTGGGCACGTCAGAGTTTGAGGCTTTACCCACTAGGGGGAGGCTACTACTGGTTTACTAGTAGTTCTCACCCCCATTCTTCTTTTTCTTTTCTTCTCCTTTGTTTTGTAGAGCCTTCTGCGGGTGCTGCTGGACGTATAGCGGCGGGTCGAGGAGAGAGGACGGTTGAGTAGCTAGACAGTGGGGCTGACAGTGAGTTAGCTAGACTTGTACCTTTTATGTATCTTATCTCAGACAGTTGTACTTGTACTTTTGGGGTTTGGTTTTAGCCAGCTAGTTGTATATTTGTGGTGAGCTGGGAGAGGGACTTGTACTTTATTTTACAGTCATTTCGTATTTTTTTTACTTCCAGTTCAGTCTGAAATGTAGTATATTCAGTTTAGCTCTATTTTTATTGCTCTATTATTGTATCTCTTATATCTGAGCAGGTTACCAGCGCTTCGTGTTCGCGGAAAATTCCGTGTGCACGACGGATCTGTAGACGGCCCCGGGTTCTGGTTTACACCCGGGGCGTGACAATTTTGTCACGCCCCGGGGTTGAAACTGCGACCCGGGCTCGCTAACAGATCCGCCGCCCATGCGGTGAACCCCGTATAGACGAAGCGTCTAACCTGCATAAGAGATACTATACTAAACAGATATCAGAGCTGAAAATAAACTACTATAAATAGAATAAATACAACTCCAAGTCCTCACCACAAGTACAAAAGTCGCTCAACTCTGATATAAAAGTACAACTCTATACCTCACTACAAGGTCTCTCAACAACAAGTAACTCTCAAAATGTAAAAAGTGGGTACATCTACTCTCTGGACGACGACGTCTGGTAGGGAACTAGCTCGCGACTCCCTTACCTCGCTCTGAAGAAACAGCAGCTGGAATAGCAGGAACAGGAGTAGAAGTCCCTGGGGAAAAATACACCACGACGGGTGTGAGAACTACATCCCACAGTAGTTCTCAATGGGTGCCGTCAACAAGCCCAACGGTCTGCCCACTAAGTCTACTAGAGGCATAAGGTAATAAATGAAATACTGAAAGAAGAGCTGGAAAAGAATATCTCTACAGCTACTATGCCCCTATCTAGATGCTCAACAAGTGAAACAGATGGAAAACATGATGCATCTACTAACTCTCAGGTGTAGTAACCCAATCTAATAATGACTGCCACACAGGGTCCAGTCAAACCAGCGACCACCTACTGCCGCACATCCTCAACAGGACGGGTCTACCGTAGGGTGTCCGTGACTGCCACATCTGGGCCAGCCAGAGGGACGGCGTCGACAAGTCACGATAGAAGAACTCAATCTCACGCCGGTTACAACAACCCGGTCTAAAGCTCAATCTCAACGCCGGTTACAACTACCCGGTCTAAAGCTCAATCTCGACGCCGGTTACAACAACCCGGTCTCGCCTACTCCGGAGTGGCACCCGAGGGGAGCGACCCGCTCGAGTCAAAAGTAACCCATGTCCAACAGCTCTGTGAAGTATCTCAGCCAATGAGGCAAAAGTCGACACAATGCTCAAAGTGGAGACTCACTCAATCCACAATGCAAAACCCTGCCCCAACTGATGTATATCACTAATCGGTCAAACCGCCCACAGTTCGCGGTTACCAAAATAATAACCCGAGTCGATAATCTGGTGCAATCCCACCCGACTCAACCATATAGCTATACTATCCCCCATCCCTGCTCTCTATCCTGAGCAACAAGGGACACTCGACAGTCGGGACCGCTGTCAACCCAACGGCTCCCTGAAACAGGCATCACTGACAGGATATATAACTCCACAACAGACACAATAAAGGGTCCGGAAACTCCGAATGACTAGAACCTACAACCCTAATCAAACAAGAACAGGCTCTAGGCATAGCCTCTCGTTGTTCTCGTCCCAAAGGAAAAATGCAGACCTTGGAACCCAGACCACTCGAATCATCTCGGGTGGTTAAATTTATCGGAAAAGGGTGATATTTCTGATTGAAAGCCATTTGATCTGAAAGAAATCCATATTTAATAATTTTTAGTTCTTTTTAGGAAAACAATTGAAAACAAGCTTTATATCCAAGCCTCGTAGAGCTAATGCCTTTGTCCAATCAAACAAGAACAGACTCGGCGACTCCACGATGCTCGGAAGAAAACATTGGTTGACTAAAATCATATGTGTGTCCAAAAATAGTTCTGGGTTCAAGGTCCTGCTATCACTGGTACAAAGCTGCCACTGACATAGTGGCGACAAATAAACAAGAAACCAAAACATCTCGGGACCGCCGTCTACCAACGGCTCCCGCCACAGATGAACGATCAACTATATCTACCAGACTCCACTCTGCTCCCAAGCACGAGTGTAAAATGCATCCCACACTAAAAGAAACCTGACCACTCGGCCCACTACCCGGGCGAGTAAAACACTATGTCCAGGAAAGAAAAGAAGTGTGGATGTCTAAAGCAGTATGAACCTAGCCCAAGTTGAAGTTTTCTACAGTCTGGCTGCACATGCTGCATATGACGGGGGTGCTAGGTCAAATTCCAAGATAATAATAACAATTTTACAGAGTAGGAATAAGAGATCGCATGATCATCATATAACTCTAGAATCAACAGCTATCACATTCTAGCATGCTACATAGGAATATCACTATTATGCATGGTCCTACTATAGCAGATTTAATGCACATTCCATCATTCTTGGAGACAGGGCCACCCACCTGAAGGTGCACAACTGTCCGGGGTCGTACAGCTAAGAAAGCCCCAAAACAGATATACGAGCACAATCACCAAGCCAACAGTACCAAAGTAGTGTTCAAAGCATCCTGGGCACATAATAGATCCAAGAATTACACTTAATTCCCCAAAAATTCACATATTAAAAATCTGTGAGGAACAGTCCTCTTTCTGCGAAATTTTCACCTGTAAAACAGCCTCAAAAAATTCCAGTAAAAATATGACGGCGATCCTCGCGAAGTGTAGATGTCGATAGAGCCTTGAAACGTCGAATTCCGATGTCCGGATGTGGAGATAAAAATCCGCGAAGGCCTTGCTGTCCAGAAACCTCACCAGCACAAAAGGGGATCAGTAAAGCCTCGAAAACCGTGCCAAAAACCCAAATCTAGATGAAATACTCAACACAAAAGTCGAAGATATACCTCTCGTGAATCCAACGCCGCAAAAATCGTCCAAAAATACAGTCAGGGTAGCTCTATAGACCTTTCAGACTGAAGTGCGACGGAAACAGGCCTCCAACAGAAAATCGTCGCACTGCGCTCCGATGCCGAAGTCGTCGACGCCGCGGCTTCCAAAAAATACGGGCCTCTGCCAGAAGATGTGCAACACGAAGATCTACAACTTTCCTAAATGGGCCATGGGCAGGGGAGCTCGGGGAAGGGGGCAAAACTCCCTCACAAGACAGCTATTTATAGGCCCAGCCCGAAAATCCGCACTTTGGACTTTTGGCCCAAAGATTCGGGCGCCCGGTACTTCCGGGCCAGTAACGGGCCCGGCCCGTTACTGTTCACGCCCGGAAAAACCCCAAGCCGCCACGTGTACACCCAAACAGCAAACAGCTGTTTGGGCCAACGGCCATGCGCCACGTGGCCGAATCCCGCGACGACACGTGGCGCCCACGCCGGGAGCCTCGGGTCAACGCGCCCACGCCGCGCCCCACGTGCGCCCACGCGCGCCTGTCGGGCACGCGGCCCGAGGTACCAGCTCCCCACCCGTGGACCGTGCGCACAATGCCCAACCAACCACCAAGCGACACGTGGCCAGCCCTCGGTCCACCGTACACCCCGCCAAACCCGTGGACCGCGCCCACTGCGCCCGCCAACCGGGAGGTGCCACGTGGCGAGCGCCCGGGTGCACGCCTCCGCCGTGGACCGTGCGCCTCCGCCGCCGCCAACCGCCGCGCTCCGCCGCCCGCCGCCGCCGCCGGCGCCTCTCCGGCCGCCGGAACAGTACCAAAACCTCGAAATGCGTGTTTTCGCATCCGGACTCCGAAAAATACAAGTAAATAGTCCATCTTGACCGTTTTCGCGTGCTGAATCTAAATCCGAAGTCCGATTGGCCAAATTCCAGTTCTAAAATTTTTCGAAAATTCCCGGAAAAGTAAACTTCATCCATTTTTCGTACCGGGTCCATTTCTTGATTCCAAAACGCGCGCAGAAACCTCAATCACCCACAATGGGCCTCCAGCAAGCAATCATGCTCCCATTTACACCAGGAATCCAAATTCCGGGGCCTGACACCCGCACAAACACTCCCAGAAGCTACTATTCCATCCATAACTCTTAAGTGGGGATTCGGGTCCTCACAAATTTAACTCAAATTGAAGTTAAAGTGGTTGTCCATTTGCCCAGACATCCTATGACCCACTCTAGGGTTATATTTGTTTAACTCTTTAGCTTCCTTTTAACTTTATCTCTTTCATTAGTTTATCTCTTATCCTAGGTCTCGCCAAAAGGATAACTAGAGAGTCTCTTGGACTCTTAAATATTTCTCTTCCATTTATTTAACTCAAATTGAAGTTAAAGTGGTTGTCCATTTGCCCAGACATCCTATGACCCACTCTAGGGTTATATTTGTTTAACTCTTTAACCTTGTGATCACAATACTCTTTTCCCTATTCCACGTTGAACCTGGAGTTACATTAACTCTTTTTTTCCTGTTCCACTTTTAACTTAGAGTTACCTTGACTCTAATTCATTACTTGAGAGTAAGACTCCACTAGTTCATCTTAGGTTTCCTTTACCTAAGTTCTATATCATGCTTAACCTAGAATTCACCGACTCTATGTTAAATACTCTATTCTCAACCTTAGGTTATCCCCTAAGACAATGTCACTCGTTCATCTAGGTTTAACTCCTAGGATATCATGCCACTCGTTAAACCCCTAATCTAGGTTTTCTCCTAGGTCTTACTACCAAACCTGCTCTTTTCCCTTATGCTTTTACATAGTTCCTAGGGTTACACCCTAACATGATCATAATCATAAAATAATTAGTCACTTTTACGCATGCAATTATTATCCATATTCTGGGTAAATCACAAATATCACTTTTCATC
This sequence comes from Tillandsia leiboldiana, assembly GCA_029204045.2. NCBI lineage: Eukaryota > Viridiplantae > Streptophyta > Magnoliopsida > Poales > Bromeliaceae > Tillandsia > Tillandsia leiboldiana. Next base: position 13,998,786 of record CM055066.1, read on the forward strand.
TGTATTCATCTATACATGCAAAAATGTCACCTATGTTAGGTTAATCAAAAAAAACGGCACTTATCCTCTAAGTCCTTTTACACATGCAAATTTATCATCTATTTAGATAAATCAAATATTATATTTTTTCCTCTAAATCCCTTTACACATGTAAATTTATCAACTATTTAGATAAGTCAAAAATTACATTTTTCCTTTTACACATGCAAATTTATCAACTATTTAGATAAGTCACAAAAATTGTATTTTTTCTCTAAGTCCTTTTAAACATGCAAATTAATCATCTATTTTGACAAATCAAAATTTACACTCTTCCTCTAGGTCCACTGACACATGCAAATTTATCATCTCTTTTCGGCAACTAAAGGTTGCACCTTTCATCTGTGTTCATCTACACATGCGAATTTATCCCCTATTTTGGGTAAATCATAAATATCACTTTTCTCTAAGTTCCTTTACACATGCACATTTATCATCTATTTTTGGCAACTAAAAGTTATACTTTTCATCTGTATTCATCTACACATAAAAATTTATCCCCTATTTTGGGTAAATCACAAAATTTGTACTTTCCTCTAAATCCATTTACACATACAAATATGCAAACTATTTTTCCCTCATTCAAAATCACATTTATCACACATTAAAATATTACTCTACACTAGCATGCTTACTATAATGCTTATAAAATCAATGCAGAGGAAAAATGGGAGAGGTCACCCATTTTCGGCAAAATCCCCCATCTTGTGTCGCCCCTAATTGCTTGTAGACACTTGCAATTGAGCTTCGCATGATTTCTCTTGTCTCCTTGAGCTTGCAAGCAAAACGATGCACGTTCTTCGAGGTGCACGCAAAACGGTGCACGTTCTTCGAGATTGCACGCAAAATAGTGCACGCCGAAACGCCCGGAGGTACTTCGCGCAGCAAAACGGCACAATCAATGGTGTTCCTAACAGGTTAAAAGGGGATGGGGTTCAAATCCCAAAATAAAAAGGGGAAAATCTTAAAACTGTGCCGAAAAATACCGCAAAATAACAAACGGAACCTACCTCAACATTGTCGTGCCATCCAACGTGCGTATGTGCATCCATCCGGCTTCTTGGAACACCTTGCGCGCGCTCCACGGGGTCACCGGTGCGCTCACGTCACCCCAAAACCCGTCCCACGAAATCCCCCTTCCCTTCCCTAAGCCTCTCGGTTCGAGCAAAAAGGAGAAAAGAGGAGAAATGGGGCATTCCGGGCTTTTATAGCTGAAATCCCTACATTCGGGCGCCTGATTCGGGCGCCCGAAATTGATTCGGGCTGCTACAGTTACCCGCATCCGCGCATCGCGCGTCAATGCAGCGCCTGCGACGCGTCGCGTCGCACGGCGCGGCCAATGGGCGCCCGACACGTGGCACCCCATACCCCCGCGTGTCAACGCGGCAGCAGCGACGCGTCGCCTTACGCGTCGCGTCACGCTGACCGGCCAATGGGGGCCCGCCATGTCACGCCCCGGGTAGAAACCAGAACCCGGGCTCGCCAACAGATCCGCCGTGCACACAAAATTTCCCATGTACACGAAGCGTCGGTAACCTGCTCAGATATAAGATGTACAATAAAAGAGCATAATACAGAGCTGAACTAAAACGAACTACATAATATCTCAGACTGGAAATAAAAATAAAGCTGTAATAGATACAATAAACTCCCAGCTCACAAAAATAATACACCCAGCTGGCCAAAGCCAGACCCCAAAATAAAAGTAAACTACTACAGTCTGAGTAAAATGGGTACAATATCTGTCTAACAGTAGCTCATAGCCTCACAAGAGATCTATCTACTCAGCGATCCTCTTACCTCGATCAGCTGACGATGGCCCAGCAGCTCCCGCAGAAGACTCTGCAAAACAGAGGAAAGAAAGAGAGGAAAACAACAATGGGGGTGAGAACCACTAGTAAACCAGTAACCTCCCCCTGTGGGTAAAGCCTCAAACTCCGACGTACCCACTAAGTCTACCAGAGGCAAGGAAAAAGGTGAAGTGGTAAGGTAAATGAGCAGCTGAAATAGGAAAACTACCACTAGTATGCCTCTAAATGCAATACCAAAAGGAATGACTGTATGTATGCATCAGAATACAGTATTTGTCCAAATAAACCCAATCTAGTCACCAGTCAAAACTGGTACTGCCTGCTCAAACTATCTCAAGAACTCAGTAGGGGACCAGCACACATGGCTCGTAATCCCAATAAGTAATAGACCAGCACACATGGCTCGGTCATAAGCCTACATCCGGAGTGGCACTCGAGGGGAGCGACCCACACGAGTAAAGTAACCAATGTCTCACAAATATCACAATATAGCAGGACTGGATCATGACTATGCTCAAGTGGGAAAATCCATCCACTACGAAAACCCAATCTTAATCTGATGCAAAGATAAACATCCGGTCAACTGCCTAATGTCCGCGGTTACCGCAATACCCCACAAGTCCACAATCTGATAAAATAACCAACATCTGGTCATCCGCCTAATATCCGCGGTTACCACAATGCCCCACAATCCATATGCGGTTGACCGTATGTATGCATCAGAACATAGTATCTGTCCAAATAAACCCAATCTAGCCACCAGTAAAAACTGGTACTGCCTTAACAAACTGTCAAAGATCAGCACACATGGCTCGAAATCCCAATAAGTAATAGACCAGCACACATGGCTCGGTCATAAGCCTACATCCGGAGTGGCACTCGAGGGGAGCGACCCACACGAGTAAAGTAACCAATATCTCACAAGTATCACAATATAGCAGGATTGGATCATGACTATGCTCAAGTGGGAAAAATCCATCCACTAAAGAAACCCCGATCCCCCAATCTGATGCAAAAGTAAACATCCAACCCCGATCCCCCAATCTAATGCAAAAGTAAACATCCGGCTAACCGCCCAAGATCCGCGGTTGCCGCAATATCCCACAAGTCCAAAATCAAGTACAACCTGTCCTAGACTCCAAAGTCCCGACTACACTATCCCAAACCCCTGCTCGAACTCGAGCAACATGAATCAAAAGTCTAAATAAAAAGGAGAAAAGAAAAAATCATGGTTTCTCCTAAGTCAAATCCCAACATGATAGTGTAGCAATAAACAGTGGCCTATCTAGATGTCCGTACAAGCATGCAAATGTCCTCATGAAAGATAAATGAAAATATATCACAAGTAACTCCACAAAGATATAACCATCGTGCCAAAATCACTAACCGACTACGCATGTCTATAATCCCTGATCCATAATAAATCATCAAAGTAGTACCCGCATATAAATATGTCATCCTGTTCCATTTAATCAACTTTCATATAAGTCCATGTGCTAACATGGCATGCTAACATATATCAATCCCACAAAAATAGGCCAATGATTAATCAGGATAATTTATTTAAGCATGCTTTCCAATGGGGTGCCAAATAAATTAGGGGTCTCTCTAATAGTCCTAGTAAGTAAATCGCGGTAAGAGGTAAGCAACAACCACCCACCTGGCACGCAAATCCACACCCACAAAGGCTCCTCGCTGTCCACAGTCCTCTAACTCCGCAACCCGCCGAAAACAGTGCACAACTGTACAGAACAACGCACCCGGTGTAAACACAAATCCCAAAATACAGCTTTTGCTGTTTTTCCAAACATCACGAAAAAGAGGAGTTTTCACCTCTGTACAGTGCTCTGAAAAATCCATAAAAAGTACAGTTGTGTTCCTTACGACGAGTAGATCAAAAAAGAGTACTTATATGCCTTGATCCGATGCTCCTAGGACAAGATATAAATCGAACAAGCCGGTGCTATCCCAAAAACATCACAGCAAAAAGGGGGTCAAAAGTGCCTAGGGAACCATGCCAAAAGTGCGAAACGGGGCGAAGTGATCAACACAAAAATCGAAGCCTTACCTCTAAGGAACACGCTGTCGTAGAAATCGCCCAAAAATTCCTCCTGGTTTGCGCACAGGAAATTCCCGACTGAAATGCGACGAAAACGGGCCGAAATGGAGAAAAGTCGAGGAGCACTGTAAAATCAAGATCGCCGCTGTCGAGCCTCCAAAAATCCTGGGGATCCACCACGAGATCAAGAACAACTAGAGGAACAACTTTTATATAGAGCACTCCCTCCCATTTTCTCTCTAAGCTTCAGAAAAAGGAGAGAAAAAGAGAGAGGTGGAGGTATTTATAGGCCCAAAACAACAATTGGAGAAATTCCAATTGTGTCCCAGAAACCGGGCGCCCGAATCATTCGGGCCCGCACAGTGAGGACCAAGACCCGGCCCAGCCCGTGCCCGGAAAATCCCGGGCGCGACATGTGTCCGCCAAACAGCGGACACCGGCGCCCGCGAATCGGGCGCCGCCGCGTGTTCCTGCCCAAACACCGCACCAGCGGCGCCCGCCAATGGCGGGGCGCCGCGTGGCGCACGTGGGCGGCACCTCGCCCGCCATGCGGGCGGCGCCCGCCAACCAGCGGCCGACACGCCGCGTGTCCCGCGCCCGCGTGCGTACGGCGTCGACGCCGCGGCATCGCGTGCTCCACGCGCTCGTGAGCCCGCGAATCCGGGGCCGCCACGTGGCGCGCCCCAGTCCATACGCCGAGCCGCTCGGCTCCGTGGACCGCGCAGCGCGAGCCCACCAATGGGAAGCCGCCACGTGTCCCACCGCTGGTCCACTACACCAGCGTGCGCCCTCCGTGGACCGTGAAGCGTGAGCCGGCCAATAACAGGCCGCCACGTGGCATCCCCGCCGGTCCACGGCTCCCCCGTGCACCAAAACACTGTAAACTTTCGGAGGTCCGTTTTTGGGTGTCCGGACTCCGAAAAATATAAGTAAATAGCCGTTTTCAAGCGTTTTTCCACGCTGAATCCAAATACGGCCTCCGATTAGCCTAGATCCATTCCAAAATTTCAGCAAAAGCCGTCGGAAGCCAGGCTTGATCCCAAATCCTCATTGGGTCCGTCCAACGTGTCCATTTGACATGTCACGGCCCGACACACCAATCCTAGGTGTTCTAACATCACGGATCACAGAAAAACAGCACGGGAACCTGGGCCACTACACGCCATGTGCCCCCCCCCCCCCCTCTGACACCGCGCCAGAGGCCGCGCGCTTGACGCCGTGGCCAATGGGGCGCCGCCACGTGGCTCGCCCCCACCTGCCCCCTGCGTCTCGAGCCGCGCTATGCCTCAGGATTTGTGCCCGCATGGGGATTTGTGCCTGCTGCCTCAGGATCCATGCCCGCGGCCTCGGGATCCATGCCCGTTGCCTCGGGATCCGTGCTCGCTGCCTCCGGATCCGTGCCGCTGTCTCGGGATTTGTGCCATCTCGGGATTCGGGCGCAGCTATAGTGTAAACCGGACGCTACCTAAGCCCGAACCGGGCTACTCCAGTAACTGGTTCGCTACAGTGTAGCCCGGTTCTCTACAGTGCAAAAAAGCCCGGTCGGCTACAGTGATTCGGGTGTCGCTACAGGAACATTCGGGCGCCCGAATGTACGGCCCAATTCCGGTTTTTGCCCGTTTCGCCCGTTTTCGCCCAAATTTGACAGGCAGGCTCAACTCAACTTAATTTATCATGGGATATTTTAAATTTTCAGTTTTGACCATTTATGGGTCACCAAAAGTCTCGCTGTATTTATAATTGCTGGCAGACCCCGTTCTCATTGCTCGGATATCCGATCGATGCGAAACTTTTACTGTGGCCTTAAAACATAATTACGGACCTCTGCAATTTTTCTCAGAATTTTCTGACACTGTAAATTTTCTGCTAAAATCTGAGCCCACTTTCTCATATAAAATTTCAAACCCCCCATTTTTATTCCGATTTCGACCCAATTCACTTCCAAATTATTCTTTACTTCCCTAGGTTCAATAAAAATAGTATCTCATACCATTTTTAATTATATTTATTTATATATCAAAAATCTGGTACATTACATATTACACAATATATTTATGCATCGAGAAAATAACTAACTTAATTTCTTTATTCCCGAGGTACTACTTTTTCAGTTTCTCTTCTATTTCCTCTAAACTACACTTCAAAAAATAAGAAATACCCAAAAACCCTCATCTTCCAAATTTTTTTTTTTCGATAATTCAATAAATTTTATTCTTAAAAAAAAAACAACATATTAAAACTAATTTTTATCACAAAAAATCGAGTTGAGGGACTATAGGGGGTTACCGACTTGCCCGGTTCTGAAATATTGGTTACAGATCATTACAGCATATAATAAAGTTAACATATGTAAAATTACTCACAAAGAATTCAGCATTATAGGGGTTAATCTCACAAAGAGTTCAGCATTGCAGGAGAAGATCATTATAGCATATAGTAAAACTAGTATATAGAAGATTACTCACAAAGATTTATTCACAGATTACCCACTTCTAATTGAATTCTTTCATAGGTTTAATACTTCATTCTATTCTTTTCAGAAAAGAGAAATCAATTCCATAGGAATATATTTACATTTGTCACTAAATTGATTGTATCAAATCTGAACTCAAAGCCAAATAACATCTTTTATGGAGATTACATATTGCTGGTTCACTACGTAGTGATCTAGAGATTCAAAATAATATCAATTTATATACTTATAAATTATATACTTTTACAAATGAATTATAAATCAACACTCTTAAGCAGAGGAAAAAAACCCAAAAAAAAAAAGAAACTTTGAGATCCAGAGCACATTTGAATCCAAAACATAAAATAAATAAATATAAAATAAAATAAAAGCAAACACATGTGATTTCCACGCCGCCTCCGCCACTTTCCTCTAACGCCCCCTGCTCGCATCATGCTGCAACGGGTAAAAGTATAAGTTAGAGAGCTCGATAGAATGTCACGCCCCGCGGTCGAAACTGCGACCTGGGCTCGTCAACAGATCCGCCGTCTGTACGGGAATCCCCGCACAGACGAAGCATCTACCCTGCAAGTCAGTACTATAGCTAAACATGTATCAGAGCTAAAAGATAAATAACTGGCTACAGAAATCAAATACTGAACATCTGAATAAAACATAAATCCCAAAATACAAAATAGTATAAGGTCATACAGACTGTCCAGTACAAAAGTGGAAACTCAAAAAGGAGTACAGGGTACCTCTACACCTAACTCTCAAAATAAAACGGGTAAGGATCTACTCAGCCACGCCCTTACCTCGATCCGCTGTCCCTGCGCGAGCAGAAGTCGGAACAGCTACCTCCGGAAAACCTGTCACCACAGCTGGTGTGAGACCTACTGCATAAGGTAGCTCTCAGTGGGTACCGGCACCAATATCCACGGTATGCCCACAAAGTCTACTAAAGGTAAAACAGATAGGTAATAGATAAATAATAAGCTGAAAAGAAACTACAGCTAATATGCCTCATGTGTCATGCTCAAAGGAAAACTCGACTAAGAACATGCAATGCATCTCCTCGCTCACAACAACTCGATCTCAGTGACTGCAAAAATCTGGTCCAGTCAAGCCTGCGCCCCCTAGTGTATCAACTAGGGTCCCTCGTGTATCAATGTAGGGTGTCCAATCGGACTATCATGTACCACGCACAGCAGCCTCATCAGGCGCATCATCATCACATCCGGAGCGGCAACTCGAGGGGAGCGACCCCACCGAGGAACAAGCGTGTCTCATCTGGAGTAAATAAGCGGCATCTGCAGGCTAAATCCTCGATCAAACAGATCGGAAACTCATATGTCCCAAAATCCCACAATCATGTCTAGGTCGGAGAACCCTCCACGACTCAATCTGATAAAGCCCATGAAACCCCCAAGACACTAGAAACTCTCCACGGAGTCAAGTAAAAATCCACTCGGCCCCCAGGCACGAGGGTAGATGCACCCTGAACCCACCCAACCCCTCTGGGCGATCTAATAAATTAAAAGAATATTTTTAAGGTCAATTTTCCATTGAAACCAGTTCGGCGATTTTAAAATTGGTTCAGATGCAGATAAAATATCAACTAACTATACCGGCTAGTGTCATATGATGTCCAAAGTCCAATAAAAATAATTAGGGGTACATGTTATTATTCTACAATAAACCAGGCAACTATCAGATTTTTACTTAAATAGAAAATACATGCTGAACATACGAAAATGCATACAGAAGCATTAGGGGCATTCCACAAAATTTGGAAAACTTTCAACCCATCTGAAACGCTTTCCGCAGGCAAACGAGAAGTCGGTGTAGTGCGGCTCACTCACAGGAGAAAATCTACAGAAGCTGCTACAAATCCACATGGCCTTCTAAAAAAAATACAGCACTAATAAGTGATCTCAGTCCACACATAAACATACGCCCACATACACACAAACCCAACTCCAACTGTATACAAGAATACCCACAGCACACTCCAAATACACATATACCCACTCACACACTCTACAGCACCAACTCCATGCTGTGGACAGAGCAACCCAAGCTCGAAGCCCCGAACCAAGCCACAGTCAAAGACACAGCCTCAAGCTAGTCCCCCAATCGTCCGCGCTACAAATGCTAACTGCGCACACAACCCTAGCTCCCCGCGGCTCCGCACAGCACCTCGGCAACAAACCACCTCTACTACACGCCGCATTGAGAGAGAAAAGGAAGAAAAACCAAGAAACAACGTTAAACTCGGCCCACAACAAGCCCACGCGACATCCGGGGCAACCACCAGCCCCGGCTCGTGCTCACAGCCCATCGGCAACCTGCCCGCGCGCATGCGCCAACCGCGCGCAGCAACTGCGCGCATCGCCCCAGCCAGCAGCGCACAGCGCGCAGCGCCCTCGCGCGCCCTCGCGCGCCTGCACAGCGCCCGCGCGGCGCCCTAGCGCGCTCGCTAGGGCGCGCAAGGGAGAAAGAAAATAAAAGAAACCACCCAAGACACTACAAAGAGCACAGAGCGTACCTCTGATGGCTCACGCGCGCGCGCAGAGCTCCCGTCCGAGCTCTCTCTCGCTGTAGTATCCGTACCTTCTGGGTATCGCCTTTGAACCCTGTTGGGATAGGTTTTGCTTTGGTGGCATCCCTTGTTATAATTCTTAGTGAGTGGAGTGCTGGTGTTCAATCTTAATTTTCGGGGATGGGGCCCGAGAAACGATGAACGGTGGCGCGACCGGATCTGGAATCCGATACCCGGATCTCCCGGAATTGATTTTTTTAAGTTCGGGGTGCCGGTACCGCGCATCGAAATCCGTGCCGCGCATTTCGTACGCTTCTCGAGGCAATTGGGGGTAGACTCGTGTTGGATCGGATTTAGCAAACTGTTGTTCGACGAGTAAAAGAGCGGGTCTAGTTCCTACCTAGACCTACGTAACCCCGTACTCGCTACCTGTTGGGTACCGCACGGGGCTAGGGTTTGGGGAGGGGTAGGTTATCAACTATATAAATAGCAACCTGTTTGTGGCCCAAGAGAAAAAGAAAAACCCTTTTTGTTTAACCTAGCCGTCTGGGGAAAAAAGAAAGGGGGGAACTCGTCACCTCGCAACCTGCGTGCCGGAGGCCGAAGACGAGACGGGGAGCGGATTCGGAACATACTACCACGAGACGGGACCGGATCATCCTCCCGGAAACCTCGAGGTGAGCATTGTCTATTTTTCGCGGGTTGTCCTTTGTTGTTGTGAGTTGTGTTGCCCGAGCCTTGCCGCCGCCTCGGCCGCCGCCCCGGCCGCAGGCTCGGTCCGCCGCTGTCGCGCCGCGCCCGCGCGGGGCCCTGCTGCCGCCGCCGCTGCTGCGCCGCGCCCGCACGGGGCTTGTGCCCGCGCGGGGCCCCGCCGCCGCCCGCGTGGCCTTGTGCCGCGCGGGGCCCTGTCGCCGCCAACGCTGTCGCGGCGCGCCCGCGCGGGGCTTGTGCCCGCGCGGGGCTCCGCTGCCGCTGTCACTGCCGCCTGCGTGGCTTTGTACCACGCGGGGCCCTGTCGCCGCCGCCGCTGTCGCGCCGCGCCCGCTCGGGGCTTGTGCCCGCGCAAGGCCCTGCTGCCGCGCCGCGCCCGAGCGGGGCTTGTGCCCGCGCGGGGCCCTGCTGCCGCCGCCGCTGCCGCGCCGCGCCCACGCGGGGCTTGTGCCCGCGCGGGGCCCTGCTGCCGCCGCCGCTGCCGCGGTGCGCCCGCGCGGGGCTTGTGCCCGCGCGGGGCCCCGCTGCCGCCCGCGTGGCCTTGTGCCACGCGGGGCCCTGTCGCCGCCGCCGCTGTCGCGCCGCGCCCGCGCGGGGCTTGTGCCCGCGCGGGGCCCCGCCGCCGCCCGCGTGGCTTTGTGCCACGCGGGGCCCTGTTGCCTTCGCCACTGTCGCGCCGCGCCCGCGCGGGGCTTTGTGCCACGCGGGGCTCTGCTGCTGCCGCGCCGCGCCCGCGTGGGGCTTGCGCCCGCGCGGGGCTTGCTGTTGCCGCCGCCGCTCGGCCCCTTTCGTTTTCCCGCCATGTGAATTCATGCCTCGTCCATCGCTTGGTTACGGTTGAGTCGTTCGTTTGTGACGTCTTCGTTATCTTGGTCTTGATAGTTGTTTATCTTGGGGACTTTCTAGGTCCGGGTGCCGATCGAGGGGTGGGGGCAGGTCAACGTTGGGTGTTCCGACCAAACGCTGTTCAGGTGAGTGCTCTTTCAAATCCTAACATTTACGATATATGATAAAAAGAATTTCCGTGTATGCATGAATATAACGATATTGGCATTATGATCGCATCTAACCTCTGTTTTACATAAGCATGTTTATTACTAATATCTCTAGCGACTGTGGATCGCACCGGTTTATGATACACACAATTATCACGTTCTGAGCCCAATATTTGCTTGCACGCACATCGGCGGTTTGGCCACTGCACTGGTGTATTTTTTCGGAAAGATGGCACGTTGGCCCGTGTACCCCACGACTAGTGATGATAGGGACCTCTCACGGCTGCTCAGGGCACGCACGAGCGCCGTGGAGGGGTATAAGCAAATCACGAGAGGCAGGTGCACGCATTTGATTGTTACAGGAGCAAGGGCACATGTCTGATTCGTTATAGGGTACCGTGGCTCTCTTGGGAGGGGGTAAACATGGACACGCGGGTGGCTCGGTTTGCGTTACTTTCTTTCTCTTCCCATTTATCGCATATATTGTTTACCTCTGGTTTATGTTGCATTTTGGTAGTGTCGCTGACTTCCCACTCTGTGACAGGTTGGTCGGGCGCGGGCATGGGACGACCGTGAGGACGGATTTCGAGGACGTGTCATGTGTTTAGCTTTGCAACGAGTGTCATGTGTTAGGTTTTATTCGTAGTATCTTTTTGTTCTGTTCAGTGTGTGTGTGTGGATGTGACTGTGGCGTAGTGTGGACTGTGCAAATTTCTGTGGTGACCCTGTTTGCTTTCATACTCTGTAGTTTTTGGCCTATTTTCAAATCAGGAAAAATGTTTGTGAAAACGGCTTTTAAAACAACGAGTGTCGTGTAGGCACCGATTTGAAACCCATGGATTTATCCTTTCGAAATACCGACGGTCGTGTTAAGTAGTTGCCACTCCTCTTAAATTTGTGAATGTCGATTGTGGCTAAGGTGTGGTCGAGTTTACATGCGGGTCGGTATACCCGTCTAAGTTGAAACCGCCGTGCACGTGCAAAGGAGACTCCGTCCTCGGGGCCGAGGAATTTGCACGTGTGGCAAGTCTGGCGCGCACTGGGGGACACTTCAAGGAAAATTTTTTGTATTCCACATTTTTCGCTCAACCGAAAAACCCCCGGGGCGTGACACTCGCGACGACCCACGCCGCGGCCGCGCTCTCGGTCGAAAAATCCGTAACCTGACGCGAAGGAAATGCTCCAACTCCGCTGGCAGGGAGCTCCCTCACTTAAGCGCGGTGCAACAATGGTGGCTTCTTCCTCTTTCCTTCACGTGTGGCTACAGCTGGGGAAGAAGAAGAAAAGAAAGAAAGGAATGGGACTAATTAATTAGTGGTGGAGAGAGAGAGAAGTGATTTGACTTGTTGACCAAACTCACCCAACCAATTCCACCTACCGCCACCGCCTCAACGTGCAGCCCATCCTCATGGGGATGTGTGCGCGTACCTGCGAAAAATCCCCAAAAGTCCGGGGGCCCACTCCGAGGGTCCGGTGCAACCGTAAAAAAAATTGCAGATCACACCCGCGATCCAAAAAAACTCAAAATAAATAAAAGGAACTCACATCGGCTGACTACAGTATTTTTCGGGTGTCCAATAAAATTCTAATATTATTTTTCGGGAGTCTGAAAATTTCCTAAAACACCCGAAAATTTTTGAAACCTCCAGTTTCAGCTGTTTTGCAGTCCCGAGTCTGTTTTTCGCGCCATTTGCGCCTCCAACGGCACTCGCACTAACCGAGCATGTCAAGATGCTCACATGGGCATACCCGAACAGATACTTAGCCTCGGTACTCTACACACAAACCCTAAACCCCAAAGATTGAGGCAGAGAGAGAGAGAGAGAGAGAGAGAGAGAGAGAGAGAGAGTCATAGAGATCGAGCGAGGATCGATTAAAGCTGAGGGGATCGGGAACGTCGACGGCCATTCGACACGTTCAGCTATCAGGCTGTAGGAAAAGTATAGGCTCCTCCCATGCAGCCGCCACGACATGTGTCACGCCCCGAGACCGCCAATTTGGTCAGTTCGGGCACCCCAACAGACCCGCAAATCGTGCATGACCTCTTACTACCCGAAAGGAACGGTAACATCCATCTCCAATCAAAACAATGTGTATGATGAGATACAATATCAGAGTAAAAATCACTACTAATTTAAAATTTCATTCAATAAACAATAAGTTTAAACTGTAAATGAAAGCATGATAAGAGTGAACTATAAATAACTTTATTACATTTCCATCTCTCAACTTGCAATTAAATAATATTACAAACTTTTACATTTTTCCTCACAATACATAATTCAGTCAAAATATAAAAGGGGTAACATCTGCTAGACGCGCTAGGTCTCTATGCTGCTGGGCCCTTACCTCTGTCGTCTGTCTCGCTGACTGCACCTGAACCTGGAAAAATGGTCACCCGCGGGTGTGAGAACTACAATGAAGTTCCCAGTGGGTTCAACCACCGAGAAAGAATGTTCTACATCGCTTGGTCCAATGGAAGCAATAATAGTAGTATGCTAGGAAAACTATAAATTTTGATGTTTACATGCTGATATGCATATAAAATGTAACAACACTATCTGTGTATACTCATCGACCCAATACTACCATGTCCAGCCATATTAGGCTACTATCCATAAACTCGGCCACTATGCCGCTGTAAAAAGGATTAAACTAACCCGGCCACCTTGGCCACTCTATTTCATCTTTATTCTTTCACATTCTTGTGTTTTAATTCAAGTTGCTAAACCCTCGAAAATTCTTGCCCAACGGGCCCCAGCCTGGTAGTCATGCAAATTTATCATCTATATTTGGCAAATAAAAATTACTTTTTCCTCTAAGTCCGTTTACACATGCAAATTTATCATCTATATTTGGCAATTAGAAAATTCCACATTTCTCTATGTCCATTTACACATGCAAATTTATCACCTATATTTGGTAATTAGAAAATTCCACTTTTCTCTATGTCTATTTACACATGCAAATTTATCACCTATATTTGACAATTAGAAAATTTCACTTTTCTCTATGTCCATTTACAAATGCAAATTTATCACCTATATTTGGCAATTAGAAAAATCCACTTTTCTCTATGTGCATTTACACATGCAAATTTATCACCTATATTTGACAATTAGAAAATTTCACTTTTCTCTATATCCATTTACACATGCAAATTTATTACCTATATTTGGCAATTAGAAAAATTCCACTTTTCTCTATGTGCATTTACACATGCAAATTTATCACCTATATTTGGCAATTAGGAAATTCTACTTTTCTCTATGTCCATCTACAAATGCAAATTTATCATCTATTTAGATAATCAAAAATTGCATCTCTCCTCTACACTAGCATGCTACTTACAGTGCTTCTAAAATCAAAAGCAGAGGAAAAGGGAAAAGATCACCCTTTTTCGATAGAATCCCCCACATTGTATTGCCCCCAATTATTTGTAGACACTTGCAATTCGTCTCCCTGCAATTTTTCTTGTCTCTTCAAGTTTGCACGCAAAACGGTGCACATCTTCCGAGTCTGCATGCAAAACGGTGCACGCCCCGAAATGCCCGGCGGTACTTCGCACAGCAAAACGACACAGTCAACGACGGTCACTAACAGGAGCAAAGACAAAGGGGTCAAATCCAAAACTCTAAAGGTAAAATCCCAAAACTGTGCCGAAAACACCCTAAAATAACACACGGAACCAACCTTGACATCGTTGCGCCGTCCAACGCGCGCATGTGCGTCCGTCCGGCTCCTTGGAACACCTCACGTGCGCACCACGGGGTCGCCGGCGCGCTCGCGGCATCCCAAAACTTCTCCCACGAAATCCCTCTCTCCATCTCTTGGACCCACGGTTGGAGCAAAAAGGAGAAACTAGGAGAAATGGGGGATTTTCGTGCTTTTATAGCAAAAAAAATCACCACTTTCGGGCGCCTGAATCCCACTTTCGGGCGCCCGAAACAGCTCTGGCTGCTACAGTGGATGCCCAAGGCATCCACGTCATCCGCACTCGGCCAATGGGGGAGCGACACGCGTCCCTGCAACCCGCGACCTCGACAACGTGCCGCGTCGCGTGCGTCGCGTCGCCTGGCGCGACCAACGGGGGCCCGCCACGTGGCGCCCTCTGTAGACCCGCGCCTTCCCACGTGCGCGCATGCTGCGCACATGGCCGCAGCCAGTGGGGCGCCGCCACGTGGCGCCCCCACCTGCCCCGCGCCACGTGCCTGGGCGCCTCGCCCTGTGAGCCCCACGCCTCGTGCCGCACCAATGCCTCGGGATCCGCGCACCACCTAAGGATTCGTGCACCTCTAGATTCGTGCCACATCGAGATCCGTGCATTGGCTCGAGATTCTTGCCCACTGCCTCGAGATGCGTGCCGTTGCCTCGGGATGCTGCCCGCCTCGATATCCGTGCGTGCCTCAGGATGCGTGCTTGCCTGGAGATCTGTGTCACATCACCGGGATCCACGCCCGCGTGCTACAGTAAACAGGGCGCCACTACAGTGCAAATCGGGCGCCCGATTGTACGGCAAATTTCCGGATTTCGTCCGTTCTTGCCCGTTTTCTTCCATTTTCCTCCCGTTTTCGTCCGGTTTCATCCCGTTTGCGCCCAAATTTGACAGGCAAACTCAACTTAATTTATCATGGGATATTTTAAGTTTTCAGTTTGGACCATTTCTGGGTCATCAAAAGTCTCGCTGTATTCAAAATCGTTGGCGGATCCCGTTCTCACTGCTCGGGTATCCGATCGATACGAAACTTTTACTGTGGCCTTAAAACAATTACGGACCTCCCTAATATTTCTCAGAATTTTCTGACACTATAAATTTTCTACCAATATCTGAGCCCTCTTTATCCTATAAAATTCTAAATCCCTCATTTTTACTCCGATTTCAGTCCAACTCTCTTCTAAATTATCCTTTACTTCTCCAAGTTCAATAAAAATAGTATCTCATACTATTTTTATTTATATTTACTTATATACCAAAAATCTGGTACATTACATTCTACCCCCCTTAAAGAAAGTTTCGTCCGCGAAACTTAAATCGCATCACGACTCGAAATCGATTGAATGAGAGGAGTTTTGCCCCCCCCCCCCCTCCCCCCTAATGCTGGGCCTATAGTTGTCATCATTGGGCACCATCTTGCCCGCTCGACAAAACTACACGAACATCCCATTCGTGAATCCCCAACCCAACTCGTAGGAATCTTAGACCTTGTGTCTTGCTAACTTCACCAAGTAGGGGAAGGGCATAACCGAGCACTTGCTCTTCCAATCGATGCTAATGACCCAATCATCATACGGCTAGATCCTGTTTAGGACTACCGCTCCAACACTCCCACTAGGAGTAACAGTACCTCAATCAACACCTGCATTCCACGTTCCCGGGTCATCGCTCGGATTACCGCCCCGACCAAATCTCTATCATGCCCCGCCCTCAAGCCTTGGGCCGCTGTCTCTCACAGCCGACTATGCCTGCCCACATGGCTACCGGCTCCACAGTCCCCATACATGGTCCAGGCATGGGTCGTCCCACAGCGAACCCACTAATCATCGTCACCCGACTACTACACTCCACCGAGCAAAATCCACTCGCTAGTCGCCAATCTACGACCCGAACTCTCTCTATCGACTCCTGCCACACTTAGCAAAAGCTAAGGTGCCACCTAATCAGCTCTCTCTGGCTGAATGGTACTTGTGCTCCATGAGCACCCAAGTGGTTGGGGGCGTCCAACGCCACCACGCTAACTCGTAAAATCCACAGTGTTAAGCGATTTGCTTAAGCACACCTATGGCCCTTGTGCACCTCTCCCAACTGGGTTGAGGCACCACAACAACGGTTCACTAATTTCGGTGACTAACACGCGAACCCTACGGTGGCAACCCTTGCCATTATACCGATTCGTCGGACCGGCGCCCCAAAACTTCCGCTCAATTGCAAGGTTCTCGAATCTCGAAGCCCACCCTGGGCCCCACTAACTCCACTACGCGGTAATTTAGCCACAATCGATACGCCGCACGGTCACTACCGTCATTAGGGGCGAATTCCCGCTACCTGGTTCACACATCTCTCTTTCCCTAATCCCTTAGGACATCGCAACTTGGCTCTCGCAACATGGCGATCACCATTGTCTTGAGAGTCGGTCTCTCACCGGACCTCATTAATCACACTTTGCCAGCAACTGACTGACACACGCTTTGGTTAGGTATCCTACCCTTCCACGACGCTGACATGCTAGGACACTCATGCCCATTTATCTCACATGGTCTTTACGACACTCAGCCGCGCACAAGTGAAACGACCAAATTAAACAGTACGCAATGCTCACATTGGTTATGGATATTTCTCGTAATCCATACTTGCCAGGTCATTGTCCCCAGCTGGCTCTTGCTCCATCACCTGAATGGTAAAAGCCCGCCAAACTGGTGTTAGTGCGGTGCAGCTGGTCGTACAGCAGGTAGGGCCAACCCAGCCCCCGAGTTCTACCGCGGGGCATCCTGAATTACCACAGTCGCCAAGGCTAGAGGCACGCCCTCGAAGCACTCCAAGGACATGTAGCATAGCTGATTACACTTATAACATCCCTTGCTGAAGGTGCAGCGCGCGCCGACATAAGCTCGGCGACCACTGCCACTCTCTCTATTGTCGCCCTTACATGCGGCGACGCCATACGCTCATGCGTCGTTTATATAGCCTCAGCTTGCTGCGCTATCAGCCACTGGAGCCTATCGATCTGCTCTGACTGTCGCCTCGACGTCACCTCTAGGCGCCAGAATCCGCCTTCCTGCCGGCGAGAAGTTTCCGTCTGCTATTGGACCACACCGATAAGTGCGGCCACCTGTTAACGCAGCTTGTGTACCTCGTTCGACCGAGAGCCCTCTCCTGGCTCGAGTTGTGTCAAGCACGTCTCTCTGCATGGTGCCATTGCTAATCTGCACACCACGACGTGAGGATTAGCCCAAACTAGCAATTTGGACAATGCGTAAGCTAAATACCAAGAAAAAGGCTCGTCGACCCAATCATGCGAAAGTATAAGAGGGCACTCCCTTTCATCTGCAACCTTATGTTATCGACCGCCAACGTAAAAGTCCGAAGAATGAAAACTCATTACCCTCGATCTGTCCCAATATCCTTTTGGGGAACAACAGTAACCAATCAAATACTTTCGCCTAAAAATCCACACACTCTCTCGTGCTAATCCCTAGGGTCTTCCTAAGGTTCGCTAACCACCTAGGACTATTCCTAGGCTCTGATACCACTCTAATCTGTCACGCATCGAGATCGCCAATTTGGTCAGTTCGGGCACGCCTACAGACCCGCCAATCGGGCATGACCTCTCACTACCCGAAAGGAATGGTAACATCCATCTCCAATCAAAACAATGTGTATGATGAGATGCAATATCAGAGTAAAAATCACTACTAATTTAAAACTTTCATTCAATAAACAACAAGTTTAAACTGTAAATGAAAGCATGATAAAAGTGAAATATAAATAACTTTATTACATTTCTATCTCTCAACTTGTAATTAAATAATATTACAAACTTTTACATTTGTCCTCACAATACATAATTCACTCAAAATATAAAAGGGGTAACATCTACTAGACCCTCTAGGTCTCTATGCTGCTGGGCCCTTGCCCCTGTCGTCTGTCTCGCCGACTGCACCTGAATCTGAAAAAATGGTCACCCGCGGGTGTGAGAACTACTTAAAGTTTCGAGTGGGTTCAACCATCGAGAAAGAATATTCTACACCGCTTGGTCCAATGGAAGCAATAATAGTAGTATGCTAGGAAAACTATAAATCTTGATGTTTACATGCTGATATGCATATAAAATATCACTACACTATCTGTGTATACTCATCGACCCAATACTATCATATCCAGCCATACTAGGCTACTATCCATAAACTCGGCCACTATGCCGCTGTGAAAAGGGTTAAACTAACCCGACCACCTTGGCCCCTCTCTTTCCTCTTTATTCTTTCACATTCTTGTGTTTTAATTCAAGTTGCTAAACCCTCGAAAATTCTTGCCCAACGGACCCCAGCCCGGTAGTTATGCTACCACAAGACAAGATTTCTAAGGTTGCCGATAACACCTCAAGTGCTACCCCGCCCAACGGGGAACTTGTCATACGGGACACTGCCCGGGAGAGGGTCACTGCCCTTGCACTCCGACAAGATCTACGTTTTACCCCCGAAGGTGCGCCCGTTTTAACTTTTCTTTTCTTTTCTTTTCTTTTACTTTAGCACTTAGCCTCTTTTGCATTTTATGCATTCTCTTTTCTTATCAAGCATTTAGCTTATATTGCCACTCGGCCAATCTCTTTCTCTTTTCTTTAAGCATTTAGCTCTTTACTTTCACTTTAGCTTTTCGAAAGTACCTCGTCCAACGGGTCACTGCCCAATGAGTCCTGCTCCTCAAATGACGAGTCTCAAATTCGAGGGCGCCATATGCATTCTCTTTTTGTTCTTTAGCCACTTTTAGCTTTCTTTTAAACTTTGCCTCTTTCATTAATTTATCACTTATCCTAGGTCTCGCCATAAGGATAACTAGAGAGTTTCTTGGACTCTTAATCATTTCTCTTTCATTCATTTAACTCAAATTGAAGTTAAAGTGGTTGTCGATTTGCCCAGGCACCCTATGACCCACTCTAGGGCTATATTTGTTTAACTCTTTAATCTTGTGATCACATATACTTGTCCTTAAAGTTTGACTCTACGTTAAATACTCTACTATCTGTTTAACTTTTTAACTTTGTGGTCACATACATTTTTCCTTCGAGTTTGACTCTAAGTTAAATACTCTAGCATACAATCTTACTTAATTTGTAACGTATACCACTCGTCCTCTTCCTTGGGTTAATGCCACACATTATAGACCCTTACTCTAGGTTTTCTCCTAGTTTTCACATTCCTGCAAACTTGACACTGTTTTTTCCTAAGTCACATGTCATTCATACATTTTTCCTCTATGTCCATTTACACATGCAAATTTATCACCTAATTTAGGTAAATAAAAAATAGCACTTTTCATCTATGTTCATCTACACATGCAAATTTATCCCCTAATTTGGGTAAATCATAAAATAGCACTTTTCATCTGTGTTCATCTACACATGCAAATTTATCCCCTATTTTGGATAAATCATAAAATAGCACATTTCAGCTGTGTTCATCTACACATGCAAATTTATCCTCTATTTTGGGTAAATTATAAAATGACACTTTTCATCTGTGTTTATCTACACATGCAAATTTATCCTCTAATTTGGGTAAATCATAAAACAACACTTTTCATCCGTGTTCATCTACACATGCAAATTTATCCCTTATTTTGGGTAAATCATAAAATAACACTTTTCATCTGTGTTCATCTACACATGCAAATTTATTCCCTAATTTGGGTAAATCATAAAATAGCACATTTCATCTGTGTTCATCTATACATGCAAATTTATCCTCTATTTTAGGTAAATCATAAAATAGCACTTTTCATCTGTGTTCATCTACATATGCAAATTTATCCCCTATTTTGGATAAATCATAAAAAAAATACTTTTCATTTGTGTTCATCTACACATACAAATTTATTTCCTATTTTTGACAAATCAAAAATTACTTTTTCCACTAAGTCCGTTTACATATGTAAATTTATCATCTATATTTGGCAAATTACTTTTTCAAACTCTTATGATTAGTGAATACTTCGCAGTGTTCTTCATAAAGATAGTGGTGCCATAGCTCGCAAAAACAACAGCGGCTAGTTCCAAATCATATGTAGGGTAAATTTTTTCATAATCCTTCAATTGGCGCGATGCATAAGCGATTACCGTACCACGCTGCATCAGAACGCATCCATGCTCGCTGTGGGAGGCATCACTGTAAATAACAAAACCCTCTCCCATCACTGGTAATGCAAGGATTGGTGCCGACATTAATCCCAATTTCAGCTCTTCAAAACTCTGCTGGCATTGTTCATTCCAAACAAATCCGATTCCCTTTCTGGTCAATCTGGTGAGAGGAGTAGAGAGTTTCACATAGCTCTCCACAAAGCGACGGTACTCACATGACCTAGAAATGCAACCTCCCGAAGCCAAACCCAAGAAGCTATGAACCTCTGTAACCGTCGTCGGTCTAGGCCAATCCCGAACTGCATCGATCTTCATCGGGTCTACAGCCACTCCTGCAGTGAAAATCACATGACCTAGAAATGCAACCTCCTGAAGTCAGAATTCATACTTTTTTAGCTTGGCATACCACTTCTTTTCTTAGAGAAGTTATAGATACTTTTTCCTCTAAGTCCGTTTACACATGCAAATTTATCCTCTATATTTGGCAATTAGAAAATTCCACTTTTCTCTATATCCATTTACACATGCAAATTTATCACCTATATTTGGCAATTAGAAAATTTTACTTTTCTCTATGTCCATTTACACATGCAAATTTATCACCTATATTTGGCAATTAGAAAATTCCACTTTTCTCTATGTCCATTTACACATGCAAATTTATGTCCTATATTTGGCAATTAAATAAATTCCACTTTTCTCTATGTTCATTTACACATGCAAATTTATCACCTATATTTGGCAATTAGAAAATTCTACTTTTCTCTATGTCCATCTACACATGCAAATTTATATTCTATTTAGATAATCAAAATCTGCATCTCTCCTCTACACTAGCATGCTACTTACAGTGGTTCTAAAATCAAAACCAGAGGAAAAGGGGAGAGATCACCCTTTTTCGGTAGAATCCCCCATTTTGTGTTGCCCCAAATTGCTTGTAGACACTTGCAATTGGTCTTCCTGCGATTTTTCTTGTCTCTTCGAGTTTGCACGCAAAACGGTGCATATCTTCCTAGTCTGCACGCAAAACGGTGCACGCCCCGAAATGCCCGACGGTACTTCGTACAGCAAAACAACACAGTCAACGACGGTCCCTAACAGGCGCAAAGACAAGGGGCCGAATCCAAAACTCCAAAGGAAAAATCCCAAAACTGTGCCGAAAACATCGCAAAATAACACACGGAACCTACCTTGACATCATCACACCGTCCAACGCGCGCATGTGCTTTGCCCGGCTCCTTGGAACACCTCGTGCGCGCACCACGAGGTCGCCGGCGTGCTCGCGGCACCGAAAAACTTCTCCCACGAAATCCCCCTCTCCCTCCCTTGGACCCAAGGTTGGAGCAAAAACGAGAAAAGAGGAGAAATTGGGGATTTTCGGGCTTTTATAGCCAAAAAATCGCCACTTTCGGGCGCCCGAATCCCATTTTCGAGTGCCCGAAACTGCTCGGGCTGCTACAGTGGATTCTAAAGGCATCCATGTCATTCGCGCTCGGCTAATGGGGGAGCGACACGCGTCCCCGCAACCTGTGCCCCCGTCAAATCGGCGCAGCGACGCGTCGCGTTGCGCGTGTCACGTCGCGTTGACCGTGTCGCGTCGCGTTGCGCGCGTCGCGTCGCCTGGCGCGACCAACGGGGACCCGCCATGTGGCGCCCCTTGCTGACCCACGCCAGAGTGCGCGTGCCTCCTCGCGCGCGCGCATGCTGCGCACATGGCCGCAGCCAGTGGGGCGCCGCCACGTGGTGCCCCCACCTGCCTCGCACCGCGCGCTTGCGCGCCTCGCGCCTTGCGTCGTGCGCCCTTGCGCGCCTCGCACTGCGCCTCACGCCGCGCCAATGCCTCGGGATCTGCTCACTGCCTTGGAATATGTGCACCTCGGGATCCGTGCATCACCTCAAGATTCGTGCCCGCTGTCTCGAGATGCGTGACGTTGCCTCGGGATACGTGCCCGCCTAGTGATCCGTGCGTGCCTCGAGATGCATGCCCACCTCGAGATTTGTTCCACATCACCGGGATCCGCGCCTGCGTGCTACAGTAAACAGGGCGCCACTACAGTGCAAATCGGGCGCCCGATTGTACGGCCAATTTCCGGACTTCGCCCGTTCTTGCCCGTTTTCGTCCGTTTTCGTCCCGTTTTTGTCCATTTTCGTCCCGTTTGCGCCCAAATTTGACAGGCAAATTCAACTCAATTTAATTTATCATGGGATATTTTAAGTTTCAGTTTGGACCATTTCTGGGTCACCAAAAGTCTCGCTGTATTCAAAATTGCTGGCGGATCCCGTTCTCACTGCTCGGGTATCCAATCGATGCGAAACTTTTACTGCGGCCTTAAAACATAATTACAGACCTCCTCAAATTTTTTTCAGAATTTTCTAACACTGTGAATTTTCTGTCAAAATCTGAGCCCTCTTTCTCATATAAAATTTTAAATCCCTTATTTTTACTCCGATTTCAGTCCAACTCTCTTCTAAATTATCTTTTACTTCTCCAAGTTCAATAAAAATAGTATCTCATACTATTTTTAGTTATATTTACTTATATATCAAAAATCTGGTACATTACAACATGTGCCTCAAGGGGCATTCGCACCCGTTAGGCCACCCAGAGGCCTGATGAACGCTTACCAACACTGATATGAACTATTCCTAGTCAACATTTTAAACTTTGGAACCAAATTAACTTATAGGAGTTCACATACTGTAAAAAAAAATCTAAGGTTAACAACTTCAAATAGTAGCAAGTAGGGTCCAAATCTAAGTACAATGATGTTTAGTTAATAGGGATGACGAAAAGAAAGAATTTTAATTTTGTATAATGATGTTTG
This sequence comes from Tillandsia leiboldiana, assembly GCA_029204045.2. Classification (NCBI taxonomy): domain Eukaryota; kingdom Viridiplantae; phylum Streptophyta; class Magnoliopsida; order Poales; family Bromeliaceae; genus Tillandsia; species Tillandsia leiboldiana. Next base: position 14,022,068 of record CM055066.1, read on the forward strand.
GTTAATAGAGAATCCGCGCAAAATATGAATTTGATCACAAAAGCTTCAATACTGTAGAGGTGGATCATCATAGTAGATAGTAAAATCAATACACATAGATTTGAAACATCATTAGAACACCAAAACATTCATCAGAATCATATAGTGTAAAACATCATCAGAACACCAAAACATTCATAAGAATCATATAGTGTACATAGGGAAATTTCTAAAGAAAACTGAAAAAATCTGGCACCATATAGTGACACTCATTTACACCGGATAGTATCACTATATGGTAAATAATCAATTTAGTGATAAATGAGTGACACCGTCTTCACTTATTAAATAAATAGTCTCCGAGAAATGTTGGTTACATTTCTGAGTTAAGAACTATTTATTCCATTCCCTCCGAGGAAGTTTATCAACTTCTTACCGGTATAGAACATAAAAAAATGTTCTTTTCATTCTGACGAAGATTATTTCTACACTTGCCAGTTTTTCTTTTGCTTCCAGTTGCTTCCGCTCTTTGATAGCACATTTGACCACAATATTATGTTTACCTCCACTACGCCTTCCCCAACATGCCGATAATATACTGTTGCAGTATTGCTACGCATACACATAAGAACAAAGGCAAAATGTGAGTTGTAGATAAATTCTTGATTCAATGCAAGCAAAGAATAGTGAATTCAAGGTCTAGGTATACATACCATATAATGTGGTCAAATGTGCTACCATTTGAATCACAGATTTCTAGAAATTCAAGGATTGGGTATACATAATACATAGTATGGTCAAATATAGCCTCTGGTTTGGGTGGGCAGCCCGGCAAATAGACATCCACAGGAATTAGCTTATCGACTCCCCGAACAGTACTATAAGAATCAGTACTGAACATCCCTCCTGTAATAGTACAGGCTCCCATAGCAATGACGTATTTTGGTTCAGGCATTTGCTCATATAATCTCACTAAAGAGGGAGCCATTTTCATTGTGACTGTGCCGGCTGTTAAAATTAGGTCCGCTTGCCTAGGACTTGATCTTGGTATCATCTGAATCACAGATTTGTAGGTATGGAGTGTCTCAATTGATGTAATAGTCCAGGTTCCCATGCAGCTTTTCCCGTGAATCCACAGTGTGAAACACCTATCATTGGTGTGTCGGGCCTATAATACATCAAAGGGATGCCTTGGATGGACCCAGTGAGGTTTTGGATTTGTGTTTGGCATTCGGCTGCTTTGCCAAATTTTAGAAAAGGATTTGGGCCAAACAGAGGTCGGTTTTGGATTCAGTGCGGAAAAACGCTTGAAAACGGCTATTTGTTTGTATTTTTCCGAGTCCGGATGCCCAAAAATGGACTCCCGAAAGTTTATAGTGGATTCTGGTGCATTGGGGAGACCGTAGACCGACGGGATGCCACGTGGCGGCCTGTCATTGGCCGGTTTACAGCGCGCGGTCCACAGAGCGCCGCGGGGTGGCGCATGGACCCGACGGGGACACGTGGCGCTCCCGGATTGGTTGGCGCTCGGTGTGCGGTCCACGGACTCCCCGCGCGGGTGCATTGACCCGGCGCGGGGACACGTGGCATCGTGCCATTGGAGGGCTCACCAAGCGCGGTGCATGGAGGCGCGGGTGGGCGCCTCAGGGCGCGTGCGTGGCAGGGCTGCCAGGCGGCGCCTGCCCGCACGTGCGACCGGTAACGCGGGGGGACACATGGCGCCCGGCCTGCTATTCGCGGGCGCCACCTACCCCCACTGACCGCCCGCGGCCAGGCGGCAGCACCCGCCTGGGCTTGCTCCGCTGTCCCGTGTTCGGGACATGTGTCAAGCCCAGGTAAATTTGTGCGCTCCTCGTGGGGTTTCCTCAAGCGGATTCGGGCGCCCGAATTCGGTCCGAGCGTCTGAATCCGGGGGCACAAGGGTGATTTCCAGATTTGTTTGTAGGGCCTATAAATAGGCCCGAATGACTCCTTTTCTCTTTTTTTCTCCTCTTCGGGCCTGTTTCTCACAGGGATTCCTTCAGCAAACTTCACCCTATACTTGGGCTGAATACTCTGGTGACTTTCTGAGATTTTAGGAGGCACGTTCTTCGAGATCTATAGCATTTCGGCACGTCACGACGCTCCTTCACCCGCGACCCTTCTCGTCGTGTTTCGGTGCATGGACTCCCCCGGGCTACTCCGATAGTCTTTTTGGACGAATCTTACGCCATTTACTTCATGACAGGTAGGGCTATGACTTTCATATTTTTAGCTCCCCCTCGTTTCGAGTTTTTCTTAGAGTTTCCGAGCCTTCTTGTGACCCCTTTTCAGCGGCGGAGTTTTTGGACAGCACCGGAGTATTTCGGGGATTTCTCCGCGCTCAAGCATCGGATTGAGGCGTGCAAGTACTCGTTTCGCATCTACGCCTCGTGGGGATCCTCATCGTGATTTTTCTAGTTTTTTTTGAGGTTTCCCCGAAGGTGAGAATCCTACTTTTTCTGGGCGGAGTGCTACAGAATTTTGTCCTTGTGGAGTTTCGCGCTTACCGCGTTGTTTATTTTGTAACTCGGCCTACAGGTATTGGTTCGGGGCGAGCGAGTACTCGTTTCGATCGGCTCGACGCGATGATCGCAGCAGTGATTTTTTTGGATTTTTCGGAGTTCATATCACAGGTGAAAATTGGGCTTTTCTGGACTATTTGAGCGGACAGCACCTAAGTGTTGATTTATGAGTTTAATCGGGCACCGTTCTGGGCATTTTTGTAGTTTTGCGGCGTGTGTTGGTTCTGTTACGGAATTTGAGTTGGCGTATTTCGTGAATTCGGTTAAGTCTTGAAGATTGAAGATAAAGAAAATTGGATCATTTAACTCAATCTCAAGAAAGAAGAATTCAAAAGGATCAGGCATGTTTAACTAATTATTTCTGGTGATCCGAATACTTCTTATAGTGTAGAAACACTTGGATGAATTTCTAATTGCATAAAAATCAAAAACTGGACATGGGACATGTTCAGGATCCGGACCAGACTTTCCAATCCGGATCCCGAAGGGTGTTCGTTCATACACAAGTTCAATCCGGATCGTAGCCTTCATTGATCCGGATCCCGAAACTGGTTTTACCATGATTTATGAACGATCCGGATTAGGCTTTCCAATCCGGATCCCGAACGTTGGTGTTTGGTGAAATTGTATGAACGATCCGGATCAGGCACTTTGATCCGGATCCCGAACCTTTGTTTTTCTGGAAACTGTTTGTCTCGCTACTGCAATCCGGATCGCCGAAGTCCGACCCGGATCGCCGTCCTGAAAAATTCCAGAAAAGATTAGTTTTTGATTCTTATCCTCTTCCAATGGTTTCTAACCTATATATAGACCCTTTAATTCATCTTTTAGGAAAACCCACGAAAAAGGGAAAAAAGATGACCGAATTATATAGATCCACAAATAAAGAAGAAAGGAAATCAATAGATTAAATCTTATGTTTCTTCATCTATATTGATTGATTTGGTTCTAGGTTTTGATACTCACATTTCGAGTAGAATCAAATCAATGAATACTTAGATGGTATTTCCGATCTATTTCTAATCTAAGTATTCGGCGGATCATCACCACCCAAAAACAACGATTTTCCCAAAATCGGCGCGTGGACTCGCGTGGCCTTGTGGATTCAAGGTGCTACCGCTCTCGTGGATTCGGAGCGAGGTACGTTCGTGGATTCGAAGCGTGCTACTGGGTGAAGACCGTGGATTCGGTCGGACGTCGTGGATTCGGCGTTGGACGCAGATCGTGGATTCGAGAAGCGTCGTGGAGCGAGCGGAGAAGATCAACTAGGAGCGTATGGAAAAGGTTGAGTCGTCTGTGAGTACGGTATATCACCTTGTACGTGTTTAATTCTAGTGGATTTCACCGTGTTATCGGTCCCGTGGTTTTTTACTCCAGTTTGGAGTTTTCCACGTAAAAATCTCTGTGTGTTATTTATTTTTCCGCATTGGGTTTTATATCGCAAAGATTTTTGAGTGTTTATTATTTACACCTATTCACCCCCCTCTAGGTGTTTTTTCCCCTATTTAGATCCAATTATTCTTAACCCAACAAGTGGTATCAGAGCGGGAATAGGGTTGTAAACAATGGTTGAAGGTGGAAACATCAACAGACCCCCGTTCTTCGATGGAACAAATTATGCCTACTGGAAAGTACGGATGAAAGCCTTTTTAATTTCCATCGACGAACGGGTGTGGCAATCAATTGAATTAGGATGGTCTAATCCAACTGAAATTCTTGCTGATGTTCGCACCATCAAACCTAGGTCGAAATGGACCAAGGAAGAGATAGATACTTCTTCTTACAATGGCAAAGGGATTAATGCTTTATTTAATGCTTTGTCGCAAACAGAGTTCTCTCGCGTCTCGGCATGTGAGACTGCGAAAGAAATCTGGGATGTTCTTCAAGTTACGCATGAAGGAACTAACCTTGTGAAGATTCAGAAACTGCAAATGCTTACGAGCAAGTTTGACTCTATTTTCATGGCAGAAAATGAATCTTTCACAGACTATTACACTCGATTGCAAGACATCGTAAACTCATGTGCTAACTTGGGAGAGAAGATTCCAGAATTTAAAGTTGTAAGAAAAATATTAAGAACTCTTCCTGAAAGATTTCGTTCCAAGGTTACAGCCATTGAAACTATTAAACACCCGGACGAAATCCGTGTAGAAGAATCAGTTGGTTCATTACAAACTTATGAAATGACTTTTCCTACTAACTATTCTTCTGGAAAGGCATCCTCTTCTAAGTCTTCAGGTTATGCGTTGAAAACAAAAAAAGAAGAAGATGCGGATTCATCCTCCTCAGGCGATGACGAGAATTTATCTATGGAGGACTTTGAGAAGCAGCTTGCTCTCTTGACAAAAAGATTTCGCCGAAACTTTCGAAGGGGTAACTCAAGCAAAACACCATCCTTCGTAAAGTCGAAGAAAGGCAAAGGTTCTCCATGTTTCAAACCAAGAAAGCAAGAGGGTTCTTCTAAGGATAAGAAAAGCTCAGAAGGACAAGTCCAATGCTTCAAGTGCCGAGGGTACGGCCATATCTCAACGGAGTGTCCTAATAAGAATCCGTCAAAGAAGAAAGCGATGCAAGCCATCACTTGGGATGACACCTCATCGTCAAATGAGTCGTCGTCAAGTGATGAAGAAGATAACGCAACAGCGTTCCACGCATCCACATCTTCACCTTTCATGTGCTTAATGGCTAATACATCCGAGTCATTGTCCAACTCCACTGTTGAAAAGATTGCAACGGACGATGAATCGGATAACTCAGAAGGTGAAGACTTTGCTCTAGCCTATCACAGACTTTTGAGGGATTCAAAGAAACTGGCTAAGCAAAACAAGGGGTTGAGAGGGAGATTGCAGGATCTCAAAGAAGAAGTAAAAAGGGTAACTTCTCTCTCGACCGATCTTGAAGTGGAAAGGGATGATCTGATTAAAATAAATGTTTCCCTTCAAGAGTCCAACGAGCAACTCGAGAAGAATTATATAGATATGGTGAACAAAGCGAATTACTTCTTGAAGCTCAACGGCGAGGCTCGACAGGAAAAATTGGAAATGACAGAGACCATTCTCCAACTCAAGGATGACTTACAGCGATTTTCATCAGGAAGGAGTAAGTTGGATAAGCTTCTTGGTCTTGGTCAATCAAACAAGTTCGGCCTCGGATACAATCGAACTAACGACAATTTTAGTTCGGTTGGGACAGTCTTTGTGCCCCAGTCGGTATCTCCCCCTCCGACACCGGAATTGATGACAAACAACGACAACAAACCTACTTCCTCCTCTTCGGAATCGTCAAGCATCAAGGTATGTTTTCGTTGTGGTATTGTAGGGCACATAAGGAGAAATTGCAAGATGGGAGCCAAACGCTCAACTCAAGCACTTCTTGCAACGACCACCAAAAGGGTGATTCCTCGGAAATCAAATGCAAATTTTTCGAAGAAAAAGAGCCTCGGTAGTTCATCAAACAAGACGACGACGTCAAGGAAAAGCGACGGATCAAACAAGACGCTTTCACCAAAGGTATCAACCTCACAATCATTTCTGACGTACACCAAAACTCGAAAGGTTTGGGTATGCAAAGGTGAATTCTTCTTTTATACTTGAACCACGTCGGTACCAAACGACCCTTGGAATTATTGCATATGGATCTTATGGGGCCGACTCGTCAACCATCCTTGGGAGGTAAATGGTATATTTTCTTATTGGTTGATGATTTCTCTAGATACTCATGGGTAGCATTTTTAAAAGAGAAAGCTGATACTTTTGATTCTTTTCACGAGATTTGCCTTCGTATTATGATTGAAAAGAATGAAAAGATCATTTGTGTTAGAAGTGATAGAGGTGGAGAATTCATAAATTCAAAATTCATTGACTTTTGCACTTCCAATGGTATTAAACATGAATTCTCAGCACCCTATACACCTCAACAGAATGGTGTAGTCGAGCGCAAAAACAGGGTTGTACAAGAGATGGCACGTGTTATGCTTCACAGCCGAAATTTATCGCTACATTTTTGGGCTGAAGCTGTGAACACTGCAATCTATGTTATTAATCGAGTTTATTTGCGCCCGGGAACGTTAAATACACCATATGAACAATGGTTTTGTAGAAAGCCAAACATCAAATATTTTCGTATCTTTGGGAGTCGGTGTTATATCTTACGTGACCGCGAAAATCTTGAAAAATTTGACTCTCGAAGTGACGAAGGGATTTTCATGGGCTATTCTACAAATAGTAGAGCATATCGGGTATTTAACTTGGAATCTAAAACGATTATAGAATCCATAAATGTTAAAGTAGATGAAGCTTTCCACTTTGCATCTGATAAATCTACCCCTGATATCTCTCTTGATGATGATACTCCTGTAAATGCATCTTCTCATGATAATACTTCCAATATTAATGATGCATCTAATGGTTCTCCAAGTTTATCTGATGTGCAGGAATCATCTCATATACCTCCGAGTACTCCATTACATCAAACGTTACGCATCTCCAAGGATCATCCTGAATCAAACATCATTGGAGACCCACAAGAAGGAGTCAAAACTCGGAGACAGTTGGTTTGTGGATTCGCTTGTTACGTTTCCATGATCGAACCAAAGAATGTCGATGAAGCTCTTCAGGATGACTACTGGATTGAAGCAATGCAGGAAGAGCTCCATCAGTTTGAACGAAACAAAGTCTGGGAATTAACGACGCCTCCGAAGCAACACAATGTGATCGGTACTAAATGGATTTTCAAGAACAAGAAAAATGAGGATGGTACCATCATCAGGAATAAAGCACGTTTAGTTGCTCAAGGCTACTCTCAAATAGAAGGTATAGATTTTGATGAAACGTTCGCCCCTGTAGCTAGACTCGAGTCCATTCGTATCTTATTCGCTATTGCTTGTCACTTTAAAATAAAACTCTTTCAAATGGACGTTAAGAGCGCGTTCTTAAATGGGTTTTTAAATGAGGAAGTTTATGTGACTCAACCGAAAGGTTTTGTAGATTGTAAACTACCTAACCATGTTTTTCGTTTGAAAAAGGCTCTTTACGGTTTAAAACAAGCACCGCGAGCGTGGTACGAAAGGTTGACAAAGCACCTTTTGGAGAAGGGCTATACTCGAGGGGGAGCAGACAGGACTCTCTCTGTGAAGCATTATCAAAATAACTTCATTGTTGCGCAAATCTATGTCGATGACATTGTATTTGGAGCAACAAAGGATAATGATGCTTCTAAATTCGCAGAAACCATGGAAAGTGAATTTGAGATGTCTATGATGGGCGAACTGACATACTTTCTTGGATTGCAAGTGAAACAAAATGGTGAAGGCATCCATCTGTGTCAATCCAAGTATGCAAAGGAGTTGGTAAAGAAATTCGGATTAGAAGATTCTAAAGATTTTCCTACTCCTATGGGAACTAGCAATAAGGGATTAGGAAGTGAATCTCTTAGTGAGAATGTAGACGAGAAACTTTATCGCAGCATGATTGGAAGTCTATTTTCCTACTCCATATGATTGATTCAGGTTTATTCGGTGCCTCTGGTTCTAAGCATACAGTGGATACGGTTTAGTCGCCTGCGATTTGTCAGGTGGGTTTATCTTCGGTCCGGGCTTTATCATTTCGGCCCTCTGGGGTATAGTATTGGTTGGACCCCTGTTCTTGTAGCCTAGTTGATGTTTGAGCCTGCCTTCCTTTTGATCAGTTTTATTTTGCTATAAACGTGTTTTTATTCAACCAATGTTTTGTCTCCAAGCATCGCAGAGTCGCCGGAGTCTGTTCTTGTTTGATAGGACGAAGGCATCTCTCTTCGAGGTTTGGATATAAAACATGTTTTCAAAATTGTTTTTCTAAAAAGGATTTTAGTTGTGCATGATTGATTCTCAGTTGCTTCCAAAAATTATGACTCTATTTCTGGACATTTGCCATGCCTGATTGGTCATTAGCTAGCTTGCACATTATACTTGATTATCAGTGTATCCTGATCCATGTTCTAGAAGTTGTTGATTATACTCTGCACCCTTGTTGGGATTTTGGTCATTTCTAGTTGCATACCTGTTTATCAGTACTCCCTGATTATTTCTGATCCAAACTATAGTAATAGATGATTATTCCTGCATATGATTTGAGATTCAGTTGATTCTGATATTGCATCGTTGATTGGATTGTTTGGGCTTGTTGTTCACCCGTTATGCTGCTAAATACATGATTTTATTAAATAAATGTTTTTACCGAGCTTCGTAGGGTAGCCTGAGTCTGTTCTTGTTTGATAGGACAAGGGCAACGCTCTTCGAGGTTCAGACCTAAAACCTACCGAGCTTTGTAGGGTCGCCTGAGTCTGTTCTTGTTTGACAGGACGAGGGCAACGCTCTTCGAGGTTTGGACTTTTCAAAATGTTTTCTCAAAAACATGTGTTTGGTCTGCATGACTGGTTAGTCTGCATGATTGGTATTCAGTTGTTGTTGTTGATCTTGCATTGAGTTGAGATGTTGTTATCATATCACTGTTGCATCCCAGAGGGGATTGATTCTGGCTTGTTGCCGATTACCCGGTCTGTGGACCGTGAGCTTGAGCATTTGCATTGATCGCCCGCACCGCTGTACGTCACGAACATATCCGGGGTCGCTCCCCGTGCGCTTTGTTCTTTACCGGTAAAGTGGTTTGTTGAAAGACCCGTGACCCCCAAGGGGGGAATGTCAGCCAGGTTGGTGCTAGGTTGGGCAGCCTTGCCTGAGGTCTTGTGAAGGCCAATATGGTAGCTTGTGATTGGGTCTTTGTGTTTTCATTTATTTGATGCATGTGTTGTTAAGTTACTTTAACATACTTCCTTAATTCAGCCTGCTTTTATCATAACTCATGATTTTTGCTATCATCTAATTAAATACAGTTCCATGATTATATATCTGCATATCCTAACTGTGATCTCCATGATTATATATCTGCATATCCTAACTGTGATTATATATCGGTTGATCTTCATGATTGCCTATCTGATTATTCTAACCCCTGATTATTACTATCCTCTAGTATTGTATAGCAGTAGGTACGATCTGCTATTTCTCGGCTCGTCGTGCCCACTGGGATACACTCCGGTGTATCTCACACCCTCGGGTGACTGTTTTTCAGGCCGAGCGGGTGCTGGGATGTCGGGACGTGTTGGTGAGATTCCGAGATAGAGATTGACCTTGGACAGCCGTGTATTTAGAAATAGTTAATTCAAGTGGTATTCAGATGTAATATATTTGTAAGGAAATCTGTAACATTGTTGTTGTTGTTGTTATTGTTTTTGTAGTACGTAGTTAGTACTCTAATGATTGTTGCCAAGCTAGCCGTGCATATATAGAAAATGCTCAATTCCATAGGGGATTGGGACTCTTCTATATATGTGGCGGTCTGTCATTGCCCTGGTTGATTTGCAACTCTGATTTAAAAAAAAAAAAAAAAAAAATAAAAATAAATTATACACTAGTTTTTGAACTCGGGGCGTGACAGATTAGATGGTATCAGAGCAATAGGAATACGATGCCTTGGTTTGGTTAGGAACGAACCCTAGGATGACTTGTGTCTACGAGAGAGCGATGGGTAGTATTCTAAGTATTGTAGTTTGAAACAGAAGTTGTGGGTTGGTCAAACTAAAATCCATCCTTGGTATTGCAGTTATGGCTCACACTAGACATGGTGCTTGATGGTAGAGAGCTAAGGTGTTGGATCTTTTGATCCAGCAACTTCTGTGCTGCACTAGGGCAAGCACAGTGATTCTTGAGGTATTTTAAGCATATGGTTCATGCAGAATTGGTTCTGGTTAAGTAGAAGATGAGTTCTAATGTAATCAAGCTCTAGAAGAAATGTTTGGCCAAAGTCCTGTTATTGGACTGTTTGAAAAACTATAACAGTGCTAAAAAAAAAAGACATTAAACATGCGATTTTCGGAAACCCTAAGGGTCTAAACGCAAAAGTGACAGCGTGTACTGTTTAGGACAGTGTGTTGGTGATTCCTAAGCTTTTCGTTAGGATTCCAACGGCTCTCGTTGAGCGAAAATCGGATAACGATCCGAGAATCGGCAAAATCGTCGATTTTACGGTATCCGGGTGGCAATCACGTAATTTGAGAAATTACGGCAGTTTCACCAAGCCGACTGTTGAGTCCCAGTAGAATCTGGTTGAGCCAGCGGCAAGATTAAGCCCGAGTTTTTTTCAGAAATTCAAAAAGGGAATTTCCGGAGGGGCAATTTGGTAATTTTACCAAAGATTAAACGAAAAAGATTATGTAGGTCTAAGTGTGTTAACAAACACTGATGTTTAAATAATTAGAGGTTATGTCATCGGCATAGAGACTGTGATGGGAGGTATGTGATGTACCTTCAGATGTGAGTTGTGTCCCCAACTAGATGTTGGCGACAGATTTGTGGTATTTTACTTTTCTTTTGGTAAGCACGTTGGCTGCAGACAACGTACTGTCGAAAGAATTGAGGAAATACTCTGCCCTATAGTGGGAAGTATCAGATTGGGTCTAAATGAGTAACCTGAGAGTTGTTGACATTATGTGACTGATCGTCACTACTGCGAACCTGTTAGAGGTTTAATAGTGGATTAGTTAAGTTTAAGTTTCGGGGACGAAACTTCTTAGAAGTTGTGGGTAATGTAATACTCTAGAAATTCAAAGACTTTAAATTATTTTGGAATTTATAAAATTAGCAAAATTTGGAACATAGTGGATCAATAGTGGCCCAGAAATATCGACTTTTGATCGGGGTCTGATCTGGAAAATCCGAGGTCACCATTGCGATCGTCCCGTCGAAACATAAAAATTTCATATTCATATATCGACGATCTGACGGTCGGATCTTCCAGAAATCAGCGATGAAATAGTGGGCCCTACAACTTAAGTTGTGCATAGTAACCCCTATTTTAATCCCTTCGCGACCGCTAACGGCAGTTCCACTGTCCAGAATTTGAAGATAGGGGTATGAGTAATGAAACCTAACTATTTTCGACGTTCTGAGCGCAATGGCACTGACGGTTTTCGCGTTTGGCGACCCGGGTGCACCGAAGTGCGCGCAGTGTATCACTTTTCGTCGAATTAAATGGCCCGAAAGTTTATCCGAGCGTCAAACAAAACAAACAAATACCCTACTTGACAGGTCTCGACGAGCCGGACGTCGTGGTGAAGTCCGTTTCGCGAATTGACGAGCGAATTTTCTCGAAATGCGTAAAATGCACCCAAAAATGGAGTATTTTCAATGAAATGTTAATATTTTATGTGTCTAAATTTAAGGGGCTTATAGGATAAGGTGTTGGGTGCAAATTGCACCTACTGTGAAGACCCCGCATGAATGGGTTGTGTGTGAACAGAGTTGAAGAAGATTCTTCAAAGAATCTTGCATTTAATTGGAAAATGCCTCTTAGTCTCCTTGGGTTCATTCACGAGGAGTTGGGGGAGTCCGAAGCGTCACCCAACCTCTCACCATCTTCAAGACCAAGCCTTGTGCTCTGGGTTGGCCGAGGACTCAGCCCCATTGAGTGCAAACCAAGAGAGAGAGAGAGGAGAAGGAAGTTTGGAACCAAACTTCTTCAAGTTGGATTTGGAGACTCTGAGGAGTTACCTTGTGCCCGTGGGCTACCCTGGGTGGCTGCCGTGATCGCGCGTGGAAGAGGAACCCATTCCGGCTTCTTCCCTCCTTCACCAACTCCGGCCAAGGTAAGGTCACTAAACCACAGTTTGATTTAGCCCGAGACCCCTAGCGGTAGGTTTGTTAGGTCTTTGTGATGCTCCCTGCCAAACCCCAAGCCCCCATGCACGATGCATGGGCGGCGGGAGCAAATGATGGCCGGAAACCGAATAGTGCTCCGCCTCGGTTATACTTTGCAATCATTGAACCAAAACGGGCCAAATTTGGAGGGTTTGGACTGTAGGACTTGTAGACCATTTCTGCAAAATTTGAGCAAGGATGGTTGAGTATTTTGGGAGAAAATTGATGCCCTAGCTTTTCGGGTTTTTGCAAGTTGGCCGAGCCTTGTGCTCCGGTGCCGGCAAGCTTCTCCGGCGCCGGCCATGCACCCAGAAGTCTTCCTGGGAGTGAGAGGAATGCCCCTATGCATTTGCATGGCACCCATGCAGCACCAAATTGGTTCGGCCATGGGTGACCCGAAATGAAGCCTTATAGCCGCCGCCGGCGCTCCGATCATCTCCGGCCGGGGAGAGGTGGTTGGGAAGCTTCATATGACCCCATGGAAGCTTTCATCCATGTTGTAGAGCTTCAAAGCGGCTCTGTAAAAATCCGCCATTAGAGGTGTTGAGCTCAAATCCGAGCTTGGCTCCCCGCCGTCGCCGCCGCACCTCGTCGCCGGGCACGGGTTCAGGTAGGTTGGTTGTGATGTATAGAAGCTCGTTGGTCAAGTTGTTGAGCCCCAGAACCTTTGTTTGGTTGGTCACGAATTTCAAGATTTTGGGCATCATCTTCTTCCTTGAGCCCGGCCAGCCGAGGGGTTGCAACTTGCTCCAAGTTGAAGGGAAAGATTCCTGGAACTTAGTAGATCATTTTGATCCAAGAAATTCTGCTCCAGGTTCCTTTGTTGCAGAGAACCAAGCTCAAATTTTGGTTATGTTACATATGGTATAGTGTGCATGTTAGATGTTTGTATTAATGCCTCAATGAAGAAAATGTTGGAATTAGGCCTCACTGTAAAAATAAAAGATGCTTCAAATGGTCCCCTGAGCTTAATGTTCACTTCAGATCAAACAGGATCTGTGTGGAATAAAGTTTGGAGCATTGTGAACTTGTAAGTGTGCAAGGCTATGGTTCTGGTTGAACCAACAGATCTGGGCTACAGTTAGGGTGAGCCCTGGTATCTTGACACTGTCCAGAGACACTTTCATATACAAAGTTTTAATAAAAGATGTGTAGGTTAAAAGTTATAGTATTAACTACCTTTAAGAGTAATTTTGGCCCAAACCTTGTTTTAGGTTGTTTGCGAAGCCGCGACAGTGTACTCTTGGCTAATTTGGGGTCACTGGACGCGATGCTCGCGTTAAAAACTGATTTTGAAGTCCCGGAGAAACAAAAATGCAAAATGGCTATGTAGAGGTTTTAAAATTGATCTGGGTTTTAAGTTGAATTGGAATAAGTTAGAGTCAGAGTTGATCCCTGATCCATATGATTGATTCAGGTTTATTCGGTGCCTCTGGTTCTAAGCATACAGTGGATACGGTTTAGTCGCCTGCGATTTGTCAGGTGGGTTTATCTTCGGTCCGGGCTTTATCATTTCGGCCCTCTGGGGTATAGTATTGGTTGGACCCCTGTTCTTGTAGCCTAGTTGATGTTTGAGCCTGCCTTCCTTTTGATCAGTTTTATTTTGCTATAAACGTGTTTTTATTCAACCAATGTTTTGTCTCCAAGCATCGCAGAGTCGCCGGAGTCTGTTCTTGTTTGATAGGACGAAGGCATCTCTCTTCGAGGTTTGGATATAAAACATGTTTTCAAAATTGTTTTTCTAAAAGGGATTTTAGTTGTGCATGATTGATTCTCAGTTGCTTCCAAAAATTATGACTCTATTTCTGGACATTTGCCATGCCTGATTGGTCATTAGCTAGCTTGCACATTATACTTGATTATCAGTGTATCCTGATCCATGTTCTAGAAGTTGTTGATTATACTCTGCACCCTTGTTGGGATTTTGGTCATTTCTAGTTGCATACCTGTTTATCAGTACTCCCTGATTATTTCTGATCCAAACTATAGTAATAGATGATTATTCCTGCATATGATTTGAGATTCAGTTGATTCTGATATTGCATCGTTGATTGGATTGTTTGGGCTTGTTGTTCACCCGTTATGCTGCTAAATACATGATTTTATTAAATAAATGTTTTTACCGAGCTTCGTAGGGTAGCCTGAGTCTGTTCTTGTTTGATAGGACAAGGGCAACGCTCTTCGAGGTTCAGACCTAAAACCTACCGAGCTTCGTAGGGTCGCCTGAGTCTGTTCTTGTTTGACAGGACGAGGGCAACGCTCTTCGAGGTTTGGACTTTTCAAAATGTTTTCTCAAAAACATGTGTTTGGTCTGCATGACTGGTTAGTCTGCATGATTGGTATTCAGTTGTTGTTGTTGATCTTGCATTGAGTTGAGATGTTGTTATCATATCACTGTTGCATCCCAGAGGGGATTGATTCTGGCTTGTTGCCGATTACCCGGTCTGTGGACCGTGAGCTTGAGCATTTGCATTGATCGCCCGCACCGCTGTACGTCACGAATATATCCGGGGTCGCTCCCCGTGCGCTTTGTTCTTTACCGGTAAAGTGGTTTGTTGAAAGACCCGTGACCCCCAAGGGGGGAATGTCAGCCAGGTTGGTGCTAGGTTGGGCAGCCTTGCCTGAGGTCTTGTGAAGGCCAATATGGTAGCTTGTGATTGGGTCTTTGTGTTTTCATTTATTTGATGCATGTGTTGTTAAGTTACTTTAACATACTTCCTTGATTCAGCCTGCTTTTATCATAACTCATGATTTTTGCTATCCTCTAATTAAATACAGTTCCATGATTATATATCTGCATATCCTAACTGTGATCTCCATGATTATATATCTGCATATCCTAACTGTGATTATATATCGGTTGATCTTCATGATTGCCTATCTGATTATTCTAACCCCTGATTATTACTATCCTCTAGTATTGTATAGCAGTAGGTACGATCTGCTATTTCTCGGCTCGTCGTGCCCACTGGGATACACTCCGGTGTATCTCACACCCTCGGGTGACTGTTTTTCAGGCCGAGCGGGTGCTGGGATGTCGGGACGTGTTGGTGAGATTCCGAGATAGAGATTGACCTTGGACAGCCGTGTATTTAGAAATAGTTAATTCAAGTGGTATTCAGATGTAATATATTTGTAAGGAAATCTGTAACATTGTTGTTGTTGTTGTTATTGTTTTTGTAGTACGTAGTTGGTACTCTGATGATTGTTGCCAAGCTAGCCGTGCATATATAGAAAAGGCTCAATTCCATAGGGGATTGGGACTCTTCTATATATGTGGCGGTCTGTCATTGCCCTGGTTGATTTGCAACTCTGATTTAAAAAAAAAAAAAAAAAAAAAAAAAAAAAAAAAAAAAAAAAAAAAAAAAAAAAAAAAAAATTATACACTAGTTTTTGAACTCGGGGCGTGACAGGTTTATTCAGGCATGCATTTATATACTGATGTATACATTTAGCTATTCTTATTGGCTCGGCATTTAGAGGCATATTAGTGGTAGCTTTTTCATCATCAGTTATTTTCATAGCATACCACCTCTCTTTCCTTTTCGCCTCTGGTATACCTAGTGGGCATGTCAGAGTTTGAGGCTTAACCCACTAGGGGAGGCTACTGATTTTATAGTAGTTCTCACCCCCATTGTCCTTTTCCCTTTTTCTCTCTTTATTTTGCAGAATCCTCTGTGGGAGTTGCTGGGCCGTCATCAACAGATCGAGGTAAGAGGATTGCGGACTAGATAGATCGTCTACCCCGATTGCGAGCTTAGTAGTGCTTTTCGTTGTACCCCTAAATTCTCAGACAGTTGTATTTTTTTTTTGGGTCTGGCTTCAGCCAGCTGTTTGTATTTATTTGGTGAGCTGGGAGAGACACTTGTACTTATTGAGAGTTATATTGTATTTTTATTTTCCAGCTTCGGTCTGAGATGTATTAGTTTTAGTTTAGCTCTGTTTTTATGCTCTTTTATTATATCTCTTATATCTGAGCAGGTTACCAGCGCTTCGTGTACCCGAAAAATTCCGTGTGCACGGCGGATCTGTGGACGGGCTCGGGTTCTGGTTTACACCTGGGGCGTGACAATTGATTCTAGAGGTATGAATGCACATCGATTTATTGCACAGTAAACAGTTAATTGCCCTATTCCCTCCATATTTTACTCCCTCTCAATTGTCCTATATATATATATATATATATATTACTTTTATCCGTAATCTTTAAGCTATGTTCTAACATTCACTATCTATGGGTGAAAAATTTTGTTTGATTCTGAGGAAAACGGAATAAAAATATGAGGCTTAAGTAATTTCACTTTTCAATCTAAAGAAAGAATAGAGAATGAAATGGGTTTTTTTTTTCATGTATCAGAATTGTAGAAGCAGCAATTGGTTGCCTAAGGCAATAAACAATTAATGGTATTTTTATAGTTAAGCAAGAGGTAAAGGTAGATATAATCTACTTTCGAAGAGGAACAAAAGAGTGAGGTCTCGTCACAGTTTGTTGGTAAAGTAACAATTACTTTCTTTAAAGACCATTTGAGAATATCACAACTTGTTTAACACATCATCATAGTCCCAAAAATAATTTACTTCTCGAGGTCTTCTCAAATTCCAATGGTTTCTTGCCTAAGACCGTCCAAAATTGTGGTTACTTTCATACATCATCATTGCCTCATAAAATAAAGAGCAAAAATATAAAAGAGAAGTTCAAGTAGTAGAAAAAATGAAGTATAAAGAAACCAGTGCAAGAAAAAATGGAAGGAAAATATGGAAAAGAGAGATTAAAGTACTCAAGAGAAGGAATATAAAGAGAGGAACGATAAATAAATAGTAAATCAAACCATGGAAAAAAGGGAGTACAATTTGTGACTAACAAAAAAATAAATGTTCCCACAGGTAGGTATATACAAGTATTCTAAGTTTTCAACAATTGAGGCACACTTTATACATACAAATCTGTGATTTAGGCAACAGTATACTTGACAGTTAATTTGGTTAAGTAGTGAAATAAATAATGGGGGAGTGAGAAGGTACTAACATTGACATAGTTTGTATACACATATATACACATGCAGGAAATAACCAACAGAGAATAAGCAAGTAAGAATCTTATATACATACAGAGAGAGGAAAACATGTAACCGTAAAAAGGAAGAAAGTAAAAAAAGAAAAAGAAGAAGAAGAAACAGGAAGAAGGGAAAATTTATTTGATGTAAAGAAAGGAATTTATATAAATAGGCATACACATAAGAACAAAGGCGAAATGCGAGTTGTTGATAAATTCTTGATTCAATGCAAGCAAAGAACAGTGAATTGAAGGTCTGGGTATACATAACATATAATATGGTCAAAAGTGCTACCATTTGAATCACAGATTTGTAGGAATTCAAGAATTGGGTATACATAATATATAGTATGGTCAAATATGCTATCATCTGAATCACAAATTTGTAGGTAAAAATTTGTTCTTTATTCTTTTATAAACTATGTCAATGTTAGTACCTTCTCATTCCTCCATTGTTTATTTCACTACTTAGCCAAATTAACTTTCATTTCCTGCATGTGTATATATGTGTATATAAACTATGCCAAATGCTCTTTAGTCTTTAAATTTGGTTCTTTAGTCTTTTATAAACTATAGGAACTCCACCAGAGGAGCCCTAGGTGTGCATGCCTCTATAACCTACGCTCTCTCAATTGTCCCATATATATATATATATATATATAGATATATATATATATATATATATATATATATATATATATATATATATATATATATATATATATATATACACCTCTATGCATGAATAGAACCCTCTTTACTTTTATTCATAATCTTTAAGCTTTGTTCTAACATTCACTATTTATGAGTGGGAAAATTTGTTTGATTATAAGGGAAACGAAATAAAAATATGAGGCTCGGGTAATTTCTCCTTTCAATCTAAAGAAAGAATAGAGAATGAAATGCCTTTTTTTTTTTCATGTATCCAAACTGTAGAAACAACAATTGGTTGCCTAAGACAATAAACAACTAATGGTATTTTTATAGTTAGGCAAGAGGTAAAGGTAGATGTAATCTACTTTCGGAGAGGAACAAAAGAATGAGGTTTAGTCGCAATTTGTTGGTAAAGTAACAATCGCTTTCTCTAAAGACCATTTGAGAATATCTCAACTTTTTTAACACAGCATCATTGTCCAAAAAATAATATGTTTCTCAAGATCATCTCAAATTCCAATGGTTTCTTGCCTAAGGCCGTGAAAAATTGTGGTTAGTTTCATACATCATCATTGCCTCGTAAAATAAAGAGCAAAAATATAAAAGAGAAGTTCAAGTAGAGAAAAATGAAGTATAAAGAAACGAGTGCAGGAAAAAAATGAGAAGGAAAATATGGAAAAGAGAGATTAAAGTAGTCAAGAAAAGGAATATAAAGAGAGGAAAGATAAATAAATAGTAAATCAAACCATGGAAAAAAGGGAGTACAATTTGTGTCTAACAAAAAAATAAATGTTCCCACAGGTAGGTATATACCAGTATTCTAAGTTTTCAACAATTGAGGCACACTTTGTACGCATAAATCTGTGATTTAGGCAGCAGTATACATGACTGTTAATTTGGCTAAGTAGTGAAATAAACAATGGAGGAATGAGAATGTACTAACATTGACATAGTTTATAAAAGAGTAATGAACAAAATTTAAAGAGTAAAGAACATTTGGCATAGTTTATATACACATATATACACATGTAGGAAATGACAGTTAATTTGCCTAAGTAATGAAATAAACAATGGAGGAATACACATATATACACATGCAGGAAATTGAGGCACACTTTGTACATACAAATATGTGATTTAGACAGCACTATACTTGACTGGTAATTTGGGTAAGTAGGGAAACAAACAATAGAGATTCGCTGACTTCACTGTTTAATATAATAATGTTGGTAGATTAATTTCCACTTTGGCTTCATGCTCTTTCCTGATTTCTGAACAGAGATTCGCCGACTTCCTGTTTTACTTAACCGACGTTACACTGTATCTATTACACACTTGGCTGGTTGTAGCAGAACCAGTACAAAAACTGAAGCACCCAAAGCAAACATCACAGTAGGAAGCAAAAGATTTAAAATAAACTCTTTTTAGATACCCAACAAAAGAAAGTAAGTGAGAGGCACGCCTAAAATTATAGGCTAAAATCAAAGTACCAGTTAGGGAATATGAAATACAATTCCACCTTTTTAGAAGATTTAAAATACATTGTATGTAATCAGGGGCAACAATGGTTTTAAGATAAGAACACCCAAGGGAGAAAGAAAGCACGGAAGATAGGTATATATATATATATATATATATATATATATATATATATATATATATACATACATACATAAAATTCAGAAATATGCGGAATTAGAGAGTGTCAAATATTAAGTCCTGTGCACACCAATATTTTTTTGTTTCTCCACAAATAGGTTAATTCCTTATGCCCACCAATACTGTTCTTGTTCCTCAACAAATAGCAAACCACAGATGTAGAGCTCTCTTCATCTAGAGATATAGAGATGATAATAGTATATAGTATAGTATAGAGATGTAGAGATGCAGAGTGAAAATAAAGAGAGCTCTGTTCATAGGGGGTAGAGAATAAATGTAGTATATATAGGCAAGAATGAAGAAGAAGGATGATGTACAGAGAATTGGGGTACTCACCAAAGCACATTCCCATGGAAATCGTACCTCTCGGAAGTAGCCTGCAGCAGAGGAAGGGGAGAAGACGAACCATAAGGGAGGACGGTAGACACAAAGAGAGGGAGGGGGTACCCTCTATGACCGGACCTCTCTTGTGAGCCGTACCCCCAAGCCAGGACGAAGCAACCTGAAGCAGAGGGAGGGACCCCAGCCAGTCCGAAGCAGCCTAAAGCAGAGGAAGGAAGAAGAGGAACCATGGGAGAAGAAAGAGGGAAGGAGTCGTTAGGAATCCAACGGCTCCCGTTGAGCGAAAATCGGATATCGGTTCGAGAATCGGCAAAATTGCCGATTTAACGGCATCCTGGTGGCAATCGCGCAATTCGGAAAATTGCGGCGGTTTCACCTAGCCGACTGTTGAGTCCCAGTGGAATCTGGTTGAGCCAGCTGCAAAGGGTTAAAGCCCGAGTCTCTCGGAAATCCAAAAAGAATTCTCGGGAGGAGCATTTTGGTAATTTTACCAATAATTGAACATAGGGTTGCATTTGTCTAAGTGTTGTTGTCGAACACTGATGTTTAAGTAGTGCGAGGTTTTGAGTTGATCTGGGAAGGATCTGGGTTTAAGCTGGGGTTAGTGTGATTGAATTGTTTCCTGATCAGTATTTTTGATTCAGGATTGGTTCGGTTTGCCTCTGGTTTCGAGCGTTCAGTTGATACAGTTTTGTCGCCTGCAAAACGACAGGTGGGTTTATCTTCGGTCCGGGCTTTATCATTTCGGCCCTCTGGGTACAGTATTGGTTGGACCCCTGTTCTTGTAGCCTAGAAAATGTTTGAGCCTGCTTTCCTGTTGATCAAATGTTATACTGCTAAACACATGATTTTATTCAACAAATGTTTTTACCCAAGCATCGCAGGGTAGCCTGAGTCTGTTCTTGTTTGATAGGACAAAGGCATAGCTCTTCGAGGTTTGGACTTAAAACTTGTTTTCAAAATGGTTTTCTTAAAAATATGTGTTTAGCCATGCATGATTGGTTAGCCTTGCATGATTGGTGTTTAGATGCTTCCAAATATTATGACTTTATTCCTGGATATTTACTATACCTGATTATCAGTACTTCTGATTATTTCTGATTCATGTCATATCGTTGCTACTTCTTCTTGTATATGAGTTGAGATACAGTTGGTTAGATATTGCATTCTTGATACTTGATATATCTGATCCATGATACATAGTTGTTGATTGATCCTGCATTTGAGTTGAGATTTTGTTGTTGTATTACTGTTGCATCCCAGAGGGGATTGTTTCCGGCTTTTTGCCGATTACCCGGTCTGTGGACCGTGAGCTTGAGCATTCGCATTGATCGCCCGCACCGCTGTACTTCACGAACATATCCGAGGTAGCTTCTCGTGTGCTTTGTTCTTTACCGGTAAAGTGGTTTGTTGAAAGACCCGTGACCCCCAAAGAGGGGAATGTCAGCCAGGTTGGTGCTAAGTTGGGCAGTTTCCCTGAGGTCTTGTAGACCAATATCGTGGCTTATGATTGGGTAATTTGTTATTTCAGTTGTTGATGCATAGTACTTGTTCAGCATGCTTTCCTATTTTTGATTGTTCAGTTCCTTTCAGTATTTACTTCAGTATACTCCTGTTGAGATCTATATATGCTTTACTGATTGATTGATTATCCGCTTCTTAACCATGATATATATCTGCCATGCCTAATGATCATTACTATCCTCTAGTATTGTATGCCAGTAGGTACGATCTGCTATTTCTCGGCTCGTCGTGCCCACTGGGATACATGTACAGTGTATCTCACACCCCCTGGGTGACCATTTTTCAGGTCGATCGGGTGCTGGGATGTCCGGACGGGTTGGTGAGGTTCCGTGTTAGCAAGTGACCCTTGGCAGCCGCTACTTTTATTTATTCAGCAGATTTTGTAAAAAGATTTGTAATCATAACTTGTTGTAATTAAATTGTTTAGTTATACGTAGTTTAGTTACTCTGATGTTGTTGCAAAAGCTTAGCCGTGCATATATAGAAAAGGCTCAATTCCAAGTGGGATTGGGACTCTTCTATATATGTGGCGGTCTGTCATGCCCTGGCTTGGTTTTTAAAACTCTGATATAAAAAAAAAAAAGTTTTAGACGCTATTTTTCGAACTCGGGGCGTGACAGATTAAATGGTATCAGAGCCAATAACCAGCCGGAAGTGTGCGGCGAGTCTCGGCTGAGTCTGGGTCTAGATGGCAGGGCTAGCGAGACAAGTCTCACACCGCCTGGTGATCTTGGGCTTGTGTTTGGGCTGACGAGGACGTCAGAACTAAACGGGGGGAGTCTGTGACGCCCCCAATAGTCCCACATCGGATGTGGATGGAATTGTGATTGGGTTTATATGAGACATGGACACTAGTAATAATAACTGGGCTTAAGCATTTTGGATTGTGGTTTGGGTCCAACAAGTTATTATTGCTAGTAAGTCGGGTCGTTACAGGGAAGGACTCTGAACCAATGGCACAATTATGCTGCAACCCTCTAGGGCACAACTGCCCACAAATCGCGGGCTATATGAGCGAGCCAACGGGAGATGCGAGCCACGACTTCTACCAACTGCGCACACATGGGGGATCGGCCCGAGGAGAGGTGCGCCAACCCCCTGCGCGAGAGCTTACGCGGCTTGCGGGAGCCACGGAGATCCTACTCCACGTATAGCGAAGCGAAGAAAAGAAGAGGGCAAACAGGGGCGGGGGGAGGGGAGAAGAGAAGAGAGGAGAGCTTCCGCGGCTTGCGGGAGCCGCGAACATCGTACCCCCACGTGCAGCGAAGCAAAGAAAAGAAAAGAGGAAAGGGGGGCGAGGGGAAGAGGGTTGAGGAGAGCCCGACACGTCATCTCTTCTCAACCCTCAAATTAATATATGTATAGATAGTATATTTAAATGAAAATTGCTATTTTTATGTTAAAAGGTCATAAATGAATCTTACACCAACTTACATCAAGAATATAATTTTTTTTAAAAAAAATTAATGTTTAAATAAAATTAATAAGACTAATGGAAAAAGTAAAAGTTTGGACTGATGCACACACAGCTTCGTATTATTTCCATAAATTTTGAAAACAAACTTTTACAAATTAGATGATAGTTCTTTTTACACGAATTTTGTAACTACTAGTTAAGTCGATGTACAATGACGGCACAAATATTCAAAAAGCACAATTTTTTTTCAAATTTTTTTTAACTTTAAATTTAAATTTATGTTTTTTTAATAATATGCTATTTACCTGACATAAAATACATTAGCAATAACACTTTTTTTATAAATCAAAAAATTTAATTCACTTTGAAAACATGATATTAGAGATAAAAATTGTTATATAGATTTAGTATATTTTAACCATATATAAAAATTGATTTATTTGAAATTTTGTTTTCTGAATAAATTAAGATTTGCATGATAGTTTTTAAAATTTTTAAAAATTGTTAAACCCTCCTAAGTTTTCATTTGTTATTGTGATGATCCGGACTTCCGCAGAGGCTTCTGCACCATTAGCAGTGACTGCAAGAGGCCTACTGTCACGCCCCGGGGTTCTTTTTGTAAATACCTTTTAAGAAAAACAGCGGAAAACCGTAGACCTTTTTTTTTTTTTTTTTTGAACACACCCCGAGATGCGTACATACCCGCCACAAATACAGATAACCCTCTGTTCACATGGACAGAACCTCCCCTGTATTTGCACGGCGTCACACACAGTGTGGGTTATGAATAATATGGATCTGAATAGGGGAAAAACCACATAGAGGGGGGTGAATAGGTGAAAACAATAAACACACCAAATCGTTGCGTAAAAAATAACCCAATGCGGAAAATAAATAAAGTACGCATGATTTACGTGGAAAACTCCATCACAGGAGTAAAAAACCACGGGACTGATAACACGGCGAAATCCACTAAGATTAAACACGTACAAGGTGATTTACCATAACACTACGACTCAACCTTTTACATACGCTCCTAGTTGATCTTCTCCGCTCGCTCCGAACGCTCATCGAATCCACGATTTGCGTCCCAACGCCGAATCCACGACGTTCAACGTCGAATCCACGATGTCCAACCGAATCCACGGTCTTCACCAATGCGGCACGTCTCGATCACACGAACGCGCCTCGCTCCGAATCCACGAGAGCGGTAGCACTTTGAATCCACAAGGCCACGCGAATCCTCGCGCCGATTTTTTGTAAAATCGTTGTTTTGTTTATTGGTGATGATCCTCCGAATACTTAGGTCAAAGATAGACAAGAATTACCATCTAAGTATTCTTCAATTTGATTCTGCAAGAAATAGGAGTTTGGAAACCCTAGAATCAAATTGAACAATATAGATGAAGAAACATGAATTTAATCGTGTTTTCCTTTCTTCTCTATATTTGTGGATTTCTTTTTGATCCTTTTTCGGATATGTGGATTAACCCTAAAAGATGGATGTAGGGTCTATTTATCGGTTAGAAACCTTTGGAAAGAGATAAGCATAAAAAACTGACTTAACAGAATTTTTCCCGCACGGCGGTCCGGACTGGATTTGGTTGATCCGGACTGTCGTCTTTTTTCAGCAATTTTTCTGAAAAAATAGTTTGGGGTCCGGACTGGAATTTCCTGATCCGGACTGTTCATGCGATTTCAGCAAACACATAGTTCGGGGTCCGGACTGAACATGGGATGGTCCGGACTGGAATTCCGCATGAACTAAACTATGTTCGGGGTCCGAACTGGAATGGTCTGATCCGGATCCAGAACATCCAACTTATCCAGTTTTTAATTTTTATGCACTGAAAACTTATCCAAGTGTTTCTAAACTACACAAATGTATTCAGATCACCAAAATTATTTAGTTAAACGTACCTGATCATTCCAAATCCATTCTTCTTGAGATTGGTGTAATAAATCCACAATTCTTCATCTTCAATCTTCAAGACTTATACCACTTCACGAAATACGCCAATACAAAATCCTTAACACACAGTACAGTTTCACAACCACCAATTCAAACTCACACACACACCACATTCACACAGGATGTACATACAGCTAAATGATCCTTAAACATGATGCTTTAATGCTCT
Source organism: Tillandsia leiboldiana (assembly GCA_029204045.2). Taxonomy (NCBI): domain Eukaryota; kingdom Viridiplantae; phylum Streptophyta; class Magnoliopsida; order Poales; family Bromeliaceae; genus Tillandsia; species Tillandsia leiboldiana. Next base: position 14,047,110 of record CM055066.1, read on the forward strand.
ACAATGTCCTTACCGTAGATGATGCATATGCACAGGTTATCAAGAATTCCTATCCTTTTGAAAGCGTTTCCCACACGGAAACCTTATTTGAAATCTACGAATGAAATGAAAATCCAAAATCTTTTTAAAACATTTTCCCACACGGAAACATAATCTTTTGAAAATCGGCAACCACGAGGGGTAGAAAATATTTTGCATAAAACCACGAGATCGTAGTAACAAGAATCCACTGTTAGTCCATCCAATTGTTATACCAATCACACAACCAACCATAAACTGAACCACCACAACTCTAAACCTATCGACAAGTAAAAGTAGGGTAAAAATGAATACTGAACAAAATCTCGGGACTGCTAAGCTCTCTAGCTATGTCGTCGCCTCACGTGCCGTCCCAACCATCACCTCCCGCAGTACCTGCAACTGGGGGTAGTGAGAAACCAGCAAGGGTCTCCTAGTGGATACCACAAGCCGACGAAAGCAAGCTGTACTCACTGGCAAACGAAAAAGAACAAACGACTACAAGGTATCGTAAGGTCAGATATAGTATCAAAGAAGGAAAGCATAATACTGAACATGTAAACCGAATGCAGTAGCAAGAGAATACATCAAACAGTAATATCAGAATAACCGCTACTGTAAGCTAGAAAGATACTAATAACCATAACCACCGACGATAAACAAGTACGACCGCAATCAAGACTGGAAGAAACTACCACTACCAAGAAATGCATGAGTATCCGCTACTATAGAGAATAACAATAACAAATATAATAATGCATCAAACCGATGAGATAGTCCAAGTCACCCAATCGTGAGCCATATTGGTCTAAAGACCTCAGGCAAAACCACTACCGCTCCCACTTGCATGTACCCTAGCAGGGTCCGCATCGGGCTCACGGGTCGGAAGTACGACCACCTTTCCGAAAAAGAACACCCTCTTACAGTGGTTCAGACTGCTGGTGTACGTGAAATGCACTCTGAGCTGTGGCGATCAATGCAAAATGCTCAATGGCCAACTGTCGGCAAATAGCCGAGATAGAATCAACAAGGAATCACTGACCGAATCCAACAAGTCATATCACAAGTCTCAATATGTCACCGACCGATCAAGTCCACTATTCCCGAAGGAATGTCACAATGTCACCGACCAATCAAGTCCACTATTCCCGAAGGAATGTCACAATGTCACCGACCTATCAGGTCTATATAACTCGAACATCATGCAATAGACACGAGACGTAAACAATCATAAAGTCACTAAATCATGCTATGTCTCAAGATCATGTGCTATAATCCTGTCATATGAACTCTAATAATCACAGATTACCGCTCTACTTCTAAGTCATGATGCAAATAGGAAAGTAGAGCAAACAGGAATGAAGTGTGTAGTGCTCAAGTGCTCATATGCAAAGTGTGTAATCAAGAAAAGAAACACGGGGGAAGGAATGTCGCCGAGCATGCACCTCTGAACCAACGTCGGGTCGAAGTACCCACCTGAATCGGCGAAGCACCTAACTCCCACAATGCTCCAGCTTACCAACCGGACCTGCACAAGGTCTACCGAGTCAAGACTAGACTCTATGACTCAACATCACCCATCTCTGAACCCCAAAACCGTTGGAAGAAACAGATCTCTAAACCGGACTTCCGGAGTCCACCAGAAATTCCCGGAACACCCCCGAAACCTCCAAACCACTCCGAAAAGTCTCAAACAAATAACTAAGTCACCCGCTGTCCCAAAACGCACCAAAACGGGTGCCCGGACAGCAAACACTAGATCTAGAGTTAACAGCTAAAAATTAAGTACAACTATACTGAACCGGGTTCTCGAAATTATCGAAAACGGCTTCGGAACTCCGATTATACTCCACGGAGGCCGCGGGTCTTGGATGAATAATCCAAAGGGTCCGTGCACGCCGCCCGAGGCGATCCGTGTGGTCGAATGGCATTTCGGGTCCTAAATGCTCTAATAATTACACAATAAAATAAAGAATGGGCAAAAATGACTTTTACCGAAAACCACGTGCTACGAAGGCAAACCAGCGGCGAGGGTTGGTAGATCTCGACGCACGAATAGCCGCACTCGCTGTCCGGAGCGAAAGCAATAACCGAGCGGTCCAGGTCAAGTCGAATGCCAAGAATCCTACTTCGTCAGGGGTGGCGCAGCCTGACGCGCAAACCGATGCCGTTCTTGGAGCTTGGCGGAATCGTGCTGGGAGAGATCAACAGAGAGAGAGAGATCGCACTGTTCACGGATCTGGGCGCGCACAGTCGCAAGGGAGCGTCCGGACTGCTCTGGAGGGAAGTAGGGTTGCGGGTTGGTGGCTCCTCCTGCGCACGGCTTGGGCCCGCTCGAGCTGGCCAAGGCGCGGCGCGGCGCTCTCAGACCCGCGTGGCTCCCACGCGCAGACCCGCGTGTAGGCCCGCAAGGCCCATGAGGCTCGAGCCCTGTGCGGAGCGCGCAGGCGACGGCGCGGCTCCGTCGCGCAGGCCCGCGTGGCTTGAGCCCCGCGCGGCGCGCGCTGGGCGCGGATGCTGCGAGCGGCGGCGTCTGGGGCGATCGGGACACAGAGGAGGCCCGCGCGGCAAGGGGGCTGCGCGGCCCTCACGCGCGATGAGGGCTTTAGCGCGTGGCGCGTGACTCCCTCGCACATGCCCGCGCGGCGAGCTGCACAGCCCATGCGGCTTGAGCCCAGTGCGGCGCGCGACTTGCGAGGGGGCACGATCTCTGGGTGCCCAGAAGCTCAACACGGGGAAGAAAGCTTGTGGTCACCTTCTTCTCCGGCTCCGGCTTCGTCGGCGCGAGGGCGTACGGACGGGGGAGAGAAGAGGTAATGGATCTGGTGGCTGGGGAAGAGGAGGAAGAGGGGTTAAGGGTAAATTTTGGGATTAGGTCTCCTTAGCCCTAATTTAATCCTAGGACACTAAAAAAAACACCTCTTTTACAACCAAATAGGAAAATTACCAATACGTCCTCAAGGGGATATTTAATCCTTCTTTCATCCTAAATTTCGAATTTTGATTTCAAAATTCTCGAAACACAAATTTTTCGGTTTCCTACACCTACATTGTGTAACAGAGATAGTTGTACGAAAACCGGACCTCAGAAATGGACCCTGTCACGCCCCGGAGGTTCTAAAAGAGCGGAAAACGTATCCATTTTTTTTTTCTTAAATGAATCTCGCCTCCGGTGCGCACCAGACCCGCCACATATACAAATTCGCTCCCCGAACGGGCGGAGCCTCCTTTGTATATGCACGGCGTTCCGAGCACGACAAATACTTTAACCATGCAAACAATGAACGACAATAAGGAGAGACTATACTTAACCATACAGTCACATTTATCATATTGAAACTACACCATAAACCCATAGGTTTGAAAGTCGGTGTCCAGTCGACACCCGGTTTTACAAAACATTTTCGCAAACTCTTTTAAGCGGCCACCTTACTTGAAAGGATAAATCCACGGGTTTTGAAATCAGTGCCCACACGACACTTGGTTTGAAAATGCTTTTGAAACCATGTTTGTATTTGAAAACGAGCCGCATTCACACATTTCAACATTCATAGATATGAGAAGATATTCCTACACTAAGTCCTCAATCCAACATCCACAAGAAACCATGCACAAGTAATCACAGCTAGACTAACCAAACACAATAAAAGATAACCATAAACTGTAAAGTTTAATAGCCTCAAGGGCTAGGGTCCTCTAACCGTTGCCTCACCGTCATCCCGGTTCCCACCCCTGCTCGGACCTGTCATAGTGTGGGTAGTCAGTGACTGATAAAGTAGATATAAACAGTAAATGCAATAGCCGAAAAGACAAACCGATACACCGGAGCATTTACTTCCCCCTCATGTACCGCTAAATTCCTGTCACAAAACAAGCTGGGCACCAACCCCAAATACCGTGCTCACTTTCTTGGTGCCTCCAACCCCTCCACTGCCCAAGTAGCAGTTTGCCTCTCCGTGAGGGGTCCCCATCATCGCTAGTCGTGGGCTACACGGGTAAACCTTACCATCTTTCCAGAAAAATACACCCTGTGCGGTGGCCAAACCGCCGGTGTGCGTGTAAGCAATATGAGTGAAAAGATAATGTTGCGACCTCAGCCACTCTGGTCAGATTAATAGAATGATCTTGCGACCGCAGCCGCCTTAATTAGAATAGTAAATGGGATTCACATGCAATGGGGTTTCTTTAATTTATCAAAAACACCTACTTTATCAAACTGAATACTCGGGAACGACCCTACACCGATAATAACCAAAGGTACCCACCTGAACGAAGATAAACGACCGCGCCCGGGACCCTCCTAGGCAATCAGAACTTCACGCGGCCTAATAAAATAACCAAGAACAACATTTAACACTTTTTACCCTAAACAGGCAAAATCAGTGGTCCCGACCACTGTAACAATAGACCGACGAAAAACCAAAATCACTGTGCCAAGCGAACTGTGTCGTCCAACAAAAAACCGTCGAACCAAAAACTGACCCGAAAGAATTACATCGTTGTTAAAAATATCGTCGTGGTAAAAAACACTCAAAAACGAGGCGAAACGGGCCAAAAACGAACTAAAACGGAGCTACCGGGCTTTCGGGCTGACGGAAGGTGCACGGACCAGGCGTGGACCGGGTTAACGCTCCCGGGCGGCGGCGTGCGCAGACCGGGCGCATCCTCTGCGTGCGCCGAGCGGAGCTGGGCTGGGCCACGCACGGTGAGGCGCGCGCCGGGTTCATTCGTTCCCGGTCGCGGCGGCAGCACCGGGTGCACGCCCAGGCGTGGCCGCGCCTGCGGGCTGGGCTGGCGCACGCGCCCGTGCGCCGGGTCTGCGTCCCCAGGTTGCGGAGCCGTGCGCCGGGTGCACGCCCCGGGTGTGGACCGCGCCTGCGGGCTGGGCTGGCGCACGCGCCCGTGCGCCGGGTCTGCGCCCCCAGGCTGCGGAGCCGTGCGCCGGGTGCACGCCCGCCTGTGGACCGCGTGGCTAGGGAGACCGTACGTGGTGAACAGTAACACCCCGTTTCACGTTTTCTTCTCCGTTTTCGCCCCGCGCGGCTCCGGGGACGACCCCGCGAACATGATAACGGCGGCGGCGGCCTCCCGTTTAACAACGGCGGCGGCGGCCTCCCGTTAACTCCCCCATGCTCCGACGAAATCCCTAATTTACCCAACTAAAAACCCCGGATCGCTCGAATGATAAAACCATTGATCGGAGACCAAACGAAACATCGATCGGAAACCCGATCAAACCTCCGATCAAGACCGATTAAAAACCATCGATCAAACCCAGTCAAGAACACGAACAAATCACCGATTAAACCCAATAAAAAACCTGTGATCAATTTACCGATTAAAACGATCTCCAAAGAACACGGAAAAACCCACGATCAAACCGACGAAAGAGAAATAACGATCACTAACCTCGATCTATCGGGAACAAAGATCCGATCTTGTCCCTCGCGGCGCTGGGGATCCGGATCCGCTCCTCGTAGATGATGGCGTCTCGTTCTCCGGTCTTCGGCATGTCGATTGGGGCGATCGGGTCCCTCCGCTTTCTCCTTCTTTCCTTCTTTTCTCCTCCGGTTAGGATTTTTTTCTTCTTTTTTCTTTTCTCTCTCCGAACTAGGGTTTGTTTGTTCTCCGGCACGCACAAAAGGGAAAGGTTTGAGGAGGCGATCTTTTAAAACTAGGGTTTGCCTTTCGGTATACGGGGAATAAATAAATCTTATTTATTTATTTATTTCCTTTTATTTCTCCTTTTCGTACGTACGTAAAAAGGAAAATCCCCATATCCGGATATTTATTATTTAACAATAAATATCTATTCCCACGAGATAATTCGACAATTCCTCAAAAAGCGTGCTCGATCTTTAGCACGAATTCTGATGCACACTACGGTTACCGCGACCTTCAAAACCCCATTCTGGGGGATCCGTAAGTCGGATTTTAGATCCGATTGCATCGCCGTTCATCGTTTTTCGAGCTCTATCACCGAAAAATACCCGCACCGTGTGTTAGTCAACTTAAGAGAACTCGATAATTTAATTTTCTCTAATTTATACTTTATTAGAAGGAGGGTAAAACATTACACGAAAAGTTGTGATATTACAGACCCGGTGCGAAATTCGGATCAAGTTTGCTTATCCGAATCTCTTCATCAATTTTTAGAGGTGGAATTTGGCAAAACAGATAGCGGATTTGGACTCAGCGCGCAAAAACGATAAAAAACGACTATTTACTTGTATTTCACAGAGCCCGGACGACCAAAAACGGATTTCGAGGCATGAGGTTACTGTTCTGGCCGATGGGTAGCGCCGGCGGCGACGGGCAGGCGGTGGAGCGCGACGGCGCGGGCGCAAGCGTGGCCGCGGGCAGGCGCGGCGCGCGGGCAGGCGGGTCCACGCTGTGATGACCCGGATCTCCGCAGAGCTTTTGCTGTGTGATCAGCGACTTCTGGAGGCTTATTCGGTGTGATGGAGGTGCTTGTGCGCAATTCGGACCTCAGGATTGGACTCAGCGCGAAATTTGGATTAAGAATACCATTTTTGGATGCCTTCGAAAAATTTTAGAAGTGGAATTTGGCAAAACAGACATCGGATTTGGACTCAGCGCGCGAAAACGATGAAAATGGACTATTTATTTGTATTTTTCAGCGCCCGGATGCAAAAACACGGATGCCAAAATAGTCCATTCCTAGCGATTTCGCGCGCTGAATCCAAAAACGATGTCCATTTTTCCAAATTCTCATCCGAAAATTGCGGAGTGCCCCCGGATAGCCCACTTGATCCGATTTTTCGCGCCGGGTCCAATTCTGAAGTCCGATTTGCCAAATTCCAACACTAAATATTCCCGAAGGCGACCGGAGAAATAATCTTTAATCCAAACTTCGCCCGGAGTCCAAATTTGACATCTACGTCGCGCGAAACCACCCGTAAACACTTGACGGGTCCTCCAATTACCCACGCGATCCCTTTTAAGCCCAAAGTCCAACACTTGAGTCCAAATTGCGCGCAAACACCACCGACACACCACGCATGCCTCCAGTGATGCAACTAAATTCCAAATTGCATCACAAATCCATTTCTCGGGCCCGACACGCGCACAAACACACCCAACGGCCACTAAAAGCTGCCCAACAACCAGCAAACCCTTCGCGGGGGATTCCGGGACCTCACAACGCGTCCCCCCGCCTGGTCCATGCACCGCCGCGCCTATCCCGTAGACCGCGCCTCCAGAGCCTGCGAATCAGGCGGCGCCACGTGTCATGCGCCGGGTCCGTGCACCCAGCCGCGGCGCTCTGTGGACCGAGCGCTGCGGACCGGCCAATCATGGGCTGCCACGTGGCAGCCGGCGGTCCACGGCCCCTCCCATGCACCGAAATTCAATAAAAACTTCCGGGAGTCCTTTTTGGGCATCCCGACTCAGAATTTAACAAGCAAATAGCCGTTTTCAAGTGTTTTTCTGTGCTGAATCTAATTCCACCCTCTGTTTGGCCCAAAACCATTTCAAAAATTCGGCAAATGCAGCCGAAGGCCAGTCCAGCTGTGGATATCACACAGGGTCCATCTGTGGCATCCCTTTGCTGCACCATGGGCCAGATACACCAACACTAGGTGTTCTACACCAGGGTTCATGGGAGAAGCTACACGGGGGTCAGGGTCACCACATCCACCCTCACTAAAAGAAAGTTTTGTCCCCGAAACTAAAACACACCACAACAACAAAACTAAAACAATCAAATCAACCAAAGAACGCAAACACTAAACTAACAAGAAAAGTACGGCTCCACCAGCAGGAAAGTCATCAATCCCCAACCCTCGATTTAGAAAAACAGCTGAAATTAGCGAAAAGTTCGAAAATTCCGAAAGATCAGTGCCTTCGCCCCAATCAAACAAGAACAGGTTCGGGCACTGTCTCAATTTCTCGAGCAATCTTTCGAAGTTTTCGTCCTGTTCATAAATTTCAGTAAAAAGGCGAGAAAAGTGAGAGAAGTGTTGGTGCCGTTCCTGCTGTGGCTACCAAAACGAAAGCTATCACTAACAGAGACTCCTAAGGACACAACCTCTAGTACTAAACCTCACATCTGCTACCGATGTGGCGTCAGTCCAATGCCGCTGAAGCCAAAGCTGCTGGAAGGATACGCCGGTAATTCCGAGAAAATGAACTCCCCCTGTCCCACTCGCAGAAGGGTAACTGTTCTCATTCCATTATAAGTCGTAGCACGACACCGCACCAATCGGTCCAACCTGCGTGCTCAATCCAAGTCTTGGAGCTGTCCTTGAATCGTCACATCTGCCGGTGAAGTCCCAAGTCTCACTGCACTGATCATGCACCGCAATCCTCCTCCACTCAAAGGATACTGGGAAGAATCCAATCGCCTAAACATGTAGCAGAAATTCCTAACCCATACCCATGCAAAGATGCTGATGCAGATGCTCTACAATAATGCAGAAGAATGCAGCGGTAACGAAATACTCAACTCAGCCAACAGAAATAAAATCATACCTGCCGCGACATGATCCGCTGCCGCGGTGTCCTCTACAGGGGCTGCATAAACCCGTCCACTGGGTGCCGCAAATTGTCGTCCCGTCTGTCCCGACGTCGTGGCCCACTTTGGCTGACGGTGTGCCGGAGGGGCTTCCGCTGCATGGATAGGCAAGGGGGGTGCTGTCGCAATCGGCCGCACTGACAAAATGGCCTGGGGGCAAGCTGCGCGGAAATGTCCCAACTCTCCACAGAGGAAACACCGCCCCTGTCTCTGATCACACTGCGACGGTGGATAAGGCCCGCCACAAATGACACACCGCTCCTGTCGCTGCTGCCGATACTGCTGCTGCTGCGGGGGCCCACTAGATCTCCGGCGCCTACGAAACCCACGACCCTCAGGATGAGATCGTGGAGTTCTCGGAGGACCCTGTCGGCTCGTCTGACCCTCATCATCTGGTGCTGGGCGCTTCGCCCCCGTAATCCCTGCGGGAGCTGGGGCCACCTCGACCATAACCGCCTCTCCGTGCTCCACATAGAGGGCCTGCTCCATAGAGGCATCCAGAGTCTGCAATCGCTGCGAGCGGACAAACTGGTAGATATCACGGCGCAGTGCTCGCTCAAACATGTAGATCCGGTGCGCCTCATCCCTAGCCGCGTGGGGTACAGAAGCCAACAACTGGTTGAACTCTGCGATGTACTAATGCACGGGCCGATCTCCCTGTCGGAGATTCCTCAGCTGCTCCTCCAACCTCTGCCTGACGCTCTCCGGGAAAAAGGCTCCAAGAAGTAGACCACGGAACTCCGCCCAAGTAAGCAGCTGGGTCCCAGGTGGACCTACTGGTCGAACACGCCGCCACCAGGCCTCGGCGTTGCGCTCCAAGAAGTTAGTTGCCAATAGGACCTGAAACCGCTCCTGAATAAAGAAGCTCTCGAAATGGTGCTCCATAGCCGTGATCCACGACTCTGCCTCCCACGGCTCCGAACTCTGCCCCGAAAAACGAGGTGGGTTAAACTGACGGAATCTCAACAACAAATCCACCACCTCCCGCTGCTCTGCCCGGGTCAACTGCCCAGCCGTCCCGAACGGCTGTCTACCGGTATCTGGTGCAATATGGGCTACCTGCACTGCTGGATCAACTGGGGGTGCCACAGCTGGCGACGAAGGTGCGGGAGAACTCCCTGGGGGTGCTACAACTGGCTGTACCCTCTGCTCCAACATAAGCATCATCCGACCCATGGCCTCCTCCTGGCGCCGTGTAGCCTCCTCCTGGCGCCGTACAGCCCCCTCCAACTGGGCCATCTGAGCCCGAAGCTCCAGCACCTCACTCTGCTGACCCTGCGGTGGCTCCTCCTGTCCAGGCTCATCAGAGGGGGAAGGCTGAGAACGCGTCTGTACCCTGCGTCGGGGAGGCATCGTGCCCACCTGCAATACACTTGCAAACATTAGGACAGTACCAAACAACACTCGACCTAATTCAGCGAAAGTCAAAGGCATGTCCCCCTTCCCGTAGTACTATGTTGTCTGCAGCCAACATAGTTACCACCGAAGGAAGACATGTCGGTCACTCATCCCATCCCCTGGGAGAGTTTGGAACCCAATCTGGACTCTCTCTAACAGTCACGACTCTCACGTAGTCATCCTAATATCCAACCACAAGCCTAGGGTTTCTAAGTCCACAATGACCTACAACCTAGGCTCTGATACCACCTAATCTATCACGCCCCGGCGTCGAAACTGCGACCCGGGCTCGTCAACAGATCCGCCGCCCATACGGGAAGCCCCGTATAGACGAAGCGACTAACTTGCAAAAGATCAACTATGCTATACATATATCAGAGCTGAAAGTAAACTGCTAAAAAGAAGAAAATATACAACACAAAGCCCTCACCAAAAGTACATAAATCTCTCAAGCAGTAAAATAAAAGTACAACTCTATACCTCACTACAAAGTCTCTAAACATGAACTCACAAAAAGTAAGGGGTACATCTACTCTCTGGACGATGACTGGTAGGGAACTATCTCGCGATTCCCTTACCTCGATCAGAAGAAGCAGCAGGAACAGGAGTCGAAGTCCCTGTGGGAAAAGACACCACGACGGGTGTGAGAACTACGTCCCAAGTAGTTCTCAATGGGTGCCGCCAACAAGCCCGACGGTCTGCCCACTAAGTCTACTAGAGGCATAAGGTAACAATATAAAACTGAAATGAAAGGGCTGGAAAAGTAACTCTACAGCTACTATGCCTCTATCTAGATGCTCAAGAAAATGGAACAGATGGAACATGATGCATCCACTAACACACACAGTAAACTCACCAAATCTATACTGACTGCCGCAAAGGGTCCAGTCAAACCTGCGCCCACCTACTGTCTCACATCCTCAACAGGACGGGTCTACCGTAGGGTGTCCGTGACTGCCAAAACTGGCCCAGCCAGAGGGACTGCGTCGACAAGTCGCGATAGCAAGTAACAGGCCCAACTCCGGAGTGGCACTCGAGGGGCGTGACCCCACCGAGAAAAGTATCAGCGTATCTCTGTCGAGCTCAAATATGGCTCATGCAGGCTATAGTCCAAACCACGATCAACAAGATCGACCAACAACACCAACTCTCAACCACAGGCTGGAAAACCACACAGCTGGGGGGCCACCATCCACCAGACGGCTCCCACAACAGAACACTAAACTCACAGGAAAGACCGACACCATAAGGGTTCAGAAACCCGATAGGCCGGTGCTTAGAACCCTATCAAACAAGAACAGACTCTAGGCTCCGCCTATCGAAGTTCCCGACCCCCTTATAGTTCGGGAACACAACAAACTCGGTGCTATACGCAGAAGACACCAACAGGGCCCGAAAGTCCCGGGAGACCTACGCCTACAACCCTATCAAACAAGAACAGGTTCCAGGCTCGGCCCCCGTGGCTTTCGTCCCGGCAAAGGAACAGCCCCTAGAACCCTTATCACTCGAATCCTTTCGAGTGGGGAGATTTACAGGAAAAATGTGACATTTGTTATTGAAAATCATTTTGATATGGAAGAAATCCATATTTAATGATTTTTGTTCTTTTTAGAAAAACAGTTAGAAAAATAAGTGTTTTACCCAAACCCCGAAGGGCTGATGCCTTTGTCCAATCAAACAAGAGCAGACTCCAGCGGCCCTTCGATGCTTGGAAGAAAACATTGGTAGACTAAAATCATGTGTATGTCGAAAAGGGTTCTAGGTTCTAGGTCCGGCTAACACTAGTGAACTACTGCCACTAACACAGTAGCGACAACCCAAACAGGGGAAAACAAGACCTCTCGGGACCACCGTTTACCCCAAACGGTTCCCGGTACAGACAAGCGATCCACTACATCTACCAGACTCCACTCTGCTCCCAAGCACGAGTGCAAATGCATCCCACACTAAAAAGAAGTCCCGACCGCTCGGCCCACTACCCGGGCGAGGATAACACTAAGTCCAGGAATGAAACATTATGTGTGGATGTCTAAACATAAATAACCCTAGCCCAAGTGAGGGTTTTCTACTGGTCTGGTTACACATGCAACATATGACGGGGGTGCTAGGTCAGGTTCCAAGATATTAATAATCAACAGTTGTAGGAGAGAAATAAACACATAATCACCTAACAACAACAGGAACATCAATTCCTATATTCTAGCACGCTATACAAAATACATTACAACATGCATGCTTCTATGCAGATAGAATTAATGCACAGTCCAATGGTCATGAAGACAAGGCCACCCACCTGAAGGTGCTAACAGTCCGGGGTCGCACAGCTGAGAAAACCAGGAAAACAGCAACTCTATGTTCAACAGGTCCAGTACAGTCCACAATCCCAACTGGGTACAACATAAGGCTACAGTTACACTTAAATCCCAAAATCTGCCAAGAAATACAACACTAAAATTACAGCCGCAAAGATGCAATTATTTCACCTGCTGAATGTGCTCGAAAAATTTCAAATAAAATATCCCTGCGATCTTCGTGTCGATAGCTTCGAAACAAGTACCTGCACGCCCAATTCCGAACACCGTAGGCCAAGTTACAAATTCCACAGTATCGGTGCGCAAAATCCCAAAACCATCCAACTGTAAACTCTTGTACAGATAAAAGGAAAAGTGTATACCTTCGGGAAGGTCTCCAAAAATTCCAAGAAAAATACCACGATGATCCTCGCGTCGAGTAGATGAAAAAATTCTAAAAGCACGTCCTGAACCGAGACTCGTGCGCGGAGATCTCCTCAAAACAAGGTGCTGCCCTCACAAAAACTCACAGCAAAATAGGTCCCAATGAGCACGGAAAATCACCTCAGCAAACGCGCAATGAGAAAATGTGGAAGAAACCAAAATCGTAGCCTTACCTGTCGCGGATCCAACGGCGAAGAAATCGCTCGAAAATATGGTCGGAGTAGGCCGGGAGAGCTCGTGCACCGAAGAGCGACGGAAGAAGCACCGAAGAAAGAACGTCGCGATGCGCCAAGAAAATGAGGAACTCGAAAAGCGTGCCCCGAAAAATCCCCAAACTCTGCAGATGGATGCTACACTGCGTGGGGAGAAAGTCCTCTGAAGAAACCCGAGCGAGAAAATGGATAAAACAGTGAAAAAACCCAAGTTGAACAGTTTTCGGGCTATATATAGGCCAAAAAAAACTTTTCAAAAAATGACCATTGAGTCCCAGGTTTCGGGCCAGGAAAAGTTCGGGCTGCTAAAATGTTGGGCCCGGCCCAACACTGTGCGTGCCCGAAACGGCCCACGGCCTCCACGTAGCTCGACCAACAGGCTGCAGCGGGCGGAGCCACTCCGCTGCGGCCACGTCGCACGCCCCCGCGTCCGACACGCGTCCCGCACAGCAAACAGCTGTGCGGGGCGCACGAGCTGCCGACGCGTGGCGGCTCCCCGGTGAAAGCGGGTAGGTGGCGCCCGCCAGTGGCAGGGTGACACGCGTCCCTGCCACCGTCGCGGTCACACGTGCGGGCAGGCGGCGCCTGCCGCGCACGCGCCCCGAGGCGGGGTCCCGCGCCCCCGTGCGCCGCACCCGGTGAGCCGACCAATGACACGCTGACACGTGTCCATGCACCCGGTCCACGCACCCTTGTTCGGGTTCCGTGGACCGCGCAACGTGCACCGACCAACCGGGGGCTGCCACGCATGTCACGCCCCGGGGTCGAACTGCGACCCGGGCTCACTAACAGATCCGCCATCTGTACGGAAACTGCCGTACATACGAAGCGTCTAACCTGCAAAAAGAATCAACTACAGAAATACAGATATCAGAGCTGAAAGTAAACTACTAAGTACTGAAAACCAAACACTGTACAACTGAAAATAATACAATATCCATCTCCCAAATACGATCGTATACAAAGTCCTCTGATTCAAAACTTAAAAGGGAGATACCTCCAATAAAATACATCGATGTACAAGCTCTCAATACAAAAAATCCTCACTACATCAGTCTCTCAAACTGTAAAATAAAGTAGAACTCTATACCTCACAACAAAGGTTTCTCAACAGAGGAAAAAGAAGTAAACAAATCAACTGAAGCTCTCCTCTGAAGGGGCACCGCTACACTCCAACGACAGGTAGGGAACTAGCTCGCAACTCCCTCGCCTCGGTCAGAAGGATCATCAACAGGAGCACAGGAATAGGAGAAGAAGTCCCTGGGGAAAAGACACCACGACGGGCGTGGGAACTACTTCCCACAGTAGTTCTCAGTGGGTGCCGCCAACATGCCCAACGGTCTGCCCACTAAGTCTACTAGAGGCATAAAGTAACAAAGTAATACGGAAAGAAAAGAGCTGGAAAAGGATAAGTCTACAGCTACTATGCCTCTATCTAGATGCTCAACAGGTGGAACATATGATAAAATGCTGCATCTACTAACAAATCAGTCATGTCACCCAAACTAAACTGAGTGCCACCTCGGGTCCAGTCAAGCCTGCGCCTACCTACTGCCGCACATCCCAGAGGAACGGACTTACGTAGGGCGTCCCACACGGACTAACCCACCCCTCGCGCAAAACTGCCTCAACAGGCCCACCATCGCATACACTGCGGGAAACTGCCTCAACAGGCCAACCATCGCATCCACAGCGGTATCTCAGGGGGCGCGACCCCAACTGAGGAAAACGACGCGGCATAGAGTATCAAAAATTGGCATAAGCAGGCTATAGTCAAAATCCACGCTCACTCCCAGAACGGTAGGACTCAAGATCCCCAAAATATCTCGCACAACAGTCGGAGCACTCACGATGACTCAGCTGATCAGCTCACACGAAACACGAGACACTAGCCTCTCCAACAGCTCGCAGCAAAAAGCACACTGGCTGGTGGTACTCCACAGCCAGGAACGACCCACAACTCAGGCTAACAATACTGGTCGGACCACACTCAACGACCTGGGCCCACTGTCAACCCCAACGGTTCCCAACAACACTGACCGGAGGATACTCGACGTCCCGGGACTACCGTCTGCTCAACGGCTCCCTCCCACGACAGCACAACAGGGATACAAGACCTCCCGAGACTACCGTTTACCCAAACGCCTACCGGCACAGATAAGCAACCCACTAACAACTACCAGACTCCACTCTGCTCCCAAGCTCCAGTGCAAAGGCATCCCACACTAAAAGAAAGTCCCGACCTCTCGGCCCACTACCCGGGCGAGGATAACACTATGTCCAAGAATAGAAAAACAGTGTGGGTGTCTAAACATAAATAACCCTAGCCCAAGTGAGGGTTTTCTACTGGTCTGGTTACACATGCAACATATGACGGGGGTGCTAGGTCAAGTTCCAAGATAACTATATTAACAGATGATAAAAGGAATAACAATTCCTACAATCTAGCATGCTACACAAGGAAATAAACTATCATGCATAGTCCTACAACAGTAGAATTACTGTACAGTCCATAAAACTTGGAGATAAGGCCACCCACCTCGGTTCGCCACCAATTGCTCGTAGACACTTGCAATTGGTCTCCACGCGAAACGGTGCCCGCTACCGAAGTCCGCACGCAAAACGGAGCACGCCGTCGGGGTCCGCACGCAAAACGGTGCATAATGCCGGAGTGCGCACGCAAAAAATGGAGTCAACACGCAAAACGGTGCATGGTGCTGAAATCCGCACGCAAAACGGCGACCGCACGCAAAACGGTGCACGGTGCCGGAATCCTCACGCAAAACGGCGACCGCACGCAAAACGGTGCACGCCGACGGGGTCCGCACGCAAAACGGTGCATCAAAACTCGGTCCCTAACATAGAAGAGCGAGGGGTTAAACCAAAGTCAACAACACGCCCCAAACTGTGCAAAAAAATACTGTAAAAACAAAGCGCGGGACTTACCCGACCGCGCCGCCGCCGCCAAAACGCCCCCATCGGAAGCCTTGCACGCTCCACGAGGCCCACGACGCCAGGCCGCAACACCTCCCAACCTCCTCCCTCACTCTCCCTCACTCTCGGTTGGAGAAGAAAGGAAAAAGGAGAAAAAAATGGAGGTGCGGGGGAGAAAGAAGAAGAAGAAAAGGAGGGAGAGAGAAAAAGTGGTCCACGACTCTCGGTCCCCGGTGCACCCGCCGGTCCACGGCACTCATGCGGGTGCACCCGGTCCAGGCGGGAAGGCGGTGGAGCGCGACGGCGCGGGCGCAAGCTTGGCCGTGGGCAGGCGCGACGCGCGGGCAGGCGGGTCCACGCTGTGATGACCCGGATCTCCGCAGAGCTTTTGCTGTGTGATCAACGACTTCTGGAGGCTTATTCGGTGTGATGGAGGTGCTTGTGCGCAATTCGGACCTCAGGATTGGACTCAGCGCGAAATTTGGATTAAGAATACCTTTTCGGATGGCTTTGACAAATTTTAGAAGTGGAATTTGGCAAAACAGACATCGGATTTGGACTCAGCGCGCGAAAACGATGAAAATGGACTATTTATTTGTATTTTTCAGCGCCCGGATGCAAAAACACGGATGCCAAAATAGTCCATTCCTAGCGATTTCGCGCGCTGAATCCAAAAACGATGTCCATTTTTCCAAATTCTCATCCGAAAATTGCGGAGTGCCCCCGGAAAGCCCACTTGATCCGATTTTCCGCGCCGGGTCCAATTCTGAAGTGCGATTTGCCAAATTCCAACACTAAATATTCCCGAAGGCGACCGGAGAAATAATCTTTAATCCAGACTTCGCCCGGAGTCCAAATTTGACATCTACGTCGCGCGAAACCACCCGTAAACACTCGACGCGTCCTCTAATTACCCACGCGATCCCTTTTAAGCCCAAAGTCCAACACTTGAGTCAAATTGTGCGCAAACACCACCGACACACCACGCAGGCCTCCAGTGATGCAACTAAATTCCAAATTGCATCACAAATCCATTTCTCGGGCCCGACACACGCACAAACACTCCCAACGGCCACTAAAAGCTGCCCAACAACCAGCAAACCCTTCGCGGGGGATTCCGGGTCCTCACAACGCGTCCCCCCGCCTGGTCCATGCACCGCCGCGCCTATCCCGTAGACCGCGCCTCTAGAGCCCGCCAATCAGGCGGCGCCACGTGTCATGCGCTGGGTCCGTGCACCCAGCCGCGGCGCTCTGTGGACCGAGCGCTGCGGACCGGCCAATCACGGGCCGCCACGTGGCAGCCGGCGGTCCACGACCCCTCCCATGCACCGAAATTCAATAAAAACTTTCGGAAGTCCGTTTTTGGGCATCCGGACTCAGAATTTAACAAGCAAATAGCCGTTTTCAAGTGTTTTTCCGTGCTGAATCTAATTCCACCCTCTGTTTGGCCCAAAACCATTTCAAAAATTCGGCAAATGCAGCCGAAGGCCAATCTAGCTGTGGATATCACACAGGGTCCATCTGTGGCATCCCTTTGATGCACCATCGGCCAGATACACCAACACTAGGTGTTCTACACCAGGGTTCATGGGAGAAGCTACACGGGGGTCAGGGTCACCACATCCTCCCCCACTAAAAGAAAGTTTCGTCCCCGAAACAAAAACACACCACAACAACAAAACTAAAATAATCAAATCAACCAAAGAACGCAAACACTAAACTAATAAGAAAAGTACGGCTCCACCAGCAGGAAAGTCATCAATCCCCAACCCTCGATTTAGAAAAACAGCTAAAATTAGCAAAAAGTTTGAAAATTCCGAAAGATCAGTGCCTTCGCCCCAATCAAACAAGAACAGGTTCGGGCACTGTCTCCATTTCTGGAGCAATCTTTCGAAGTTTTCGTCCTGTTCGTAAATTTCAGTACAAAGGCGAGAAAAGTGAGAGAATTGTTGGTGCCGTTCCTGCTGTGGCTACCAAAACGAAAGCTATCACTAACAGAGACTCCTAAGGACACAACCTCTAGTCCTAAACCTCACATCTGCTACCGATGTGGCGTCAGTCCAATGCCGCTGAAGCCAAAGCTGCTGGAAGGATACGCCGGTAATTCCGAGAAAATGAACTCCCCTGTCCCACTCGCAGAAGGGTAACTGCTCTCATTCCATTATAAGTCGTAGCACGACACCGCACCAATCGGTCCAACCTGCGTGCTCAATCCAAGTCTTGGAGCTGTCCTTGAATCGTCACATCTGTCGGTGAAGTCCCAAGTCTCACTGCACTGATCATGCACCGCAATCCTTCTCCACTCAAAGGATACTGGGAAGAATCCAATCGCCTAAACATGTAGCAGAAATTCCTAACCCATACCCATGCAAAGATGCTGATGCAGATGCTCTACAATAATGCAGAAGAATGCAGCGGTAACGAAATACTCAACTCAGCTAACAGAAATAAAATCATACCTGCCGCGACATGATCCGCTGCCGGGGTGTCCTCTACCAGGGCTGCATAAACCCGTCCACTGGGTGCCGCAGATCGTCGTCCCGTCTGTCCCGACGTCGTGGCCCACTCTGGCTGACGGTGTGCCAGAGGGGCTTCCGCTGCATGGATAGGCAAGGGAGGTGCTGTCGCAATCGGCCGGACTGACAAAATGGCCTGGGGGCAAGCTGCGTGGAAATGTCCCAACTCTCCACAGAGGAAACACCGCCCCTGTCTCTGATCACACTGCGACGGTAGATGAGGCCCGCCATAAATGACACACCGCTCCTGTCGCTACTGCCGATACTGCTGCTGCTGCGGGGGCCCACCAGATCTCCGGCGCCTATGAAACCCACGACCCTCAGGATGAGATCGTGGAGGTCTCGGAGGTCCCTGTCGGCTCGTCTGACCCTCATCATCTGGTGCTGGCCGCTTCGCCCCTGTAATCCCTGCGAGAGCTGGGGCCACCTCGACCATAACCGCCTCTCCGTGCTCCACATAGAGGGCCTGCTCCATAGAGGCATCCAGAGTCTGCAATCGCTGCGAGCGGACAAACTGGTAGATATCACGGCGCAGTCCTCGCTCAAACATGTAGATCCGGTGCGCCTCATCCCTAGCAGCGTGGGGTACACAAGACAACAACTGGTTGAACTCTGCGATGTACTAATGCACGGGCCGATCTCCCTGTCGGAGATTCCTCAGCTGCTCCTACAACCTCTGCCTGACGCTCTCCGGGAAAAAGGCTCCAAGAAGTAGACCGCGGAACTCCGCCCAAGTAAGCAGCTGGGTCCCAGGTGGACCTACTGGTCGAACACGCCGCCACCAGGCCTCGGCGTTGCGCTCCAAGAAGTGAGTCGCCAATAGGACCTGAAACCGCTCCTGAATAAACAAGCTCTCGAAATGGCGCTCCATAGCCGTGATCCACGACTATGTCCCCACGGCTCCGAACTCTGCCCCGAAAAACGAGGTGGGTTAAACTGACGGAATCTCAACAACAAATCCACCACCTCCCGCTGCTCTGCCCGGCTCAACTGCCCAGCCGTCCCGAACGGCTCTCTACCGGTATCTGGTGCAATAGGGGCTACCTGCACTGCTGGATCAACTGGGGGTTCCACAGCTGGCGACGAAGGTGCGGGAGAACTCCCTGGGGGTGCTACAACTGGCTGTACCCTCTGCTCCAACATAAGCATCATCCGACCCATGGCCTCCTCCTGGCGCCGTGTAGCCTCCTCCTGGCGCCGTACAGCCTCCTCCAACTGGGCCATCTGAGCCCGAAGCTCCAGCACCTCACTCTGCTGACCATGCGGTGGCTCCTCGTGTCCAGGCTCATCAGAGGGGGAAGGCTGAGAACGCGTCTGTACCCTGCGTCGGGGAGGCATCGTGCCCACCTGCAATACACTTGCAAACATTAGGACAGTACCAAACAACACTCGACCCAATTCTGCGAAAGTCAAAGGCATGTCCCCCTTCCCGTAGTACTATGTTGTCTGCAGCCAACATAGTTGCCACCGAAGGAAGACATGTCGGTCACTCATCCCATCCCCTGGGAGAGTTTGGAACCCAATCTGGACTCTCGCTAACAGTCACGACTCTCACGTAGTCATCCTAATATCCAACCACAAGCCTAGGGTTTCTAAGTCCACAATGACCTACAACCTAGGCTCTGATACCACCTAATCTGTCATCGAAACTGCGACCCGGGCTCGCCAACAGATCCGCCGCCCATACGGGAAGCCCCGTATAGACGAAGCGACTAACCTGCAAAAGATCAACTATGCTATACAGATATCAGAGCTGAAAGTAAACTGCTAAAAAGAAAAAAATATACAACACAAATCCCTCACCAAAAGTACATAAATCTCTCAAGCAGTAAAATAAAAGTACAACTCTATACCTCACTACAAAGTCTCTCAACATGAACTCACAAAAAGTAAGGGGTACATCTACTCTCTGGACGATGACTGGTAGGGAACTATCTCGCGACTCCCTTACCTCGATCAGAAGAAGCAGCAGGAACTGGAGTCGAAGTCCCTGTGGGAAAAGACACCACGACGGGTGTGAGAACTACATCCCAAGTAGTTCTCAGTGGGTGCCGCCAACAAGCCCGACGGTCTGCCCACTAAGTCTACTAGAGGCATAAGGTAACAATATAAAACTAAAATGAAAGGGCTGGAAAAGTAACTCTACAGCTACTATGCCTCTATCTAGATGCTCAAGAAAATGGAACACATGGAACATGATGCATCTACTAACACACACAGTAAACTCACCAAATCTATACTGACTGCCGCAAAGGGTCCAGTCAAACCTGCGCCCACCTACTGCCGCACATCCTCAACAGGACGGGTCTACCGTAGGGTGTCCGTGACTGCCAAAACTGGCCCAGCCAGAGGGACTGCATCGACAAGTCGCGATAGCAAGTAACAGGCCCAACTCCGGAGTGGCACTCGAGGGGCGTGACCCCACCGAGGAAAGTATCAGCGTATCTCTGTCGAGCTCAAATATGGCTCATGCAGGCTATAGTCCAAACCACTATCAACAAGATCGACCAACAACACCAACTCTCAACCACAGGCTGGAAAACCACACAGCTGGGGGGCCACCGTCCACCAGACGGCTCCCACAACAGAACACTAAACTCACAGGAAAGACCGACACCATAAGGGTTCAGAAACCCGATAGGCCGGTGCTTAGAAACCTATCAAACAAGAACAGACTCTAGGCTCCGCCTATCGAAGTTCCCGACCCCCTTATAGTTCGGGAACACAACAAACTCGGTGCTACACGCAGAAGACACCAACAGGGCCCGAAAGTCCCGGGAGACCTACGCCTACAACCCTATCAAACAAGAACAGGTTCTAGGCTCGGCCCCCGTGGCTTTCGTCCCGGCAAAGGAACAACCCCTAGAACCCTTATCACTCGAATCCTTTCGAGTGGGGAGATTTACAGGAAAAAGGTGACATTTGTTATTGAAAATCATTTTGATCTGGAAGAAATCTATATTTAATAATTTTAGTTCTTTTTAGAAAAACAGTTAGAAAAATTAGTGTTTTACCCAAACCCCGAAGGGCTGACGCCTTTGTCCAATCAAACAAGAACAGACTCCAGCGGCCCTTCGATGCTTGGAAGAAAACATTGGTAGACTAAAATCATGTGTATGTCGAAAAGGGTTCTAGGTTCTAGGTCCGGCTAACACTAGTGAACTACTGCCACTAACACAGTGGCGACAACCCAAACAGGGGAAAACAAGACCTCTCGGGACCACCGTTTACCCCAAACGGTTCCCGGTACAGACAAGCGATCCACTACTTCTACCAGACTCCACTCTGCTCCCAAGCACGAGTGCAAATGCATCCCACACTAAAAAGAAGTCCCGACCGCTCGGCCCACTACCCGGGCGAGGATAACACTAAGTCCAGGAATGAAACATTATGTGTGGATGTCTAAACATAAATAACCCTAGCCCAAGTGAGGGTTTTCTACTGGTCTGGTTACACATGCAACATATGACGGGGGTGCTAGGTCAGGTTCCAAGATATTAATAATCAACAGTTGTAGGAGAGAAATAAACACATAATCACCTAACAACAACAGGAACATCAATTCCTATATTCTAGCACGCTATACAAAATACATTACAACATGCATGCTCCTATGCAGATAGAATTAATGCACAGTCCAATGGTCATGAAGACAAGGCCACCCACCTGAAGGTGCTAACAGTCCGGGGTCGCACAGCTGAGAAAACCAAGAAAACAGCAACTCTATGTTCAACAGGTCCAGTACAGTCCACAATCCCTCCTGGGTACAACATAAAGCTACAGTTACACTTAAATCCCAAAATCTGCCAAGAAATACAACACTGAAATTACAGCCGCAAAGATGCGATTATTTCACCTGCTGAATTTGCTCAAAAAATTTCAAATAAAATATCCCTGCGATCTTTGTGTCGATAGCTTCGAAACAAGTACCTGCACGCCCAATTCCGAGCACCGTAGGCCAAGTTAAAAATTCCACAGTATCGGTGCGCAAAATCCCAAAACCATCCAACTGTAAACTCTTGTACAGATAAAAGGAAAAGTGTATACCTTCGGGAAGGTCTTCAAAAATTCCAAGAAAAATACCACGATGATCCTCGCGTCGAGTAGATGAAAATATTCTACAAGCACGTCATGAACCGAGATTCGTGCGCGGAGATCTCCTCAAAATAAAGTGCTGCCCTCACAAAAACACACAGCAAAATAGGTCCCAATGAGCACGGAAAATCACCTTGACAAACGCGCAATGAGAAAATGTGGAAGAAACCAAAATCGTAGCCTTACCTGTCGCGGATCCAACGGCGAAGAAATCGCTCGAAAATATGGTCGGAGTAGGCCGGGAGAGCTCGTGCACCGAAGAGCGACGGAAGAAGCACCGAAGAAAGAACGTCGCGATGCGCCAAGAAAATGAGAAACTCGAAAAGCGTGCCACAAAAAATCCCCAAACTCTGCAGATGGATGCTACACTGCGTGGGGAGAAAGTCCTCTGAAGAAACCCGAGCGAGAAAATGGCTAAAACAGTGAAAAAACCCAAGTTGAACAGTTTTCGGGCTATATATAGGCCAAAAAAAACTTTTCAAAAAATGACCGTTGAGTCCCAGGTTTCGGGCCAGGAAAAGTTCGGGCTGCTACAGTGTTGGGCCCGGCCCAACACTGTGCGCGCCCGAAACGGCCCACGGCCTCCACGTAGCCCGACCAACAGGCGGCAGCGGGCGGAGCCACTCCGCTGCGGCCACGTCGCACACCCCGGCGTCCGACACGCGTCCCGCACAGCAAACAGCTGTGCGGGGCGCATGAGCTGCCGACGCGTGGCGGCTCCCCGGTGAAAGCGGGTAGGTGGCGCCCGCCAGTGGCAGGGCGACACGCGTCCCTGCCGCTGTCGCGGTCGCACGTGCGGGCAGGCGGCGCCTGCCACGCACGCGCCCCGAGACGGGGTCCCGCGCCCCCGTGCGGCGCACCCGGTGAGCCGACCAATGACACGCTGACACATGTCCATGCACCCTTGTTCGGGTTCCGTGGACCGCGCCGCGTGCACCGACCAACCGGGGGCTGCCACGCGTGTCACGCCCCGGGGTCGAACTACGACTCGGGCTTACAAACAGATCCGCCATCTGTACGGAAACTGCCGTACAGACGAAGCGTCTAACCTGCAAAAAGAATCAACTACAGAAATACAGATATCAGAGCTGAAAGTAAACTACTAAGTACTGAAAACCAAACACTGTACAACTGAAAATAATACAATATCCATCTCCCAAATATGATCGTATACAAAGTCCTCTGATACAAAACTCAAAAGGGAGATACCTCCAATAAAATACATCGATGTACAAGCTCTCAATACAAAAAATCCTCACTAAATCAGTCTCTCAAACTGTAAAATAAAGTACAACTCTATACCTCACAACAAAGGTCTCTCAACAGAGGAAAAAGAAGTAAACTAATCAACTGAAGCTCTCCTCTGAAGGGGTACCGCTACACTCCAACGACGGGTAGGGAACTAGCTCGCGACTCCCTCGCCTCGCTCAGAAGGATCAGCAACAGGAGCACAGGAACAGGAGAAGAAGTCCCTGGGGAAAAGACACCACGACGGGCGTGGGAACTACTTCCCACAGTAGTTCTCAGTGGGTGCTGCCAACAAGCCCAACGGTCTGCCCACTAAGTCTACTAGAGGCATAAAGTAACAAAGTAATACGAAAAGAAAAGAGCTGGAAAAGGATAAGTCTACAGCTACTATGCCTCTATCTAGATGCTCAAGAGGTGGAACATATGATAAAATGCTGCATCTACTAACAAATCAGTCATGTCACCCAAACTAAACTGACTGCCTCCTCGGGTCCAGTCAAGCCTGTGCCTACCTACTGCCGCACATCCCAGAGGAACGGACTTACGTAGGGCATCCCACACGGACTAACCCACCCCTCGCGCAAAACTGCCTCAACAGGCCCACCATCGCATACACTGCGGGAAACTGCCTCAACAGGCCAACCATCGCATCCACTGTGGTATCTCAGGGGGCGTGACCCCAACTGAGGAAAACGGCGCGGCATAGAGTATCAAAAATTGGCATAAGCAGGCTATAGTCAAAATCCACGCTCACTCCCAGAACGGTAGGACTCAAGATCCCCAAAATATCTCGCACAACAGTTGGAGCACTCCCGACGACTCAGCTGATCAGCTCACACGAAACACGAGACACTAGCCTCTCCAACAGCTCGCAGCAAAAAGGACACTGGCTGGAGGTACTCCACAGCCAGGAACGACCCACAACTTAGGCTAACAATACTGGTCGGACCACACTCAACGACCTGGGCCCACTGTCAACCCCAACGGTTCCCAACAACACTGACCGGAGGATACTCGACGGCCCGGGACTACCGTCTGCTCAACGGCTCCCTCCCACGACAGCACAACAGGGATACAAGACCTCCCGAGACTACCGTTTACCAGAACGCCTCCCGGCACAGATAAGCAACCCACTAACAACTACCAGACTCCACTCTGCTCCCAAGCACGAGTGCAAAGGCATCCCACACTAAAAGAAAGTCCCGGCCTCTCGGCCCACTACCCGGGCGAGGATAACACTATGTCCAAGAATAAAAAAATAGTGTGGGTGTCTAAACATAAATAACCCAAGCCCAAGTGAGGGTTTTCTACTGGTCTGGTTACACATGCAACATATGACGGGGGTGCTAGGTCAAGTTCCAAGATAACTATATTAACAGATGATAAAAGGAATAACAATTCATACAATCTAGCATGCTACACAAGGAAATAAACTATAATGCATAGTCCTACAACAGTAGAATTTCTGTACAGTCCATAAAACTTGGAGATAAGGCCACCCACCTCGGTTCGCCACCAATTGCTCGTAGACACTTGCAATTGGTCTCCACGCGAAACGGTGCCTGCTGCCGAAGTCCGCACGCAAAACGGAGCACGCCGTCGTGGTCCGCACGCAAAACGGTGCACAGTGCCGGAGTCCGCACGCAAAAAATGGAGTCCACATGCAAAACGGTGCACGGTGCCGAAATCCGCACGCAAAATGGCGACCGCACGCAAAACGGTGCACGGTGCCGGAATCCGCACGCAAAACGACGACCGCACGCAAAACGGTGCACGCCGACGGGGTCCGCACGCAAAACGTAGCAGCAAAACTCGGTCCCTAACATAGAAGAGCGAGGGGTTAAACCAAAGTCAACAACACGCCCCAAACTGTGCAAAAAAATACAGTAAAAACAAAGCGCGGGACTTACCCGACCGCGCCACCGCCGCCAAAACGCCCCCATCGGAAGCCTTGCGCGCTCCACGAGGCCCACGACGCCAGGCCGCAACACCTCCCAACCTCCTCCCTCACTCTCCCTCACTCTCGGTTGGAGAAGAAAGGAAAAAGGAGAAAAAAATGGAGGTGCGGGGGAGAAAGAAGAAGAAGAAAATGAGTTAGAGAGAAAAAGTGGTCCACGACTCTCGGTCCCCGGTGCACCCGCCGGTCCACGGCACTCATGCGGGTGCACCCGGTCCAGGCGGGCAGGCGGTGGAGCGCGACGGCGCGGGCGCAAGCGTGGCCGCGGGCAGGCGCGGCGCGCGGGCAGGCGGGTCCACGCTGTGATGACCCGGATCTCGGCAGAGCTTTTGCTGTGTGATCAGCGACTTCTGGAGGCTTATTGGGTGTGATGGAGGTGTTTGTGCGCAATTCGGACCTCAGGATTGGACTCAGCGCGAAATTTGGATTAAGAATACCTTTTCGGATGCCTTCGACAAATTTTAGAAGTGGAATTTGGCAAAACAGACATCGAATTTGGACTCAGCGCGCGAAAACGATGAAAATGGACTATTTATTAGTATTTTTCAGCGCCCGGATGCCAAAACACGGATGCCAAAATAGTCCATTCCTAGCGATTTCGCGCGCTGAATCCAAAAACGATGTCCATTTTTCCAAATTCTCATCCGAAAATTGCGAAGTGCCCCCGGATAGCCCACTTGATCCGATTTTCCGCGCCGGGTCCAATTCTGAAGTCCGATTTGCCAAATTCCAACACTAAATATTCCCGAAGGCGACCGGAGAAATAATCTTTAATCCAAACTTCGCCCGGAGTCCAAATTTGACATCTACGTCGCGCGAAACCACCCGTAAACACTCGACGGGTCCTCCAATTACCCACGCGATCCCTTTTAAGCCCAAAGTCCAACACTTGAGTCAAATTGCGCGCAAACACCACCGACACACCACGCAGGCCTCCTGTGAAGCAACTAAATTCCAAATTGCTTCACAAATCCATTTCTCGGGAACGACACGAACACAAACACTCCCAACGGCCACTAAAAGCTGCCCAACAACCAGCAAACCCTTCGCGGGGGATTCCGGGACCTCACAACGCGTCCCCCCGCCTGGTCCATGCACCGCCGCGCCTATCCTGTAGACCGCGCCTCTAGAGCCCGCCAATCAGGCGGCGCCACGTGTCATGCGCTGGGTCCGTGCACCCAGCCGCGGCGCTCTGTGGACAGAGCGCTACGGACCGGCCAATCACGGGCCGCCACGTGGCAGCCGGCGGTCCACGGCCCCTCCCATGCACCGAAATTCAATAAAAACTTTCGGGAGTCCGTTTTTGGGCATCCGGACTCAGAATTTAACAAACAAATAGCCGTTTTCAAGTGTTTTTCTGTGTTGAATCTAATTCCACCCTCTGTTTGGCCCAAAACCATTTCGAAAATTCGGCAAATGCAGCCGAAGGCCAATCTAGCTGTGGATATCACACAGGGTCCATCTATGGCATCCCTTTGATGCACCATGGGCCAGATACACCAACACTAGGTGTTCTACACTAGGGTTCATGGGAGAGCTACACGGGGGTCAGGGTCACCACATCCTCCCCCACTAAAAGAAAGTTTCGTCCCCGAAACTAAAACACACCATAACAACAAAACTAAAACAATCAAATCAACCAAAGAACGCAAACACTAAACTAACAAGAAAATTACGGCTCCACCAGCAGGAAAGTCATCAATCCCCAACCCTCGATTTAGAAAAACAGCTGGAATTAGCAAAAAGTTCGAAAATTCCGAAAGATCAGTGCCTTCGCACCAATCAAACAAGAACAGGTTCGGGCACTGTCTCCATTTCTGGAGCAATCTTTCGAAGTTTTCGTCCTGTTCGTAAATTTCAGTACAAAGGCGAGAAAAGTGAGAGAAGTGTTGGTGCCGTTCCTGCTGTGGCTACCAAAATGAAAGCTATCACTAACAGAGACTCCTAAGGACACAACCTCTAGTCCTAAACCTCACATCTGCTACCGATGTGGCATCAGTCCAATGCCGCTGAAGCCAAAGCTGCTGGAAGGATACGCCGGTAATTCCGAGAAAATGAACTCCCCCTGTCCCACTCGCAGAAGGGTAACTGCTCTCATTCCATTATAAGTCGTAGCACGACACCGCACCAATCGGTCCAACCTGCGTGCTCAATCCAAGTCTTGGAGCTGTCCTTGAATCGTCACATCTGCCGGTGCAGTCCCAAGTCTCACTGCACTGATCATGCACCGCAATCCTCCTCCACTCAAAGGATACTGGGAAGAATCCAATCGCCTAAACATGTAGCAGAAATTCCTAACCCATACCCATGCAAAGATGCTGATGCAGATGCTCTACAATAATGCAAAAGAATGCAGCGGTAACGAAATACTCAACTCAGCTAACAGAAATAAAATCATACCTGCCGCGACATGATCCGCTGCCGGGGTGTCCTCTACCAGGGCAGCATAAACCCGTCCACTGGGTGCCGCAGATCGTCGTCCCGTCTGTCCCGACGTCGTGGCCCACTCTGGCTGACGGTGTGCCGGAGGGGCTTCCGCTGCATGGATAGGCAAGGGGGGTGATGTCGCAATCGGCCGCACTGACAAAATGGCCTGGGGGCAAGCTGCGCGGAAATGTCCCAACTCTCCACAGAGGAAACACCGACCCTGTCTCTGATCACACTGCGACGGTGGATGAGGCCCGCCACAAATGTCACACCGCTCCTGTCGCCGCTGCCGATACTGCTGCTGCTGCGGGGGCCCACCAGATCTCCGGCGCCTACGAAACCCACGACCCTCAGGATGAGATCGTGGAGGTCTCGGAGGTCCCTGTCGGCGGACAAACTGGTAGATATCACGGCGCAGTCCTCGCTCAAACATGTAGATCCGGTGCGCCTCATCCCTAGCCGCGTGGGGTACACAAGCCAACAACAGGTTGAACTCTGCGATGTACTCATGCACGGGCCGATCTCCCTGTCGGAGATTCCTCAGCTGCTCCTCCAACCTCTGCGTGACGCTCTCCAGGAAAAAGGCTCCAAGAAGTAGACCGCGGAACTCCGCCCAAGTAAGCAGCTGGGTCCCAGGTGGACCTACAGGTCGAACACGCCGCCACCAGGCCTCGGCGTTGCGCTCCAAGAAGTGAGTCGCCAATAGGACCTGAAATCGCTCCTGAATAAACAAGCTCACGAAATGGCGCTCCATAGCCGTGATCCACGACTCTGCCTCCCACGGCTCCGAACTCTGCCCCGAAAAATGCGGTGGGTTAAACTGACGGAATCTCAACAACAAATCCACCACCTCCCGCTGCTCTGCCCGGGTCAACTGCCCAGCCGTCCCGAACGTCTATCTACCGGTATCTGGTGCAATAGGGGCTACCTGCACTGCTGGATCAACTGGGGGTGCCACAGCTGGCGACGAAGGTGCGGGAGAACTCCCTGGGGGTGCTACAACTGGCTGTACCCTCTGCTCCAACATAAGCATCATCCGACCCATGGCCTCCTCCTGGCGCCGTGTAGCCTCCTCCTGGCGCCGTACAGCCTCCTCCAACTGGGCCATCTGAGCCCGAAGCTCCAGCACCTCACTCTGCTGACCCTGCGGTGGCTCCTCCTGTCCAGGCTCATCAGAGGGGGAAGGCTGAGAACGCGTCTGTACCCTGCGTCGGGGAGGCATCGTGCCCACCTGCAATACACTTGCAATCATTAGGACAGTACCAAACAACACTCGACCTAATTCAGCGAAAGTCAAAGGCATGTCCCTGTGGGAAAAGACACCACGACGGGTGTGAGAACTACGTCCCAAGTAGTTCTCAGTGGGTGCCGCCAACAAGCCCGACGGTCTGCCCACTAAGTCTACTAGAGGCATAAGGTAACAATATAAAACTGAAATGAAAGGGCTGGAAAAGTAACTCTACAGCTACTATGCCTCTATCTAGATGCTCAAGAAAATGGAACAGATGGACCATGATGCATCTACTAACACACACAGTAAACTCACCAAATCTATACTGACTGCCGCAAAGGGTCCAGTCAAACCTGCGCCCACCTACTGCCGCACATCCTCAATAGGACGGGTCTACCGTAGGGTGTCCGTGACTGCCAAAACTGGCCCAGCCAGAGGGACTGCGTCGACAAGTCGCGATAGCAAGTAACAGGCCCAACTCCGGAGTGGCACTCGAGGGGCGCGACCCCACCGAGGAAAGTATCAGCGTATCTCTGTCGAGCTCAAATATGGCTCATGCAGGCTATAGTCCAAACCATGATCAACAAGATCGACCAACAACACCAACTCTCAACCACAGGCTGGAAAACCACACAGCTGGGGGGCCACCGTCCACCAGACGGCTCCCACAACAGAACACTAAACTCACAGGAAAGACCGACACCATAAGGGTTCAGAAACCCGATAGGCCGGTGCTTAGAACCCTATCAAACAAGAACAGACTCTAGGCTCCGCCTATCGAAGTTCCCGACCCCCTTATAGTTCGGGAACACAACAAACTCGGTGCTACACGCAGAAGACACCAACAGGGCCCGAAAGTCCCGGGAGACCTACGCCTACAACCCTATCAAACAAGAACAGGTTCCAGGCTCGGCCCCCGTGGCTTTCGTCCCGGCAAAGGAACGGCCCCTAGAACCCGGATCACTCGAATCCTTTCGAGTAGGGAGATTTACAGGAAAAATGTGACATTTGTTATTGAAAATCATTTTGATCTGGAAGAAATCCATATTTAATAATTTTAGTTCTTTTTAGAAAAACAGTTAGAAAAATAAGTGTTTTACCCAAACCCTGAAGGGCTGATGCCTTTGTCCAATCAAACAAGAACAGACTCCAGCGGCCCTTCGATACTTGGAAGAAAACATTGGTAGACTAAAATCATGTGTATGTCGAAAAGGGTTCTAGGTTCTAGGTCCGGCTAACACTAGTGAACTACTGCCACTAACACAGTGGCGACAACCCAAACAGGGGAAAACAAGACCTCTCGGGACCACCGTTTACCCCAAACGGTTCCCGGTACAGACAAGCGATCCACTACATCTACCAGACTCCACCCTGCTCCCAAGCACGAGTGCAAATGCATCCAACACTAAAAAGAAGTCCCGACCGCTCGGCCCACTACCCGGGCGAGGATAACACTAAGTCCAGGAATGAAACATTATGTGTGGATGTCTAAACATAAATAACCCTAGCCCAAGTGAGGGTTTTCTACTGGTCTGGTTACACATGCAACATATCACGGGGCTGCTAGGTCAGGTTCCAAGATATTAATAATCAACAGTTGTAGGAGAGAAATAAACACATAATCACCTAACAACAACAGGAACATCAATTTCTATAATCTAGCATGCTATACAAAATACATTACAACATGCATGCTCCTATGCAGATAGAATTAATGCACAGTCCAATGGTCATGAAGACAAGGCCACCCACCTGAAGGTGCTAACAATCTGGGGTCGCACAGCTGAGAAAACCAAGAAAACAACAACTCTATGTCCAACAGGTCCAGTACAGTCCACAATCACTCCTGGGTACAACATAAGGCTACAGTTACACTTAAATCCCAAAATCTGCCAAGAAATACAACACTGAAATTACAGTCGCAAATATGTGATTATTTCACCTGCTGAATATGCTCGAAAATTTCCAAATAAAATATCCCTACGATCTTCGTGTCGATAGCTTCGAAACAAGTACCTGCACGCCCAATTCCGAGCACCGTAGGCCAAGTTACAAATTCCACAGTATCGGTGCGTAAAATCCCAAAACCATCCAACTGTAAACTCTTGTACAGATAAAAGGAAAAGTGTATACCTTCGGGAAGGTCTCCGAAAATTCCAAGAAAAATACCACGATGATCCTCGCGTCGAGTAGATGAAAAAAGTCTATAAGCACGTCCTGAACCGAGACTCGTGCGCGGAGATCTCCTCAAAACAAGGTGCTGCCCTCACAAAAACTCACAGCAAAATAGGTCCCAATGAGCACAGAAAATCACCTCGACAAATGCACAACGAGAAAATGTGGAAGAACCCAAAATCGTAGCCTTACCTGTCGCGGATCCAACGGCGAAGAAATCGCCCGAAAATATGGTCGGAGTAGGCCGGGAGAGCTCGTGCACCGAAGAGCGACGGAAGAAGCACCGAAGAAAGAAAGTCGCGATGCGCCAAGAAAATGAGAATCTCGAAAAGCGTGCCCCGAAAAATCCCCAAACTCTGCAGATGGATGCTACACTGCGTGGGGAGAAAGACATCTGAAGAAACCCTAGCGAGAAAATGGCTAAAACAGTGAAAAAACCCAAGTTGAACAGTTTTCGGGTTATATATCGGCAAAAAAAACTTTTCAAAAAATGACCGTTGTGTCCCAGGTTTCGGGCCAGGAAAAGTTCGGGCTCCTACAGTGTTGGGCCCGGCCCAACACTGTGCGCGCACGAAACGGCCAACGGCCTCCACGTAGCCCGACCAACAGGCGGCAGCGGGGGGAGCCACTCCGCTGCGGCCACGTCGCACGCCCCGGCATCCGACACGCGTCCCGCACAGCAAACAGCTGTGCGGGGCGCATGAGCTGCCGACGCGTGGCGGCTCCCCAGTCAAAGCGGGTAGGTGGCGCCCGCTAGTGGCAGGGCGACACGCGTCCCTGCCACTGTCGCGGTCACACGTGCGGGCAGGCGGCGCCTGCCGCGCACGTGCCCCGAGGCGGGGTCCCGCGCCCCCGTGCGCCGCACCCGGTGAGCCGACCAATGACACGCTGACACGTGTCCATTCACCCGGTCCACGCACCCTAGTTCGGGTTCCGTGGACCGCGCCGCGTGCACCGACCAACCGGGGGCTGCCACGCGTCCCCCCGCCTGGTCCATGCACCGCCGCTCCTATCCCGTAGACCGCGCCTCCAGAGCCCGCCAATCAGGCGGCGCCACGTGTCATGCGCCGGGTCCGTGCACCCAGCCGCGGCGCTCTGTGGACCAAGCGCTGTGGACCGGCCAATCACGGGCCTCCACGTGGCAGCCGGCGGTCCACGGCCCCTCCCATGCACCGAAATTCAATAAAAACTTCCGGGAGTCCGTTTTTGGGCATCCGGACTAAGAATTTAACAAGCAAATAGCCGTTTTCAAGTGTTTTTCCGTGCTGAATCTAATTCCACCCTCTGTTTGGCCCAAAACCATTTCAAAAATTCAGCAAATGCAGCCGAAGGCCAATCCAGCTGTGGATATCACACAGGGTCCATCTGTGGCATCCCTTTGATGCACCATGGGCCAGATACACCAACACTAGGTGTTCTACACCAGGGTTCATGGGAGAAGCTACACGGGGGTCAGGGTCACCACATCCTCCCCCACTAAAAGAAAGTTTCGTCCCCGAAACTAAAACACACCACAACAACAAAACTAAAACAATCAAATCAACCAAAGAACGCAAACACTAAACTAACAAGAAAAGTACGGCTCCACCAGCAGGAAAGTCATCAATCCCCAACCCTCGATTTAGAAAAACAGCTGAAATTAGCGAAAAGTTCGAAAATTCTGAAAGATCAGTGCCTTCGCCCTAATCAAACAAGAACAGGTTCGGGCACTGTCTCCATTTCTGGAGCAATCTTTCGAAGTTTTCGTCCTGTTCGTAAATTTCAGTACAAAGGCGAGAAAAGTGAGAGAAGTGTTGGTGCCGTTCCTGCTGTGGCTACCAAAACGAAAGCTATCACTAACAGAGACTCCTAAGGACACAACCTCTAGTCCTAAACCTCACATCTGCTACCGATGTTGCGTCAGTCCAATGCCGCTGAAGCCAAAGCTGCTGGAAGGATACGCCGGTAATTCCGAGAAAATGAACTCCCCCTGTCCCACTCGCAGAAGGGTAACTGCTCTCATTCCATTATAAGTCGTAGCACGACACCGCACCAATCGGTCCAACCTGCGTGCTCAATCCAAGTCTTGGAGCTGTCCTTGAATCGTCAAATCTGTCGGTGAAGTCCTAAGTCTCACTGCACTGATCATGCACCGCAATCCTCCTCCACTCAAAGAATACTGGGAAGAATCCAATCGCCTAAACATGTAGCAGAAATTACTAACCCATACCCATGCAAAGATGCTGATGCAGATGCTCTACAATAATGCAGAAGAATGCAGCGATAATGAAATACTCAACTCAGCTAACAGAAATAAAATCATACCTGCCGCGACATGATCCGCTGCCGGGGTGTCCTCTACCAGGGCTGCATAAACCCGTCCACTGGGTGCCGCAGATCGTCGTCCCGTCTGTCCCGACGTCGTGGCCCACTCTGGCTGACGGTGTGCCAGAGGGGCTTCCGCTGCATGGATAGGCAAGGGGGTCCCTGTCGGCTCATCTGACCCTCATAATCTGGTGCTGGGCGCTTCGCCCCCGTAATCCCTGCGAGAGCAGGGGCCACCTCGACCATAACCGCCTCTCCGTGCTCCACATAGAGGGCCTGCTCCATAGAGGCATCCAGAGTCTGCAATCGCTGCGAGCGGACAAACTGGTAGATATCACGGCGCAGTCCTCGCTCAAACATGTAGATCCGGTGCGCCTCATCCCTAGCAGCGTGGGGTAGACAAGCCAACAACTGGTTGAATTCTGCGATGTACTAATGCACGGGCCGATCTCCCTGTCGGAGATTCCTCAGCTGCTCCTACAACC
Organism: Tillandsia leiboldiana; assembly: GCA_029204045.2. Taxonomy (NCBI): domain Eukaryota; kingdom Viridiplantae; phylum Streptophyta; class Magnoliopsida; order Poales; family Bromeliaceae; genus Tillandsia; species Tillandsia leiboldiana. The sequence continues at coordinate 14,081,381 of CM055066.1, forward strand.
TCTGCCTGACGCTCTCCGGGAAAATGGCTCCAAGAAGTAGACCGCGGAACTCCGCCCAAGTAAGCAGCTGGGTCCCAGGTGGACCTACTGGTCGAACACGCCACCACCAGGCCTCAGCGTTGCGCTCCAAGAAGTGAGTCGCCAATAGGACCAGAAACCGCTCCTTGATAAACAAGCTCTCGAAATGGCGCTCCATAGCCGTGATCCACGACTCTGCCTCCCACGGCTCCGAACTCTGCCCCGAAAAACGAGGTGGGTTAAACTGACGGAATCTCAACAACAAATCCACCACCTCCCGCTGCTCTGCCCGGGTCAACTGCCCAGCCGTCCCGAATGGCTGTCTACCGGTATCTGGTGCAATAGGGGCTACCTGCACTGGTGGATCAACTGGGGGTGCCACAGCTGGCGACGAAGGTGCGGGAGAACTCCCTGGGGGTGCTACAACTGGCTGTACCCTCTGCTCCAACATAAGCATCATCCGACCCATGGCCTCCTCCTGGTGCCGTGTAGCCTCCTCCTGGCGCCGTACAGCCTCCTCCAACTAGGCCATCTGAGCCCGAAGCTCCAGCACCTCACTCTGCTGACCCTGCGGTGGCTCCTCCTGCCCAGGTTCATCAGAGGGGGAAGGCTGAGAACGCGACTGTACCCTGCGTCGGGGAGGCATCGTGCCCACCTGCAATACACTTGCAAACATTAGGACAGTACCAAACAACACTCGACCCAATTCAGCGAAAGTCAAAGGCATGTCCCCCTTCCCGTAGTACTATGTTGTCTGCAGCCAACATAGTTACCACCGAAGGAAGACATGTCGGTCACTCATCCCATCCCCTGGGAGAGTTTGGAACCCAATCTGGACTCTCGCTAACAGTCACGACTCTCACGTAGTCATCCTAATATCCAACCACAAGCCTAGGGTTTCTAAGTCCACAATGACCTACAACCTAGGCTCTGATACCACCTAATCTGTCACGCCCCGGCGTCGAAACTGCGACACGGGCTCGCCAACAGATCCGCCGTCCATACGGGAAGCCCCGTATAGACGAAGCGACTAACCTGCAAAAGATCAACTATGCTATACAGATATCAGAGCTGAAAGTAAACTGCTAAAAAGAAGAAAATATACAACACAAAGCCCTCACCAAAAGTACATAAATCTCTCAAGCAGTAAAATAAAAGTACAACTCTATACCTCACTACAAAGTCTCTCAACATGAACTCACAAAAAGTAAGGGGTACATCTACTCTCTGGACGATGACTGGTAGGGAACTATCTCGCGACTCCCTTACCTCGATCAGAAAAAGCAGCAGGAACAGGAGTCGAAGTCCCTGTGGGAAAAGACACCACGACGGGTGTGAGAACTACGTCCCAAGTAGTTCTTAGTGGGTGCCGCCAACAAGCCCGACGGTCTGCCCACTAAGTCTACTAGAGGCAAAAGGTAACAATATAAAACTGAAATGAAAGGGCTAGAAAAGTAACTCTACAGCTACTATGCCTCTATCTAGATGCTCAAGAAAATGGAACAGATGGAACATGATGCATCTACTAACACACACAGTAAACTCACCAAATCTATACTGACTGCCGCAAAGGGTCCAGTCAAACCTGCGCCCACCTACTGCCGCACATCCTCAACAGGACGGGTCTACCGTAGGGTGTCCGTGACTGCCAAAACTGGCCCAGCCAGAGGGACTGCGTCGACAAGTCGCGATAGCAAGTAACAGGCCCAACTCCGGAGTGGCACTCGAGGGGCGTGACCCCACCGAGGAAAGTATCAGCGTATCTCTGTCGAGCTCAAATATGGCTCATGCAGGCTATAGTCCAAACCACGATCAACAAGATCGACCAACAACACCAACTCTCAACCACAGGCTGGAATACCACACAGCTGGGGGGCCGCCGTCCACCAGACGGCTCCCACAACAGAACACTAAACTCATAGGAAAGACCGACACCATAAGGGTTCAGAAACCCGATAGGCCGGTGCTTAGAACCCTATCAAACAAGAACAGACTCTAGGCTCCGCCTATCGAAGTTCCCGACCCCCTTATAGTTCAGGAACACAACAAACTCGGTGCTACACGCAGAAGACACCAACAGGGCCCGAAAGTCCCGGGAGGCCTACGCCTACAACCCTATCAAACAAGAACAGGTTCCACGCTCGGCCCCCGTGGCTTTCGTCCTGGCAAAGGAACAACCCCTAGAACCCCTATCACTCGAATCCTTTCGAGTGGGGAGATTTACAAGAAAAAGGTGACATTTGTTATTGAAAATCATTTTGATCTGGAAGAAATCCATATTTCATGATTTTAGTTCTTTTTAGAAAAACAGTTAGAAAAATAAGTGTTTTACCCAAACCCCGAAGGGCTGATGCCTTTGTCCAATCAAACAAGAACAGACTCCAGCGGCCCTTCGATGCTTGGAAGAAAACATTGGTAGACTAAAATCATGTGTATGTCGAAAAGGGTTCTAGGTTCTAGGTCCGGCTAACACTAGTGAACTACTGCCACTAACACAGTGGCGACAACCCAAACAGGGGAAAACAAGACCTCTCGGGACCACCGTTTACCCCAAACGGTTCCCGGTACAGACAAGCGATCCACTACATCTACCAGACTCACTCTGCTCCCAAGCACGAGTGCAAATGCATCCCACACTAAAAAGAAGTCCCGACCGCTCGGCCCACTACCCGGGCGAGGATAACACTAAGTCCAGGAATGAAACATTATGTGTGGATGTCTAAACATAAATAACCCTAGCCCAAGTGAGGGTTTTCTACTGGTCTGGTTACACATGCAACATATCACGGGGGTGCTAGGTCAGGTTCCAAGATATTAATAATCAACAGCTGTAGGAGAGAAATAAACACATAATCACCTAACAACAACAGAAACATCAATTCCTATATTCTAGCACGCTATACAAAATACATTACAACATGCATGCTCCTATGCAGATAGAATTAATGCACAGTCCAATGGTCATGAAGACAAGGCCACCCACCTGAAGGTGCTAACAGTCCGGGGTCGCACAGCTGAGAAAACCAGGAAAACAGCAACTCTATGTTCAACAGGTCCAGTACAGTCCACAATCCCTCCTGGGTACAACATAAGGCTACAGTTACACTTAAATCCCAAAATCTGCCAAGAAATACAACACTGAAATTACAGCCGAAAGATGCGATTATTTCACCTGCTAAGTGTGCTCAAAAAATTTCAAATAAAATATCCCTGCGATCTTCATGTTGATAGCTTCGAAACAAGTACCTGCACGCCCAATTCCGAGCACTGTAGGCCAAGTTACAAATTCCACAGTATCGGTGCGCAAAATCCCAAAACCATCCAACTGTAAACTCTTGTACAGATAAAAGGAAAAGTGTATACCTTCGGGAAGGTCTCCAAAAATTCCAAGAAAAATACCACGATGATCCACGCGTCGAGTAGATGAAAAAATTCTACAAGCACGTCCTGAACCGAGACTCGTGCGCGGAGATCTCCTCAAAACAAGGTGCTGCCCTCACAAAAACTCACAACAAAATAGGTCCCAATGAGCACGGAAAATCACCTCGACAAACGCGCAATGAGAAAATGTGGAAGAAACCAAAATCGTAGCCTTACCTGTCGCGGATCCAACGGCGGAGAAATCACTCGAAAATATGGTCGGAGTAGGCCGAGAGAGCTCGTGCACCGAAGAGCGACGGAAGAAGCACCGAAGAAAGAACGTCGCGATGCGCCAAGAAAATGAGAAACTCGAAAAGCATGCCCCAAAAAATCCCGAAACTCTGCAGATGGATACTACACTGCGTGGGGAGAAAGTCCTCTGAAGAAACCCGAGCGAGAAAATGGCTAAAACAGTGAAAAAACCCAAGTTGAACAGTTTTCGGGCTATATATAGGCCAAAAAAAACTTTTCAAAAAATGACCGTTGAGTCCCAGGTTTCGGGCCAGGAAAAGTTCGGGCTGCTACAGTGTTGGGCCCGGCCCAACACTGTGCGCGCCCGAAACGGCCCACGGCCTCCACGTAGCCCGACCAACAGGCGGCAGCGGGCGGAGCCACTCCGCTGCGGCCACGTCGCACGCCCCGGCGTCCGACACGCGTCCCGCACAGCAAACAGCTGTGCGGGGCGCATGACCTGCCGACGCGTGGCGGCTCCCCGGTGAAAGCGGGTAGGTGGCGACCGCCAGTGGCAGGGCGACACGCGTCCCTGCCACTGTCGCGGTTACACGTGCGGGCAGGCGGCGCCTGCCGCGCACGCGCCCCGAGGCGGGGTCCCGCGCCCCCGTGCGCCGCACCCGGTGAGCCGACCAATGACACGCTGACATGTGTCCATGCACCCGGTCCACGCACCCTTGTTCGGGTTCCGTGGACCGCGCCGCGTGCACCGACCAACCGGGGGCTGCCACGCGTGTCACGCCCCGGGGTCGAACTGCTACCCGGGCTCACTAATAGATCCGCCATCTGTACGGAAACTGCCGTACAGACGAAGCGTCTAACCTGCAAAAAGAATCAACTACAGAAATACAGATATCAGAGCTGAAAGTAAACTACTAAGTACTGAAAACCAAACACTGTACAACTGAAAATAATACAATATCCATCTCCCAAATACGATCATATACAAAGTCCTCTGATACAATACTCAAAAGGGAGATACCTCCAATAAAATACATCGATGTACAAGCTCTCAATACAAAAAATCCTCACTAAATCAGTCTCTCAAACTGTAAAATAAAGTACAACTCTATACCTCATAACAAAGGTCTCTCAACAGAGGAAAAAGAAGTAAACTAATCAACTTAAGCTCTCCTCTGAAGGGGTACCGCTACACTCCAACGACGGGTAGGGAACTAGCTCGCGACTCCCTCGCCTCGGTAAGAAGGATCAGCAACAGGAGCACAGGAACAGAAGAAGAAGTCCCTGGGGAAAAGACACCACGACGGGCGTGGGAACTACTTCCCACAGTAGTTCTCAGTGGGTGCCGCCAACAAGCCCAACGGTCTGCCCACTAAGTCTACTAGAGGCATAAAGTAACAAAGTAATACGGAAACAAAAGAGCTGGAAAAGGATAAGTCTACAGCTACTATGCCTCTATCTAGATGCTCAAGAGGTGGAACATATGATAAAATGCTGCATCTGCTAACAAATCAGTCATGTCACCCAAACTAAACTGACTGCCTCCTCGGGTCCAGTCAAGCCTGCGCCTACCTACTGCCGCACATCCCAGAGGAACGGACTTACGTAGGGCGTCCCACACGGACTAACCCACCCCTCGCGCAAAACTGCCTCAACAGGCCCACCATCGCATACACTGCGGGAAACTGCCTCAACAGGCCAACCATCGCATCCACTGCGGTATCTCAGGGGGCGCGACCCCAACTGAGGAAAACGGCGCGGCATAGAGTATCAAAAATTGGCATAAGCAGGCTATAGTCAAAATCCACGCTCACTCCCAGAACGGTAGGACTCAAGATCCCCAAAATATCTTGCACAACAGTCGGAGCACTCTCGACGACTCAGCTGATCAGCTCACACGAAACACGAGACATTAGCCTCTCCAACAGCTCGCAGCAAAAAGCACACTGGCTGGAGGTACTCCACAGCCAGGAACGACCCACAACTCAGGCTAACAATACTGGTCGGACCACACTCAACGACCTGGGCCCACTGTCAACCCCAACGGTTCCCAACAACACTGACCGGAGGATACTCGACGGCCCGGGACTACCGTCTGCTCAACGGCTCCCTCCCACGACAGCACAACAGGGATACAAGACCTCCCGAGACTACCGTTTACCCAAACGCCTCCCGGCACGGATAAGCAACCCACTAACAACTACCAGACTCCACTCTGCTCCCAAGCACGAGTGCAAAGGCATCCCACACTAAAAGAAAGTCCCGACCTCTCGGCCCACTACCCGGGCGAGGATAACACTATGTCCAAGAATAGAAAAACAGTGTGGGTGTCTAAACATAAATAACCCTAGCCCAAGTGAGGGTTTTCTACTGGTCTGGTTACACATGCAACATATGACGGGGGTGCTAGGTCAAGTTCCAAGATAACTTTATTAACAGATGATAAAAGGAATAACAGTTCCTACAATCTAGCATGCTACACAAGGAAATAAACTATCATGCATAGTCCTACAACAGTAGAATTACTGTACAGTCCATAAAACTTGGAGATAAGGCCACCCACCTCGGTTCGCCACCAATTGCTCGTAGACACTTGCAATTGGTCTCCACGCGAAACGGTGCCCGCTGCCGAAGTCCGCACGCAAAACGGAGCACGCCGTCGGGGTCCGCACGCAAAACGGTGCACAGTGCCGGAGTCCGCACGCAAAAAATGGAGTCCACACGCAAAATGGTGCACGGTGCCGAAATCCGCATGCAAAATGGCGACCGCATGCAAAACGGTGCACGGTGCAAGAATCCGCACGCAAAACGGCGACCGCACGCAAAACGGTGCACGCCGACTGGGTCCGCACGCAAAACGGTGCAACAAAACTCGGTCCCTAACATAGAAGAGCGAGGGGTTAAACCAAAGTCAACAACACGCCCCAAACTGTGCAAAAAAATACAGTAAAAACAAAGCACGGGACTTACCCGACCGCGCCGCCGCCGCCAAAATGCCCCCATCGGAAGCCTTGCGCGCTCCACGAGGCCCACGACGCCAGGCCGCAACACCTCCCAACCTCCTCCCTCACTCTCCCTCACTCTCGGTTGGAGAAGAAAGGAAAAAGGAGAAAAAAATGGAGGTGCGGGGGAGAAAGAAGAAGAAGAAAAGGAGGGAGAGAGAAAAAGTGGTCCACGACTCTCGGTCCCCGGTGCACCCGCCGGTCCACGGCACTCATGCGGGTGCACCCGGTCCAGGCGGGCAGGCGGTGGAGCGCGACGGCGCGGGCGCAAGCGTGGCCGCGGGCAGGCGTGGCGCGCGGGCAGGCGGGTCCACGCTGTGATGACCCGGATCTCCGCAGAGCTTTTGCTGTGTGATCAGCGACTTCTGGAGGCTTATTCGGTGTGATGGAGGTGCTTGTGCGCAATTCGGACCTCAGGATTGGACTCAGCGCGAAATTTGGATTAAGAATACCTTTTCGGATGCCTTCGACAAATTTTAAAAGTGGAATTTGGCAAAACAGACATCGGATTTGGACTCAGCGCGCGAAAACAATGAAAATGGACTATTTATTTGTATTTTTCAGCGCCCGGATGCCAAAACACGGATGCCAAAATAGTCCATTCCTAGCGATTTCGCGCGATGAATCCAAAAACGATGTCCATTTTTCCAAATTCTCATCCGAAAATTGCGGAGTGCCCCCGGATAGCCCACTTGATCCGATTTTCTGCGCCGGGTCCAATTCTGAAGTCCGATTTGCCAAATTCCAACACTAAATATTCACGAAGGCGACCGGAGAAATAATATTTAATCCAAACTTCGCCCGGAGTCCAAATTTGACATCTACGTCGCGCGAAACCACCCGTAAACACTCGACGGGTCCTCCAATTACCCACGCGATCCCTTTTAAGCCCAAAGTCCAACACTTGAGTCAAATTGCGCGCAAACATCACCGACACACCACGCAGGCCTCCAGTGATGCAACTAAATTCCAAATTGCATCACAAATCCATTTCTCGGGCCCGACACGCGTACAAACACTCCCAACGGCCACTAAAAGCTGCCCAACAACCAGCAAACCCTTCGCGGGGGATTCCGGGACCTCACAACGCGTCCCCCCGCCTGGTCCATGCACCGCCGCGTCTATCCCGTAGACCGCGCCTCCAGAGCCCGCCAATCAGGCGGCGCCACGTGTCATGCGCTGGGTCCGTGCACCCAGCCGCGGCGCTCTGTGGACCGAGCGCTGTGGACCGGCCAATCACGGGCCGCCACGTGGCAGCCAGCGGTCCACGGCCCCTCCCATGCACCGAAATTCAATAAAAACTTTCGGGAGTCCGTTTTTGGGCATCCGGACTCAGAATTTAACAAGCAAATAGCCGTTTTCAAGTGTTTTTCCGTGCTGAATCTAATTCCACCCTCTGTTTGACCCAAAACCATTTCGAAAATTTGGCAAATGCAGCCAAAGGCCAATCTAGCTGTGGATATCACACAGGGTCCATCTGTGGCATCCCTTTGATGCACCATGGGCCAGATACACCAACACTAGGTGTTCTACACCAGGGTTCATGGGAGAAGCTACATGGGGGTCAGGGTCACCACATCCTCACCCACTAAAAGAAAGTTTCATCCCCGAAACTAAAACACACCACAACAACAAAACTAAAACAATCAAATCAACCAAAGAACGCAAACACTAAACTAACAAGAAAAGTACGGCTCCACCAGCAGGAAAGTCATCAATCCCCAACCCTCGATTTAGAAAAACAGCTGAAATTAGCAAAAAGTTCAAAAATTCCGAAAGATCAGTGCCTTTGCCCCAATCAAACAAGAACAGGTTCGGGCACTGTCACCATTTCTGGAGCAATCTTTCGAAGTTTTCGTCCTGTTCGTAAATTTCAGTACAAAGGCGAGAAAAGTGAGAGAAGTGTTGGTGCCGTTCCTGCTGTGGCTACCAAAACGAAAGCTATCACTAACATAGACTCCTAAGGACATCCCCTCTAGTCCTAAACCTCACATCTGCTACCGATGTGGCGTCAGTCCAATGCCGCTGAAGCCAAAGCTGCTGGAAGGATACGCCGGTAATTCCGAGAAAATGAACTCCCCCTGTCCCACTCGCAGAAGGGTAACTGCTCTCATTCCATTATAAGTCGTAGCACGACACCACACCAATCGGTCCAACCTGCGTGCTCAATCCAAGTCTTGGAGCTGTCCTTGAATCGTCACATCTGCCGGTGCAGTCCCAAGTCTCACTGCACTGATCATGCACTGCAATCCTCCTCCACTCAAAGGATACTGGGAAGAATCCAATCGCCTAAACATGTAGCAGAAATTCCTAACCCATACCCATGCAAAGATGCTGATGCAGATGCTCTACAATAATGCAGAAGAATGCAGCGGTAACGAAATACTCAACTCAGCTAACAGAAATAAAATCATACCTGCCGCGACATGATCCGCTGCCGGGGTGTCCTCTACCAGGGCTGCATAAACCCGTCCACTGGGTGCCGCAGATCGTCGTCCCGTCTGTCCCGACGTCGTGGCACACTCTGGCTGACGGTGTGCCGGAGGGGCTTCCGCTGCATGGATAGGCAAGGGGGGTGCTGTCGCAATCGGCCGCACTGACAAAATGGCCTGGGGGCAAGCTGCGCGGAAATGTCCCAACTCTCCACAGAGGAAACACCGCACATGTCTCTGATCACACTGCGACGGTGGATGAGGCCCGCCACAAATGTCACACCGCTCCTGTCGCTGCTGCCGATATTGCTGCTGCTGCGGGGGCCCACCAGATCTCCGGCGCCTACGAAACCCACGACCCTCAGGATGAGATCGTGGAGGTCTCGGAGGTCCCTGTCGGCTCGTCTGACCCTCATCATCTGGTGCTGGGCGCTTCGCCCCCGTAATCCCTGCGGGAGCTGGGGCCACCTCGACCATAACCGCCTCTCCGTGCTCCACATAGAGGACCTGCTCCATAGAGGCATCCAGAGTCTGCAATCGCTGCGAGCGGACAAACTGGTAGATATCACGGCGCAGTCCTCGCTCAAACATGAAGATCCGGTGCGCCTCATCCCTAGCCGCGTGGGGTACACAAGCCAACAACTGGTTGAACTCTGCGATGTACTCATGCACGGGCCGATCTCCCTGTCGGAGATTCCTCAGCTGCTCCTCCAACCTCTGCCTGACGCTCTCCGGGAAAAAGGCTCCAAGAAGTAGACCGCGGAACTCCGCCTAAGTAAGCAGCTGGGTCCCAGGTGGACCTACTGGTCGAACACGCCACCACCAGGCCTCGGCGTTGCGCTCCAAGAAGTGAGTCGCCAATAGGACCTGAAACCGCTCCTGAATAAACAAGCTCTCGAAATGGCGCTCCATAGCCGTGATCCACGACTCTGCCTCCCACGGCTCCGAACTCTGCCCCAAAAAACGAGGTGGGTTAAACTGATGGAATCTCAACAACAAATCCACCACCTCCCGCTGCTCTGCCCGGGTCAACTGCCCAGCCGTCCCGAACGGCTGTTTACCGGTATCTGGTGCAATAGGGGCTACCTGCACTGCTGGATCAACTGGGGGTGCCACAGCTGGCGACGAAGGTGCGGGAGAACTCCCTGGGGGTGCTACAACTAGCTGTACCCTCTGCTCCAACATAAGCATCATCCGGCCCATGGCCTCCTCCTGGCGCCGTGTAGCCTCCTCATGGCGCCGTACAGCCTCCTCCAACTGGGCCATCTGAGCCCGAAGCTCCAGCACCTCACTCTGCTGACCCTGCGGTGGCTCCTCCTGTCCAGGCTCATCAGAGGGGGAAGGCTGAGAACGCTGTGGATATCACACAGGGTCCATCTGTGGCATCCCTTTGGTGCACCATGGGCCAGATACACCAACACTAGGTGTTCTACACCAGGGTTCATGGGAGAAGCTACACGGGGGTCAGGGTCACCACAGCGGTAACCGTAGTGTGCATCGAAATCCGTGCTAAAGATCGGGCACGCTTTTTGAGGAATTGTGGAATTATCTCGTGGGAATAGATATTTATTATTAAATAATAAATATCCGGATATAGGGATTTTTCTTTCTTACGTACGTATGAAAAGGAAAAAATAAAAGAAAATAAATTAATAATAAGATTTATTTATTCCCCGTATACCGAAAGGAAAACCCTAGTTTTAAAAGATCGCCTCCTCAAACCCTTCCCTTTTGTGCGTGCCGAAGACCAAACGAAACCCTAGTTCGGAGATAGAAAGAGAGAAAAGTGAAAAGAAAAGAAAACCCTAACCGGAGGAAAAAGAAATAGAGAAGGAGGAAGCGAAGGAACCCGTTCGTTCCCGATCAACGTGCCGGAGACCGGAGAACGAGACGCCACCATCCACGGAGGGCGGATCCGGATTCCCACCACCGCAAAGAACGGAGATCGGGATCGTGTTGCCTCCTCCATCGGAGCAAGGTTAGCGATCGTTATTTCTCGTTGGTCGGATTTAATTATGGGTTTTTTTCGTGTTCTTTCAAGGTCGAGTTATTCAGTAAATTGATCATGGACTTTTTGTTTGGTTTTGATCAATGATTTGTTCGTGTTCTTGACCGGGTTTGATCGATGGTTTTTAATCGGTCTTGATCGGAGGTTTGATCGGGTTTCCGATTGATGTTTGTTCGGTCTCCGATCCATGGTTTTATCGTTAGAGTTACTCGTGGTTTTTGGTTGGGTGAATTGGGTGTTTCGTCGGAGCATGGGAGAGTTAACGGGTGGCCGCCGCCGCCGTTGTTAAACGGGAGGCTGCTGCCGCCGTTATCATGCTCGTGGGGTCATCGCCGGAGCCGCGCGGGGGGGGGCGAAAACGGAGAAGAAAACGCAAAACGGGATATTACTGTTCATCCCGTACGGCCCCCAGCCACGCGGTCCACGCACGGGGCGTGCACCCGGCGCACGCCTCCGCAGCCTGAGGGCGCAGACCCGGCGCACAGCTGTGTGCGCCAGCCCAGCCCTGCAGGCGCGGTCCACACTCGGGGTGTGCACCCGGTGCACGCCTCCGCAGCCTGAGGGCGCAGACCCGGCGCACAGGCGCGTGCGCCAGCCTGGCCGCGCAGGCGCGGTCCACGCCTGGGCGTGCACCCGGTGCTGCCGCCACGACCGGGAACGGGTGAACCTGGCGCGCGCCTCACCATGCGCGGCTTGTCCTAGCTCCGCTCGGCGCACGCGGAGGATGCGCCCGGTCTGCGCACGCCGCCGCCCGGGAGCGTGAACCCGGTCCACGCCTGGTCCGTGCACTATCCTTTAGCCCGGAAGCCTGGTAACTCCGTTTTGGTCCGTTTTTCACCGTTTTGAGCACCGTTTTCACCGTTGGGACCACCGTCTCCGCCATTTTTCTTAGCATGGCCACCCGGGGTCATTTAGGCCACCGTTTCGCCATGTCATGTGCTAGTTTCGCCGTCGCTCCGCGCCTTGACAAAATTGTCGGGGTCGCACCGCCGGGCCTTTTTCTCATCGTTTTCGCCGTCGGGGTTTCCTCGGCTTGACCGTCGTCGTCCCGAGTTGGCTACCAGATGAGAAATTGGGTTTTGTTGGTTTCCTGTTAGCGGATTTGGGTTCCGATAGGGTTCACGATGATATAGTCGCGGTCCGGTTGTTGTTAACTATCGGTTTTACCGTCGGAGATCCGGTTTGATCCGAGTTTTACGGTTTTGCTTGACAGTTTTGACTCGATGATTTTTGATTGACGACGCGGTCCTCTTGGCATAGTGATTTTGGTTTTTCGTTGATTTATTGTTTTGGGATAGAAGGGATTCATGTTACTGTCACGCCCCGAGTGTAAACCAGAACTCGGGCACATCTACAGATCCGCCGTGCACACGGAATTTTCCGCATACACGAAGCGCCGGTAACCTGCTCAAATAAAACAGATACAATAATAGAGCAATAACACAGAGCTGAACTGAAAATACTACATATCAGACTGAACTGGAAGTAAAAATACAAAATGACAGCAAAAAATAAAGTACAAGTCTCACTCCCAGCTCGCCACAAATATACAACCAGCTGGCTAAAGCCAGACCCCAAAAGTAAAAGTACAACCGTCTGAGATAGGATACATGAGAGGTACCAGTATAGCTACTCACTGTCGGGCCCACTGTCTAGCTACTCAGCCGTCCTCTCTCCTCGACCCGCCGCTGTATGCCCAGCAGCACCCGCAGAAGGCTCTGCAAAACAAAGGAGAAGAAAAGAAAAAGAGGAATGGGGGATAGAACTACTAGTGAACCAGTAGCCTCCCCTAGTGGGTAAAACCTCAAACTCTGACACACCCACTAGGTCAACCAGAGGCAAAAGTGGAAGAAGAGTGGTAAGTAAAAAGACTACTGCAAAGGAAAATCTACCACTACTATGCCTCTAAAAATGCAGGTCTAGATTGGAATAACCGTATGCGACAATAACCAACCGCCCCAGATGAACCCAATCTGTACCGCCCTCATCATCGGGCAAATAAGCCGCGCCGATGTGATACCAAAATTCCTGCTGCCGCCCTCATCATCGGGCAAATAAGCCGCGCCGATGTGATAGCAAAACTGTCCATAACTGTCTGGCCCCGGCCTTCGGAGGGGATCTCGAGGGGAGCGACCCACACGAGTAAAGCATCACCGGGCAATAACCGCGCCGGTGTGATAAAAGCATCACCGGGCAATAACCGCGCCGGTGTGATAAAAGCAGGATTGGATCACAACTATAAAGCCCCAGTGGAACACAACCCTCCACTAAAAGAAAACTGATTCCCAATCAGATGCAAAAGTAACCATCCGGTCAATCGCCCAACATCCGCGATTGCCGCAATACCCCACAATCAACAACCCAGTCTCACAACCGACCTCCGGTCAACCGCCCAATATCCGCGGTCGCCGGAATAACCCACAATCACAATCATGTCCCACATCCGACATCTGGTCAACCGCCTACTATCCGCGGTTGCCACAAAACCCTCTAGTCCATAATCATGCCCTGTCACCAATGTCCTATAACCGACATCTGGTCAACCGCCCAATATCCGCGGTCGCCGCCAAAATCCATAATCCATAATCCAGGCCCCGGGTACACTATCCCAACCCCTGCTCAAACTCGAGCAACAAATACCACCTGACTAACGAAAGGAGAAAAGAAACAAACAAGGTTTCTCCTAAGTCAAGGTCCAGCATGAAAGTGTAGCGATAAAAGATGGCCTATCTAGATGTCCATACAAGCATGCATATGTCCTCATGAAAGATAAAGATAGTGCGACAAATAATGGCTTCACATGTGTAACAATCAATAGCTCCGCATAGATATAACCATCATGCAAAATCGTTGTCCAACCACACATGTTTAAAATTCATAATTTTCCCTCACCTATATCATCCACCTATGCATGTCATAAAGTCCTCGAATAGTACCAAGCACTAACAGGATAATCATATAGTCCAAAATAAATATTCCATTCCACATGCAAGGTTAAACGCTAACATAGCAATCCATACAATCATGTACAAGTCCCAACCACTATCAGATATCCACAATAGTATTTTCCATATGATAGGCTCACAATTTTATATCACTTAAGCATGCATGTCCAAATAAAGGGATCACTCTAATATCCCTAGTGAGCATGTCAAAATAGAGGTAAACAACAACCACCCACCTCGATCGCTAATTCCAAGTCCAAAAAGTGCTACAGGCCAAAAGTTAAACCGCCGCGATCACTGAACAAGAATTACCCCAAAACATACAATTAAACTCAACACATGCTGTCCAAAGCTAACAGTCCAAAGATGCCCTGTTTTTACCTGCGAGGAGTGCCCGGAAAAATCCAAGAAAAATACTCTCATGATCCTCGCGACGAACCCGTCGAAACGAGTACCTGCACGCTCAAATCCGAGTTTCCTACACTGAGAAACAAATCCGACAAGGGGACCACCCCAAAATAATCTGCTCTCAAAAACTGTAGCACTAATTCCAGTAAACAGAGATTTATCACCTTCGAAAAATATTTAGGAAATTCCAAGAAAATTTGGGGACATTCCTCGTGATGTGTAGATGCAAAACTCCTTTTGAATCACCCCAATCCGATGCCTGTGCGCGAAGATATCCTCAAAATACTGCAGCACTGTCCAAAACTCCGCCCCAGAAAATGAGGTCACAAGATGATCCGAAAAACCCATGAAACGCTCGGAATGGGAAAAACCAGAAAAATGGAAAATGTAGCCCTACCTATCTTGAAGCCAACAGTGCAAGAATCGCCTCAATCGGAGGTCGGAGTAAGCCGGGGGAGCCCTCGCACCAAAACGTGACGAAGAAGATCACAAACGAACAAGCGTCGCGCCGCGCCGTAAAAATGCAAACCTTGGGATGCGTGCCGCAGAAAAATCCTGGAATCCGCAGTTGGAATCGCCACAAGGAGAGGAAGAGATCTTGTGAAGGTTGCACAGAGAGATGAGGAGCAGAAAAAGAGTTCCAGCAAGAAGTTCGGGCTCTATTTATAGGCCCACAAAAACAAATCCAAGAATTTCGGATTTGTCCCAACTTCCGGGCGCAGGCCCACTTTCGGGCGCCCGGAAGCCCCATGGGCCGGCCCGCGACGAGCGCCCGGAACGCCCGGAGGCCGCCACGTCGCCGCGAACAGGCAACAGCCTAACCCGCCGCACACGAGACGCCACGTGGCCCCTCCCAGTCAACGTGGGTTGGTGGCGCCCGCGAATCAGCGGGCGCCACGTGGCCCGCACTAACCGCCCCGACCAACCCTGGCGCGCCGCCTGGCACGCCGCCTGGCGACCCTGCCAGGCACGGTTCCCGAGGCCACCTCCCGCGCCTCGGTGAACCCCGCCTCCTGAGCCCGCCAACAGGAAGCTGCCACGTGTCCCTGCACCGGGTTCATGCACCCGCGCGGGGAACTCCGTGGACCGCGCACCCAGCGCCAGCCAACCGGGGGTCGACACGTGTCTCCCGCCCGAAACCCTGCATCCAGTTCAAAACCCAGCACCGCCGCACGAAAGTCGCGGACCGCGCCCACTGAACTGAGCCAATCGCCAGCTGCCACGTGTCCAACGCGCTCCCGTGCACCGCGCGCCTGCCCGCGCGCTGCCCGCGCCCGCGCGCTGCCCACGGCCGCTCCGCCGCCTGCCCGAGCCCGTCCGCCGTGCTCCGCCGCTGCCCGCCGCCGCCGCCGCCCGCCGGCTGCCAGAGTTACTGTTCCGGCGTGAAGAGTAACCAGTGCTCAAAAATCACAAGTGGGTAGTCCGTTTTAACCGTTTTCGCGCGCTGAATCCGAATTTGCTGTCCGATTTGCCAAATTCTAACTCCAAAATTTGCCGAAGGCACCCGGAAAGGCGTTCTTTTGTCCAAACTTCGCGCTGAGTCCATTTTTAATATCCGCTTCGCGCGAAACCACATCTAAAGATCCGACGGAGTCCACTGATCACCCACGTGATCCATTAAGCCCGAAGTCCGCCACTTGTGTCCAATTGGTGCACGAACACCTCCAACTCACAGTACAGGCTCCCCAGATGTCAACAATGACTCTACCACAGCTCTGCAGAGATCCAGGTCATCACATCCTCCCCTACTAACGAAAGTTTCGTCCTCGAAACTAACGTTATTCCCCAATCCGGAACCTCAACCAAAAAGAGGGGGGTAAATATCCAATCATCCACCACTCAAGCTCCCAGGGCTGTCTAATACCTCCTCCAGAGACGCGGTACAACCCTCAGGTCTCTAACTAGAACAAAGTAGAGGCGGGCATTCCAGAAAACCGCACCACCTCATCCAAGTACAGTTGGGCTAACCGCTCGAGCTACCAAGTAGTCTGCATCGGTGCAAGCATCCGCTCCTCCCAGGGCCCCGATAATCTAACCACCAAGTCCAAAGGCAAGAGCTCAACGCGAGTACCTCCGCACTCCCGGGTATCCCACAACCACGCTAGCCAAAAAGGCTGCGCACCCACGGCGGGACGCCCGCCCCGCTCACAAAGTCGAAACCATAGAGGCAAAGATAGCCCCCCGAGTAACCCCAGCACCCCATCTACTTCTGGCCTAGCCCCTCCTAAGAGGACCGTCCTCGCGGCACAATCAACCGCCGCGAAAAGAAGAAAACCGAGCTAGCCAAACCGTCCTAAGTACCAAATCCAAAACCCAAAACTAGTTTAAGATCATCAGGTCTACCGGTACTATCAAGGACTCAACTGCACGGGGCAGGACCAACAACACTCCCCTACAAGCCGAGGATCGAAAATATAAACCTCCCGAACACAAGGTAACCGTCCTACCCCTACCCAATGACTAGGATGCTCAAGTGCTAAACAATGCAAAACCAATGCCGGTAAATAAAATAAAATAACAAAATAATACCTGTCACCACAAGGTCGGCTGCTGTAAATCCTCCACCTGAGCGGCGTAGACCCGACCGCTCTGAGCCGGTGGCCGGTGATCCGCCGGGTAAAAAGAAGGTGATCCGCTCCCTGGAGCATAAAGCCGCTGAGCTGACAACTGCTGCTGAGGCGGAAAAGGAGCCGATGCTGATAGAGGTGCCGCTGAAGTTGAAAAGGGGCACGAAGCCCGAATGTGGCCTGGCTGTCCACACCTGTAACAACGACCCCACCTCTGATCACAGGTGTGCGACAAATGAGGTCCCCCGCAGAATATACATCTGTCTCTATCGCGAAGCCGTGGCTGTCCCGGCTGATGCTGTCCCTGTGTCTGATGCTGAGACTCCGGCTGCTGCTGCTGCGATGGCCTCTGAGATCCACTAGGCTCTCGCTGATCCGCACGCCCACGGCTAGGTAACTGAGACCGCGGCGGTCTCCACACGCTAGCCTGTCCCTCGTCCTCGGGTACTGGTCGTTTCCTAACGGAACTCTGTGCGACCATCCCGCCTCGCCTTGCCACCACTGTGTCGCCTCTCTCCACCCATTCGGCATGCTCGACGGCCTCCTTAAGAGTCTGGAGTCGCTGTGCATGCACTAGGGTATAAATCTCGCTGCGGAGGCCTGCCTCGAATAACTCGACCTGGTGTGGCCCATCACGGGCGACAAAGGGCACGTAGTTAAGCAACTGTATGAACTCCTGATAGTAATCCTGAACCGGCCGATCGCCCTGCTGAAGGTTCTTCAAATCATCCTCCAGTTTTCTCTTCACGCTCGTCGGAAAATAGGTGTCCAATACCATACGCCGAAACTCGGACCAGGGTAACTGTCGAGAAATCTGAAAATCCCGTGGCTCCACTCGATGCCACCAAATATCTGCATCTCCATCTAGGCAGTGTACCGCCATATGAACTCTGTACCTCGGGTCGATGAAGAAATCCCTGAAAATCTTCTCCATCGCTGACAGCCATGTTCCAACCTCCCACGGCTGCATGTCCCGCCCCGAGAATCTAGGCGGTCCGTGCCGACAAAACTTAACAAGTTTATCAGCAATATCCTGCTCCTCGGCCGGGGTCAAGTCTGGGCCACTCCCCGAGCCCCGCTACTCGATGATGGTGCCGTCGGCACAAGTGGTACCACAGGTGGTGCCGAGGCCTCAAGAACTGTCGGGGGCGGCGCCTCTCTCTGCGCCAGTAGCTGCTCAATCCGCTGCTCCTCCCGGCGGTTGGTCTCAGCCAGTTGGGCCACCAAGGCCCTCAACTCAGCAATCTCGGAAGGTCCAGCCTGTCCTGGCTCAACAGGGGGTGTAGGGCCACCCCCGGTAGGAATCCGACGTCGGGGAGGCATCTGCCACAAGAAACCACAAGTCAGCCACACAACCACACACGACCCAATCTAGCGAAAGTCAAGGACATCCCCCTATTTCTGTAACTTTATGTTGTCTGCAGCCAACATAACTGTCCCACAGAAATAGGGTATGTCGATCCCTCTTCACTCTCTGGAAGAGTCAAAAACTAAATCACCGACTTTCGCAAAATGTCACGTCCCTCACCCCCTATCATCCTAGGGCTAACCAAAAGCCTAGGGTTTCCTAAGTCCCAACTGACCCATCCCTAAGCTCTGATACCAACTAATCTGTCACGCCCCGAGTGTAAACCAGAACTCGGGCTCGTCTACAGATCCGCCGTGCACACGGAATTTTCCGCATACACGAAGCGCCGGTAACCTGCTCAAATAAAATAAATACAATAATAGAGCAATAACACAGAGCTGAACTGAAAATACTACATCTCAGACTGAACTGGAAGTAAAAATACAAAATGACAGCAAAAAATAAAGTACAAGTCTCACTCCCAGCTCGCCACAAATATACAACCAGCTGGCTAAAGCTAGACGCCAAAGTAAAAGTACAACCGTCTGAGATAGGATACATGAGAGGTACCAGTCTAGCTACTCATTGTCGGGCCCACTGTCGTAGCTACTCAGCCGTCCTCTCTCCTCGACCCGCGCTGTACGCCCAGCAGCACCCGCAGAAGGCTCTGCAAACAAAGGAGAAGACAAGAAAAGAGGAATGGGGGTGAGAACTACTAGTGAACCAGTAGCCTCCCTAGTGGGTTAAACTCAAACTCTGACACACCCACTAGGTTTCACCGGAGGCAAAAGGGGAAGAAGATGTGGTAAGTACAAAGACTACTTGCAAAGGAAAATTACAATACTAATGCCTCTAAACCAATGCAGTCCTTTAACTGGAATAAAGTAGGCGACAATAACCAACCGCCCCAGATGAAC
>CM055066.1:14100737-14227525 GCA_029204045.2 Tillandsia leiboldiana
ATATAACCATCAGCAAAATCGTTGTCCACCACACTTTTAAAATTCATAATTTTCCCTCACCTATATCTCCACCTATGCATGTCATAAAGTCCTCGAATAGTACCAAGCACTACAGGATAATCATATAGTCCAATAAATATTCCATTCCACATGCAAGGTTAAACGCTAACATAGCAATCCATACAATCATGTACAAGTCCCAACCACTATCAGATATCCACAATAGTATTTTCCATATGATAGGCTCACAATTTTATATCACTTAAGCATGCATGTCCAAATAAAGGGATCACTCTAATATCCCTAGTGAGCATGTCAAAATAGAGGTAAACAACAACCACCCACCTCGATCGCTAATTCCAAGTCCAAAAAGTGCTACAGGCCAAAAGTTAAACCGCCGCGATCACTGAACAAGAATTACCCCAAAACATACAATTAAACTCAACACATGCTGTCCAAAGCTAACAGTCCAAAGATGCCCTGTTTTTTACCTGCGAGGAGTGCCCGGAAAAATCCAAGAAAAATACTCTCATGATCCTCGCGACGAACCCGTCGAAACGAGTACCTGCACGCTCAAATCCGAGTTTCCTACACTGAGAAACAAATCCGACAAGGGGACCACCCCAAAATAATCTGCTCTCAAAACTGTAGCACTAATTCCAGTAAACAGAGATTTATCACCTTCGAAAAATATTTAGGAAATTCCAAGAAAATTTGGGGACATTCCTCGTGATGTGTAGATGCAAAACTCCTTTTGAATCACCCCAATCCGATGCCTGTGCGCGAAGATATCCTCAAAATACTGCAGCACTGTCCAAAACTCCGCCCCAGAAAATGAGGTCACAAGATGATCCGAAAAACCCATGAAACGCTCGGAATGGGAAAAACCAGAAAAATGGAAAATGTAGCCCTACCTATCTTGAAGCCAACAGTGCAAGAATCGCCTCAATCGGAGGTCGGAGTAAGCCGGGGGAGCCCTCGCACCAAAACGTGACGAAGAAGATCACAAACGAACAAGCGTCGCGCCGCGCCGTAAAAATGCAAACCTTGGGATGCGTGCCGCAGAAAAATCCTGGAATCCGCAGTTGGAATCGCCACAAGGAGAGGAAGAGATCTTGTGAAGGTTGCACAGAGAGATGAGGAGCAGAAAAAGAGTTCCAGCAAGAAGTTCGGGCTCTATTTATAGGCCCACAAAAACAAATCCAAGAATTTCGGATTTGTCCCAACTTCCGGGCGCAGGCCCACTTTCGGGCGCCCGGAAGCCCCATGGGCCGGCCCGCGACGAGCGCCCGGAACGCCCGGAGGCCGCCACGTCGCCGCGAACAGGCAACAGCCTAACCCGCCGCACACGAGACGCCACGTGGCCCCTCCCAGTCAACGTGGGTTGGTGGCGCCCGCGAATCAGCGGGCGCCACGTGGCCCGCACTAACCGCCCCGACCAACCCTGGCGCGCCGCCTGGCACGCCGCCTGGCGACCCTGCCAGGCACGGTTCCCGAGGCCACCTCCCGCGCCTCGGTGAACCCCGCCTCCTGAGCCCGCCAACAGGAAGCTGCCACGTGTCCCTGCACCGGGTTCATGCACCCGCGCGGGGAACTCCGTGGACCGCGCACCCAGCGCCAGCCAACCGGGGGTCGACACGTGTCTCCCGCCCGAAACCCTGCATCCAGTTCAAAACCCAGCACCGCCGCACGAAAGTCGCGGACCGCGCCCACTGAACTGAGCCAATCGCCAGCTGCCACGTGTCCAACGCGCTCCCGTGCACCGCGCGCCTGCCCGCGCGCTGCCCGCGCCCGCGCGCTGCCCACGGCCGCTCCGCCGCCTGCCCGAGCCCGTCCGCCGTGCTCCGCCGCTGCCCGCCGCCGCCGCCGCCCGCCGGCTGCCAGAGTTACTGTTCCGGCGTGAAGAGTAACCAGTGCTCAAAAATCACAAGTGGGTAGTCCGTTTTAACCGTTTTTCCGCGCGCTGAATCCGAATTTGCTGTCCGATTTGCCAAATTCTAACTCCAAAATTTGCCGAAGGCACCCGGAAAGGCGTTCTTTTGTCCAAACTTCGCGCTGAGTCCATTTTTAATATCCGCTTCGCGCGAAACCACATCTAAAGATCCGACGGAGTCCACTGATCACCCACGTGATCCATTAAGCCCGAAGTCCGCCACTTGTGTCCAATTGGTGCACGAACACCTCCAACTCACAGTACAGGCTCCCCAGATGTCAACAATGACTCTACCACAGCTCTGCAGAGATCCAGGTCATCACATCCTCCCCTACTAACGAAAGTTTCGTCCTCGAAACTAACGTTATTCCCCAATCCGGAACCTCAACCAAAAAGAGGGGGGTAAATATCCAATCATCCACCACTCAAGCTCCCAGGGCTGTCTAATACCTCCTCCAGAGACGCGGTACAACCCTCAGGTCTCTAACTAGAACAAAGTAGAGGCGGGCATTCCAGAAAACCGCACCACCTCATCCAAGTACAGTTGGGCTAACCGCTCGAGCTACCAAGTAGTCTGCATCGGTGCAAGCATCCGCTCCTCCCAGGGCCCCGATAATCTAACCACCAAGTCCAAAGGCAAGAGCTCAACGCGAGTACCTCCGCACTCCCGGGTATCCCACAACCACGCTAGCCAAAAAGGCTGCGCACCCACGGCGGGACGCCCGCCCCGCTCACAAAGTCGAAACCATAGAGGCAAAGATAGCCCCCCGAGTAACCCCAGCACCCCATCTACTTCTGGCCTAGCCCCTCCTAAGAGGACCGTCCTCGCGGCACAATCAACCGCCGCGAAAAGAAGAAAACCGAGCTAGCCAAACCGTCCTAAGTACCAAATCCAAAACCCAAAACTAGTTTAAGATCATCAGGTCTACCGGTACTATCAAGGACTCAACTGCACGGGGCAGGACCAACAACACTCCCCTACAAGCCGAGGATCGAAAATATAAACCTCCCGAACACAAGGTAACCGTCCTACCCCTACCCAATGACTAGGATGCTCAAGTGCTAAACAATGCAAAACCAATGCCGGTAAATAAAATAAAATAACAAAAATAATACCTGTCACCACAAGGTCGGCTGCTGTAAAATCCTCCACCTGAGCGGCGTAGACCCGACCGCTCTGAGCCGGTGGCCGGTGATCCGCCGGGTAAAAAGAAGGTGATCCGCTCCCTGGAGCATAAAGCCGCTGAGCTGACAACTGCTGCTGAGGCGGAAAAGGAGCCGATGCTGATAGAGGTGCCGCTGAAGTTGAAAAGGGGCACGAAGCCCGAATGTGGCCTGGCTGTCCACACCTGTAACAACGACCCCACCTCTGATCACAGGTGTGCGACAAATGAGGTCCCCCGCAGAATATACATCTGTCTCTATCGCGAAGCCGTGGCTGTCCCGGCTGATGCTGTCCCTGTGTCTGATGCTGAGACTCCGGCTGCTGCTGCGATGGCCTCTGAGATCCACTAGGCTCTCGCTGATCCGCACGCCCACGGCTAGGTAACTGAGACCGCGGCGGTCTCCACACGCTAGCCTGTCCCTCGTCCTCGGGTACTGGTCGTTTCCTAACGGAACTCTGTGCGACCATCCCGCCTCGCCTTGCCACCACTGTGTCGCCTCTCTCCACCCATTCGGCATGCTCGACGGCCTCCTTAAGAGTCTGGAGTCGCTGTGCATGCACTAGGGTATAAATCTCGCTGCGGAGGCCTGCCTCGAATAACTCGACCTGGTGTGGCCCATCACGGGCGACAAAGGGCACGTAGTTAAGCAACTGTATGAACTCCTGATAGTAATCCTGAACCGGCCGATCGCCCTGCTGAAGGTTCTTCAAATCATCCTCCAGTTTTCTCTTCACGCTCGTCGGAAAATAGGTGTCCAATACCATACGCCGAAACTCGGACCAGGGTAACTGTCGAGAAATCTGAAAATCCCGTGGCTCCACTCGATGCCACCAAATATCTGCATCTCCATCTAGGCAGTGTACCGCCATATGAACTCTGTACCTCGGGTCGATGAAGAAATCCCTGAAAATCTTCTCCATCGCTGACAGCCATGTTCCAACCTCCCACGGCTGCATGTCCCGCCCCGAGAATCTAGGCGGTCCGTGCCGACAAAACTTAACAAGTTTATCAGCAATATCCTGCTCCTCGGCCGGGGTCAAAGTCTGGGCCACTCCCCGAGCCCCGCTACTCGATGATGGTGCCGTCGGCACAAGTGGTACCACAGGTGGTGCCGAGGCCTCAAGAACTGTCGGGGGCGGCGCCTCTCTCTGCGCCAGTAGCTGCTCAATCCGCTGCTCCTCCCGGCGGTTGGTCTCAGCCAGTTGGGCCACCAAGGCCCTCAACTCAGCAATCTCGGAAGGTCCAGCCTGTCCTGGCTCAACAGGGGGTGTAGGGCCACCCCCGGTAGGAATCCGACGTCGGGGAGGCATCTGCCACAAGAAACCACAAGTCAGCCACACAACCACACACGACCCAATCTAGCGAAAGTCAAGGACATCCCCCTATTTCTGTAACTTTATGTTGTCTGCAGCCAACATAACTGTCCCACAGAAAATAGGGTATGTCGATCCCTCTTCACTCTCTGGAAGAGTCAAAAACTAAATCACCGACTTTCGCAAAATGTCACGTCCCTCACACCCTATCATCCTAGGGCTAACCAAAAGCCTAGGGTTTCCTAAGTCCCAACTGACCCATCCCTAAGCTCTGATACCAACTAATCTGTCACGCCCCGAGTGTAAACCAGAACTCGGGCTCGTCTACAGATCCGCCGTGCACACGGAATTTTCCGCATACACGAAGCGCCGGTAACCTGCTCAAATAAAATAAATACAATAATAGAGCAATAACACAGAGCTGAACTGAAAATACTACATCTCAGACTGAACTGGAAGTAAAAATACAAAATGACAGCAAAAAATAAAGTACAAGTCTCACTCCCAGCTCGCCACAAATATACAACCAGCTGGCTAAAGCTAGACGCCAAAAGTAAAAGTACAACCGTCTGAGATAGGATACATGAGAGGTACCAGTCTAGCTACTCATTGTCGGGCCCACTGTCTAGCTACTCAGCCGTCCTCTCTCCTCGACCCGCCGCTGTACGCCCAGCAGCACCCGCAGAAGGCTCTGCAAAACAAAGGAGAAGAAAAGAAAAAGAGGAATGGGGGTGAGAACTACTAGTGAACCAGTAGCCTCCCCTAGTGGGTAAAACCTCAAACTCTGACACACCCACTAGGTCAACCGGAGGCAAAAGGGGAAGAAGAGTGGTAAGTACAAAGACTACTGCAAAGGAAAATCTACCACTACTATGCCTCTAAAAATGCAGTCCTAGACTGGAATAACCGTATGCGACAATAACCAACCGCCCCAGATGAACCCAATCTGTACCGCCCTCATCATCGGGCAAATAAGCCGCGCCGATGTGATAGCAAAATTCCTGCTGCCGCCCTCATCATCAGGCAAATAAGCCGCGCCGATGTGATAGCAAAACTATCCATAACTGTCTGGCCCCGGCCTCCGGAGGGGATCTCGAGGGGAGCGACCCACACGAGTAAAGCATCACCGGGCAATAACCGCGCTGGTGTGATAAAAGCATCACCGGGCAATAACCGCGCCGGTGTGATAAAAGCAGGATTGGATCACAACTATAAAGCCCCAGTGGAACACAACCCTCCACTAAAAGAAAACTGATTCCCAATCAGATGCAAAAGTAACCATCCGGTCAATCGCCCAATATCCGCGATTGCCGCAATACCCCACAATCAACAACCCAGTCTCACAACCGACCTCCAGTCAACCGCCCAATATCCGCGGTCGCCGGAATAACCCACAATCACAATCATGTCCCACATCCGACATCTGGTCAACCGCCTACTATCCGCGGTTGCCACAAAACCCTCTAGTCCATAATCATGCCCTGTCACCAATGTCCTATAACCGACATCCGGTCAACCGCCCAATATCCGCGGTCGCCGCCAAAATCCATAATCCATAATCCAGGCCCCGGGTACACTATTCCAACCCCTGCTCAAACCCGAGCAACAAATACCACCTGACTAACGAAAGGAGAAAAGAAACAAACAAGGTTTCTCCTAAGTCAAGTTCTAGCATGAAAGTGTAGCGATAAAAGATGGCCTATCTAGATGTCCATACAAGCATGCATATGTCCTCATGAAAGATAAAGATAGTGCGACAAATAATGGCTCCACACGTGTAACAATCAATAGCTCCGCATAGATATAACCATCATGCAAAATCGTTGTCCAACCACACATGTTTAAAATTCACAATTTTCCCTCACCTATATCATCCACCTATGCATGTCATAAAGTCTTCGAATAGTACCAACCACTAACAGGATAATCATATAGTCCAAAATAAATATTCCATTCCATATGCAAGGTTAAACGCTAACATAGCAATCCATACAATCATATACAAGTCCCAACCACTATCAGATATCCACAATAGTATTTTCCATATGATAGGCTCACAATTTTATATCACTTAAGCATGCATGTCCAAATAAAGGGATCACTCTAATATCCCTAGTGAGCATGTCAAAATAGAGGTAAACAACAACTACCCACCTCGATCGCTAATTCCAAGTCCAAAAAGTGCTCCAGGCCAAAAGCTAAACCGCCGCGATCACTGAACAAGAATTACCCCAAAACATACAATTAAACTCAACACATGCTGTCCCAAAGCTAACAGTCCAAAGATGCCCTGTTTTTACCTGCGAGGAGTGCCTAGAAAAATCCAAGAAAAATACTATCACGATCCTCGCGACGAACCCGTCGAAACGAGTACCTGCACGCTCAAATCCGAGTTTCCTACACTGAGAAACAAATCCGACAAGGGGACCACCCCAAAATAATCTGCTCTCAAAAACTGTAGCACTAATTCCTGTAAATAGAGATTTCTCAACTTCGAAAAATATTCAGGAAATTCCAAGAAAATTTGGGGATATTCCTCGTGATGTGTAGATGCAAAATGCCTTTTGAATCATCCCAATCCGATGCCTGTGCGCGAAGATATCCTCAAAATACTGCATCACTGTCCAAAACTCCGCCCTAGAAAATGAGGTCACAAGATGATCCGAAAAACCCATGAAAAGCTCAGAATGGGAAAAACCAGCAAACACGGAAAACGTAGCCCTACCTGTCTTGAAGCCAACGGCGCAAGAATCGCCTCAATCGGAGGTCGGAGTAAGCCGGGGGAGCCCTCGCACCAAAACGTGACGAAAAAGATCACAAACGAACAAGCGTCGCGCCGTGCCGTAAAAATGCAAACCTTGAGATGCGTGCCGCAGAAAAATCCTGGAAGTCGCAGTTGGAATCGCCACAAGGAGAGGAAGAGATCTTGTGAAGGTTGCACAGAGAGATGAGGAGCAGAAAAAGAGTTCCAGCAAGAAGTTCGGGCTCTATTTATAGGCCCACAAAAACAAATCCAAGAATTCCGGATTTGTCCCAACTTCCGGGCGCAGGCCCACTTTCGGGCGCCCGGAAGCCCCACGGGCCGGCCCGCGACGAGCGCCCGGAACGCCCGGAGGCCGGCACGTCACCCCGAACAGGCAACAGCCTAACCCGCCGCACACGAGACGCCACGTGGCCCCTCCCAGTCAACGTGGGTTGGTGGCGCCCGTGAATCAGCGGGCGCCACGTGGCCCGCACTAACCGCCCCGACCAACCCTGGCGCACCGCCTGGCATGCCGCCTGGCGACCCTGCCAGGCACGGGTCCCGAGGCCACCTCCCGCGCCTCGGTGAACCCCGCCTCCTGAGCCCGCCAACAGGAAGCTGCCACGTGTCCCTGCACCGGGTTCATGCACCCGCGCGGGGAACTCCGTGGACCGCGCACCCACCGCCAGCCAACCGGGGGTCGACACGTGTCTCCCGCCCGAAACCCTGCACCCAGTTCAAAACCCTGCACCGCCGCACAAAAGCCGCGGACCGCGCCCACTGAACCGAGCCAATCGCCAGCTGCCACGTGTCCAACGCGCTCTCGTGCACCGCGCGCCTGCCCGCGCGCTGCCCGCGCCCGCGCGCTGCCCGCGGCTGCTCCGCCGCCTGCCCGAGCCCGTCCGCCGTGCTCCGCCACTGCCCGCCGCCGCCGCCGCCCGCCGGCTGCCGGAGTTACTGTTCCGGCGTGAACAGTAACCTATGCTCAAAAATCACAAGTGGGTAGTCCGTTTTAACCGTTTTCGCGCACTGAATCTGAATTTGCTGTCCGATTTGCCAAATTCTAACTCCAAAATTTGCCGAAGGCACCCGGAAAGGCGTTCTTTTGTCCAAACTTCGCGCTGAGTCCATTTTTAATATCCGCTACGCGCGAAACCACATCTAAAGATCCGACGGAGTTCACTGATCACCCACGTGATCCATTAAGCCCGAAGTCCGCCACTTGTGTCCAATTGGTGCACGAACACCTCCAACACACAGTACAGGCTCCCCAAATGTCAACAATGACTCTACCACAGCTCTGCAGAGATCCAGGTCATCACAGTTACAGTGGTCAGGACCACTGATTTTACCTGTTTAGGGTGAAGTGTTAAATTGTGTTTTGGTTATTTTATTAGGCCGCGTAAAGTTTTGATTGCTTAGGAGGGTCACGGGCGTGGTCGTTTATCTTCGTTTCAGGTGGGTACCTTTTGGCATTTCTGGTGTTTAGTCGTTCCCGTGTATTTCGTGAAATTAAAGTAGATGTTTTTGATAAACTGTCTAACCCCCATTGCATGAGAATTCCGTTTTATTTCTAACTGAGGTGGCTGAGGTCGCGATGCTGTTTATATGCTCATATTGCTTACACGCACACCGGCGGTTTGGCCACCGCACAGGGTGTATTTTTTCGGAAAGATGGTAAGATTACCCGTGTACCCCACGACTAGGGATGATGGGGATCCCTCAAGGGGAGGCGACTGCTACTTGGGCAGTAGAGGGGATTGGAGGCACCAAGAAAGTGAGCACGGTATCTGGGGTTGGGGCCCAATATATATTTTAAATCTGGGGTAGGTGCCCAGCGTGTTTGTGACAGGGATTTAGCGATTCATGAGGGGGAAGTGAATGCTCTGGTGTATCGGTTTGTCTTTTCAGTTTATAGTATTTACTTGTTTAACATCTACTTTATCAGTCACTGACTACCCACACTATGACAGGTCCGAGCAGGGATGGGAACCGGGACGACGGTGAGGCAGCGTTTAGAGGACCTTAGCTGTTGAGGCTAATGAACATTCCAGTTACTTGTGATTGCTTGTTAGTAGATAAATGTGGATGTTGGGTTGAGATCTTAGCTTAGGAATGACATCTGATATCTATGCTTGCTGAGACTTATATATGCGGCTTGTTTTCAAATATCAAAAATGGTTTCGAAAGTGTTTTCAAACCAAGTGTCGTGTGGGCACTGATTTCTAAACCCGTGGATTTATCCTTTCAAGCAATGTTGCCACTTAAAAGAGATTGCGAAAACGTTTTGTAAAATCGGGTGTCGTGTGGACAGTCTTTCAAACCTATGGATTTATCCTTTCATTTGTGATGTGGTGATTGTTGTTTATGGTTAAGTGTGATCTCTCCTTTTTGACTGCTCCATGATTGTATGGTTAAAGTACTAGTCATATTCGAAATGCCGTGCATATACAAAGGAGACTCCGTCCGTTTAGCGAGTGAATTTGTATATGTGGCGGGTCTGTCACGCACCGGAGGCGAGGTTAACTTCAGGAAAAAAAAAAGATACACGTTTTTCCACTCTTTTAAAACCTCCGGGGCGTGACAATTCGCCGGTCAACGCACATGGGACAGCGCGCCGGGCGTGGCGCACCGTGGACCCCGCCAGGCCACGTGTCGCCCGCTCATTGGCGGGAGCAGCGACCCGTCTAGGCCGCCGTGAACTGCGGCCCACGGTTCCCGCCGTGGACCGCGCTGCCACGCGGCGCGCCGCGATTGGCGGGCGCGCGTGCGCTGGGCTCACGGGGCGCGGATTTGGCTACGTGGCGCGCCCAGGGAATTTCGGGCGCGCACAGTAGTTCGAGCGCCCGAATCTGGATCCTCTTGTGTGGACTTTTGGCTATAAATAGCCCTTTTTGTTGTTCTTTGGACCTTTTCCTGAGCTTCTCTTGGGTTGAGGCCTTAAGCAAGGTTGTTCCTCACCCTGTCCTCTACTTCTTGATGGATTCTCAAATTTTTTGGAGGCTGTGGCATCGGCGTTTTCTGCGACGCGGCGCACTTCGACGCTCCTTCGATTGTTGCTTCTACCGTCGCATTTCAGTCCGCGAGGTCCCCTGGATCCCCCCGATAGATTTTTGAGCTGATTTTTATGGCAGCGCGTTCACGAGAGGTACGCCTTCGATTTCCATGTTGATCACTTCCATTTTGAGTTTTTTGTGGTGTTCCCGAGGTACCTTTTGACCCCTTGTACTGCTGTGATGTTTGGGACAGCGGTGGAGTATTGTTGGGATTTCTCAGCCTACGGGCTTCGGATCTGGGCGTGTGAGGACTCGATCGGCATCTACGCTTAAAGAGGAACGCGACCGTATTTTTATCGAATTTTTCTGAGGTTTCTTCGATGGTAATAATTCCACTTCTTCTGGACTGAATGCTATAGTTTATCGATCATGGGAAGTTTTGGCTCGCCGTGGTGTTTTATTTGTTTCTTGGTCTACAAGTGTCGAAACAGGACGTGCGAGTACTCTTTTTGCATCTACTCGTCGTGAGGATCACAAACGTTATTTTTATGGAATTTTCTGAGGTCATCTTGCAGGTAAAAATCGACCATCTTCTGGACTGTTGCGCGGACAGCGACATTGTGTTAATTGTAGGATTAATTTGTGCACCGTTTTGGTTGATTTTGCAGTGTTCACAGTGAGCCGGGGTTTTCTTTGTGAGAGGGCGAGTTTGGAGCGGTGCTTCGCGATCGAGGTGGGTGGGTGGTTGTTGTATATCTCACTTTTCGACTTGCTCACTAGGCTTATTAGAGAAGTCTCTATATTAGACTTATTGATTGATCACCCCATTGACAGTCATGCTTAAATGAAAATAAATGTGAGCCTATCATGCGAGACTAATCTTGTGGACATATCATGTGGGAATATTATTATAGGAATACTTATGCATGCATGTATGGATATACCGGTTGCTATGTTAGCACTTAACCTTGCATGTGGAATCGAATTGTAAATTGGGACAAAGGGATTTATCCTGTTAGTGAGTACTACTTGAGGATATTATGGACATGCATAGGTGGATGTTTCATGTGAAGGTGATATGTGGTTATGCGAGAAACATGATTGTTACTACTCCTTATTTTCCTTTCCAAATGAGAACATTTGTATGCTTGTATGGACATCTAGATAGGCCATCTTTAATTGCTACACTATCATGTTGGAATTTGACATAGGAGAAACCATGTTTGTTCTTTTCTCCTTTCCTTCTAGACTCTAGATATATGTTGCTCGGGTTTGAGCAGGGATTTGGGATAGTGTAGCCGGGGCCTGGATTGAGTATTGTGGGATTTTGCGGCAACCGCGGATATTGGGCGGTTGACCGGATGTCGGCTGTGGGACATGATTGTAGATTGTGGGGTATTGCGGCAACCGCGGATATTGGGCGGTTGACCGGGTGTCGGTTATGGGACATGATTGTAGATTGTGGGGTATTGCGGCAACCGCGGATATTGGGCGGTTGACCGGGTGTCGTTTATGGGACATGATTGTAGATTGTGGGGTATTGCGGCAATCACGGATATTGAGCGGTTGACCGAATGTTTACTTATGCATCAGATTGGGGATCGGGGTTTCTTTAGTGGAGGGATTTGTTCCACTTGAGCATAGTAGTGATCCAGTCCTGCTTTTATGATACTTGTGACATGGTTACTTTTTTCGTGTGGGTAGCATCAGATTGGGGATCGGGGTTTCTTTAGTGGAGGGATTTGTTCCACTTGAGCATAGTAGTGATCCAGTCCTACTTTTATGATACTTGTGACATGGTTACCTTTTTCGTGTGGGTAGCTCCCCTCGAGTTCCCCTTCGGAGTGTTGGGGGTCAGACAGTTATTGACAGTTTTGCTATCACATCGGCGCGGCTTTACTTGCCCGATGATAAGGGCGGCAACGGGAGTTTTTGCTATCACATCGGCGCGGCTTACTTGCCCGATGATGAGGGCAGCAGCAGGCTGTACCGGTTTTTACTGGTGGCTAGATTAGGTTTATCTGGACGGTAGGTTACTGATGCATACATACGGTTTTCCATTTTGGGATTGCATTTAGAGGCATAGTAGTGGTAGCTTCATTTTATTAGCAGTTGTATTTCCTGCTTACCACCTTTCTTCCCCTTTTTGCATCTGG
This sequence comes from Tillandsia leiboldiana, assembly GCA_029204045.2. NCBI lineage: Eukaryota > Viridiplantae > Streptophyta > Magnoliopsida > Poales > Bromeliaceae > Tillandsia > Tillandsia leiboldiana. The sequence goes on from CM055066.1 coordinate 14,113,045, forward strand.
TAGACCTAGTGGGTGCGTCGGAGTTTGAGGCCTTACCCACTTGGGGAGGCTACTAGTTTACTAGTAGTTCTCACACCCATTCTTCTTTTCCTCTTTTTTCTTCTCCTTTGTTTTGAAGTGCCTTCTGCGGGAACTGCTGGGCTTTCAGCGGCGGGTCGAGGAGAGAGAACGGCTGAGTAGATAGATCTCCTGGCAGGATGAGAGAGTTTAGCTGGACTTTGGGTGTACCCTTTTTACTTAGACTGTTGTACATTTACTTTTGGGTCTGGCTTTAGCAAGCTGGTTGTATATTTTTTGTGAGCTGGGAGAGACAGATGTATTATTTTTACAGATGTACTGTATTTTACTTCCAGTTTCAGTCTGAGATGTATTAGTTTTTAGTTCAGCTCTGTTTTATGCTCTTTATTATTATCTCTTGTATCTGAGCAGGTTACTGGCGCTTCGTGTACGCGGAAAATTTCGTGTGCACGGCGGATCTGTAGACGGGCCTGGATTCTGGTTTACACCCAGGGAGTGACAGATTAGGTGGTATCAGAGCTTAGGGATAGGTCAGTTGGGACTTAGGAAACCCTAGGCTTTTGGCGGACCCTAGGATGATAGGGCGTGAGAGACGCGATATTTTGCGAAAGTCGGTGATTTATTTATTTGACTCTTCCGGTGAGTGAAGAGGGATCGACATATCCTATTTCTGTGGGACAGTTATGTTGGCTGCAGATAACATAAAGTTACAGAAATAGGGGGATGTCCTTGACTTTCGCTAGATTGGGTCGAGTGTTTGTGGTGTGCTGATTTGTGGTTTTTGTCGTGGTGAGCGGTGTCTCCCCGGCGCTGGGTTTTGACCCGTGTGCACCTTGTTGCAGCAGTTGAGTCTGAGCGGATAGATTTGGGCCGGATACCTAGATTGAGGTTAGAGAGCTCCGGACCCAGATGGTAGGAGTGTTGAGGCATATCAGCGGCGGAGTGGGCAGCTGGTTGAGGTGACATAGTTGTCGGAGCTGGGAGGTGACACAGTTGTCGGAGCAGCGAGTAGCCCCCTCCGTGCTGACATTTAGTGCTGGGGCACCGAGGAAGGGTGGACAGTTGACAGCATCAGCATCTGTATCGGCAACAGCGGTGGCATGGATATGTTATCTGCGGAGGGCCACTTTTGTCGCCCTAGTGTGAGCAGAGGCTGAGGTCGTGCTCCCTTATGGTTAATCGTGATATTTGTGGGCAGACTGAGCGACGACCACCTGCATCGAGCGGTTGAGTCTGTGCCGCCCGGTTGGAGGGCGCCACGGCAGTGGGTCGGGATGTCGCAGGTATGATTTCTTTGTAGCAGTCTGTGTTAGAGCATTTTGCATTCCTGCATGGACTAGAGGAAGACAAGAGGAGGTTTGTTTATTGAGACAGTTAGAGCACACAGGTTACAACCGACGGTGTGGTGGCAGGTTTGAGTTACTTATGGCATTAGGGTTCATATCTTATTTGATACAGGAGCTTTTCATTCTTTGGTTAGTTGTGCATTTGCTTCATTGCATGGGTTAGTGGTAGGACGCCTACCACGTGCACGGGAGGTTCAGATTCCCAATCACACTTGGCACGTGGAGGAGTGTTGTTGGTCTTGCCCGGTGCAGATTGAGTCCTGGATTATGCCAGCAGACCTGATGGTCTTGACTCAGCTGCGGGACTTTGTTGTGGTACTTGGATGGACTGGCTGGCTCGGTATTTCTTTTCGCGGTGTTGATTGTGCAGCGAGGACGGTTTTCTTGGGGAGCCAGGCCAGGGGGTGTTGGTGTACCAGGGGATGCGAGAGGGTTTCTTCGCCTCTGTGGTTTTGACTTCGCGAGCGAGGCGGGTGATCCGTTTTGGTGCGTAGCCTTTTTGGCTAGCATAGTTTAGGGGCCTACGGCGGCGCCGGGGCTCGGGGATACCCCCCATTGGTTGCGAGTTCTCGAATGTTTTCCTATCGGAGTTGTCTAGCATGCCACCAGTTGGAGAGTTGAGGATACCACTCCAGGATTCGATGGATAGGGTATTTTGTTAGACCTAGTATGTCGCCTTTGGGGGCGCCGGTGCTATTCGTGATGTGGAAGGATGGCTCACTTTGGCTCTCTGTGTGGATTACCGGGAATTGGATGAAGTGACCATCCAGAACAAGTACCCTTTGCCGAGCATGGAGGATTTGTTTGACCAGCGGCAAGAGTCTTGTGTCTTCATGAAGATTGTTTTGCAATTTGGTAATCACCAATTGAAGGTGAAGGCCGAGGATTTCCCGAAGGCAGCTTTCAGGTCATGGTACGGGCATTATGAGTTCACAGTCATGTCTTTTGGATTGGCTAATGCCCCTGCTACAGTTATGGATTTGATGAACTGGATTTTTTCAACCGTACTCGAATGCGTGTTGATGTAGGAAAGTAAGGTAATGGCTTATGCATCCCGACGGCTTAAGGAGTAGAGATCAGATTCTAAGTGATCAGTCGGGGGACTTTATAGTGGATACTTCGGGAGTACGGAGGTACAGGGACCGAGCATGTGTGTCAATGGACTTTGAGACCAGAGAGTGGATTAGAGAGAGGCCCGTTATACACCTTATACCCTTCATCCTGGTGGGACTAGATGTATAAGGACCTCAAGGCACACTTTTGGTGGAATGACGTGATGAGGAATGTTGGGAGGTGTGTGGCTCAGTGTTTAACTTGCCAGTAGGGGAAGCTGTGCAGTGGGTGCCAGCTGGCAAGTTACAGAGTCTCCTAATCCCTGGATGGAAATGGGATCTTATCGTTGGATTTTGTGGTTAGATTACAGGGGGCCTTGGGAGGAGCGGATGCTTTTTGCCAATGCAGACTAATTGGTCACTCGAGCGGCTAGCCCAGCTGTACTTCGATGAGGTGGGGCGGTTACCTGGAGTGCCCGCCTCTATCTTGTTTCAGATAGAGACCCGAGGATTATTTCGCGTCTCTGGAGGAGGTTATGGACAGCATTGGGAGCTTGAGTCGTTGTTGATTGGACACCTACCCCCCCTACATGTTCGAGGTTCCGGCTTGAGGGATGGCTTTAGTTTCGAGGACAAAACTTTCTTTTAGTGGGGGAGGATGTGATGACCCGGATCTCCGCAGAGCTTTTGCTGTGTGATCAGTGATTTCTGGAGGCTTATTCGGTGTGATGGAGGTGCTTGTGCGCAATTCGGACCTCAGGATTGGACCCAGTGCAAAATTTGGATTAAGAATACCTTTCCGGATGCCTTTGACAAATTTTAAAAGCAAAATTTGGCAAAACGGACATCGGATTTGGACTCAGCGCGCGAAAACGATGAAACGGGTTATTTATTTGTATTTTTCGGAGCCCGGATGCCAAAACACGGATTTCGAGGCAGGAGGTTACTGTTTTGGCGGCCGGGGCAGCGCTAGCGGCGGGCAGGCGGCGGAGATCAGTGAGCACTTGAGATACGAGGAGCACCCGTTGCGGATTCTGGATCGAGAGGTTAAAGAATTACTCAGTCGGACCATTCTTTATGTGAAGATTTTATGGAGTAATCATGACGAGCGTGAGGCTACTTGGGAGCTTGAGTCAGTGATGAGGGATACTCACCCCAACTTATTTGAGACATCTGACTGAGGCGTGTTGTTTGGTTTAGTCTCGTTTCGAGGACGAAACACATTTTTAGTGGGGGAGGATGTGATGATCCGGACTTCCGCAGAGGCTTTTGCAGCATTAGTAGTTACTACAAGAGGCCTACATTGTGTAACGGAGATAGTTGTGCGAAAATCGGACCTAAGAAATGGACCCAATGTGAAATTCGGATCAAGTTTGCCTATCCGGATCCCTTCGTCAATTTTAGAGGTGGAATTTGGCAAAACAGACAGCGGATTTGGACTCAGAACGCAAAAACGATGAAAAATGGCTATTTACTTGTATTTTTCGGAGCCTAGACGCCCAAAAAAGGATTTCGAGGCATGAGGTTACTGTTCCGGCCGGCGGGCAGCGCTGGCGGCGACGGGCAGGCGGCGGAGCGCGACGGTGCAGGCAGCGCGGGTAGGCGCGTGCACCTGGACCACTGAGTTTTCACTCTGCCACGTGGCAGCACGGGATTGGCCGAGCCGAGTCAATCGCGGCGGTTGGACGGCACCACATGGCGTGTTCTGATTGACCGACACATTCCGAAAGACCCGGTGCGTAGACCGTGGCGTGGACCGCACGTGGACCACGTGGGACACGTGGCGCTCTCCCACTGGTGGGCGTAGCCGCCAGGCATGCACCGGGCGCACAAAGCGGGGTGAGAGCGGACACGTGGCACAATCAGGAAGATTCGAGCGCTCATCGCAGGGCCGCTGGATGGCTGCCACGTATTTCCACGGCGCACAGTAACTTTCGGGCGCCCGGAAATTGCCCCTTGATCCGCAAGTCAAGTCAACCTATTTTCAGCCTATAAATTGGACATTGAGGGCTTCATTTGGGGAATTTTCGAGATCCAAATTGGGAGCCGTTTTCAACAATGATCTTCTTATTCGAATCTTCTACACTTGGAGAATTTTTGGAAATCGTTTGATATTTTTCCCTGTCAGATCTCGATAGTCGCGACGTTTCTTCGACATCGGTTTTTTCCGTCGACTCGTCGTCGGAGAGCTCCCCTGAGCTAAGTTCTTGGAGATTGTTACATGATACTCTTTCTTCTATCCTTCTTGAGAACATCTACATGTTTGTATGGACATCTAGATAGGCCACTGTTTTATCGTTACACTATCATATTGGGACTTGACTTAGGAGAAACCATGATTGTTTCTTTTCTCTATTTTATTCAGACATATGATTCATGTTGCTTGGGTTCGAGCAGGGGTCTGGGATAGCGAGTCAGGATTATTGAGTTTGGGAGAGGTTGTACCAAATTGTGGACTTGTGGGGTGTTGCGGCAACCGTAAATATTAGTCGGTTGACCGGATGTCGATCTTTGCATCAGATTGGGGTTGAGTTCTTATTAGTGGATGGAGTTTCCCACTTTGAGCATAGTCGTGACTAAGTTCTGCTATATTGAGATATTTGTGACATGGTTACTTTACTCGTGAGACATGGTTACTGTACTTGTGAGACATGGTTACTTTACTCGTGTGGGTCCGCCCCTCGAGTGCCACTCCGGAGATGGGCTTATGACCGAGCTGCGTGCCGGTCCATTGGTTACCTAGGGATTTGAGCTGTGTGCCGATTCCGCTACTAGGTTCTTGAGTTCCACAGCAGAGCAGGCGGTACGGGGTTTTATACCGGTCCATCTGATTGGATTTATTTGGTAGATACTATTCACTGATGCAAGCATACAGTCGTTGTTGTTCGGTATTGCATTAGAGGTATAGTAGTGGTAGTTTCCTTTACCAGCATATTATTTCAGTGTACCACTTTACTTTATTTCTAGCCTCTGTTAGACTTAGTGGGTACGTCAGAGTTTGAGGATTTTACCCACTAGGGGCTACTGGTTTTACCAGCCGTTCTCACACCTATTGTTGTTTCCCTTTCTCTTTCCTTTGTTTTTGCAGAGTCTTCTGCGGGAGCTGTCAGGCCTTCGGCGGCTGATCGAGGTAAGGGGATCGCTGAGTAGTTAGATCTCCTGTGAGACTGAGAGTTAGCCAGACTTTTGATGTACCCTCTTTACTCAGATTGTAGTACTCTTCTTATTTTGGGTCTGGCTTCTGCCAGCTGTTTGTATATTTTGGGGAGCTGGAGAGGTGTTATTGTATTTTACTACTGTTGTACTTCAGTTTTAGTCTGAGATAGTATAGTTTTTAGTTTCAGCTCTATACTTGTGCTATTTTATTGTCCATCTTATATTTGAGCAGGTTTGTAGCGCTTCGTGTATGCGGGAATTCCGTGTGCACGACGGATCTGTAGACGAGCCCGGGTTTTGGTTTACCCCTGGGGTGTGACAAATTTAGTTGGTATCAGAGCTTAGGGATAGGTCAGTTGGCACTTAGGAAACCCTACGCTTTTGGCAGACCCTAGAATGATAGGGCGTGAGAGGCGTTATATTTTGCGAAAGTTAGTGATATATTCTATAAAACTCTTCCTATGAGTTAAGAGGGATCAACATACCCTAATTTCTGTTGGACAATTATGTTGGCCGCAGACAACATAAAGTTACAGAAGTAGGGGGATGTCTTTGACTTTCGCTAGATTGGGTCGAGCGTGCTTGTGTTTTTTGACTCGCATTTTACTTGTGGCAGGATGCCTCCCCAACGTCGTATTCCCACCCGGGGTACCCCTATACCCCCTGAGGAGTCTGGGTTATCTGGATCAGCGGAGTTGAGGGAGTTGCGGGCCTTGGTGGCCCAGCTGGCCGAGAGTAGCCGACAGCAGCAGCAGCGGATAGATCAGCTGCTGGCTCAGAGAGAAGAGACAACCCTGACTGTATTGGAGGCCCCTGCACCCCCGGTTGTACCATGTATACGGACTGCACCGTCTTCGAGTAGTGGAGCCCAGGGGGCGGCCCAGCCGATGACACCTGATGAGAAGGAGATGGTTGCGGAGAAGTTGGCCAGATTCCGCCAGTTTGGTCCACCCAGATTCTCGGGGTGGAATGCTGAGCCATGGGAGGTGGAGGCGTGGATAGCTGCAATGGAAAAGTTATTCATGGATTTCTTCATCCAGGAGAAGTATTGAGTTCATATGGCGGTTCACTGTCTGGATGGTGATGCTGATGCCTAGTGGCGCCTGGTAGAGCCCGTCGAGTTCCAGACCACCCGGCAGATGCCTTGGTCAGAGTTTCAACGGATGCTGCTTGGGACTTACTTTTCAAGCAGCATGAAGCAGAAACTAGAGGACGACTTGAAGAATATCCAACAGGGTAACCGATCTGTACAGGAGTATCGGAGGGAGTTTACGCAGTTACTCAACTGCGTGCCATTTGTCGCCCGCGATGGGCCACACTAGGTCCATCTGTTTGAGAGTGGCCTTCACAGTGTGATATATACCCTAGTGCATGCTCAGAGATTTCAACTCTCGATGAGGCTATTGAGCACGCCCTATGGGTGGAGCGAGACGACGTTGTGGTTGCCCGGAGAGGGGGATTGGCCGCGCAGTGTTCTGAGAGGAAGCGGCCAGCTCCTGAAGACGGGGGACATGCCAGTTCTTGGAGACCGCCACGACCGCCGCGGCCCCAGTTTTACGACCATGGGCGTTCTGATCGGCGAGGGCTTGGTGGATCCCAGAGACCATAGCAGCGGCAGCGATCGCAGTCACAGCAGCAGCAGAGGTCACAGTCACGACCGCAGAGATCACAACAGCAGCAGCAGTAGCGGAGACAATCACAGTATTTGGATAGGTGTATCTTCTGTGAGGGTCAGCATCTTGCCAGTACTTGTGATCAGCGGTGAGGACGCTGCTACGGTTGTGGGCAGTCTGGACACGTGCGAGCTTCGTGCCCCTTTTCGACATCGGCAGCACCTTCTTCTGCGTCAGCACCTACTACCTCCCAGCAGAGGTCGACAGCCCAGCGACCATATGCACCTGCTAGTAGATCTCCTTCCTCACACCCTCCTGACCGCCGACAGCCATCTCAGAGCAGACAGGTTTATGCAGCTCAGGTAGAGGACTCCTCGGCAGTCGATCGTGTGGTGGCAGGTATCATTTTGCTTTCTGGCATTAGAGTTCGCGCTTTATTTGATACCAGTGCATCTCATTCTTTTATTAGTAGAGAATGCACATCCTTGCATGGGCTAGAGGTAGGACGGTTATCACGTGCACGAGAGGTTCAGATTTTCGATCACACCTTGCACGTAGAGGAGTGTTGTTGGTCCTGCCCAGTGCAGCTAGAGTCTTAGATCATGCCAGCAGACCTGTTGGTCTTGCGACAGCTTCAGGATTTTGATGTAGTGCTTGGGATGGACTAGCTGGTTAGATATTTCGCGATGATAGATTGTGCCGCGAGGACTGTGACTTTTAGAGAGCCAGGCCAGGAGGTGTTTGTGTACCAAGGATGCTAGAGCACTTTCTTCGCCACCATGATTTCTACTTCGAGGGCGAGGCACATGATTGACAGTGGATGTGTAGCCTTTTTGCAGCTAGTGTTGTAGAGGGGCCTACGACGGCAGTAGAACTCGGGGATATCCCTATTGTCCGCGAATTCCCGGATGTTTCTCCACCGGAGTTGACGAGTATGCCGCCGGATAAGGAGATTGAGTTCATGATTGACGTAGTTCCTGGAACTACGCTAATCTCAAAGGCACAATACCGGATGGCACCGGTAGAGCTGCGAGTGTTAAAGGCGCAACTCCAAGATTTGATGGAGAAAGGCTTTATTAGACCGAGTGTTTCGCCTTGGGGAGCGCTGGTGTTATTCGTGAAGAAGAAGGATGATTCACTCAGACTCTGTGTTGATTATCAAGAATTGAATAAAGTGACCATCAAGAACAAGTACCTTTTGCCACGCATTGACGATCTTTTTGATCAGTTGCAAGGGTCTTGTGTCTTCTCGAAGATTGATCTACCGTCTGGTTACCACCAACTGAAGGTGAAGGCCGAGGACATTCTGAAGACAACCTTCAGAACACGGTACGACATTATGAGTTCACCGTCATGCCTTTTGGATTGACTAATGCCACTGCCGCATTTATGGATTTGATGAACAGGATTTTCCGTCCATACTTGGATCGATTCGTGGTGGTATTCATCGATGACATCCTGGTTTACTCCCGGAGCGATGCTGAGCATGAGGAGCACTTGAGGATCGTGCTGCAACTTCTGCGAGAAAAGAAGTTGTATGCCAAGTTGGTGAAGTGTGAGTTCTGGCTCCGAGAGGTGGTTTTCTTGGGCCATGTGATTTCCGCCGCAGGTGTGGCAGTAGACCCGGTGAAGATAGAGGCAGTCCGGGATTGGCCCTGACCGATGACGGTGACTGAGGTGCGCAGCTTTATGGGTTTGGCTGGTTATTATCGTCAGTTTGTGGAGGGCTTTGCAAAGCTTTCCACACCTCTCACTCGCTTGATTCGAATAGGAATTAAGTTTGTTTGGAGTGAGGATTGCCAGAGGAGCTTTGAGGAATTAAAGCGCAGACTGATGACAGCTCCTATCTTTTCCCTCCCTGTTATGGGGAAAGGATATGTGATTTATAGTGATGCATCACACAGTGGACTTGGATGCGTGTTGATGCAGGAGGGTAGGGTAATTGTTTATGCCTCTCGACAGTTAAAGGATTATGAAAAGAATTACCCTACTCATGACTTGGAGCTTGTCGCAGTGGTCTTCGCACTGAAGCTTTGACGCAACTATTTGTATGGGGAGCACTGTGAGATCTACACCGACCATAAAAGCCTGAAATATTTGTTTACACAGAAAGAGCTGAATTTAAGGCAGCACAGATGGTTGGAATTGTTGAAGGATTACGATGTAGATATCTTATATCACCCGGGCAAAGCTAATGTAGTTGAGGAGAGCAGTGCAGAGTTTGTCGATGATGATCACAGACCAGGCGCCATTACTTGAGGAGATGAGGCGGCTTGAGTTGAAGGTTGTGTCCCCAGGGGTCTCTGCTAGACTGATGTCTATGGTCGTGCAGCCCACTTGCTAGATAGGATCAGAGAGAAACAGAGTGAGGACCCCCACTTGATGAGGATTAGAGATCAGATTCCTAGTGACCAGATAGGGGATTTTACAGTGGATGCTTCGGGAGTACTGAGGTACAGGGACCGAGCATGTGTGCTAGTAGATACCGAGATTAGGGAGGAGATTCTGAGAGAGGCCTATTATACACCTTATACCATCCATCCTGGTGGAACTAAGATGTATAGGGACCTCAAGGCACATTTCTGGTGGAATAGCGTGAAGAGGGATATCGGGAGGTTCGTAGCTCAGTGTTTGACTTGTCAGCAAGTGAAAGTTGAACATCGGGTACCAGCTGGCAAATTACAAAGTCTTCCAATCCCTGAGTGAAAATGGGACCACATCACGATGGATTTTGTGGTTGGCTTACCGAGAGCGCAGGGAGGAGTAGATGCCATTTGGGTAATAGTGGATAGACTCACTAAGTCTGCCCACTTTTTACCTGTGCAGATGACGTTATCACTTGAGCGACTAGCCCAGTTATATTTGGATGAGGTGGTGAGGTTACACGGAGTGCCTGCCTCGATAGTATCAGATAGAGACCCGAGGTTTGTCTCGCATTTCTGGAAGAGCTTACAGACGACCTTGGGGACTCAGCTCAGATTTAGTACAGCTTTCCACTCACAGACTGATGGACAGTCAGAGCGCACGATTCAGACTTTGGAGGACATGTTGAGAGCTTATGTCCTGGACTTTGGAGGAGGATAAATTCGACACTTATCTTTGATTGAGTTTGCGTACAACAACAGCTTTCAAGTGAGCATCCAGATGGCTCCGTTTGAGGCGCTGTATGGGCGCAAATGTCGATCACCCCTTTATTGGAGTGACGTGGGTGAAAGATAGACTTTGGGGCCGGATATTTTGCTTGAGGCAGAGGAGAAGGTCAGAGTAATTCGACAGCACCTTCAGACCGCCCAGAGCTGACAGAGGAGCTATGCTGATACACGACGATGTGACTTAGAGTTTCAGATTGGGGATCATGTGTTTTTAAAAGTCTCGCCGTCCAAAGGAATCAAGAGGTTTGGCATTCGCGGGAAGCTCAGCCCCCAATTCATTGGACCTTTCGAAGTGTTGAGCGCATCGGGCCTGTCGCTTATAGACTTGCACTTCACCCAAGACTCGCAGGTGCCCATGATATTTTTCATGTTTCAGCTATGAGGATACATATTTGACCCGTCGCACGTCATCGACTTCACCCCGCTCGAGATCAGTGAGGACTTGAGATACGAGGAGCACCCGTTGCAGATTCTGGATCGAGAGGTTAAAGAATTACGCAGTCGGACCATTCTTTATGTGAAGATTTTATGGAGTAATCATGACGAGCGTGAGGCAACTTGGGAGCTTGAGTCAGTGATGAGGGATACTCACCCCAACTTGTTTGAGACATCTGACTGAGGGGTGTTGTTTGGTTTAGTCTCATTTCGAGGACGAAACTCATTTTTAGTGGGGGAGGATGTGATGATCCGGACTTCTGCAGAGGCTTTTGCAGCATTAGTAGTTACTATAAGGGGCCTACATTGTGTAACGGAGATAGTTGTGCAAAAATCAGACCTAAGAAATGGACCCGACGTGAAATTCGGATCAAGTTTGCCTATCCGGATCCCTTCGTCAATTTTTAGAGGTGGAATTTGGCAAACTAGCCAGTGGATTTGGACTCAGCACGCGTAAACGATGAAAAATGACTATTTACTTGTATTTTTCGGAGCCCGGACGCCTAAAAAAGGATTTCGAGGCATGAGGTTACTGTTCCGGCCGGCGGGTAGCGCTGGCGGCGACGGGCAGGCGGCGGAGCACGACGGCGCGGGCAGGCGCGGGCAGGCGGGTCCACGCCCAGGCGCGTGCACTGGGACCACTGAGTTTTCACTCTGCCACGTGGCAGCACGGGATTGGCCGAGCCAAGTCAATCGCGGCGATTGGGCGGCGCCACATGGCGTGTTCTGATTGACCGACACATTCCGGAAGACTCGGTGCGTAGACCGGGGCGTGGACCGAACACGGACCACGTGGGACACGTGGCGCTCTCCCACTGGTGGGCGTAGCCGCCAGGCGTGCACCGGGCGCACAAAGCGGGGTGAGAGCGGACACGTGGCGCAATCAGGAAGATTCGGGCGCTCATCGTAGGGCCGCTGGATGGCTGCCACGTATTTCCGGGCACGCACAGTAACTTTCGGGCGCCCAAAAATTGCCCCTTGATCCGCAAGTCAAGTCAACCTATTTTCAGCCTATAAATTGGACATTGAGGGCTTCATTTGGGGACTTTCCGAGATCCAAATTGGGAGCCATTTTCAACAATGATCTTCTTCTTCGAATCTTCTACACTTATTGGGGTTTTGGAGAATTATTGGAGATCGTTTGATATTTTTCCCTCCCAGATCTCGAGAGTCACGACGTTTCTTCGACATCGGTTTTTTCCGTCGACTTGTCGTCGGAGAGCTCCCCTGAGCTGAGTTCTTGGAGTTTTTCACCGATTTTTGCGGCGGCGTTTCCATGACAGGTAGGCCTTCAATTTTGATACTCATTGCTTTCCTCCATTTCGAGGTTTTTTGGGGTTTTCACCAGTATCTTTATACCCCCTCTTTGCTGTTGTAGTTTTTGGACAGAGCGAAAGTAATTTTGCCTTTTCTTGGTCTACGGTTGTCGTAATTGGGAGTTTAAGCACTCGATTGATATCTACACTTCAAGAAAAACGTAATTGTATTTTTCTTGGATTTTTCTGAGGGCTCCTCGTAGGTGAGAATTCCTATTTTTGGGGACTGTTGCGCTAAATAGTGAAATACAGATTTTGTAGTCGTGATGGTTGCGGTGTTTGGCGTTTGTTACAGTTTTCACGAGCAGTTTGGTGCTTCGCAGACAAAGGGGAAATTGGAACTTTTCATCATGGTCGAGGTGAGCATTTTACTTTTTGGTCCCGGATGAAAATTATGAGCGGATTAGCTTCTACACTCGAGCGACGCGCTCGCTGATTTTTGTGCCGAAATTGATGGACAACACTTCGGTATTTTGTTTACCGCCACCGATCCAGGAGGAGTTTTTGGGAGCTTGTGGATTTGTTGGAACCGTAGGAACTAGGAGAATGCGCACGTCGACTTCCTGGCCGACTGAATTTCGGATCTGCGTGTTCCAGGTGGGTGGTTGTTGTTTACCTCTTTCTACGGTTTACTCACTAGGGCTATTAGAGAGAGCCCTGATTTATTATTTATCGGTTTGCCACCCTATTGAAAATCATACATGATTAAAGTTTTCTGATTAATTTATGGCTATCTATGTGGGATTGGTATACTATAGTGGTGATATATTAACATGCCATGTTAGCACTTAGCCTTTCATGAAAATTGATTAATCAATGGGACAAGATGATATATCCTATGTGCGGGTACTACTTGATGGTTTTTATGGACATGTATAGTTGGATGGTGATTATGACCCGATGAGTTATTTCCTTTGTGAGATTGTTACATGATACTCTTTCTTCTATCTTTCTTGAGAACACCTGCATGTTTGTATGGACATCTAGATAGGCCACTGTTTTATCGTTACACTATCATATTGGGACTTGACTTAGGAGAAACCATGATTGTTTCTTTTCTCCGTTTTATTCAGACATATGATTCATGTTGCTCGGGTTCGAGCAGGGGTCTAGGATAGTGTAGTTGAGATTATTGAGTTTGGGAGAGGTTGTACCAAATTGTGGACTTGTGGGGTGTTGCAGCAACCGTAAATATTAGTCGGTTGATCGGATGTCGATCTTTGCATCAGATTGGGGTTGAGTTCTTATTAGTGGATGGAGTTTCCCACTTTGAGCATAGTCGTGACTAAGTCCTGCTATATTGAGATATTTGTGACATGGTTACTTTACTCGTGAGACATGGTTACTGTACTTGTGAGACATGGTTACTTTACTCGTGTGGGTCCGCCCATCGAGTGCCACTCCGGATGTGGGCTTATGACCAAGCTGCGTGCCGGTCCATTGGTTACCTAGGGATTTGAGCTGTGTGCCGATTCCGCTACTAGGTTCTTGAGTTCGACAGCAGAGCAGGCAGTACCGGGTTTTATACCGGTCCATCTGATTGAATTTATTTGGTAGATACTATTCACTGATGCATGCATACAGTCGTTGTTGTTCGGTATTGCATTAGAGGCATAGTAGTGGTAGTTTCCCTTACCAGCATATTATTTTAGTGTACCACTTTACTTTATTTCTAGCCTCTGGTAGACTTAGTGGGTACGTCAGAGTTTGAGGATTTTACCCACTGGGGGCTACTGGTTTTTCCAGTTGTTCTCACACCTATTGTTGTTTCCCTTTCTCTTTCCTTTGTTTTTACAAAGTCTTCTACGGGAGCTGCCATGTCACGCCCCGCGGTCGAAACTGCGACACGGGCTCGCCAACAGATCCGCCGTCGATACGGAAAACCCCGCACAGATGAAGCGTTTACCCTGCAAATCAGATCTATTGCTAAACATGTATCAGAGCTGAAATAAAACTAGTAGCTACAGAAATCATAAACTGAACATCTGAATAAACATAATCCACAATACATAGTCTCTCCCGCTATGTAACAAAATATACAATCCCAGACTGTCAAGTACAAAAGTGGAATCTCAAAATACAGGGTACCTCTACCTCCGACTTTCAGAATAAAAGGGTAAGGAGCTAATCGGCCACACCCTTACCTCGATCCGCTGCCGCCGCTCGAGCTGAAGCCGGCGCCGCAACGTTTGGAAAACCTGTCACCGCAGCGGGTGTGAGAACTACTGCAAAAGGTAGTTCCTAGTGGGTACCGTCACCAATATCTACGGTATGCCCATTAAGTCTACTGGAGTCAAAACAATATGTATGCAGGTAATAACAAAGCTGAAATGAAACTACTGCTAATAAGCCTCAAGTATCATGCTCAAAGGAAAACTCAACTAAGAACATGCTATGCATCCACTTGCTCACGAGGTGCTCACATCAACCACGAATCTCACTGACTGGCAAAACTGGTTCAGTCAAGCCTGCGCCCCCTAGTGTATCAACTAGGGTTCTACCGGTACTCCAACCCGATCCAATCGGAATATCGCAAAATCACACCAAGCAGCCTCATCAGGCGCATCATCATCATCGCATCCGGAGCAACTCTCGAGGGGAGCGACCCCACCGAGGAAAAGCGTGTGTCATCTGTCTCAATAGATGACACCATATAGGTAATGTCGCCACAACTTCAGAGCAAATACTACAGCGGGTAGTTCCAAATCATGTGTAGGGTAATTATTCTCATAATCCTTTAATTAACTGGCATGAGGCATAAGCAATTACCCTACCATGCTGCATCAACACACAACCTAAGCCGCTGTGGGAGGCATCACTGTATACAACAAATCCCTCTCCCATTACTGGCAATGCAAGAACCGGTGCTGATATCATCCTCCGCTTCAACTCCTCGAAGCTCTGCTGGTACTGCTCAGTCCAAACAAATCTGGTCCCCTTCCTGGTCAAACGGGTGAGGGGAGTAGAGAGTTTCGCAAAGCCCTCTACGAACCGTCCGTAATAACCTGCTAGGCCCAAAAAGATCCTGACCTCTGTCACCGTTGTAGGTGTAGGCCAATCCCGAACGACATCAATCTTCGTCGGGTCTACCGTCACCCCAGCGGCTGAAACCACATGGCCTAAAACTGAAACCTCCCGAAGCCAAAATGCGCACTTTTTCAACTTGGCATACAACTTCTTCTCTCTCAGAAGTTGCAGCACTACCCTCAAGTGTTCCTCATGCTCTATGTCACTTCGGGAGTAAACCAAAATATCATCGATGAATACTACTACGAATCGATCCAAGTACGGCTGAAATACTCAGTTCATCAAATCCATAAAGGCGGCAGGTGCATTAGTCAGTCCAAATGGCTTTACCGTAAACTCGTAATGCCCATACCGCGTTCTGAATGCTGTCTTGCACACGTCCTCGGCCTTCACCCTCAACTGGTGGTAACCGGATTGAAGATCTATCTTCGAGAAGACCGTAGCTCCCTGAAGTTGGTCAAACAAGTCATCAATCCGTGGGAGGGGATACTTATTCCTGATGGTCACTTTGTTCAGCTCTCTGTAATCTACACACAATCTAAGTGATCCATCCTTCTTTTTCACAAATAAAATTGGCGCTCCCCACGGAGAAACACTGGGTCTAACAAACCCTCTATCCATCAAGTCCTGCAATTGAGCCTTCAGCTCTCTCAACTTTGCGAATGCCATCCTGTAGGGTGCTTTGGAGATTGGTGCAGTTCTAGGGACTACATCAATTACGAACTCTATCTCTCTATTCGGCGGCATAGAAGATAACTGTCACGCCCCGGGGTCGAAACTGCGACCCGGGCTCGCTAACAGATCCGCCATCTGTACGGAAACTGCCGTACAGACGAAGCGTCTAGCCTGCAAAAGACAAAACTACAGCTACACAGATATCAGAGCGGATAAGAAAGCTGTAATATAAAAACTCACTACTAAAGCTGAAAAGGAATACAAGCTCCATCTCCCGAATACAAGGTGATACAAAAGAAATCCACCTATACATCATCTACAAATCCAAAAGGGAGATAGCTAAACTAGAAATGTAACAATACATGATCAGCTCCCATAGTCCGGGATGGTACATCTACCTCACTCTAAAGTAACAATGCTGGTAGGGAACTATCTCGTGACTCCTTGTCCTCGGTCCGTCAAGCCAGCTCGGGCAGGAACGGAAGAAAAAGCCTCAGCAAGCTGTCACCGACAGAGGGTGTGAGAACTAAATCCTACAGTAGTTCTCAGTGGATACCGTCTCCAAGAACTACGATCTGCCCACTAAGTCTACTAGAGGCATAAGATAACAGAAAAGACTGCAATAATGAAAAGTAAGCTGGAAAGTATCTACAGCTATCATGCCTCTATCTACTATGCTCAAAGGAAAAGAACACAGACGATGGTATGCATCCACTCACTACTGACAATATGTCATAAGTACTATGCTCAAAGGACAACTCACTAAGGCACAGTAAGCATACTCACTCACATGACAACCAATCTCCATGACTGCCTCATAGGGTCCAGTCCAGCCTGCGCTCCACTACGCCACTGCGCCCAAACAAGACTTGGTCTTACGTAGGGTGTCCTACACGGACTATCTCAATCTCAAGCGAACTCTAGTGTATCAACTAGTCGCATCATCGCAGCCTCGTCAGGCTCGGTATCATCATCGCACCCGGGGCGTAGCTCGAGGGGAGCGACCCCACCGAACTCAAGTATCACAAGTATCTCATAACTGGCATGAAATGCCAGGCTCAGTAGGCTATAATCCACGATCAAACAGATCGGTAACACGAGCTCAAAAACACAACTCAGTCGGAAAAGAACCTCGACTCAAATATGAATAGCTCAACCACTCTCACAGCTATGTCGGAGAACCCTCTACGACTCAGGCTCACAGCACTAATTACACAGCTGGGACCGCCGTCACTCCAAACGACTCCCACAACAACACCCCACTCATAGGCGAGAAGAACCGACTGACGCGGCAAAGATCCGAAAATCCCGATAGACCGGTGCCTAGAACCCCAATCAAACAAGAACAGACTCTAGGCTCAGCCTATCGAAGTTCTCGATCCTTTACCGTTCAGGGATTCGGCCCCTCTCGGTTAAAGTGGGAAACTGTCTCAACACACAAACTCACGGCTGGAGATGCTCCACAGCCAGATCCGCGAAGGGTCAGAAAACCTCGGGAGACTAATACCTACGACCCCGATCAAGCAAGAACAGGCTATAGGCGTAGCCTCCCGTCGTTTTCGGCCCAAGAAGGAAAATCAGCCCTTAGAACCCAGACCACTCGAATCATCTCGGGTGGATAAGTTTATAAGAAACAGTCACGTTTATTAAGAAACCATTTGATCTGAGAGAAATCCATCTTTTTAATGATTTTTAGTCTTTATAGGAAACCATTTGAAAACAAGTTTTATGTCCAAATCTCGAAGAGCTAATGCCCTCGTCCTATCAAACAAGAACAGACTCAGGCGACCCTGCGAGGCTTGGAAGAAAACATTGGCCGACTAAAATCATGTGTTCGTCCAAAAAGGTTCTAGGTTCAAGGTCCTGCTAACACACGTGCACCACGATCACAACACGGTGGTGACGAGAAGAACAGCGAAAACTAACTCCTGGGACCACCGTTTATCTGAAACGGCTCCCAAAACACCAACACTGGCCTCACCCCGCCACCAGACCCCACTCGGCCCCCGGCCCGAGTGCAACACCCATCCGACAACACCCTGACCACTCAGCCCACTACCCGGGCGAGGAACCCTATGTCCAGAAGGATATGCAATGTGTGGGATGTCTAAAGCATAAAAGAACCTAGCCCAGATTAAGGTTCTCTACTGGTCTGGTTAAACACATGCACATATGACAGGGGTGCTAGTCAAGTTCCAAGGAAACACTTACTAGCATGCAAATCCTATCATGATAGAATTAGAAGGAAGTCCGTAGACTTGGAGAGAAAACCAACCCACCTCCGCTCGCCACCAATTGCTTGTTGACACTTGCAATTGGGCTCGGCGGGATTACCTTGCCTCCACGGGGTCCGCACGCAAACGAAGCACGGTGCCAGAATCCGCACGCAAATCGGAGCACGCCGTAACCAACCACAAGACCGCGCGCTCCGCGGATGCCCCGAAGCCAGCCCGCGGCTCAACGCGGCGGAGAAACTCACAACCAGCCTCGACGAAAGCTAAAAACAGCACTGCAACCGCCAGAAAAGAAGAAATCGCAAAATCAGTCAAATGGTCGAAAACTGAGCATCCGGCGGCGAAAAACAGCCTCCGTCGGCGAAAAACTGCGCCCGACGGCGAAAAACAGCGCGCGGCAGTGAAAAACTGCTCCGTCGACGAAAAACTGCGCCCGACGGCGGAAAAACAGCGTGCGGCAGCGAAAAACTGCTCCGTTGGCGAAAAACTGCGCCCGACGGCGAAAAACAGCGCGCGGCGGCGAAAACTGCTCCGTCGGCGAAAAACTGCGCCCGACGGCGAAAAACAGTGCGCGGCGGCGAAAAACTGCTCCATTGGCGAAAAACTGCGCCCGACTGCGAAAAACAGCGCGCGGCGGCGAAAACTGCTCCGTCGGCGAAAAACTGCGCCCAACGGCGAAAAACAGCGCGCGGCGGCGAAAACTGCTCCGTCGGCGAAAAACAGCGGCCGACGGTAAAAACGGTGCCGGCACGCGAACCGAGGTGCCGCCGCTGTCCCGGGGCACGCCGAGCGGCGAAAAACACAGCCGCTCGGCCCAGGAGGTCGGCCGCGCGGCGCGAAGCCCGGCCGCGCAGCGCGAAGCCCGGCCGCGCAGCGCAGGGGCTGCTGCTCGGTGCCGGAGCGCCCCTGCGGCGCTGCGCGCGGCGCCCAGCGGCGCTGCGCGCGCCCGCGCGCAGCGGTGCGCGCCCGCGCAGGCCTACGCGCGGCCTGGCAGCGCCGCACCAGGGTGCTGCCAACAGCAACACTCTGACGCCGCGCGTGCGTCGTTGCGCGCGCGCGGCCGCCGGCAACGGAAATTTTAAAGAAAAATTATAACAAAAATTCAAAAAATCCAATAAATCCCGTTTTCACTTTTAAAAGTCCAACAAAATTCCCAAGTGCCCAAAACAAAAATCCAAAGCTCGAAAAACTCAATTATTCATCTCTAAAAAAAATAAAACCCCAAATTACTCACCTCACCGACGCGCCCTCGCACTCCACGACCACCACGGGGAGGTCCACCACCAAGAACAAGTCCACCAAAATCCTCCTTGCTCTCTTTCCCCTTTCTTCTTCTCTCTTTTCTTCTTTCTTTCTCTTGCTTTCCTTGCTTCGTGGGAGCTACATAGGTGGAGGGGAGGAGGTAGGTGGTGAAGGTGAGGCTAACACATGGGTGAGATTACCACCCCCAAAGGCAACCTACTACTTAATTAAGTAGAAACTTAATTAAGCCTTAATTAACAAGTGAAAGCCCAAATAAAAAAAATAAACAAAAACACTTACCTCTAATCCACAACCCCACAACCACTCTCACGGCCACCAAGCTAAGAGCTCCATTTAATTAGAAATCCATCAATTATAATATTAAAATAATCCAAAAAAGACCCTCTCCAACTCACTTTTTGCCTTCGGGCTCTCTGCCGCTGTCCGGAACCTCCCGAACTCCGCTGTAAATGGAAAGTACACGCGCTCACAGCTTTTTCTCTTCAAAAAGCTCATTCGTTGAGTCGGGGTGCTCAAATCAAAAGCCGGCTCCGAAACTGTCAGTTCCGACTCACTTTTTGCCTCCGGATCCTCCGCGTCAGTCCGGAACCTCCCGAACTTCACTGTAATCTGATAATGTACCTGTTCCAAGTGTTCCCGAATTTTCTGTACTTCACTGTGAGATCGGTAAATTCCCAAATCCAATCTTCAAACGGCACACTATGCCGGAAAAGTCCCGAATCGAGCTGGGACTTCTGGGTTGATCCAAATCAACCCGACATCAACAGTAAACCCAACGCAACATGCCCGAGGCAAACTCTCTGCTCTACGACACCATGTGCGGTCGGCGCGCCATCCGAAGACCCGGTACTCTACAATAACTCTGGGGGAAATACATCCGGATACTCACGGACAATAGGGACGTCCTCGAGTCCGGGCATCGCCGTAGGCACCTCCACTACAGTCGCTAGAAAAGCAATACAACCACGACTCATCATCTGTCGTGCTTTGGCGGAAAATACAGTCGCCGCAAACAATGTGCTCTGGCATCCTCTATAAACATACTCCTCCTGACCCGGCTCACGGAGGGTCACCGTCCTCTCTCTACAATAAATGGTCGCATAGTACTGGGATAACCAATCCATACCCAACACTACATCAAAATCTCAGAGTTGACGTAAGACCAACAAGTCAATGGACAAAATCCAGGGTCCTATCTGCACTGGGCAGGACCGACAACACTCATCTACGTGCAATACGTGATCTGGAATCTGAACCTCACGTGCACAAGCTAACGGTCCTATCTCTAGCCCATGCGATGATGCAAATGCTCTACTAATGAATGAATGCGATGCTCCGGTATCAAACAATGCTCTAGCATGAGTAGAGGAAATCAGAGTCATACCTGCTACCACCTGATCAGCAGCCAAAGAATCCTCAACCTGAGCGGCGTACACTCACCTGCTCGGAGGTGGTCGCCTGTCTGGTTGTCGCGACGAAGTGGCCCGATCCGCCTGGCCAAAGCTCGGCGAAGCTCCTACTACCTGCAAGGGCGAAGGAGGTGTCGATGCTGCCGATGGTGCTGGCGACCCTGCCCTCTGACAAGACGACGCAAAATGTCCCGGCTGTCCACAACGGTAACACCGGCCCGGGTGCTGCTCACACTGCGGGGGAGCATGAGGCCCGCCGCATATAACACACCGGTCGGGGCGCCTCTGCTGCTGCGGCTGCTGCTGCCTCGGCGGTCGAAAACCTCCTGGCCTCTGTCTCCTCTGAGACCAACGACCCTGAGACTAGAATCGTGGTGGCCTCAGGGGTTTCGATCTACTGGACTGTCCAAAATCCGGCGGCGCTGGACGCTTCTCACTGGAGCCGATCCCTGGCGCTCCATCTCTCTCTGAAATAATCACCGATCGTCGGTCAACCCACCGAGCATGCTCTATCGCTGCATCTAGCGTCGGCGCTCGCTGCGAATGAACAAAGTGATAGGTATCCCGATGCAGTCCCCTCTCAAACAAGTCAACCTTTTGGGCCTCATCTCTGGCAACATGGGGCACACTGCTCAACAGTCGCAGAAACTCGCGGACATACTCCTGAAGAGGTCGACTCCCCTGCTGTAGGCGTCTCAAATCCCCTTCCAGCTTCTGCTTCGCACTGTCGGGAAAGAAGGCCCCGAGCAGTAAAGCACGAAACTCACCCCAGGTCATCAACTTGGCTCTAGGTGGTCCCACTAGACGAACTCGACGCCACCAAGTCTCGGCGTCCTTCTCCAAAAAGTGCGTAGCCAGATGCACCTGATGCTTCTCTTCGATGCACAAGTTCTCAAATAGCTTTTCCATCGCCACGATCTAGTTCTCTACCTCCCATGGCTCTAAGCTCTGTCCTGAAAACTGTGGGGGATGAAACTGGCCGACATATGACAATTTATCCGTAATCTCTCGCTGCTCCTACGCCGTCAATGGTGCAATCTGGGTCGACGTCGACGATGTCGTGGCCGGAGGTACTACCGGTGATACTACAGGAGATGCTCTCTGCTCGAGCATGCGCATCATGCGCTCCATGTTTTCCTCTTGGCGCTTAGCCGTCTCCTCCTAGCGTCGTAAGGCCTCAGACATTTGGGCTACCTGGGCCCGCAACTCACGGACCTCGCTATGCTCCGTCTGCTCAGCCTCCTGCTGCTCGGGCACCTCCTCCACGGCAAGATGCGCCCCAGTCGCTGCACGACGTCTCGGAGGCATCGTAGATCCAAAATCCAAAACCAAAACATGCAGCGATGCAGAAATCTCTCAACCCAATCAAACGAAAGTCTAAAACATGCTGTAGAGTACCGGGACTTTATAGAGCGCACCGACCTCGCGAGATGGCGCGGTGCGGGGAAATCGCTTGAGCGTGTTCCATTTGTGCTTACAGTTGAGATCGGATTTGGTTCGGATTGGCGTGGAAGCCCTCGGGATGAAAAGTGAGTTAGCGGCGTCGAAACTTAGAAGCCCAATTTGAATCAGTGATTTCGGGGTATTGTGTACTTGTAGAGTATTGGTTTGGATATAGTACCGACTTCGCCGTGGTGCGCGGGAAAAGTGGAAAGTGTTGGAACATGCGTATTTTCAGGTTTGGCGGAGTTTGGGAGGTTTTAGACTGAGGGGGAGGCCCGAAGGCGAAAAGTGAGTTAGAGTTGGAAATTAAAGGATTGATTGATTCAAGTAATTGATGGTAACCCGCTTTGGAGCTGAGAAGAGAAACGAGAAGAAGTGAGAAAAGAATCCAAGTGAGGATTTTCTTGTGAGAGCACCGGATTGTCGTACTGAGCACACCGACTCCACAGTTGAGCTTTCTCAGTGGAAAAAGCTTTGGTCATGTGTAGTTTATGGTTACAGTGGGGTTCGGGAGATTTCAGAGTGATGCGGAAGCCTCCGGGGCATAAAGTGAGTTGTCGGCGAGGATTATGGAGTTTCAGAGTTCGGTTTTGGCTTTGGAGGCTTGAGTACCGGAACACAAGCTTGAGTTTCGGAACTAAATGGTTTAGTATCGGTACCCAGTTTGGGGTACTCGTACTCAGCACCTCTGGGAGCTTAATTAAGCAGGTTTGGATATTTTTGAGTGAGGGCACTTTGGACTTTTCACCTCCCAAGAGTTTTACCCCTCGCCACCCTCTATATATGAGCCCTCCAACCCTGCCTTCTTCTCCACGACAGAGAGAAAGAAAAGGGAGAAAGCAAGGAAAAGAAAAGAGAAGAAGAGAAAGAGAGTGAGAAAGATTGAGAGTAGAGTGGCTGTGGGTTTTTGGGTGGTGTGTTCTTCGCGTCGAGGCATCGGATACCGTTTGCGAGCGCGTTGGAGAGCGCGACCGATTTGTGGAGAGCTCGGATGGAGCTCGCTTGCGCGCGGACACCGTACGGAGGTTAGTATTGTGCGTTCCGAGTTTTTAGATTTCGGCTTTTCCGCGGATTTTCGGTTTCGGACAGAGATGGATTTCGAGCTTAGGATGGACTAATTCCATCATTTTTTTCTTCCCTGTGATGAGAGGGTGTGGCGGAGTGCTGTCCAGGCCGCGTGGAGCGCGCGCGAGGACCCTGCGCATTGTGCGGAGCCGCGGCGTAGCACGGGCAGTATGCGCAGGTGAGCCGGCAGTTTGGATTTTCTGTTGACCGCGGGTTGACCGAGCACTGTTGGAGCATCCTAGAGGCCACTGGAGGGTGCTATTAGCTTTCGGGATTTTTCTGGACACTCGGCAGAGGTACGCGCGACCGAGCGCCGAGGTGCAGTTTCCGGTGGATTTTAGACAGTGAGCGGCACGGCACTTCACCGACTTCAGCATTTGCCTGCGGAATGCATTTGAGGTGGGTTGGAATTTTTCAAGATGTATGGAATGCATTCTAAAGCTATTGTATGCATGTTGATCATGTTTAGCTTATTATTTGCATAGCTGGTAAATGTGATAGTTGCCTAGAAAACTATAGAAAGACATTTATGAGCTCCAGATATTTTTAGCATGATCTAGGGATGATTGACACTAGATTGCATGATTAGTTGGCATTAGATTGGCATCTTAACCATTTTAAAAATCGTCGGACCGGTTTTAATGAAAAATGAGATTTGAAAATGGTTTTGAAATATTGTGAGCTTCCAGAGGGATTGAGTAGGTTCAGGATGCATATGTTCTCGTGCCAGGGGGCGGAGTGGACTTTTAGAGCTCTGTGTGTTGAGCTTCTAGTGTCATGTGAGTTGAGATTCCTTGCTGAGATTATTCTAGATCATGGGTTTGTTTTTCTGATTGGGTAGTGGAGATTGTTCTCCGGCATGGCTTTGAGAGTTTGGGCTCTGGCAGATCGAGTCGTGGAGGTTTCCCGACTTAGCCATGGGTTGTGCATTATCAGATTTAGTCGTGGAGGGTTCTCCGACATAGCGGTGAGAGGGTTTGTGTGACGCCCCACTTCCCAGGGGGTCACCCATCCTAGAACTACTCTAGCTCTAGCACGCTTAACTCTCATAACCTCTTGGATCTTGCTACCATCCAAAATGCTATAGTCGGGTTAAGAGATTTAGTCCTATTATATCATTTATATATAGGACTAATCCAAATTCCGGGGGTGTCACAATCTTCCCCCCTTTAAGCCATGACGTCCACGTCAGGCTCAAGCACACTCACAAGCACCAGGCGATGTGAGACTCGTCTCGCTAGCCTTAGCCGACCTTGTGAGGAGCTGCACTCCACTCACAACGGTCATTAGCCGGGGAGCCTCGCTCTACTCGCTATATAACCCTGGCTCAGCCGAGACTCATCTCACATTTCCGGCTGGTGAATGTCTCTGATACCAACTGTGATGCCCCACTTCCCAGGGGGTCACCCATCCTGGAACTACTCTAGCTCTAGCACGCTTAACTCTCATAATCTCTTGGATCTTGCTACCATCCAAAATGCTATAGCCGGGTTAAGATATTTTGTCCTATTATATCATTTATATATAGGACTAATCCAAATTCCGGGGGTGTCACAGTTTGGGAATTCCCTGATCGAGTCGTGGAGGGTTCCCGACCAAGTTGTGTTATTTGAGCATTGAGTTTCCGATCTGATTGATCATGGATCATAGCCTGCATGTGCCGCTTATGAGACTGATGAGATACTTGAGCTCGGTGGGGTCGCTCCCCTCGAGTTACGCTCCGGATGCGTGATGATGATGATTGAGATAGTTAGACTAGGTTGTTACGGCTTTTTGTGTTGGCATATTTCGTGAGTTGAGTCGGAGTCTTGAAGTGATCAAATTTTCAATCAGCAATCAAAGACTCAGAGAAGATTCAACAAGAGCTCAAGTTGACACTCACTGTTTTGAGTCTTGAAGATTGAAGTTGAAGAATTGTGGATCATATACATCAATCATAAAGAAAATGGATTCGAATTGATCAGGTACGTTTAACTAAATAATTTTGGTGATCCGAATACATTTGTGTAGTTTAGAAACACTTGGATAAGTTTTCATTGCTTAAAAATCAAAAACTAGACAAATTGGATGTTCAGAGTCCGGATCAGAATTCTAGTCCTGAACCAGTCCGGATCGGATTCCTGTTTCAGTCCGGATCGGATTCATGTTTCAGTCCGGATCCCGAACCTTGTTTTTTCAGGAATTGCGGAAAAAAAGACGACAGTCCGGATCAGCCAATCCAGTCCGGATCGTCGTACGGGAAAATTTCTATTAAGTCAGTTTTTGATGCTTATCTCTTTCCAAAGGTTTCTAAACTATAAATAGACACTTAGCGTTTCTCAAGAACTACCGATTTATTTATAAAACACTTGAGAGCAACCCTAGAGGCTAGGTTTTTATCGTTCTTCTTTATAGCCTCTTTTAGGTCAATTCGACGGTTCTTCCAAGATCTATCTTTTGTCGAATTGATCTAGTCTTTGCTTAGAGATTTCTTCTACGGTTCCTCAATGATAATCTAAGCAAAGGATCACCATCGAAGCCTATATTCTATATCGGTCATTTGCGTCGTGGATTCGACGTAGCATCGTGGATTCGATGTTTTGAAGGCGTTTCGTGGATTCGAAACGTGTGCTCGTGGATTCGAGTGGCGTTCGTGGATTCGAACGTGTGCAGTGGACGTGCAATCGGTGAGCGCAAGGTCCGAAGAAGTTGAAGGAGGGGTTGAGTCCGTGGAGTCGGTAATCACCTTGTTATTCTTCTTTTCTTAGTAGATTGTTATTGCGTGTTGGTCCCGTGGTTTTTCTCCTGGATTGGAGTTTCCACGTATATCTCGGTGTGCTATTTTTATTTTCCGCATTGGTTTTTATTTTGCACTGAGATTGGTTTTATAAGTATTACACCTATTCACCCCCCCTCTAGTTGTTTGATAGTACCTATTTAGATACTTGTGGATCCTTAATATATTAAAAACCTAACAATTGGTATCAGAGCGGGTTTTAGGTTTATCTATCATGTCGGGTGTAAGTGGTAATATTTATAGACCTTTTCTTTTTGATGGGACTAATTATGCTTATTGGAAAGTGCGGATGAGAGCTTTTCTCATCGCAATTGATGAGCGGGTATGGCAATCCGTGGAATACGGTTGGGTGCATCCTGTTGAGGAAGTAGGAAATTCTACTACCCCAAAACCTCGCTCTAGATGGTCCCAAGAGGAATTCGAAAGTTCTTCTTACAATGGGAAGGGTATGAACGCTTTATTTAATTCTCTTTCCTCGACTAAGTTTACACGAATTTCCGCGTGTGAAACTGCGAAGGAAATTTGGGATATTCTCAAAATTACACATGAGGGTACTAATCTTGTAAAAATTCAAAAGCTCAAGATGCTTACAAGTCAATTTGACTCTATTCATATGGATGAGCATGAATTGTTTACAGATTATTACACTAGACTTCAAGATGTGATCAATACTTGTGCTAATTTGGGAGAAAAGATCCCGGAGTCGAGAATTGTAAGAAAGATACTTCGAACTCTTCCGGAACG
Source organism: Tillandsia leiboldiana (assembly GCA_029204045.2). Classification (NCBI taxonomy): domain Eukaryota; kingdom Viridiplantae; phylum Streptophyta; class Magnoliopsida; order Poales; family Bromeliaceae; genus Tillandsia; species Tillandsia leiboldiana. The sequence goes on from CM055066.1 coordinate 14,139,769, forward strand.
GTTTAGGGCAAAGGTTACCGTCATTGAAACCGTTAGTCATCCGGATGAGATGAGAGTAGAGGAATTAGTAGGTGCTTTGCAAACTTATGAAATGACTTTTCCTACTAATCAAGTTTCTTCCAAGTCTTCTTCTAAGCTTACAGGTATTGCATTCAAATCAACAAAGGAAGAAGATAGTGAATCAAGTTCCGACGATGAAATCTCCTTTGCCGATTTTGAAGAACAATTGACGCGGATCGTAAAGAAATTTCGTCGGAAATTTTGGAAGAATCGAACCGATGGATCTACATCCACGAAACCATCTAAAGGATCATCGGGTTCTAAATCCTCTAAACTCAAAGGCGTTGCAAAACCTTCTAAAGAAAAAGAAAAAGATGAGTTCGAAAGGGAAATCCAATGTTATCGATGCAAAGGCTACGGCCATATTTCAACGGATTGTCCTTCTTCGAAGTCATATATAAAGAAGGCTTTGCAAGCGAAAACTTGGGACGATTCTACTTCTAATGAATCGACCTCAAGTAAAGAGGAAAAAGTCGTTGCCTTACATGCCTCTCATATTCCCTTTTCTAATGTTTGCTTATCATCTTTAATCACTTACTCTATTCCTTTGATTTTGCATGAAACATCAACATCCGGCGGAGAGTCATCAAGTGAGGGGGAGTCGGACGAAGAAGAACTCGTTGAGGCATATCAACAACGTCTTACGGAATCAAAGAAGATGGCCAAGCATATTAAGAAGTTGAGGAAGCAACGACTTGAGATTCAAGACGAGAATCATGCTTTAAAAATCAAACTTCATGATCTCGAGGAGGAACGAGAGCTTTTATTGGATAATAATAAAATCCTCCAAGAAAAGATAAATCAATCGGAAACGGTCGTTAATTCCCACATTAACAAGATTGATTTTCTAGAAAAACAGTTTGAGGAAATTCATGTCACCAACCAAGCCTTGACCAAGCAAGTTCATCAACTTAAATCCGACATACAAAGGTTTTCAACCGGTTCCAAGAAATTTGATTGTATATGCGGATTAGGTCAAACAAGTAAGGTTGGTTTGGGATTTAAAAAGAACCAAACTGTGAAGGCTTCAAGTTCTACAACAAAATTGAAAGGAAGAACTTGTCACCAATGTGGACTTGAAGGACACTTGATGAAGTCGTGCCCGAAAAAGAGAAAAAGGAATTCTTCGACAACTTCATCTACGGAGCGAACTCAACGGAATCAAAAGACTCATCAAGTCAAAGGAGTTCACTCAACCCACCAAAGGTCCGAGCCACAACATCAATCATTCAAGTGGATCACGGCGAGGCAAAGACCTAAGGCGGATCAACAGTCAAAGCTATCAACTCCCGACCACAGTGAATCAAGACAACCCAAAATTCAACGATTTTGGATTCGGAAAGGTGATATCTTTCCTTGTCTTAAGTTCTAAATAGCTTATGACTGTATGTAATGCTTTGATTGGTTTTCCTTTCATATTTTTCTGAATCTCTGCATTACATGTTTTCAATGCTCTTCGTTTTTATATTTTGTTTTTAAACAAAAGGGTTTTAACGAACAAGTGCATTGGATAAAAAGGGTTTCACTGTCAATCACTCCAGTTTAATTTTATATGAATTATCAACTTTACTCTATAATCATAATTCTTGAAGATATTTCATTATAAGAGTTTTTGATAATTATATTCATCAAATTTTAGTAATCATGTGTCATCTTTAGATGATTATTCTATCTCGGTTGTGTGAGTTCTTTGTGATAAACATGAGACAACCGATAGACTAAAATTTGGGACTTAATTCTTTCACATAAGAGATTGTATTTTCTTACAAGGGTAATGAAATGAATTACAAAAGATGTGGAAAGAGTTACATCCGAAAGGAGTGTGAAAACTACCACCACATATTGGAAAGAGCTGCCACCCCGGTCGTCCGGTTTGTGTGTGAAGCTACCACATGTTTTGGATGCTTGAAAAATAGTTTTTTTGGAAAAATCTTTAGATGAAGCATTTGGAGATCATATTCAAAGTTCTTATATTTTGAACAATCTCCTGGTTGGTATAAGGTGGGATAGTTGAAAGATGCTCAAAGAGCCACCCTTAGGTATTTTAGTGCATATCTCAATTTAGAAGGGTAAAATTCAAAATTGATGTCATTTGGAAATCTCTGTAAGTCATCTTTGTAAATCCGTTACATCTTGATAGAGTTTGGATCTCTAGGTTATTTTTGATGACTTGTGTTTGACGAATATAACATGAAAAACGTTTATAATGTTTTATCTTTGTTTTTCATGATTTCGGAGTAAATCTTTTTAATTGTTGTAAAATTAATTGGATTGAATGACATTTATGTGATCTCATATTATTTTCAAGCACTTAAATTGTTTTCTTGATGGAATACAAATCGGTAATTCAAATATTTCAAAATCTGGATTTGTTTTCAAGAATTTATTTGATTTTTGCTTTCGAGTACCGGTACGCAATCTATGTTTTTGTTATATATCGGAACTGAGCTTTTATCACTCTTTCTCTATGAACTAATGTTGTTAGTGATTTCTTTTTGCCCATATTCACTGTTTGACAATTTGTGACAAAAAGGGGGAGAACAGAGATAGGGGGAGAACAGAGATGCTCAAGATAGGGGAGAAAAAGAAAAGAGATGACGAAAAAGGAGCCGAAAAACAAAAAGAACCAAAAGGACGAATCAAATGTAGGATTTACATTTAATTTCTAACGACTGACTTTTCATTTTGTTTGGAGTTTTGTTTTGCAGGATCTACATCACTTTAAGACTCCAAGTCCTAAGTCATAGAGTTTGTTCTAAGACTGGTTCAAATGTTATTTTTATTTATTGGATCTTTCACGCAAAGAAAGTCAATGTTTTGGTGATGACATTGAGTTTCAATTTTTTGGTTTAAGATGAGTGTCTTGAGCGTTTTATGTATTTTTGGGTTTTGTCACGAAATTGCCAAAGGGGGAGATTGTTACGGCTTTTTGTGTTGGCATATTTCGTGAGTTGAGTCGGAGTCTTGAAGTGATCAAATTGTCAATCAGCAATCAAAGACTCAGAGAAGATTCAACAAGAGCTCAAGTTGACACTCACTGTTTTGAGTCTTGAAGATTGAAGTTGAAGAATTGTGGATCATATACATCAATCATAAAGAAAATGGATTCGGATTGATCAGGTACGTTTAACTAAATAATTTTGGTGATCCGAATACATTTGTGTAGTTTAGAAACACTTGGATAAGTTTTCATTGCTTAAAAATCAAAAACTGGACAAATTGGATGTTCAGAGTCCGGATCAGAATTCCAGTCCTGAACCAGTCCGGATCGGATTCCTGTTTCAGTCCGGATCGGATTCATGTTTCAGTCCGGATCCCGAACCTTGTTTTTTTAGGAATTGCGGAAAAAAAGACGATAGTCCGGATCAGCCAATCCAGTCCGGATCGTCGTGCGGGAAAATTTCTGTTAAGTCAGTTTTTGATGCTTATCTCTTTCCAAAGGTTTCTAAACTATAAATAGACACTTAGGGTTTCTCAAGAACTACCGATTTATTTATAAAACACTTGAGAGCAACCCTAGAGGCTAGGTTTTTATCGTTCTTCTCTATAGCCTCTTTTAGGTCAATTCGACGGTTCTTCCAAGATCTATCTTTTGTCGAATTGATCTAGTCTTTGCTTAGAGATTTCTTCTACGGTTCCTCAATGATAATCTAAGCAAAGGATCACCATCGAAGCCTATATTCTATATCGGCCGTTTGCGTTGTGGATTCGACGTAGCATCGTGGATTCGATGTGTTGAAGGCGTTTCGTGGATTCGAAACGTGTGCTCGTGGATTCGAGTGGCGTTCGTGGATTCGAACGTGTGCAGTGGACGTGCAATCGGTGAGCGCAAGGTCCGAAGAAGTTGAAGGAGGGGTTGAGTCCGTGGAGTTGGTAATCACCTTGTTATTCTTCTTTTCTTAGTGGATTGTTATTGCGTGTTGGTCCCGTGGTTTTTCTCTTGGATTGGAGTTTCCACGTATATCTCGGTGTGCTATTTTTATTTTCCGCATTGGTTTTTATTTTGCACTGAGATTGGTTTTATAAGTATTACACCTATTCACCCCCCCTCTAGTTGTTTGATAGTACCTATTTAGATACTTGTGGATCCTTAATATATTAAAAACCTAACATAGGTCGCCCCACGTGGAGTGGGCAGGTGCATTCCTAGTAGTCAGTAGGACGCCCCACGTGGAGTGGGCAGGTGCGTTCCTAGATGACAGGCGCGGGCTTGACTGAGCCAGTTTTGGGCAGTCATTGAGATTTGGGTTTTGTGATCACCTCGTGTGCGAGTGGTGCATAGCATGTTCTTAGACGAGTTTTCCTTTGAGCATGATACTTGAGGCATTTGTTCGTGAGGGTGTATGCATAGCAGGTTCATAGTAGAGATTTGCTGGAGCATGATGTTATGACATTTTAGTTGTAGCTCATTTCTGTTTTCATATATATATATCTATCTGCATACCTATCTATTTGACTCCAGTAGACTTAGTGGGCATATCGTGGATATTGGTGACGGTACCCACTGGGAACTACCTTCTGCAGTAGTTCTCACACCCGCTGCGGTGACAGGTTTCCTAAGGTTGCTGTTCCGGCTTAGCTCGCGCGGAGACAGCGGATCGAGGTGAAGACGTGGCCGATTAGTTCCTTACCAGCATTGAGAGTCAGAGGTAGATGTACCCTGTATATTTTTATGATTCCACTTTTGTACTGGACAGTCTGAGAGATGTCGTGAGAGTTGTATTTATTTTCATAGCTGAGAGACTATGTATTGAGGATTTCCTTTATTCAGATGTTCAGTTGATTTCTGTTGCTACTAGTTTTAGTTTCAGCTCTGATACATGTTTTAGCTATTGATCTAACTTGCAGGGTAGACGCTTCGTCTGTGCGGCAGTTTCCGTACATATGGCGGATCTGTTGGTGAGCCCGGGTCGCAGTTTTGACCCTGGGGCATGACAGATTAGGGTGGTCTCAGAGCCTAGGAATATAGGTCGTTGAGGACTTAGTGACCCTAGTCTATTGGTTGGACAGAAGGATGACTGTCGTGAGAGACGTGACTTTAGCGAGAGTCCTGATTGAGTTTGTACCTCCCCCGAGGGATTGGGGCGAGTGATTTTACATGTTTATTCTCTAAAGTGATTATGTTGGCTGCAGACAACATAATGCTTTAGAATGGTTAACATGTTTTAGACTTTCGCTTGATTGGGTCGAGAGTGTTTGTGGTTCTGTTGTTGGTTGTGGCTGTTGTCCTTGTTGCCTCCGAGACGTCGTGCAGCGGCAAGGGCGTGTTTGACCTTGGATGAGGAGCCCGATCAGCGGGAGGCTGAATGGACAGAGCAGAGTGAGGTCTGAGAGTTTCGGGCCAGGTAGCCCAGATGTTTGAGGCAACGCGGCGCCAGGAAGAGAACATGGATCGCATGTTTGAGCAGAGAGTATCTCCCGGGGTATCGCCAGTAGTACCTCCGGCCGTGACATCGTCGACTTCGACCCAGTTCGCACTGTGAGTAGTGCAGGAGCAGCAAGAGTTGCTGACCGGTTGTTGTTCATCCGCTAGTTCCATCCCCTGTAGATTTTGGGGCAGAGTTTGGAGCCTTGGGAGGCCGGGAACTGGACTGCTGCTATGGAAATGTTGTTTGAGTATTTGTTCATCCAGGAGAAGCATCAGGTGCACTTGGTTGCGCACCTTTCGATAAGGACGCCGAGTGTTGGTGGCGTCGAGTTCGTCCCGTTGGACCACCGGGAGAGTAGTGGAGGACTTGGAGCGAGTTTCTTCGACGGTTGAGCAGTGTGCCCCATGTTGCCCAGGATGAGGCCAAAAAAGTTGATTTGTTTGATAGGGGACTGCATCGGGATATCTATCACCTTGTGCATTTTCGGCGAGCGCCGACTTTAGATGCAGCGATTGTGCATGCTCGATGGATTGACCGAGAATCTGTGATCATGTCCGAGAGGGACGGAGAGCTAGGGACTAGCTCCAGAGAGAGATGTCCAGTATCGTCTGATTTGGGACAGTTGAGTGGATCGAGGTTGCCATGATTCCAGTCACAGGATCATGAGTCTCAGAGGAGACAGAGACTAGGAGGTTCTCGACAGTCGAGGCACCAGCAGCAGTGTCAGGATGAGTATGTCATTGCGGTGGGCCGCATTCATCGCCATAGTGTGACCTCAGTAAGGGGCGATGTTCTTCATATGGATAGTCAGGACATTTTCAGGCAGAGTGTCCCAGAGTAGTGCTCATGGATTTGCCGCTTGCGACGGCACCCCACCACCCACTTTAGGATGCAGAGGTTCATCCGACTTACCGGTAGATTGATAGAGCCGTGATGCCGAGGCAGATTGAGCGATGGCCACCAGCATCTAGTGGATGAGATGGTGCAGTCGGTTGGAGGATGCCAGGATAGTGGATCGCGTCTTACCAGGTGTTGTTTTCTTATGGTCATCGGAGTTAGAGCATGTTGATGCCGACACCGTTTGTGTGTGTTTTAGTAGAGCAGGGATAGCTTCGCGTGGGCCAGAGATGGGACTGTTGGCTTGTGCACGTGAGGATCAGGTTTCAGATCACGTTTAGCACATGGAGGAGTGTTGCCGGCCCGCCCAGTGCAGTTAGGACATTGGATTTGATCCATTGAGTTTATAGTCCTACATCAGCTCTAAGATATTGATATGAGGTTGGATTGGGATTGGATATCCCAATGTTATGTTATCTTGGATTGTCGAGAGAGGACAATGACCCTCCGTGGGCCCGGTCAGGAGGAGTATGTTTATAGAGGGTGCTAGAGCACGACAGAGGATGAGTCGTGGTCGTATCGCTTTGTTAGCAACGGTAGAGGAGGTGCCTACGGCGGCACCGGGACTAAGGAATATCTTTATCGCCCGTGAGATCCCGAGCGAGAGTCTACCAGATCTGATTTTGAAGCCGCCGTTTTGTGAGATTGAGATCGAGATTGTGATCGACGTGGTTTTGGAAACCACGCCGACTTCGGCAGCACCTCTTGGAGTATCACCGTGAGACAGAGAGAGAGAGCTGATAGCGCAGTTGCGGGATTTGAGGGATCGAGAGGTCTGTGTGACCTAGTACCATGTCGTGGGAATACGACAGTGAGGATCAGAGAGATTGATATTTTGGATATGTGCCACACCGTTGATACACGGTGGTGATGCCATGCCGTTGGTATACGACAGTGATGCCACGTTGTGGGTACACAACGGTGAGGGTTCTATGATGGTTCGAGCACAGACAAAGTTGGAGTGTATTCCGGCAGATGCCCCTTTGAGAAATTGATAGCTTTATGGAACCATACGGTCGAGGGCTGTGCCCAGATAGTGTTCTGAACCCGATAGGAGCATTATGAGTTACAGCGCGGTCAAGTGGATTGACTAAGGCCCTGCCGCCATTTGGGTTTGAGGAATTGAGTGTTCCAGCTGTGTTTGGACGGGTTGGTAGTAGTACCCGTCGTGGGTATTTGGAATTATTTTCGAGGTGACATAGAGCATGAGGAGCACTTGAGGATAGTGCTGCAACTTCTAACAGAGAAGAAGTTGCTGCCAAGTTGAGAGAGTTGTGCTTTGACTTCGGAAGGTTCTGTGGTTAGGCCTTGTGTTTACCGCTGCAAGGGTGACAGTGGACCCAATGAGGAGTGATGGTGTTCGGGAATTAGCCTAAGCCTATGTTAGTGACAGAGGTCAGAGGCTTTTGGTCTAAGCAAGGCCAGTATAGCTTGGAAGAGAGATAAGCTGAGAAGGATACCAGCATTGATATAGATTTTGCTAGTGATAAAGAGAGAACTGAGTTATCTATAGACCCTTGAACCTGGAGTACTTGGCTTTCTCGGGAGGATTTTTGGTTGAGGCAACGCCGGTGGACAGAGTTATTGGAGCTGTAGGATGGAGCTGGTAGTATTATCTCGGCGAGGACATTATGGTCAGGTACCCCTTGTCTAGGCGAGCTGTGCAACCTTGGAATGAGGTGATCGAATCAGTGGATGCCACATTTGGAACTTGGAATTGAGAGTTAGGGGTTGAGCGTTGTTCCAGATGTTGGAAATTTTCCCCTGTGGGTGGATGTGAGAGTTGTATTGGTGGAACTTGAGTATTTTAGTTGCTAAGGAGCAACGGAGGTTATGTGCCGATTGGAGGCTTGGAGTTTGGATTGGAAATCATGATTTTGGAGGCCACTATCCGCAGGGATACGTGGAATTGAGTTTGCGCGGGGAGCTTGGTCCGCGAATGTTTATCTGGCTGGGAGAAGTATATTTGATTCCCTCGCATGTTTTGGATTCACTTCCTTGGAATTGGACGAGGATTTGGTTATCAGGAGCAACCGATGCATATTCTTGCTTGTAAGGCAGAAGAGTTATGCAGTCGAGTTATACCTTGAGCAATGGTCCCGTGGAGCTTTTGTTGAGAGAAAGACCATTTGAGAGCCTAAGGATGAGTTGAGTATTCCTGTTCCTATTTGATTGAGACACCCTCCTGAGTTATGGATTTATTCTGGTTTCGAGGACGAAACCTTTTTAAGGAGGGGAGAGTGTAGAGTACTGGGACTTTGTAGAGTGCACCGACCTCACGAGATGGCGTGGTGCGGGGAAATCGCTTGAGCGTGTTCCATTTGTGCTTACAGTTGAGATCGGATTTGGTTCGGATCGGCGTGGAAGCCCTCGGGATGAAAAGTGAGTTAGCAGCGTCGAAACTTGGAAGCCCAGTTTGAATCAGTGATTTTGGGGCATTGTGTACTTGTAGAGTACTGGTTTGGATATAGTACTGACTCCGCCGTGGTGCGCGGGAAAAGTGGAAAGTGTTGGAACATGCGTATTTTCAGGTTTGGCGGAGTTCGGGAGGTTTCGGACTGGGGGGGAGGCCCGTAGGCGAAAAGTGAGTTAGAGTTGGAAATTAAAGGATTGATTGATTCAAGTAATTGATGGTAACCCGCTTTGGAGCTGAGAAGAGAAACGAGAAGAAGCGAGAAAAGAATCCAAGCGAGGATTTTCTTGTGAGAGCACCGGATTGTCGTACTGAGCACACCGACTCCACAGTTGAGCTTTCTGAGTGGGAAAAGCTTTGGTCATGTGTACTTTATGGTTATAGTGGGGTTCGGGAGATTTCAGAGTGATGCGGAAGCTTCCGGGGCATAAAGTGAGTTGTCGGCGAGGATTATGGAGTTTCAGAGTTCGGTTTTGGCTTTGGAGGCTTGAGTTCCGGAACACAAGCTTGAGTTCCGGAACTGAGCATTGTGTTCCGGAACACAAGCTTGAGTTCCGGAACTAAATGGTTTAGTACCGGTACCCAGTTTGGGGTACCCGTACTCAGCACCTCTGGGAGCTTAATTAAGCAGGTTTGGATATTTTTGAGTGAGGGCACTTTGGACTTTTCACCTCCCAAGAGTTTTACCCCTCGCCACCCTCTATATATGAGCCCTCCAACCCTACCTTCTTCTCCACGACAGAGAGAAAGAAAAGGGAGAAAGCAAGGAAAAGAAAAGAGAAGAAGAGAAAGAGAGTGAGAAAGATTGAGAGTAGAGTGGCTGTGGGTTTTTGGGTGGTGTGTTCTTCGCGCCGAGGCTTCGGATACCGTTTGCGAGCGCGTTGGAGAGCGCGACCGATTTGTGGAGAGCTCGGAAGGCTTGCGCGCGGACACCGTACGGAGGTTAGTATTGTGCATTCCGAGTTTTTGGATTTCGGCTTTTCTTCGGATTTTCGGTTTCGGACAGAGATGGATTTCGAGCTTAGGATGGATTAATTCCATCTTTTTCTTCTTCCCTGTGATGAGAGGGTGCGGCGGAGTGCTGTCCAGGCCGCGTGGAGCGCGCGCGAGTACCCTACGCACTGTGCGGAGCCGCAGCGTAGCACGGGCAGTATGCGCAGGTGAGCCGACAGTTTGGATTTTTTGTTGACCGCGGGTAGATCGAGCGCTGTTGGAGCATCCTAGAGGCCACTGGAGGGTGCTATTAGCTTTCGGGATTTTTCTGGACACCCGGCAGAGGTGTGCACTGTAGTGTCCCTGGTTCCCCTGTGGTTTTTCCCCTGTTACGGGGTGTGGAACACCTGTCAGGGGTGTGTGGGGCCCCAACATGTCAAAGTGATGTGTTGTTTGGACTCAGAGAGGATTTGGGAACAAGCCTGACCTTCGGCTGCCTTTTCCGAATTTTAGGAGTGGAATCAGGCTAAGCGGAGGCCGTATTTGGATTCAGCGCGGAAAAACGCTTGAAAACGGCTATTTATTTGTATTTTTCGGAGTCCGGATGCCCAAAAACGGACCCCCCCGAAGTTTTCTGCGCAAAATGGTGCATGGGGGGAGCCGTGGACCACCCCGGGACATGTGGCAGCCTCTTATTGGGCCGGCGCGCCACTCTCGGTCCACGGGATGGGCCGCCGGTGCACGGTGGACCGGCGGGCCACGTGGTGGGCTTCCGTTGGACCGGCGCAGCACGCGCGGCGCATGGAACAAGCGCGGGCAGCGCGGGCAGGTCGGGCAGGCTGGGGCAGCGGCGTGGCGCACGGTGCACCGGGGCGCGCCACGTGGCGGCCCCGGGTTGGCGGGCGTACGTGCGCGCGGCGCACCTGCAGGCGCGCGCCTGCGGCCGTACGCGCACGCGCTGCAGGCGTGCAGGCGGCGCGCAGCGGCCGCCGGCGAGTGTGTCGGGCGGGAAAAGGGGGGGGACACGTGGCGCCACGCCATAGGCGGGCGCCACCCACCCCGCCGCCCCCGCAGGGGGCACGTGGCCGCGCCCGGTTCGCCGGGCGCGCTGTCCCCTGTGCGGGGGACACGTGTCGGACGCCAAGCGGGTCGGACCAAAATTCGGTCCGACCGGGATCCCGTGCGGGATGGGCCGAGTGTCGGCCGAATTAGTGTGCGGGCCCGAAATCGGGCCCAAAAGAATCGGGCGCCCGAATCTTAGGACACAGATGGAATTTTTCCATTTGTTCCTTTGGGCCTATAAATAGCCTCCCCTCCCCTCCTTTTCTATTCTTTTTCGAGAGATAGAGAGAGAAAGGGAGAGAGTGCACTTTAGCAAACTTGTTCCCCTCCTCATTTTCTACGTCGTGGTGCGTTCCCAGATTTTTCGGAGACTCGACTGCGGCGTTTCGGATTTTACAGTGTGCCTCGGTTTTCCCCCATTTTGGCCCGTTTTCGTCGCATTTCAGTCCGGGGAGTCCCCTGCGCAGTACAGGAGTCCTTTTTCGACGATGTCTTCGCCGGTGTTTTCCTGAGAGGTAGGGCTTCGTTTTTCGTGCTGGTGATTTTTCTGGATTCCGCAAGTTTGGCATGGTTCCCCAGGTGATTTGACCCCCTCTTTTGCTGTTTGGGTGTTTGGACAGCGGTACCTTCGACGAATTGTTTCTCGGCGTAGGAATATCAGATCGAGGCGATTCAATAGTCGATTTTGGGCTAGTTTTCGTAGGGAACGTGCTTGTATTTTTCTTGGAATTTCCTGAGATTTATTTCGAGGTGAAAATCATTGTTTTCTCAGTGTACAGTGTGCAGTTTTTCTTCACAGTTGATGTTTGGATTACCACCTTGCCGAATTTATAACTTGACTTACCGAACTCAGTTTTGGGCGTACAAGGTAGCGTTACGAAGCTATCGACGCGAGGATCACTGTGATATTTTTCTGGGATTTTTCTGGGCACTTTATGCAGGTGATAATTTAACAGTTTTGGGACTGTTGTTGTATGTTTCTATAAGAGCGTTATTTGGGAACTTAAGTGAGTTTAGTGGACTTTGTATTGTGCCAGGAGTGTTACGGGTGCACTGTACTTGTTGGGGCACAGGATTGGAGTTTTTGGTATTTTCAGCTGTACGGACCCGGACAGTTAGCGCTTCAGGTGGGTGGTTGTGTACTCCTCTCCTTTGGTATGCCCACTAGGAACATCAGAGTGTTCCCTCGTTTTTGGGGCCCAAAGTATTGTTAGTAACCTTGCATGCTCTAGGAAACTAGTTATTGGTTGTTTGATCTTTGATAAATTGTTGTTAGATTTATCACTTTATTTAATCGCTTAATTATTCTGGACTGCATGTTTAGGGGCAGAATAGTAATGGAGGACTGCAAAATTGATGATTATTCATATGAGACTGTCACCTTAGCTTATGTCACTCTAAACTGATTATTCTTGGAAAATGGACAAAATATTGGGACAATGCATGTTTTAAACTGGTCATCTTTTTACTGCTACACTATCATTTGGGACTTGACTTAGGAGAAACCATGCTTTTATTCTTTTCTTTCTCCTATTTATTCTAGACTTGAGACATAGTTGCTCGGGTTCGAGCGGGGGTTGGATAGTGTAGTCAGGTGCTGGGGATTTGGGACAGGTTGGGCTTCTGACAGGGTGTTGCGGCGACCACGGATCTTGGGTGGTCGACCGGGTTATACTATTGCATCAGATTGGGTGATGGGGATCGGACTATCTTTTGTGGAAGGTTTTTCCCACTTGATTGAGTCATGATCCGGTCCTGCTATATCAGGTTACTTGTGGTTACTTACTTTACTCGTGTGGGTCGCTCCCCTCGAGTGCCACTCCGGAGTGTGCGTCAGACAGACTTTGAGTCCTTGAGACTCCTTTGCTTCGGTGTTATGCATAGGCTGGCATACCCGTTGCGGCAGGCAGAGCAGGCAGTACCAGTGTCCACTGGTGGTCGGATTGGGTTATCTTGGCAGGCTTCTAGATACTGATGCATACTTTACCGTCCGTATGAGCGTGACATGTAGAGGCATATTAGGGGTAGTACTCATCAGTTGTCACACTTAGCTTTTCCCCCTGTTTCTCCTCTTTTTGCCTCTGGTTGACCTGGTGGGCATATCTGAGCTGAGGCTTTACCCACTAGGGAAGGTTACTGTTTATAGTAGTACTTACCCCCATTGTCTTTCCTTGTTTCTTTTTCCCCCTTGTTTTGCAGAGTCCTCTGCGGGAGTTGCTGGGCCGTCAGCAACTGATCGAGGTAAGAGGATTGCGGACTAGATAGCGAGCCACCTGAGGGTTGTAGCTGGAGATTTTGGGTACCTGGTCTTCTCAGACATCTTTTGTTTATTTTCTTTTTGGGGTCTGGCTTGTGGCTAGCTTTATGTACTTTTGTGGTGAGCTGGGAGAGGTGTTGTATTTATTTTTTTCACAGTTGTACTTGTTACTTCCAGCTTCTGTCTGAGATACTGTAGTTTATTTCAGCTCTGACTTTATGCTCATTTATTATTATCTCTTATATCTGAGCAGGTTACCGACGCTTCGTGTATATGGGAAATACCGCATGCACGGCGGATCTGTAGACGGGCCCGGGTTCTGGTTTACACCCGGGGCGTGACAGATTAAGTTGGTATCAGAGCTTAGGGATAGGTCAGTTGGGACTTAGGAAACCCTAGGCTTTTGGACAGACCCTAGGATGATAGGGCGTGAGTGGCGTGACATTTTGCGAAAGTCGGTGATTTTTATAGTTGACTTTTCCTGTGAGTGAAGAGGGATCGACATAACCTATTTCTGTTGGACCATTATGTTGGCTGTAGACAACATAAGGTTACAGAAATAGGAGGATGTCTTTTGACTTTCGCTAGATTGGGTCGTGTGGGGTTTCGTTGCTAATGTTGGTTTCTTGTGGCAGGATGCCTCCTCGACGCCGGATGCCTGCTCGGGGTACTCCTTCACCCCCTGACGAGCCAGAGCAGTCCAGACCCTCTGAGCTTATTGAGTTGAGGGCCTTGGTGGCCCAGTTGGCGGAGGGACAGCGCCGCCAGGAGCAGAGGATCGACCAGTTGCTTGCCCAGAGAGAGGCACCACCCCCGGCTGTTCCTGAGGCCCTTGTGCCTCCTGTTGCACCTTCGGTGCCGTCAGCACCATCTTCGAGTAGCGGGGCTCCTGGAGCTATTCAGCCTTTGACTGCGGAGGAGGAGCAGGACATTGCTGACAAACTCTCCAAGTTTGTTCGGCGGGAACCGCCTAGATTCTCGGGGCGGGATGCACAGCATTGGGAGGTTGGGAGATGGCTTTCAGCGTTGGTGAAGCTTTTCCGGGACTTTTTCATCGACCCGAGGTACCGAGTGCACATGGCAGTGCAATGTCTGGATGGTGATGCAGATGCTTGGTGGCAGCGGGTAGAGCCACTGGAGTTTCGGGTTACCCGACAGCTGCCTTGGGAGGAGTTCCGGCGGATGGTGTTGGACACCTATTTTTCGACCAGTGTGAAGAGGAAGTTGGAGGACGACTTGAAGAATCTGCAGCAGGGCGAGCGAACGGCTCAGACCTATTTCCAAGAGTTCATGGAGTTGCTGAACTGTGTGCCCTTCGTCGCTCGTGATGGTCCGCACCAGGTAGAGATGTTCGAGGCAGGCCTCCGTCCAGAGATTTACACACTTGTGCATGCCCAGAGATTTCAGACCCTTGAGGCAGCCGCAGAGCATGCACAGTGGGTGGAGAGGGGTGATCAGGTGGTGGCCAAACGGAGGGCCGCGGTCGCGCAGAGTTCCGACAGGAAGCGACCAGCCCCAGATGATGGGGGACAGGCCAGCTCATGGAGACCGCCACGGCCGCCGCAGTCCCAGTCTTACGGCCGTGGGCGTTCGGAGAGGAGGGGGTCTGGTGGACCCCAGAGACCGCCGCAGCATCAGCAGCAGAGATCACAGCCGAGGCAGCAGAGATCTCAGCAGCAGTCCTCGAGGCAGCAGCAGCAGGAGCCGAGACAGCCCCGATCTTCTGACCGATGTATCTTTTGCAGGGGTCAGCATCCGGCGGACACTTGTGACTTGCGTTGGGGGCGATGTTACCGGTGCGGACAGCCGGGACATGTGCGATCTACCTGCCCCCTTATTACTTCCTCGGCACCTTCTTCGGCATCGGCTCCATATTCCCCTCAGCAGCAGCGGCCACCAGCTCAGCGGCCTTATGCTCCAGCGAGCAGGCCATCCACCTCTTACCCTGCGGACTCTCGACCTCCAGCACCGAGTGGGCGGGTGTATACCGCCCAGTTAGCAGATTCTTCAGCGGCAGATCAGGTGGTGGCAGGTATTATCCTACTCTCTGGTATTAGGACTCGCACTTTATTCGAGACTGGAGCATCTCATTCTTTCATTAGTCGAGCATTTGCATCCCTTCATGGTTTAGAGATAGAGTCTTTGTCACATGCATTAGAGGTGCGGATTCCTGATCACATTTTGCATGTCGAGGAGCGTTGTGTGGCATGCCCAGTGCAGTTGGGGCCTTGGATTTTGCCTGCAGACTTGTTTGTCTTGCAGCAGCTCCAGGATTTTGACCTGGTGCTAGGGATGGATTGGCTGTCACGGTATTCCGCCACTATCGACTGCAGAGAGAGGACGGTGACTCTTCGCGAGCCAGGACAGGAGGAGTTCATCTTCAGAGGCTGCCAGAGCACGCTGTTCGCAGCGACCATTTCCTCGGCTAGAGCTAGGAGGATGATGAGTAGAGGTTGCACTGCCTTTCTGGCCACTGTTGTGGAGGTGCCTACGGCGGCACTGGGACTCGAGGATATCCCTATTGTCCGCGAGTTCCCAGATGTGTTTCCCCCTGAGTTGACGACAACGCCGCCGGAGAGGGAGATAGAGTTCGTGATTGATGTGGTCCCTGGGACTGCACCAATCTCAAAGGCACCCTATAGGATGGCGCCAGCCGAGTTGAGGGAGTTGAAAGCCCAGCTTCAGGATCTTTTAGACAGGGGCTTTATCAGACCCAGTGTATCTCCGTGGGGAGCGCCTGTATTGTTTGTGAAGAAGAAGGATGGGTCACTTCGGTTGAATAAAGTGACCATCAAGAACAAGTACCCTCTGCCGCGCATCGACGATCTCTTTGATCAGCTGCAAGGGTCTTGTGTATTTTCCAAGATTGATCTTCAGTCTGGTTACCACCAATTAAAGGTGAAGGCCGAGGATATTCCTAAGACTGCTTTCAGATCACGGTACGGGCATTATGAGTTTACAGTTATGCCGTTTGGATTGACTAATGCCCCTGCCGCCTTTATGGACTTGATGAACAGGATATTTCGGCCATTCCTGGATCGATTTGTGGTGGTGTTCATAGATGATATCCTGGTTTACTTCCAGAGCGAGGCCGAGCATGAGGAGCACTTGAGGACTGTGCTACAACTTCTGCGGGAGAAGAAGTTGTATGCCAAGCTGGCGAAGTGCGAGTTTTGGCTTCGGAAGGTAGCTTTCTTGGGCCATGTGATTTTCGCCGCCGGTGTAGCTGTAGACCCGGCGAAGATTGAGGCAGTTCGAGATTGGCCCCGACCGACGACTGTATCAGAGGTGCGCAGCTTCATGGGATTAGCTGGTTATTATCGTCGGTTTGTGGAAGGCTTTGCAAAGCTTTCCACACCCCTCACTCGATTGACGCGTAAAGGGGTTAAGTTTATCTGGAGGGAAGACTGCCAGAGGAGCTTCGAGGAGCTGAAGGATAGACTGATGACCGCTCCTATCCTTTCCCTCCCTGTTATGGGGAAAGGATACGTGATCTGCAGTGACGCATCACACAGTAGACTCGGTTGCGTGTTGATGCAGGATGGGAGGGTAATTGCTTATGCATCGAGACAGCTCAAGGATTACGAGAAGAATTACCCTACCCATGATTTGGAGCTCGCTGCCGTGGTGTTTGCACTGAAGCTTTGGCGCCATTACCTGTACGGAGAGCATTGTGAGATCTACACCGACCACAAGAGCTTAAAGTATCTATTCACTCAAAAGGAGCTGAACTTGAGGCAGCGCAGGTGGTTAGAGCTACTAAAGGATTATGATGTGGACATTCTTTACCACCCAGGTAAGGCTAATGTGGTTGCGGATGCATTGAGCAGGAGAGCAGTACAGAGTTTGTCTATGTTGATCACAGACCAGGCGCCACTATTGGAGGAGATGAGACGGCTTGAGATAGAGGTTGTGTCCCCTGGGGTCTCTACTAGACTGACGTCCTTAGTCGTGCAGCCCACTCTGCTGGACAGGATCAGGGAGAAACAGAGTGAGGACCCCCACTTGACCAGGATTCGAGATCAGCTTCCGAGTGATCCGTCAGGGGACTTTTCAGTTGATGCTGCGGGAGTACTGAGGTACAGGGACCGAGCATGTGTGCCAGTGGATGCTGAGATCAGAGAGCAGATATTGAGAGAGGCCCATTATACACCTTATACCCTTCATCCTGGGGGGACTAAGATGTATAAGGACCTCAAGGCATATTTCTGGTGGAATGGCATGAAGAGGGATATCGGGAGATTTGTGGCCCAGTGTTTAACTTGTCAGCAGGTAAAAGCTGAGCATCGAGTGCCAGCTGGCAAGTTACAAAGTCTTCCAATCCCTGAGTGGAAATGGGACCACATCACGATGGATTTTGTGGTCGGATTGCCGAGGGCACAGGGCGGAGCAGATGCTATCTGGGTAGTTGTGGATCGACTAACCAAGTCAGCGCACTTCTTGCATATGCAGACTACTTGGCCACTCGAGCGACTAGCCCAGTTATACCTTGATGAGATTGTGAGATTGCATGGAGTACCCGCCTCCATTGTGTCAGATAGAGATCCGAGGTTTGCCTCGCGTTTCTGGGGGAGTTTGCAGACTGCGATGGGGACTCAGCTCAGATTCAGTACAGCTTTTCATCCACAGACTGATGGGCAGTCAGAGCGGACCACACAGATCTTGGAGGACATGCTGAGGGCTTGCGTCTTGGATTTCGGTGGAGGTTGGATTCGGCACTTATCCTTGGTTGAGTTTGCGTACAACAACAGCTTTCAAGCGAGCATACAGATGGCTCCGTTTGAAGCATTGTATGGACGCAAGTGCCGATCACCACTTTATTGGAGTGACGTAGGCGAGAGACGGACCTTGGGGCCAGATATACTGCTAGAGGCGGAGGAGAAGGTCCGGGTGATTCGACAGCATCTTCAGACCGCTCAGAGCCGACAGAGGAGCTATGCTGATGTCCGGCGACGAGACTTGGAGTTTCAGGTTGGAGATCATGTATTTCTGAAAGTCTCGCCGTCTAAGGGGATTAGGAGGTTCGGCATTCGCGGGAAACTCAGCCCCCGATACATTGGACCCTTTGAAGTGTTGGAGCATATCGGACCAGTTGCTTATCGACTTGCACTTCCCCCGAGACTTGCTGGTGTCCATGATGTTTTTCATGTTTCCACTCTGAGGAGGTACGTCTTCGACCCGTCGCATGTCATCGATTTTGCGCCCCTCGAGATCAGCAAGGATTTGAGGTATGAGGAGCGCCCACTGCGGATTCTTGATCGGGAGGTGAAAGAACTGCGCAATCGGACCATCCCCTATGTGAAGATCCTCTGGAGCCATCATGATGAGCGCGAGGCGACGTGGGAGCTCGAGTCAGAGATGATGGACGCCTACCCCTACCTGTTCGAGGCTCAGGATTGAGGTATGATTTTCGTTTCGAGGACGAAACTTTTTTTAGTGGGGGAGGATGCAGTGTCCCTGGTTCCCCTGTGGTTTTTCCCCTGTTTCGGGGTGTGGAACACCTGTCAGGGGTGTGTGGGGCCCCAACATGTCAAAGTGATGTGTTGTTTGGACTCAGAGAGGATTTGGGAACAAGCCTGACCTTCGGCTGCCTTTGCCGAATTTTAGGAGTGGAATCAGGCTAAGCGGAGACCATATTTGGATTTAGCGCGGAAAAACGCTTGAAAACGACTATTTATTTGTATTTTTCAGAGTCCGGATGCCCAAAAACGGACCCCCCGAAGTTTTCTGCGCAAAATGGTGCATGGGGGAGCCGTGGACCACCCCGGGACACGTGGCAGCCTCTTATTGGGCCGGCGCGCCACTCTCAGTCCACGGGATGGGCCGCAGGTGAACGGTGGACCGGCGGGCCACGTGGCGGGCTTCCGTTGGACCGGCGCAGCACGCGCGGCGCATGGAACAAGCGCGGGCAGCGCGGGCAGGTCGGGCAGGCTGGGGCAGCGGCGCAGCGCACTGTGCATCGGGGCGCGCCACTTGGCGGCCCCGGGTTGGTGGGCGTACGTGCGCGCGGCGCACCCGCAGGCGCCGCCTGCGGCCGTACGCACACGCGCTGCAGGCGTGCAGGCGGCGCGCAGCGGCCGCCGGCGGGCGTGTCGGGCGGGAAAAGGGGGGGGGACACGTGGCGCCACGCCATAGGCGGGCGCCACCCACGCCGCCGCCCCCGCAGGGGGCACGTGGCCGCGCCCGGTTCGCCGGGCGCGCTGTCCCCTGTGCGGGGGACACGTGTCGGACGCCCAAGCGGGTCGGACCAAAATTCGGTCCGACCGGGATCCCGTGCGGGATGGGCCGAGTGTGGGCCGAATTAGTGTGCGGGCCCGAAATCGGGCCCAAAAGAATCGGGCGCCCGAATCTTAGGACACAGATGGAAATTTTCCATTTGTTCCTTTGGGCCTATAAATAGCCTCCCCTCCCCTCCTTTTCTGTTCTTTTCCGAGAGATAGAGAGAGAAAGGGAGAGAGTGCACTGTAGCAAACTTGTTCCCCTCCTCATTTTCTACCTCGTGGTGCGTTCCCAGATTTTCCGGAGACTCGACTGCGGCGTTTCGGATTTTACAGTGTGCCTCGGTTTTCCCCCATTTTGGCCCGTTTTCATCGCATTTCAGTCCGAGGAGTCCCCTGCGCAGCACAGGAGTCCTTTTTCGACGATTTCTTCGCCGGTGTTTTCCTGAGAGGTAGGGCTTCGTTTTTCATGTTGGTGATTTTTCTGGATTCCGCAAGTTTGGCACGGTTCCCGAGGTGATTTGACCCCCTCTTTTGCTGTTTGGGTGTTTGGACAGCGGTACCTTCGACGAATTGTTTCTCGGTGTAGGAATATCGGATTGAGGCCATTCAATAGTCGATTTTGGGCTACTTTTCGTAGGGAACGCGCTTGTATTTTTCTTGGAATTTCCTGAGATTTATTTCGAGGTGAAAATCACTGTTTTCTCAGTGTACAGTGTGCAGTTTTTCTTCACAGTTGATGTTTGGATTACCACCTTGCCGAATTTATAACTTGACTTACCGAACTCAGTGTTGGGCGTGCAAGGTACCGTTACGAAGCTATCGACGCGAGAATCGCTATGATATTTTTCTGGGATTTTTCTGGGCACTTTCTGCAGGTGATAATTTAACAGTTTTGGGACTGTTGTTGTATGTATCTATAAGAGCGTTATTTGGGAACTTAAGTGAGTTTAGTGGACTTTGTATTGTGCCAGGAGTGTTACGGGTGCACTGTACTTGTTGGGGCACAGGATTGGAGTTTTTGGTATTTTCAGCTGTACGGACCCGGACAGTTAGCGCTTCAGGTGGGTGGTTGTGTACTCCTCTCCTTTGGTATGCCCACTAGGAACATCAGAGTGTTCCCTCGTTTTTGGGGCCCAAAGTATTGTTAGTAACCTTGCATGCTCTAGGGAACTAGTTATTGGTTGTTTGATCTTTGATAAATTGTTGTTAGATTTATCACTTTATTTAATCGCTTAATTATTCTGGACTGCATGTTTAGGGGCAGAATAGTAATGGTGGACTGCAAAATTGATGATTATTCATATGAGACTGTCACCTTAGCTTATGTCACTCTAAACTGATTATTCTTGGAAAATGGACAAAATATTGGGACAATGCATGTTTTAAACTGGTCATCTTTTTACTGCTACACTATCATTTGGGACTTGACTTAGGAGAAACCATGCTTTTATTCTTTTCTTTCTCCTATTTATTCTAGACTTGAGACATAGTTGCTCGGGTTCGAGCGGGGGTTGGATAGTGTAGTCAGGTGCTGGGGATTTGGGACAGGTTGGGCTTCTGACAGGGTGTTGCGGCGACCACGGATCTTGGGTGGTCGACCGGGTTATACTATTGCATCAGATTGGGTGATGGGGATCGGGCTATCTTTTGTGGAGGGTTTTTCCCACTTGATTGAGTCATGATCCGGTCCTGCTATATCAGGTTACTTGTGGTTACTTACTTTACTCGTGTGGGTCGCTCCCCTCGAGTGCCACTCCGGAGTGTGCGTCAGACAGACTTTGAGTCCTTGAGACTCCTTTGCTTCGGTGTTATGCATAGGCTGGCATACCCGTTGCGGCAGGCAGAGCAGGCAGTACCAGTGTCCACTGGTGGTCGGATTGGGTTATCTTGGCAGGGTTCTAGATACTGATGCATACTTTACCGTCCTTATGAGCGTGACATGTAGAGGCATATTAGGGGTAGTACTCATCAGTTGTCACACTTAGCTTTTCCCCCTGTTTCTCCTCTTTTTGCCTCTGGTTGACCTGGTGGGCATATCTGAGCTGAGGCTTTACCCACTAGGGGAGGCTACTGTTTATAGTAGTACTTACCCCCATTGTCTTTCCTTGTTTCTTTTTCCCCCTTGTTTTGCAGAGTCCTCTGCGGGAGTTGCTGGGCCGTCAGCAACTGATCGAGGTAAGCGGATTGCGGACTAGATAGCGAGCCACCTGAGGGTTGTAGCTGGAGATTTTGGGTACCTGGTCTTCTCAGACAGCTTTTGTTTATTTTCTTTTTGGGGTCTGGCTTGTGGCTAGCTTTATGTACTTTTGTGGTGAGCTGGGAGAGGTGTTGTATTTATTTTTTTCACAGTTGTACTTGTTACTTCCAGCTTCTGTCTGAGATACTGTAGTTTATTTCAGCTCTGACTTTATGCTCATTTATTATTATCTCTTATATCTGAGCAGGTTATCGACGCTTCGTGTATATGGGAAATACCGCATGCACAGCGGATCTGTAGACGGGCCCGGGTTCTGGTTTACACCCAGGGCGTGACACGTGCGACCGAGCGCCGAGGTGCAGTTTCTGGCGGATTTTAGACAGTGAGCGGCGCGTCACTTCACCGACTTCAGTGTTTGCCTGCGGAATGCATTTGAGGTGGGTTGGAATTTCTTCAAGATGTATCGAATGCCTTCTAAAGCTATTGTATGCATGTTGATCATGTTTAGCTTATTATTTGCATAGTTGGTAAATCTGATAGTTGCCTAGAAAACTATAGAAAGACATTTATGAGCTCCATATATTTTTTGCATGATCTAGGGATGATTGACACTAGACTGCATAATTAGTTGGCATTATATTGGCATCTTAACCGTTTTAAAAATCGTCGGACCGGTTTTAATGAAAAATGAGATTTGAAAATGGTTTTGAAATATTGTGAGCTTCCAGAGGGATTGAGTAGATTCAGGATGCATATGTTCTTGTGCCAGGGGGCGGAGTGGACTTTTAGAGCTCTGTTTGTTGAGCTTCTAGTGTCATGTGAGTTGAGATTCCTTGCTGAGATTATTCTAGATCATGGGTTTGTTTTTCTGATTGGGTAGTGGAGATGGTTCTCCGGCATGACTTTGAGAGTTTGGGCTCTGGCAGATCGAGTCGTTGAGGTTTCCCGACTTAGCCATGGGTTGTGCATTATCAGATTTAGTCGTGGAGGGTTCTCCGACATAGCGGTGAGAGGGTTTGGGCATTCCCTGATCGAGTCGTGGAGGGTTCCCGACCAAGTTGTGTTATTTGAGCATTGAGTTTCCGATCTGATTGATCGTGGATCATAGCCTGCATGTGCCGCTTATGAGACTGATGAGATACTTGAGCTCGGTGGGGTCGCTCCCCTCGAGTTACGCTCCGGATGCGTGATGATGATGATTTAGATAGTTAGACTAGGTCGCCCCACGTGGAGTGGGCAGGTGCGTTCCTAGTAGTCAGTAGGACGCCCCACGTAGAGTGGGCAGGTGCGTTCCTAGACGACAGGCGCGGGCTTGACTGAGCCAGTTTTGGGCAGTCATTGAGATTTGGGTTTTGTGAGCACCTCGTGTGCGAGTGGTGCATAGCATGTTCTTAGACGAGTTTTCCTTTGAGCATGATACTTGTGGCATTTGTTAGTGAGGGTGTATGCATAGCAGGTTCATAGTAGAGATTTGCTGGAGCATGATGTTATGCTTTCATATATATATATATCTATCTACATACCTATCTATTTGCCTCCAGTAGACTTAGTGGGCATACCGTGGATATTGGTGACGGTACCCACTGGGAACTACCTTCTGCAGTAGTTCTCACACCCGCTGCGGTGATAGGTTTCCTGAGGTTGCTGTTCCGGCTTAGCTCGCGCGGAGACCGCGGATCGAGGTGAGGACGTGGCCGATTATTTCCTTACCAGCATTGAGAGTCAGAGGTAGATGTACCCTGTATATTTTTATGATTCCACTTTTGTACTGGACAGTCTGAGAGATGTTGTGAGAGTTGTATTTATTTTCATAGCTGAGAGACTATGTATTGAGGATTTCCTTTATTCAGATGTTCAGTTGATTTCTGTAGCTACTGGTTTTAGTTTCAGCTCTGATACATGTTTTAGCTATAGATCTGACTTGCAGGGTAGACGCTTCGTCTGTGCGGCAGTTTCCGTACATATGGCGGATCTGTTGGCGAGCCCGGGTCGCAGTTTCGACCCCGGGGCGTGACACATGCTACCCATTCTAAAGCATTATGTCGTCTGCACCCGACATAACTACCTTAGAGAATAAACATGTAAAATCACTCACCCCTTCTCTTCTGGGGGAGGTACAGAATCAATCCGAACTCTCGCTAAAGTCACGTCTCTCATGATAGTCATCCTACTGTCCAACCAATAGCCTAGGGTTACTAAGTCCTCAACGACCTATATAACCTGGCTCTGATACCACTCTAATATGTCACGCCCCGTGGTCGAAACTACGACCCGAACTCGCCAACATATCCGCCGTC
Source organism: Tillandsia leiboldiana (assembly GCA_029204045.2). Taxonomy (NCBI): domain Eukaryota; kingdom Viridiplantae; phylum Streptophyta; class Magnoliopsida; order Poales; family Bromeliaceae; genus Tillandsia; species Tillandsia leiboldiana. Next base: position 14,163,475 of record CM055066.1, read on the forward strand.
TGTACGGAAACCCCCGCACAGACGAAGCGTCTACCCTGCAAATCAGATCTACAGCTAAACATGTATTAGAGCTGAAATAAAACTAGTAGCTACAGAAATCATAAACTAAACACCTGAATAAACATAATCCATAATACATAGTCTCTCCCGCTATGTAACAAAATATACAATCCCAGACTGTCTAGTACAAAAGTGGAATCTCAAAATACAGGGTACCTCTACCTCTGACTCTCAAAATAAAAGGGTACGGACCTAATTGGCCACGCCCTTACCTCGATCCGCTGTCGCCGCTCGAGCTGAAGCCGGCGCCGCAACGTCTTGAAAACCTGTCACCGCAGCGGGTGTGAGAACTACTGCAAAAGGTAGTTCCTAGTGGGTACCGTCACCAATATCTACGGTATACCCACTAAGTTTACCGGAGGCAAAACAATATGTATGCAGGTAATAACAAAGCTGAAATGAAACTACTGCTAATATGCCTCAAGTATCATGCTCAAAGAAAAACTCAACTAAGAACATGCTATGCATCCACTCGCTCACGAGGTGCTCACATCAACCACGAATCTCACTGACTGGCAAAACTGGTCTAGTCAAGCCTGCGCCCCCTAGTGTATCAACTAGGGTTCTACCGGTACTCCAACCCGGTCCAACCGAAATGTCACAAAACCACGCAAAGCAGCCTCATCAGGCGCATCATCATCATTGCATCCGGAGCGGCTCTCGAGGGGAGCAACCCCACCGAGGAAAAGCGTGTGTCATCTGTCTCAATAAGCGGCATCTGCAGGCTATAATCCACGATCAAACAGATCGGAAACTCGAATGCCAACAATCCCTCTATCTTGTCTAGGTCGGAGAATCCTCCACGACTCAATCTAATAAAGCCCATAAAACCCCCAAGACACTAGAAAACCCAACCACTGAGTCAAGAAAACCTACTCGGCCCCCAGGCACGAAGACATAGGCACCCTGAACCTATCCAACCCCTCTGGGCGATCACAAAATTTAAAAGCCATTTTTAAATCCCATTTCTCATTAAAACGGTTCCACGATTTTTAAAACGATTCAGATGCAACTATGGTGCCAACTAACCATGCAGTCTAGTGTCATATGATGTCAGAAGTCTACTAAAAATAATCTGGGGTTCTTGTTATCATTCTGTAATTTTCTAGGCAACTATCAGATTTACCAACTATAATAACAGATAATCTAGACATTGCTAAACATGCATACAATAGCATTAGAAGGCATTCCACAAAGCTTGGAAGAATTTCCGACCCACCTGGATTTCTTTCCACAGGCCAAGCCAAAATCGGTGAAGCGCGGACTCGCTCTCAAACGAAAATCCGCCGAAACAGCACATCGGCTCTCGTTCACGCGCGCTTCAGCCGCAGCCCAAAGGAACCTCCTGGCATACACAACACGCTCCACAGCCTCAAGCAAGGCCTCCATTACACTCCGGTCAACACCGCAGTCAACTCTTTCCAGTCCACAGCACGCGCGCACCATCTCGGCTCCTCGCAGTACCCCGGCTTCAACCGAGCTCCGCGGTACCCGCAACCCTCTTTGCTGCTCCGCTCAAAATAGGGAAGAAACCAAAATGGAAGAAATCCAATTCCAAGCTCAAAATCTGATCCTCAGTCCAAAATCCGAAAATTCGACAACTCGGGAAAAGCATAGTGCTCACCTATACTGTGTTCGTGCGCGCGCGAGCTCCAACCGAGCTTTCCTCCACAGGACAAACTTCCTCCCTTGCTCACGATCAATGTCCGAAGCTCCGGCGCGAAGAAGAATCCCACGCTCACAACCAACTCCCTCTCGTGCACACTCTCACTCTGCTCGCTCTCTTTCTCTCCTTTTCCTCTTTGGGTTACAATCGTAGAAGATGAGGGGGTGGGTGGTCCATTTAATGGGGAGTAGAGAGGAGTTAATGCAACAGCAGAGGGTGGTTGGGAAATCAGAGGGTGTACCCTTTTGCCCTTACTAAAAACTAGAAATTACCTCACTGCCCCCAAGTTCTGGAGGCTGAGTACCGGTACTTGGGCTCCCAGTACCGGTACCCAAGCTCAAAATTCCCAAACCGAGGGCCAAATCCACCTAGTCCAACCCAGTGTTCCGGTACCCGCCCCCGCGTTCCGGTACTCAAGCCAAATGGGATATGGGGTATCGGTACGCATGATCCAGTACCGGTACCTAGGGACTTAGAAAATTTTCCATAGTTTTCCCCCCAACCGAAGCTCTATGTCGGTTATCCATTTAATTCGCTCTGGTACCTAACCCCCAGTACCGGTACGCAATGTCCCAAAATGTTGTAATAAGCTGGGGCTCCCAATCTCAATGCTGCCAACTCACTTTCCGGTCCGGAAACTCCCTGCGTCGATCCGAAACGACCCGAACTCAAAGCGAAATCAGATTCTGAACATGCTACAGGCGGTCCCACCGCACCGCGTCAAACTGTGGTGTCGGTGCAGCACACAAAGCCCCGGTACTCTACATGCCAGGCCTTCGGCTGCTGATCGAGGTAAGGGGATCGCTGAGTAGTTAGATCTCCTGTAAGACTGAGAGTTAGCCGGACTTTTAATATACCATCTTTACTCAGACTGTAGTACTCTTCTTATTTTGGGTCTGGTTTCAGCCAGCTGTTTGTATATTTTGGGGAGCTGGAGAGGTGTTATTGTATTTTACTACTGTTGTACTTTAGTTTCATTTTGAGATAGTATAGTTTTTAGTTTCAGGTCTATACTTGTGCTATTTTATTGTCCATCTTATATTTGAGTAGGTTTGTAGCGCTTCGTGTATGCGGAAATTCCGTGTGCACGGCGGATCTGTAGACGAGCCCGGGTTTTAGTTTACCCCTGGGGCGTGACAGTTATAGTTTGCATGTTAAAAATACAATATCTAGTCATTATTTTCTAAAATAAAGAAAAAAAAAATACCAACTTGGAAACTTAAATGAAAAAATATTGTGTAATACATCGAACTTTCGCAAAACAACAGAGTTCTAGTAAAGACTAGTGGTGGAAACTATTTAGATGATCCCTACGGTGTTTGGAAAGTATTAGAGTATTTTCGACGCAAAAATTGTCACGCCCCGAGACCGCCAATTTGTACAGTTCGGGCATGCCAACAGACCCGCCAATCGAGTATGACCTCTCACTACCCGAAAGGAACGGTAACATCCAAGACAATACATCAAGTGTATGCGGAAGCTCAATATCAGAGTACTAAAAATCACTACTAATTTGAAACTTTCATTCAATAAACAAATAGTTTAAGCGGAAATGAAAGCATACAAGAGTGAACCATAAATAAACTTTATTACATTTCCATCTCTCAACTTTCAATTTAAATAATATTACAATCTTTACATCTTTTCCTCACCATACAAAGTTCACTCAAGAAATATAAAAAAGGGTACCTCTGCTAGACCCTCTAGGTCTCTATGCTGCTGGACCCTTGCCCCTGCCGTATGCCTCGCTGACTGCAACTGAACCTGGAAAAATGGTCACCCGAGGGTGTGAGAACTACTTAAAGTTCCCAGTGGGTTCAACCACCGAGAAAAAGTGTCCTACACCACTTGGTCCAATGGAAGCAATAGTAATAGAATGCTAGGAAACTATAATCCTCAATATTAAAATGCTGATACGCATATAATAGGTCACTACACTATCTGTGTATACTCATCGACCCAACACTACTCTGTTCAGCCATACCAGGCTACTATGCACCAACTCGGCCACTATGCCGCTGTATACAGGGTTAAACTAACCCGGCCACCTTGGCCACTCTATTTTCTTTTTATTCTTTACATTCTGGTGCTTTAGTTAAAGTTAACCCTTAGAAATTCTTATCCAATGGGCTCCAGCTCGGTAGTCATGCTACCACAAGACAAGATTTCTAAGATTGCCGATAACACCCGCAAGTGTTACCCCGTCATACGGGAGAAACGTGCCAGACGGGTCACTGCCCGGGAGAGGGACACTGCCCATAACTCCAACAAGGGCTATGTTTCACCCCCGAAGGTATGCCCGTTTTATCTTTATCTTTTCTTTCTTTTCTTTTACTTTTTACTTTAGCACTTAGCCTCTTTGCTCTTAAGCACTTGCTTTACTTTCTTATTCGAGCTTATAGCTCCATTTGCCACTGGCAATCTCTTTCTCTTTCCTTTAAGCATTTAGCTCTTTACTTTCACTTTTAGCCTTTCGAAAGTATCTCGTCCGACGGGTCACTGCCCAGGGAGTCCTGCTCTACAAATGACGAGTCTCAAATTCGAAGGCGCCATTTACATTCTCTTTATGCTTTTTAGCCACTTTTAGCTTGCTTTTAAACTTTGCCTTTTTGCAACAATTTACCTCTTATCCTAGGTCTCGCCATAGGGATAACTAGAGAGTCTCTTGGACTCTTATCATTTCTCTTTCATTCATTTAACTCAAATTGAAGTTAAAGTGATTGTCCATTTGCCCAGACATCCTATGACCCACTCTAGGGTTGTATTATTTGGCTTTTTGACTTTGTGATCACATATACTTATCCTTAGAGTTTGACTCTAAGTTAATTACTTTGCTATCTGTTTAATTTTTTAAACTTTGTGGCCACATACTCTTTTCCTTTTTCCCCATTGAACCTGAAGTTACATTAACTCCATTTACCTGTTCTACCTTGCATTTAGAGTCACATTAACTCTAATTCATTATTTGTGTGTTTAAACTCCACTAGCTCACCTTAGGTTTTCTTTATCTAAGTCTCATGTCATGTTTAACCTAGAGTTCCTTGACTCTATGTCAAATAATCTATTCTAAATCCACTAGCTCATCTTAGGTTTTCTTACCTAAGTTTCATATCATGTTTAACCTATAGTTCCTTCACTCTATATTAAATAGTCTATTCTCAACCCGCTAGCTTACCTTAGGTTTCCTTTACCTAAGTCTTAATCATACTCATCCTAGAGTTCCTTGACTCTACAGGCGGTCCCACCGCACCGCGTCAAACTGTGGTGTCGGTGCAGCACACAAAGCCCCGGTACTCTACATGCCAGGCCTTCGGCTGCTGATCGAGGTAAGGGGATCGCTGAGTAGTTAGATCTCCTGTAAGACTGAGAGTTAGCCGGACTTTTAATATACCATCTTTACTCAGACTGTAGTACTCTTCTTATTTTGGGTCTGGTTTCAGCCAGCTGTTTGTATATTTTGGGGAGCTGGAGAGGTGTTATTGTATTTTACTACTGTTGTACTTTAGTTTCATTTTGAGATAGTATAGTTTTTAGTTTCAGGTCTATACTTGTGCTATTTTATTGTCCATCTTATATTTGAGTAGGTTTGTAGCGCTTCGTGTATGCGGAAATTCCGTGTGCACGGCGGATCTGTAGACGAGCCCGGGTTTTAGTTTACCCCTGGGGCGTGACAGTTATAGTTTGCATGTTAAAAATACAATATCTAGTCATTATTTTCTAAAATAAAGAAAAAAAAAAATACCAACTTGGAAACTTAAATGAAAAAATATTGTGTAATACATCGAACTTTCGCAAAACAACAGAGTTCTAGTAAAGACTAGTGGTGGAAACTATTTAGATGATCCCTACGGTGTTTGGAAAGTATTAGAGTATTTTCGACGCAAAAATTGTCACGCCCCGAGACCGCCAATTTGTACAGTTCGGGCATGCCAACAGACCCGCCAATCGAGTATGACCTCTCACTACCCGAAAGGAACGGTAACATCCAAGACAATACATCAAGTGTATGCGGAAGCTCAATATCAGAGTACTAAAAATCACTACTAATTTGAAACTTTCATTCAATAAACAAATAGTTTAAGCGGAAATGAAAGCATACAAGAGTGAACCATAAATAAACTTTATTACATTTCCATCTCTCAACTTTCAATTTAAATAATATTACAATCTTTACATCTTTTCCTCACCATACAAAGTTCACTCAAGAAATATAAAAAAGGGTACCTCTGCTAGACCCTCTAGGTCTCTATGCTGCTGGACCCTTGCCCCTGCCGTATGCCTCGCTGACTGCAACTGAACCTGGAAAAATGGTCACCCGAGGGTGTGAGAACTACTTAAAGTTCCCAGTGGGTTCAACCACCGAGAAAAAGTGTCCTACACCACTTGGTCCAATGGAAGCAATAGTAATAGAATGCTAGGAAACTATAATCCTCAATATTAAAATGCTGATACGCATATAATAGGTCACTACACTATCTGTGTATACTCATCGACCCAACACTACTCTGTTCAGCCATACCAGGCTACTATGCACCAACTCGGCCACTATGCCGCTGTATACAGGGTTAAACTAACCCGGCCACCTTGGCCACTCTATTTTCTTTTTATTCTTTACATTCTGGTGCTTTAGTTAAAGTTAACCCTTAGAAATTCTTATCCAATGGGCTCCAGCTCGGTAGTCATGCTACCACAAGACAAGATTTCTAAGATTGCCGATAACACCCGCAAGTGTTACCCCGTCATACGGGAGAAACGTGCCAGACGGGTCACTGCCCGGGAGAGGGACACTGCCCATAACTCCAACAAGGGCTATGTTTCATCCCCGAAGGTATGCCCGTTTTATCTTTATCTTTTCTTTCTTTTCTTTTACTTTTTACTTTAGCACTTAGCCTCTTTGCTCTTAAGCACTTGCTTTACTTTCTTATTCGAGCTTATAGCTCCATTTGCCACTGGCAATCTCTTTCTCTTTCCTTTAAGCATTTAGCTCTTTACTTTCACTTTTAGCCTTTCGAAAGTATCTCGTCCGACGGGTCACTGCCCAGGGAGTCCTGCTCTACAAATGACGAGTCTCAAATTCGAAGGCGCCATTTACATTCTCTTTATGCTTTTTAGCCACTTTTAGCTTGCTTTTAAACTTTGCCTTTTTGCAACAATTTACCTCTTATCCTAGGTCTCGCCATAGGGATAACTAGAGAGTCTCTTGGACTCTTATCATTTCTCTTTCATTCATTTAACTCAAATTGAAGTTAAAGTGATTGTCCATTTGCCCAGACATCCTATGACCCACTCTAGGGTTGTATTATTTGGCTTTTTGACTTTGTGATCACATATACTTATCCTTAGAGTTTGACTCTAAGTTAATTACTTTGCTATCTGTTTAATTTTTTAAACTTTGTGGCCACATACTCTTTTCCTTTTTCCCCGTTGAACCTGAAGTTACATTAACTCCATTTACCTGTTCTACCTTGCATTTAGAGTCACATTAACTCTAATTCATTATTTGTGTGTTTAAACTCCACTAGCTCACCTTAGGTTTTCTTTATCTAAGTCTCATGTCATGTTTAACCTAGAGTTCCTTGACTCTATGTCAAATAATCTATTCTAAATCCACTAGCTCATCTTAGGTTTTCTTACCTAAGTTTCATATCATGTTTAACCTATAGTTCCTTCACTCTATATTAAATAGTCTATTCTCAACCCGCTAGCTTACCTTAGGTTTCCTTTACCTAAGTCTTAATCATACTCATCCTAGAGTTCCTTGACTCTACAGGCGGTCCCACCGCACCGCGTCAAACTGTGGTGTCGGTGCAGCACACAAAGCCCCGGTACTCTACATGCCAGGCCTTCGGCTGCTGATCGAGGTAAGGGGATCGCTGAGTAGTTAGATCTCCTGTAAGACTGAGAGTTAGCCGGACTTTTAATATACCATCTTTACTCAGACTGTAGTACTCTTCTTATTTTGGGTCTGGTTTCAGCCAGCTGTTTGTATATTTTGGGGAGCTGGAGAGGTGTTATTGTATTTTACTACTGTTGTACTTTAGTTTCATTTTGAGATAGTATAGTTTTTAGTTTCAGGTCTATACTTGTGCTATTTTATTGTCCATCTTATATTTGAGTAGGTTTGTAGCGCTTCGTGTATGCGGAAATTCCGTGTGCACGGCGGATCTGTAGACGAGCCCGGGTTTTAGTTTACCCCTGGGGCGTGACAGTTATAGTTTGCATGTTAAAAATACAATATCTAGTCATTATTTTCTAAAATAAAGAAAAAAAAAATACCAACTTGGAAACTTAAATGAAAAAATATTGTGTAATACATCGAACTTTCGCAAAACAACAGAGTTCTAGTAAAGACTAGTGGTGGAAACTATTTAGATGATCCCTACGGTGTTTGGAAAGTATTAGAGTATTTTCGACGCAAAAATTGTCACGCCCCGAGACCGCCAATTTGTACAGTTCGGGCATGCCAACAGACCCGCCAATCGAGTATGACCTCTCACTACCCGAAAGGAACGGTAACATCCAAGACAATACATCAAGTGTATGCGGAAGCTCAATATCAGAGTACTAAAAATCACTACTAATTTGAAACTTTCATTCAATAAACAAATAGTTTAAGCGGAAATGAAAGCATACAAGAGTGAACCATAAATAAACTTTATTACATTTCCATCTCTCAACTTTCAATTTAAATAATATTACAATCTTTACATCTTTTCCTCACCATACAAAGTTCACTCAAGAAATATAAAAAAGGGTACCTCTGCTAGACCCTCTAGGTCTCTATGCTGCTGGACCCTTGCCCCTGCCGTATGCCTCGCTGACTGCAACTGAACCTGGAAAAATGGTCACCCGAGGGTGTGAGAACTACTTAAAGTTCCCAGTGGGTTCAACCACCGAGAAAAAGTGTCCTACACCACTTGGTCCAATGGAAGCAATAGTAATAGAATGCTAGGAAACTATAATCCTCAATATTAAAATGCTGATACGCATATAATAGGTCACTACACTATCTGTGTATACTCATCGACCCAACACTACTCTGTTCAGCCATACCAGGCTACTATGCACCAACTCGGCCACTATGCCGCTGTATACAGGGTTAAACTAACCCGGCCACCTTGGCCACTCTATTTTCTTTTTATTCTTTACATTCTGGTGCTTTAGTTAAAGTTAACCCTTAGAAATTCTTATCCAATGGGCTCCAGCTCGGTAGTCATGCTACCACAAGACAAGATTTCTAAGATTGCCGATAACACCCGCAAGTGTTACCCCGTCATACGGGAGAAACGTGCCAGACGGGTCACTGCCCGGGAGAGGGACACTGCCCATAACTCCAACAAGGGCTATGTTTCACCCCCGAAGGTATGCCCGTTTTATCTTTATCTTTTCTTTCTTTTCTTTTACTTTTTACTTTAGCACTTAGCCTCTTTGCTCTTAAGCACTTGCTTTACTTTCTTATTCGAGCTTATAGCTCTATTTGCCACTGGCAATCTCTTTCTCTTTCCTTTAAGCATTTAGCTCTTTACTTTCACTTTTAGCCTTTCGAAAGTATCTCGTCCGACGGGTCACTGCCCAGGGAGTCCTGCTCTACAAATGACGAGTCTCAAATTCGAAGGCGCCATTTACATTCTCTTTATGCTTTTTAGCCACTTTTAGCTTGCTTTTAAACTTTGCCTTTTTGCAACAATTTACCTCTTATCCTAGGTCTCGCCATAGGGATAACTAGAGAGTCTCTTGGACTCTTATCATTTCTCTTTCATTCATTTAACTCAAATTGAAGTTAAAGTGATTGTCCATTTGCCCAGACATCCTATGACCCACTCTAGGGTTGTATTATTTGCCTTTTTGACTTTGTGATCACATATACTTATCCTTAGAGTTTGACTCTAAGTTAATTACTTTGCTATCTGTTTAATTTTTTAAACTTTGTGGCCACATACTCTTTTCCTTTTTCCCCGTTGAACCTGAAGTTACATTAACTCCATTTACCTGTTCTACCTTGCATTTAGAGTCACATTAACTCTAATTCATTATTTGTGTGTTTAAACTCCACTAGCTCACCTTAGGTTTTCTTTATCTAAGTCTCATGTCATGTTTAACCTAGAGTTCCTTGACTCTATGTCAAATAATCTATTCTAAATCCACTAGCTCATCTTAGGTTTTCTTACCTAAGTTTCATATCATGTTTAACCTATAGTTCCTTCACTCTATATTAAATAGTCTATTCTCAACCCGCTAGCTTACCTTAGGTTTCCTTTACCTAAGTCTTAATCATACTCATCCTAGAGTTCCTTGACTCTATATTGATCACTCTATCCAATGTCCTTAGGTTATCTCCTAAGACAATGCCACTCATTCAATCCTAGGATAACTCCTAAGTCTGATGCCACTCATTAACCCTGAGTCTAGGTTTTCTCCTAGTCTTACTACCAACATGTCCTTTTTCCTTATGCTTTCACATAAGTCCTAGGGTTATACCCTAACATGATCACAATCATCAAACAATGAATTCCCCTTTTACGCATGCAATTGTAAATAAAGTTTATCATCTACGCGTATAAATATCATCCATAAATGGCAATTTAGAAAATTCCACTATTCTCTATGTCCATTTACACATGCAATTTATCATCTATTTAGATAAATCAAAATTGCATTCCCCTCTATGTTCATTTGAGCATGCAAATTTATCATCTCCTTTTGGGCAACTAAAAGTTGCACTTTTCGTCTGTGTCCATCTACATATACAAGTTTATCCCCTATTCTGGGTAAATCATAATTTAGTACTTTCCTCTAAGTCCCTCTACACATGCATTTTTATCATCTGTCTTTGGCAACCAACAGTTGCACTTTTCATCTGTGTCCATCTACACATACAAGTTTATCTCCTATTTTGACAATTAGGAAAAATCTACTTCTCTCTATGTCCATTTACACATGCAATTTTAATCAAGATTACCCATGCCTCTAACAGGCTACTATCATGCTTCTAAATCGAAAAGCAAAGGAGCAAGGTCACCCAATTTCGGCAGAATCCCCCACCTTGTGGTGTACCCAATTGCTTGTAGACACTTGCAATTGGTCTCCGCGCGACTTTTTCTCGTTTTCTTGAGCTTGCACGCAAAACGATGTAAGTCCATCAAATCTGCACGCAAAACGGTGCATGCTTCTCAAACCCTGCACGCAGAACGGTGCACAACATTAGAGACTGCACGAAAAACGGTGCACGTCAACTCAACCTGCACACAAAACGGAGCACATACCTCAAATTTGCACGCAAAATGGTGCACACTTCTCATTAAGGTTGCACGCAAAACGGTGCACGTCTTTCTTTGAGGTTGTACGCAAAACGATGTGCGCCATGAGAGCCTGCACGTAAAACAGTGCACAATGTTCAAGTCTGCACGTAAAACGGTGCTCGTTGTACAAACCTGCACGCAAAACGATGCACATACCCCGGGTCTGCACGTAAAACGGTGCATATTTTTCTTTAAGGTTGCACGCAAAACGGTGCACGATCTTCGGGGTTGCACGCGAAATGGTGCACGTTTCTCTATGTTGCACGCAAAACGATGCATGTCGAAACGCCCGGCGGCACTTCGCGTAGTAAAACGGCACAGCCGACGGCGCTCCTAACATGCCCAACGGCATGGGGTCAACTCCAAAAATCCAAAAAGGAATCTCAAAACTGTGCCAAAAATACCGCAGAAATGACGAGCAGAACCTACCTTGACATCGTCGCGCCGTCCAACGCGTGCATACGCGCCTATCCGGCTTCTTGGAACACCATGCACGCACACCACGGGGTCCTCGGCGTGCCGTTGCACCCCACAAAATCCCCTCCCCCTCTCTCCCCTTGGTGCTCGGTTGGAGAAGAAAAGGAAAAATGAGAAGAAAAATGGGTGCGCGGTTTGGAGAAGGAGGGAAAAAAAAGAGAAGAAGGGGGGGTATTTCATTGGACCAACTACACGGAGCCCCCCAATGGGGGCCCGCCACGTGGCGGTCCACCCCGCCCTGTTGACGCGCTCTAGCACAGGCGCGCGCCCCTGCGCCACACGGGCGCGCGTCCCCGCACGCCACACGGGCGCGGTACACCATGCGCCACACGGGCACGGTACCCCGCGCGCCACACGGGGGCGCGCCCCTGCACGCTAACCCGCGCAAGCACACGGGCGCGCGCCCCCACGCGCCAGCCTGCTGTGGACTGGCCGCAGCCAGTGGGGCGCCGCCACGTGGCGCCCACCCGCGTCCCCCCAGCGTGCAGCGCCGCGCCTCGCGCTTCGCACCGTGCGCCCTCGCACCTCGCGCCGCGCGCCAACACCACAGGATCTGCACGCAGCACCTCGGGATCCGCGCCTGCTGCATCGGGATCCGTGCCACTGCCTCGGGATCCATGCCAACTTGGGATTTGCGCATTTCGAAATGCGTGTGGCCTCGAAATATGTGTGTGCCTCAAAAAGTGCACCTGCTGCCTCGCGCTCCGCGCGGACTCACTGCTACAGTAACTCCGGGCGCCGCTACAGTGCAAATCGGGCGCCCGATTGCAAATCGGATTTGCGCATTTCGAAATGCGTGTGGCCTCGAAATATGTGTGTGCCTCAAAAAGTGCGCCTGCTGCCTCGCGCTCCGTGCGGACTCACTGCTACAGTAACTCCGGGCGCCACTACAGTGCAAATCGGGCGCCCGATTGTACGGCAATTTTCGGATTTCGCCCGTTTTTGTCCGTTTTTCGACCGTTTTTGTCCGTTTTCGTCCGTTTTCGTCCCGTTTTCGCCCAAATTTGATAGGCAGCCTCAACTCAACTTAATTTATCACGAAATATTTTAAAATTTCAGTTTGGGTCATTTCTGGGTCACCAAAAACCTCGCTGTATCCATAATCACTGGCGGACCCCGTTCTCACTATCCGGGTATCCGATCAACGCGAAACTTTTACCATGGCCTTAAAACATAATTACGGACGTCCCGTAATTTTCTTGGAATTTTTTGACACTATGAATTTTCTGCTAAAAATCTGGGCCCACTTTCTCAAATAAAATTCTAGATCTCTTATTTTTATCCCGATTTTGGCCCAATTCATTTTTGAATTATTCTTTACTTCTCCAAAATTCAATAAAAATAGTATTTCATACCAATTTTATTTACATTTATTTATATATCAAATTCTGGCACATTACAAAAATGACACAAAAATAGACATTTAACAACTATATCTGTACAAAATTTTCACTTAGTACTAGTACTGGAGTAGAGTATCGATACTCAACTGCGATGAGCCTGGGAGAACTATCGGGTTTTGCGAAACTCCCCCTGAGTACCGGTATTGAAACTCTTAGTACCAATACTAAAATGGGTGAGTACTGATACACAATATAAAGCAGAGAAAACAAATGTTCGGGTTCTGCAGAACTGGCCTGGAGTACCATAATACTTGAGTTGCATACCGGTACTGGAACTCGTGTATCGGTACTCAACTATGTGAACAGTAGATTTTGGATGGTTGCAAATAAAAATGTTTGGAGGGTTTAAGTGCAATTGTAGCAATTCTATTATAGTACGCTAATTTTTTAATATATAAGTGTAAATAAAAATAGTGTGAGATATTATTTTTTATTGGACTTAGAGAAATAAAAGATAATTCATGAATGATTTGTTGTTATTTTTTATTGGACTTAGAGAAATAAAAGATAATTCATGAATGATTTGTTGTGAAATTGGAATGAAAAAAATGAGATTTTAAATTTTCTATAAGAAACCGTTCTTATATTTCATTTAAAAATTTATAATGATAAAAAATTATGAAACTTTCGAAAGTTGGTTGTACTAATTTTTTGAGATTAGATTTAAAGTTGGGTAAATTTTACCAGTAAGCATATCAAATAGTAGATATATCTCTACAAATTTCAACTTTTTATATATAATCTTTCAAAAGTCCTAAGTTGTTTATATGTCTCTCTGGTTTGTTTCCAAAAATTCTAACTGTTAAAAACATATATATGATTAAGTATAATATTTGAAAGGGTAAAAAGATAATTTTACCTCACTCACTAACCAAGGTTAAGCATTTAACCTATGGTTAATTATATTTTTCTAACAGATATTGACGGTAAGGATATATATGAACAACGTAAGACTTTTGATGGGATAAATATGAAAAGTTGAACTTTGTATGGATATATCTACTATTCGATATGTTTACATAGAGCTATATGAAATTATCCCCTTAGCCCCCCGTTTGGTAACGGGGATAAGGGGGGAATAACCCCCTTATCCCCGGATTTATACCCAAACGCTATTTTGTGGGGGGGGGGGGGGGGGGGGGGGGGGGGGGGGGGGGAGGAATTGCTAAACCCGGGTTTAAGGGTTATCCTAGCTATTCCCGGGTTTAGCTATTCCAACCAAAAGCTGGAATAAGGAGTGATGGGAGACCAGGCACGGAAATCGAGGGAGAGGGGAGGCTTGCTCCCGAAGCAACCCTTTCTCTCTCCTCTCTCTCTCTCTCACGGCACTTTTTTTTTTTTCCTTTCTTTTGCATACACCTAATAAAAATTAATTTTTTTATTTTTTTAAATTAGAATTTTTAAATTTTAAAAAATATTTAAATTTATAAATTTTAAAATTTAAAATTTTTTATTTTATAAATTTTAATTTTTTTAAAATTATTTTTTAATAAATCTAAAATTTTTATTTTATTTCAATTTTGTAAAAAATAATTATTAATTTTAAATTATTAAAATTTATACAATTATTTCATAAATTTTTTAAAATTTATATAAATTTAAAAATTAAAATTTTTACTCCCACTTAAAATTTAAAAATTAATTTTTATTTACTCACACTTAAAATTTTTACTCCCACTTAAACTTTAATTTAAAGGGCAAAATAGTCAAAACACATATTTATTCCCTCTCAATTCATCTTGTTCCTCTATACCCAACCAAACATAATTTTTTCTTATTCCTCTTATTCTTCTTATTCCTATATAATTTACCAAACACAATTTTCTTTATCCCCGGTATAACTCAACTATCCAACCAAACACAAATTTACATTAGTTCTTGCTTATCCCATAACTTATACCTATCCCCGGTATAACTAAACTTTTCTTATCTCCGAACCAAACGCAGCCTTAAAATTTTATATCATTCAGATACCCAAGCAATGAAAATGAAAGCTAACAACAATCTGTTAAAATATTTAGTCGGCGGGACTTTCGGTGACAAAAAATGGTTTAAAACTAAAAACTTAAGATAAATTACCACAAATTAACTTTAATTGAATTTTTCCATCAAATTTGAACGCAAAATGGACATTCAAAAGGGCTCTAATTGGACATATTAGATCAGAAAAAAATTAAGCCATAAGTTGCAATTTGGTTGGGGAGCCTATTCTTCGAGTGAAGAGAGAAAAGTGTTCTCTTTTTCTCTCTAGCTCACACTCTCCCTTTCTCTTTAACACCTCACTCTCCCTCTCTCTTGTAATCTCTCCATCAAAGAGGAGAGTTTGGAGGAGATCAAGCTTGGAGATAGTGAGTGTCATGTCTCAAGTCAGGTAGGAATCCCGGCTCGCCAATAGATTCGCCACCTATATGGAAAAATTCCTTATAGGCGAAACGTCTAACTTGCAAAAGATAGTATCTACCAGTACTAAACAAATATATCATAGCCGAAATAAACTGCTATAACTAAAATATAATCCACTATACATCTGATACAATATCCACAAATACAAAAACATCTCCCAAAATGCGGAAAAGTAAATACAATGCAGAAGTCAGACTGTATAGGACTACTATCCAAAACCAGGTACAGGGAACTGCTCTAATCCACTAAGTACTTGGGTAGGGAACTAGATCACAACTTTTTTATCTCGATCAAGCGAAGCAACTGGTGCAGGAATATGGGCAAATGCCTCTGCAAGAAGGGTACTAACAGTGGTTGTGAGAACTACATAAATAAAGTAGTCCTCAATGGGTGCTGTCACCAAGACCAACGATCTACCCACTAAGTCTACTAGAGGTATAAATAACTATACTGCTAAACAATAGAAAAGGTAAAAGTTGAAAGAAAAACTACAGCTACTATGACTCTATCTACTATATTCAAGAAATAGTGGGGATATGTAAATGCATATACTCTCACAAAATGCTCAAGATCCACTCAATCTCACTGACTGCCGCATTGGGTCTAGTCAAACCTGCTCTCGCCTACTACCATTACATCCACGGAGGACTGAAATTACGTAGGTCGCCCAACTCGGGCTGCATCGACATCACACAAAAGGCCAAACTCCGGAGCGACACTCGGGAGGGGCGACCCCAACCGAGGAAAGCGCATCTCAGTCAAGCTCAATATGACTCATGAAGGCTATAATCCAAATCTAACGATCAACCAGATCGACAACTTACTCAAACACGTGCCCACGGTACGAACCAGAGAATACTCAATGGTCCGGGACCATCATCACCCTATATGGCTCCTAATACTAAAACTCAGCCTATTAACTGCTACAAAAATCCACTCGTCCCCTAACATGAGCGTAAATGCACTTTACACTAGCCCGACTACTCTCAACCCTCTACCCAGGGCGGGAACACAACTAAAATAGTTAAAAACACATAACGAAACATATAATTGACCGGGTATCATAATGTAGGTTAAAACGTTAATTTAATAAGTTTTCTAATGTCAAAGATGCCTAATCTCATACTAAAAGATGTTCAGGGTCTCAATTATAATTTTATCTAATTTTATAGGCTATTTAGATTTTATTGAAAAATCATAATATTTAATCTAGTGTGCTGGGCGTCTAAATAAATAGAGATAATAGGGAACTCATCCATTTTGGTGAAAACGACCCACCTGAAATGCTAATCCAACTACAAAAGAAATCCATACGGCACAGTAAAGCCCTTTATTAGGAAGTCGGAGTAGAGCCTTAGCTCGAACTGGCAGCTCACTGTTAGGGCCAAAATGTGGCTTGCGCGCGATCAGTCCCTGGGTGACCCTCCTGAGGTGTCGAAGTGCGCCGCGTGCCAACAATCAAGCGATCGGGCCAAGGAGGGATCTGCTCGGCCGGGTTTTCCTCTGGTAACTCTCGCATTCGATCGACTTTGAGGAGCCGAATCGAGATGCGGACGCAGAGGGAAGCTCTTCTCTGCTGACTTCTCGCGACCGCTCGGCCTAGGATAGCCGAAGCGGGGTATGGAGGTAGAGAGGGATTGCCGGTTTCGACTTAGAGTAGCCGAACCGGATATGAGATAAATAAACACGAGGAGCTAAGGAGCCGATCGTGGGTAGAAGAGACAATAAATGACACGGTTAATGAGCCAATTATGGAATTATATTGCAAGAAGAGAGGATATAAATAGAAAAAAGGGATAGAAGGATTAAAATTAAGCATACTCCTAGGAAAGCAGTAAAAAAAAGTGGTAAAAGTTAAGTTACCCTACTCCTAGATAAGAAGAAATGCTGGGGTGATATCGGGCTTACGAGATTGCCGGACCCTTTTTCTTTCGATGGTTCGGGTATTTATACACATCCTGAACCATATTATTAGATGCCGATTTGAATTATCGGCGTAAATTGGGGGAAGTTATAGGCAATTCAGCAACCACTTCCTTTTGAGCCGAATGCCTTTAATTAGGATAGTAGTCATGTAACAACACTGTATTTATTATTTTTCCCTATTATCGACTTCTGATTTCAAGCTAGTTTTAGGCGGAAAATTCTTAGCGTTGGTTATTCTGGAATTTTGGGTTGCGATTGCCGTATCGCAATAGAACTCGTTAAACGGAGAACGACGATTCGATCGGATCGGAAATCCGACTTATGGATCTTCCGGAAAGTAGTTTTCAATGATAGCGGGTCCGAAAAGGTAAGTTCGGACAACCTTGGAAACCCGTTATGTGAGGTTGGTGCATCGGGATCCGTGCTAGCGGTTACGGGACGTTTCGGAGGATCGGCACGCTTATCGAGGAAGTCTGTTAAAAAATCTCTTTTGTCTTTAAATATCGAATATTGGGGCTTTCGTACGTAAAAAAAATTTAAATTAAATAAATAAATCCCAATTTACCGGATAACCCTAATTCCAAAAGATCGCATCTTCTTCCTTTTTCCTCGTTGTGCGTGCCGAAGATCGAGACCGGAAGCGTTGCCAATACCGGGGAGCGGATCCAGAAACACCACCGTCTGCGGAGATCGGGATCGCGTTGTCTTTTTCGTCGGAGCAAGGTTAGCGATCGTTAGTTCTCTTTTGTCGTTTTGATCATTTGTTCGTTCGATGGTTTCGTTCGTTGGTTTTGTTTGTTAACTTGATCGTTGGCTTTCGTTCGTCGGGTTGATCGTTAGTTAGCACTTTTAGTCTTCGTTTTGTGGATCTCGTCTCTCAGTTATCGGTAAATTAGTTTTGCGTTTAGGGTTTCGTTCTTGGATGACGTTCGTGGAGGTTTTGGTTGTTTTTGGTTCGTTGTATTGAGTTTTTGGGGTTTCGGCGGGATTGGTTAACGATAGTCGACGTGGCTCCACCGCTGCTCGATGCCCTAGCCGAGCTGCCGCCGCTCGATGCCCTAGCCGAGCCGCCGCCGCTCGATGCCCTAGCCGAGCCGCTGGCATCGCCGCGCGCTGCCACCACAGGCCGGCCGCCGCAGAGGCGCTGCGGCCCGCGTGCAGCCAGGCGCGCTGCCGTCCGCGCGCAGCCAGGCGCACCTGACGTGCAGCTCTTGTGCTGTTAGGGCACGCCGCTCAGGGCCGCACCCTGCCAGGCCGACGCCGCGCGGTGCTGCTGCACGCTCGTGCCGCGCCCTGCCAGGCCGCCGCCACTGGATGCCCTAGCCGCCACCGTCGGATGCCAGGCCACCGCCGCTGGATGCCCTAGCCGCCGCCGCCGGATGTCAGGCCGCCGTCCGCGCGCCGCACTGTTGTCAGGCCGCCGCCGCCACTCAGCGCTGATAGTACTTGCTGCCTCCACCGTCGCCGTCGCCGATGAGGATTTTGCACAGTTTTTGGGTTGACGAAGTGTTTTCGTTTTCCGACAGATAACCCTCCGCTTGGTCGTTTTCCGATGCTGGCTTCGTCAAGGCAACGATAGGAGCCCGGTTTTCCGTCCATTGCCTCGTCGACAGTTGGATCGCGTCGGAGGTACGGTTTTGCGACCGGAGAGATTTTTGGACGCAGAGTTTTCATCGGCTTGTTGTTTTGGGATAACGGGGTGCCATTTTTAAGTCCGGTCTTTTGTTTCACCACCGAAATTTTATTAGTTATTCTCGGTACACCTGTAGAATCCCCTTTTTCGGTAATTTTGGGTTTTTACACGATTTTCCTATCATTCGAGTGTTTTCGATTTCCGGGTGGCCGGTTGTCGCGGTATGAGGTCCGGTGGACTGTTGTCCATATCCGAACAATGGTAAAATTGTTCGGGGAATTATTTTGATCGGATTATTATCGGTGCGACGATAAGGACACCGAAGGCAGTTCCGGTTTTGAGATAGAAGGGATTTTCGGTACAGTTGTCGGGACCACTGAATTTTGCCGGTTAGGGTAAGATGTTGATTTGTTTTATTTGGATATTTTATTAGGGTCGCGTAAGGTTTCGAATGCTTCGGAGGGTTGCGGATGTGGTCGTTTATCTCCGTTTCAGGTGGGTACCCTTATCCGAGGAAGGGGATGCCGTCGGTTGGCTCCCATCCGATCCTCCCATTTTTCTTTTACTATCATTATTAATGGGTTTCTAATAACTGAGTATGATAGAACTAGTCTGTATGGTACACCAAGAGTTAAAGAAAGGTTGACTAACCTCGGGTTACTTACTGTTACTTATGCTACATCGGAGCGGCTGAGTGTTGTAGGTGGCTTACAGCACAGGTTTGGTGATTTACATGCTCTGGGCGCTTGCACGCACACCAGCGGTTTGGCCACCATGTCGGTGTACTTTTCCGGAGAGGTGGTCTGACTAGACCTGTGAACCCCACGCGGCTATGTGCGTGGGGGCCCCCTTGCGGTTATTTGCGGAGCTGCATTCATGCAGTGGGGGGTTACTTTGCACCAGGTTTCGAGTAGTTACTGTCCTTTTTGCCTGAGGTCTTCGGACCGACATGGCGGCATCGTGCTTGGGTTCCCAGGAGAGATACGATTGGTAGCAGGATGGGGTCGTGGATGCTCAGGGTTATGGTTCGGTTTATTATTATTATTTCTTGTACCTTTCTAGCATTATTTTGTAGCCTTGCTTGTCTTACTCTTCACGTCACTGACTCCCACTGTGTGACAGGTTCAGTCAGGGGTGGGGTCCGGGACGGCGGTGTGGTTGCGACTAGAGAGTATTAGCCAAATCTTCTGGCTGGTGATACCTTTCCTTCTCTTTATTTGATTGTTTCAGTTGGTTAGTTATTTCGCATGAGGTTTAGTATTGTGGATGATGTGGATGTTGAGACGGTTGTATGACTTGTGTTGGATAGCTGTATGGTAGGACTTTTTATTATGCTTTCCGAATTTGGCTTTCAAAAATAAAAAGGGTTGCGAAAAGTATTTCAAAATCGAGTGTTGGTTAGGCACGACCTTTAAAACCGTGGATTTATCCTTTCCAATTTATATCATGCTAAACTAATGTTGTTTTATAACATAAGCATTCTCTACCTTACTCTTGATTATTGTGGCTAAAGTATAGTCTTGGTAGCTACGCCGTACATACGTAAGTGAGACCTTGTTGTCATACAGAAAGAACTGGGGGTCTGTGCACGTGCCTCGCGGGAGCCAAATTCAAAAAAAGAATTGTACTGTATTTTTCGCTGTTTATCTACTCCCGGGGCGTGGCAGATTAAGATGGTATCAGAGCAAAAAAAACGACTTTAACTACGGTACTTAATATCCAACATCCACTTAATGAAATATCACATGCGGCTGACCTATGAAATAACCAAAGGCTTAGGTGCGTATGAGTGCGAGTGTTGGGGGGGAAAAATCTTTGTTTGGTCTTACAACACGGTTCCTTTGTCGGTTAAGTCTAGGCTTGACTCGGTTTTTATGTATGCTTTGAGACTATGGCTCGGACTAGGTCGTCAACAGATGACGCAGGAGCAGATGGGACGGCTTCGACAGCTGCCGAGAATCGGATACTTCGACATCAGTTACGGGATATGGCCTGGCAGCTAGCGGCAGTCACAGAACGAGTGTACCAGATAACCCAGCAACCAGCTACGCTAGCAACGGTCACACATGCTCCTCCATCAGAGCCGACTGCACCTACGGCTGAACCGCCGGTAGCAGGTGGTGAGGCTGTGGCCGCCCCATCTCAGACCACGACAACAGAGGCACCGCAGGTTCGGGCGACGGTACCCTCGGTAGCTCCATCGCCAGTGGCTTCGGGACCTACGCCGGGGGCCGCTTGTCACGGCGCGGGGTCGAAACTGTGACCCGAACTCGCCAACAGATCCGCCGCCCATACGGTGAACCCCGTATAAACGAAGCGTATAACCTGCAAAAAGAATGATACTATAGCTATACAGATATCAGAGATGGAAAGTAAACTACTGTAAAACAAAAATCCAATCACTATACAACTGGAAATAAAGATACAATATCCATCTCCCAAAAATGATCAAATACAAAATCCTCTGATACAGAAACTCAGAACTCAACAGGGAGGTAAACAGAAATGATACATCAGTGTACAGGCTCTCAGTACAAGTCAGATCCTCACAATACAATAGTCTCTCAAAAGTGGAAATAAAACTAATCTACTGACTGTACTACAAATCTCCAAAAAGGGGGGCCACCGCTATACTCCAAAGACGGGTAGGGAACTAGCTCGCGACTCCCTCGCCTCGGTCGGAAGGATCAGCAACAGGAGCAACAGGAACTGGAGAAGGGGTCCCTGGGGAAAAATACACCACAGCGGGTGTGAGAACTACATCCCACAGTAGTTCTCAGTGGGTACCGCAACCAAACCCGACGGTCTGCCCACTAAGTCTACTAGAGGCATAAAGTAACAAATGTAATACTGAAAGGGAAGAGCTGGAAAATAACTCTACAGCTACTATGCCTCTATCTAAATGCTCAAGAAGTGGAACAGATGGAACATGATGCATCTACTAACTCTCAAATACAGTCACCCAATCTACACTGACTGCCACATAGGGTCCAGTCAAACCTGCGCCCACCTACTGCTGCACATCCATAAGAGGACGAGTCTACCGTATGGTGTCCGTGACTGCCAAAACTGGCCCAGCAAGAGGGACTGCGTCGACAAGTCGCGTTAGCAAAGTAACAGGCCCAACTCCGGAGTGGCAATCGAGGGGCGCGACCCCACCGAGGAAAGTATCCGCGCATCTCTGTCGAGCTCAATATGGCTCATGCAGGCTATAGTCCAATCCACGATCAACAAGATCGACAATACCCGAATCACCTCTCTAACTCACTAACAAGGAACACTCGAACAGCTAGGACCGCTGTCAACCCAACGGCTCCTAGAAAGAATATCAACTCAACATGCAACTCACTAGCCGGGTATACTCCACAACCGGCAAAAATGAAGGGTCCAAGAACCCCGAAAGACTAGAACCTACAACCAAAATCAAACAAGAACAGGCTCTAGGCATAGCCCCTCGTTGTTCTCGACCCAGAGAAAAGGCAGCCCTTAGAACCCAGACCACTCGAATCATCTCGAGTGGGAAAGTTTATAGGAAGAAGGTGACATTTATTACTGAAAGCCATTTTTCACTCAAACCCACGCGGGGTGAGGACTAAAATAGTTTCTTTTCGAAAGCCATCTTGATTTAAGAAAAATCTATTTTTAATGATTTTTAGTTCTTTTTAGAAAAACAGTTTAAAACAAGTTTTATATCCAAACCTCGAAGGGCTAATGCCTTCGCCCAATCAAACAAGAACAGACTCCGGCGACCCTACGATGCTTGGAAGAAAACATTGGTTGACTAAAATCATGTGTGTGTCCAAAAAGGTTCTGGGTTCAAGGTCCTGCTATCACTGGTACACTACTGCCACTAACACAGTGGCGACAAGGAAACAAAACATCCCGGGACCACCGTTCACCCAAACGGCTCCCACCACAAATAAAAGACCAACTACATCTACCAGACTCCACTCTACTCCCAAGCACGAGTGTAACATGCATCCCACACTAAAAGGAAATCCCGACACTCGGCCCACTACCCGGGCGAGGATAACACTATGTCCAGGAATAAATATAACATGTGGATGTCTAAAACATAAATAAACCTAGCCCAAGTGTGGATTTTCTACTGGTCTGGTTACACATGCAACATATGACGGGGTGCTAGGTCAAGTTCCAATAATAGCAGTTAATTTAACTAAAGCAGGATCAGGGAAACATGAATCAACAGGATATCGACAATAATACAGGAAAGATGGCATCTCTCTCTCTAACATGCAATCTAATCCATCTCATGGCATGTATGTTCCCTATATAATAGAATTAGTAGATAGTCCATTGTTTTTGGAGGCGAAGCAACCCACTTGGAAAAATGCGCGCTCCACAACAGAAATAACTTCCTCACAGTCCAACACTCCGCAAGACACCCAAAATCTGCGAATTACAGCAAAAAGTACGACATACAGCATCAAGATAGCAGTTCCAAAAGCAGTAATGTTGTTTGCCACAACCAGCACAGAAATCGAGGAATTTCACCTCTGTCTAGTCCTCAGAAAAATCTAGAAAAATCACCGCTGCGATCCTCGCGACGAGTAGCCTCAAATCGAGTATTTATACACCTTAATCCGACACCTGTAGGCCAAGATAAAATTAGAACATCGCGGTATGTTAACTCCCTCCTAATCACAAGCCTGCAGCAAAACAGTCCCCAAAAAGCTTAATTATCACCTGCGAGATAAATTCCATAAATTCTGATAAAAATACCACGGCGATCCGCGCGAAGCGTAAATATCAATCGAGTCCTTAATCGTCGAATTCCGATGCTCGAATGCAGAGATAAAAATCCATCAAGCCTCCGCTGTCCAGAAAACCACAAACAGGAAAGGGGGTTCAAAAATGCCTCGAAAACCATGCCAAAATTCCAAAACAAGATGAAGTAATCAATAAGGTAATCGAAGGCGTACCTCTCATGATCGCGCTGCTATAAAAATCGGCTCAAAATACCATCGGAGTAATCCAGGGTACCTCTCTGACCAAAAAGTGACGGTGGAAGCCAAAATCCAAGAAACGTCGCAGTGCGCCGCGTCGTAGAAAGCGCGGATGTCGAGGCCTCCAAAAAATCTAAAAATCCCTCAGTAGATAGAGCACAAGATGAAGAGCAACCTCTCTTCAAAGCTCAGGCACAGATGGGCTCGGGAAAGGGCTCAAAATCGTGGCCCAAGAGGAGCTTATATAGCCCAAACCAAACAAATCAGAAAATTCCCTCCATGTCCCCACATTCGGGCGCCCGAATCTTTCGGGCTGCTACAGTGCCGCGAAAATGTACCCAAAACCATCTAAGCCAGAATCTACCCTGGAGCGCCACGTGTCCCCGAACAGCAAACAACAAACTGAGCCAATCCCGGCGTGCCACGTGGCACGCCGCACAGCGCACAGCGGCGCCAGCCGCTGCGGTCGTGCCACGTGGCGCCGACCGCGCCTGCCCGCGCACGTCGCCCGGCTGACCCGGGTGTACGGCCACCTGCCCGCCGTACGGCCACCTGCCCGTCGTCGCCGCGTGGACCGCGCGCACGTGAACCGACCTATCCGGAGATGCCACGTGTCTACCCTCCGGTCCACCGTACACCGGCGCTTCTCCCGTGGACCGCTCCTGCTGCGCCGGCCAACCGAGAGCCGCCACGTGTCCCACGCCCGGGTGCACGCTTCCGCGGTGGACCGAGCGGCTGCGCCTGCCGCCGCCGCCGGTGCAACTCCGGCCGCCGGAATAGTTCCACCACACCTCAAAATCCGTGTTTTGGCGATCGGGCTCCGAAAAATACAAATAAATAGTCCATTTTCATCATTTTCGTGCGCTGAATCCAAATCCGATGTCCGTTTTGCCCAATTCCACTTCTAAAATTTTCCAAAAGCTTCCGGTTAAGAGAACTTGTCCAATTTTACACCCTGAATCTATTTCTTGGGCCCGACGCGCGCACAAACACTCCCAGCAGCCACTAATCCAACAGTAAACCCTTAAGCGGGGATTCGGGTCCTCACATCCTCCCCCACTAAAAGAAAGTTTCATCCTCGAAACTAACACGGCTCAAAACGGAGTCTCTAAGCCAAAGGTAAGTATCCATCAACACAGTCTCCAACTCCCCAGTCGCTACTCACTCTCCGCATAGCGAGTCCAAAAGCTGGAAAAACCTCAGGAACTCCAAAAGACTAGGGACAAGGAAAAACAACCAACTCTACTCGTCCAAAACTACACGAAGTACGCCAACACAACCAACAAGAAAGGTAAAGGCCCCACCAGTAGGAAAGTCGTCAACCCCAACTCTCTATTTAGAAAACAACTGAAATTCACGAAAAGTCCAAAAATTCCGAAAAGACCAGTGCCTTCGCCCCAATCAAACAAGAACAGGTTCGGCACCGTCTCCATTTCTGGAGTAGCCTTTCGAAGCTTTCGTCCTGTTCGTAAATTTCAGCACAAGGGCGAGAGAAAGGGAGAGAAGTGTTGATGTCGTTCCTGCTGTGGCTACAAAAACGGAAGCTACGATCTAACCGTGACCCCTAGGGAGACAACCTCTAGTCCTAATCGTCACCTACGCTCAACAGGTAGCACCTAACCCAAAACCGCTGAAGCCACTGCTGCAGGAAGGATACCTCAGTGACCTATGAAAATGATCTCCTGTTGTCCAACTCGCGGGAAGGTCACTGTTCTCATTCCACAATCAGTCGTTGCACGCTATCGCTCCAACCGGTCCATCCCGTGTGCTCGATCAGAGTCTTGGAGCTGTCACCCAACCGTCACCTCTGCCGGTAAAATTCCAAGTCTCAACAGCACTAGACATAATCCATAAGGCTTCCCCAAGTGTACAATACCAACAGGAACCTGTACCTCTAGTGCACGTGGTAACCACTCTATCTCCAAACTAGGTAGGGAAGCAAAAATACTCTAACTCAGCCTGTCGTAATGAAATCATGCCTGCGACAATCCGATCCACTGCCATGGCGCCTTCCAACCGGGCGGCACAGACTCATCCGCTCGATGTGAGTGGTCGTCGCCAAAAGAACCTGAAGTCGCTCCTCAATAAAATGGGTCTTAAAGAGTCGCTCCATCGCTGTGATCCAAGACTCTGCCTCCCACGGCTCCAAGCTCAATCCTGCAAATCGGGGTGGATCAGACTGCCGGGACTGGCTCTATCGATCAATGATGTCCCAAAGCTCATCTACTATCCGCTATCCACCCTGCCTCGGTGCCTCGGCACTACTCGTCGGCACGGAGGGGGACTGTTCGCTCAATCGGTGCCACTGGTATAGCTGGAGATGTCACTACATGGGAAGAAAGTGCTGGAGGACACTCAGGCGGTACTGTAACTGGCTGTGCTCTCTACTCCAATAGGCGCATCAAACGTTCCATGGCCTCCTCCTGGAATCGGATAGCCTCCGACATCTGTGCCATCTAGGCCCCGTAACTCTTGGGTCTCGCTCTGCTCTGATAGCCCTGCCTCCTGCTGCTCGGGTTCCTCATCTGATGCGGGATGTGCCTTCTTCACTACACGACGTCTCAGGGCATCGTAGTCCACTGCACAATAACAAACATCAGGACACAATAACCACTCAACCCAATCCAGCGAAAGTCTAGGGCATGTCACCCATTCCACAGCATTATGTTGTCTGCAGCCAACATAATCGCTTAGGAGAATAAACATGCCAATCACTCATCCCGTCTCTTGGGAGAGGTATCACACTCAATCAGGACTCTCGCTAAAAGTCACGACTCTCACGTAGTCATCCTAATGTACAACCACAAGCCTAGGGTTTCTAAAGTCCACAATGACCTACAACCTAGGCTCTGATACCACTCTAATCTGTCACGCCCCGGGGTTGAAACTGTGACCCGGGCTCGTCAACAGATCCGCCGCCCATACGGTGAACCCCGTATAGACGAAGCGTCTAACCTACAAAAAGAATGATACTATAGCTATACAGATATCAGAGCTGGAAAGTAAACTACTGTAAAACAAAAATCCAATCACTATACAATTGGAAATAAAGATACAATATCCATCTCCCAAAAACGATCAAATACAAAATCCTCTGATACAGAAACTCAGAACTCAACAGGGAGGTAAACAGAAATGATACATCAGTGTACAGGCTCTCAGTACAAGTCAGATCCTCACAATACAATAGTCTCTCAAAAGTGGAAATAAAGCTAATCTACTGACTGTACTACAAATCTCCAAAAAGGGGCCACCGCTATACTCCAAAGACGGGTAGGGAACTAGCTCGCGACTCCCTCGCCTCGGTCAGAAGGATCAGCAACAGGAGCAACAGGAACTGGAGAAGGGGTCCCTGGGAAAAAATACACCACAGCGTGTCACGCCCCGGGTGTAAACCAGAACCCGGGCTCGTCCACAGACCCGCCGTGCACACGGTATTTCCCGTGTACACGAAGCGCTGGTAACCTGCTCAGATATAAAGAAATAATGCTAGAGCATAAAACAGAGCTAAACTGAAACTAGTACATCTCAGACAAATGCTGAAAATAAAAGTACAATAAACTCTCAAGAATATACATATGTCTCTCCCAGCTCACGAAGTAAATACAACCAGCTGGCCGCAGCCAGACCCAAAATAAAAGAAAATACAACCGTCTGAGTGTACAGGGGATACAACAAAACTACAAAACTCGAGCTCGGGGTAGCAGCTAACTAGTCGGCGATCCTCTTACCTCGATCCTGGGAGGAAGGCCCCGCAACTCCGGCAGATGACTCTGCAAAACAAAGGGGACAAGAAAAGGGAAAAAACAGTGGGGGTCAGTACTACTATAAAGACAGTAGCCTCCCCTAGTGGGTAAACCTCAACACAAAACTCCTACCTGCCCACTAGGTCTACCAGAGACTAAAAGAATAAATGCGGTAACTATGAGTATGACTCCTGATAAAAGCTACCACTAATATGCCTCTACCTGCCCAGCTAAAGATAGCTAAATGTATGCATCAGAATATCGGAGCCTGCCACATCGGGTATGCCAGCCTACGCATAACACCGGTGTGGGATAGGAGTCTCAATGTCTGCCAAATCGGGTATGCCAGCCTACGCATAACACCGATATGGGACAGGAGTCTCAAGGTCTGCTAAATCGGGTATGCCAGCCTACGCATAGCACCGATATGGGGTAGGGTTCTCAATGTCTGCCAAATCGGGTATGCCAGCCTACGCATAACACCGATATGGGACAGGAGTCCCAGGGTCTCAAGTCTGCAAATCGCGCACTCCGCTCTATAAGGAAAAGTACCGTCTCCCAAAGGAAGCCCAAAACCCTCTCCCCGAAATCCAAGTATCTGACTACACTAACCCAGCCCCTGCTCTAACCCGAGCATAATATCCCCTATGTCTAAGTGACTGAAGAAAGAATGCAACATGGTTTCTCCTAAGTCAATTCCAGCATGATAGTGTAGCAGAAAAAGGTGGCCTATCTAGGTGACCATTCAAGCATGCAAAAGTCATTATCTTGATGAACCATTTTAAGTACTCTAACCACATACCTCAGCCTTTCATTTAATCAATCAACAAGATAGGGATTTAGTATAAATTCCAAGTAATTCTACTACATGTTTAAAGCATGGACTCACCATTAATTAACTTGTAGTTTTCTAACAATGCGATTATCAATGAAGAAATCAGGATTTCATACAAGCATGCTAGGTCCATCTCACAGATTTACTAACAGCATAATCAAGAGCATTCTAATAGGCCTAGTGATAAATCCCAAATAAGAGGTTTACAACATCACCCACCTCGAGCGCTAATCCCAATTCCCAAAAGCGGAACCCAAGCTCAGTCCAAAACTCCCCACCAATCTGTACAAAATACCCCAAAGGAAAACACATAAGCTACACATTCACAATTCCCAGAATCTGTCCCTTAATACCACAGTCCAGAATTCACCAATTTTTACCTGCGAAAAATGCCCAGAAAAATCCAAGGAAAATACTGTCGCGATCCTCGCGACGAGCCCGTCGAAACGAGTACCTGCACGCCCAAATCGGAGTTTCCGACGCTGAGATAAAAATCCGACAAGGGAAACATCCCAATCCAAACTGTACCAAATTTCTGTAACAAAGAACCACAGAAAAAGGAGATTCTCACCCTCGGCCAAAAACCAGAAAAATCTGAGAAAAATCCAGGAGACTCCTTGCGAAGTGTAGATGAAAATTGCCTCTTGAATCGCCTCGATCCGACGTCCGAGCGAAAAGATACGGCAAGAACACTGCGGTGCTGTCCAAAAGTCCGCGACAAAAAATGGGTCAAATGGGTGCTCAGAAAACTCCAAGATCAGCATGGAAATCGAGGAACCTCAAAACATAGGAGTTGAAGTCCTACCTGTCGTGAGTCCAACGGCGCAAGAATCGGTGAAATCCGATGTCGGGGTGAGTCGGAGGAGTCCAAACACTGAGAAGGGGCGAAGAAGATCGCCGGGAAACAAGCGTCGCGCCGCGCCGTAAAATGGTGAACCTCGGGAAGAGTGCCTCCAAAAATCCTCAAAGTTCTCCAAAGGGTAGTGCACTGAGGGAGGAGAAACTTCTCAGAAGAAAGCTCAGCGAAAATGGGGTCCAAAAAGCCTACAGGACGAATGGGGGGAGCTATTTATAGGCCCAGCCCACTATGCTGTCGGGCCGGGTTTTCGGGCGCAACTTTCGGGCGCACTGCGCCCGGAAACCCGGTCACACGCTTCCTGTCCGACGCGCCCGAAACTCCCAGGAGCGGCCACGTCACCCCCAAACAGGGGACAGCAAATCCCCGCGGTCGCCGAGTGCCGCGTGTCCCCTCGCGGTCAGCGGGGGTAGGTACGGCCGCCCAACCGCGAGGCGACACGTGTCGCACTCGAGTGCGGCCGACCGCCCCGCCTGGCGCCACTGTGCACGCACAGTACCGAGGCGCCCCCCCCCCCCCCCCCCCCCGCGCACCGTGGACCGCGCCCACGTGGGCTAACGAATCCGAAGCCGCCACGTGTCCTGCGCCCGGTCCACCGCAACCCCGCAAACCCGGTGAGCCATGCCGCGTGCGCCGCCCTATCAGGGCACGCCACGTGTCACCCGCCCGCGACCCATGCACCACCGCGCTACCCCGTGGACCGAGCTGCGTGAGCCGGCCAATAATAGGCCGCCACGTGGCTCAGGCCGGTCCACGAGGCTCCCCCATGCACCGAAAAACCCCGAAAACTTCCGGAAGCCCGCTTTTGGTCATCCGGACTCCAAATTTAACAAGCAAATAGCCGTTTTCAAGCGTTTTTCCGCGCTGAATCCAAATCCAACCTCAGATTGGCCCGAAACCTTTTCTAAAATTCGGCAAATGCAGCCGAAGGCCAAATCAGCTATCCAAGTCTCACAAAGTCCATCTGTGGCACCCCTTTGATGCACCATGGGCCAGACACCCCAACACTAGGTGTTCTACACAATGGATTCATCGGAAAGTTGCATGGGAAAAACCAGAACACTACACAGCGGGTGTGAGAACTACATCCCACAGTAGTTCTCAGTGGGTACCGCAACCAAACCCGACGGTCTGCCCACTAAGTCTACTAGAGGCATAAAGTAACAAATGTAATACTGAAAGGGAAGAGCTGGAAAATAACTCTACAGCTACTATGCCTCTATCTAAATGCTCAAGAAGTGGAACAGATGGAACATGATGCATCTACTAACTCTCAAATACAGTCACCCAATCTGCACTCACTGCTACATAGGGTCCAGTCAAACCTGTGCCCACCTACTGCCGCACATCCATAAGAGGACGGGTCTACCGTAGGGTGTCTGTGACTGCCAAAATTGGCCCAGCCAGAGGGACTGCGTCGACAAGTCGCGATAGCAAAGTAACAGGCCCAACTCCGGAGGGGCGCGACCCCACCGAGGAAAGTATCTGCGCATCTCTGTCGAGCTCAATATGGCTCATGCAGGCTATAGTCCAATCCACGATCAACAAGATCGACAATACCCGAATCACCTCTCTAACTCACTAACAAGGAACACTCGAACAGCTAGGACCGCTATCAACCCAACGGCTCCCAGAAAGAATATCAACTCGACATGCAACTCACTAGCAGGGTATACTCCACAACCGGCAACTATGAAGGGTCCGAGAACCCCGAAAGACTAGAACCTACAACCAAAATCAAACAAGAACAGGCTCTAGGCATAGCCCCTCGTTGTTCTCGATCCAGAAAAAAGGCAACCCTTAGAACCCAGACCACTCGAATCATCTCGAGTGGGAAAGTTTATAGGAAGGTGACATTTATTACTGAAAGCCATTTTTCACTCAAACCCACACGGGGTGAGGACTAAAATAGTTTCTTTTTGAAAGCCATCTTGATTTGAGAAAAATCCATTTTTAATGATTTTTAGTTCTTTTTAGGAAAACAGTTTGAAAGCAAGTTTTATATCCAAACCTCAAAGGGCTAATGCCTTCGTCCAATAAAAAAAAAACAGACTCCGGCGACCCTACGATGCTTGGAAGAAAATATTGGTTGACTAAAATCATGTGCGTGTCCAAAAAGGTTATGGATTCAAGGTCCTGCTATCACTGGTACACTACTGCCGCTGACATAGTGGCGACAAGGAAACAAAACATCCCGGGACCACCGTTCACCCAAACGGCTCCCGCCACAAATAAATGACCAACTACATCTACCAGACTCCACTCTGCTCCCAAGCACGAGTGTAACATGCATCCCACACTAAATGGAAATCCCAACACTCGGCCCACTACCCGGGCGAGGATAACACTATGTCCAGGAATAAATATAACGTGTGGATGTCTAAAACATAAATAAACCTAGCCCAAGTGAGGATTTTCTACTGGTTTGGTTACACATGCAACATATGACGGGGTGCTAGGTCAAGTTCCAATAATAGCAGTTAATTTAACTAAAGCAGGATCAGGGAAACATGAATCAACAGGATATCGACAATAATACAGGAAAGATGGCATCTCTCTCTCTCTAACATGCAATCTAATCCATCTCATGGCATATGTGTTCCCTATATAATAGAATAAGTAGATAGTCCATTGTTTTTGGAGGCGAAGCAACCCACATGGAAAAATGCGCGCTCCACAACAGAAATAACTTCCTCACAGTCCAACACTCCGCAAGACACCCAAAATCTACGAATTATAGCAAAAAGTACCACATACAGAATCAAGATAGCAGTTCCAAAAACAGTAATGCTGTTTGCTACAACCAGCACAGAAATCGAGGAATTTCACCTCTGTCTACTCCTCAGAAAAATCTAGAAAAATCACCTCTGCGATCCTCGCGATGAGTAGCCCCAAATCGAGTATTTATACATCTCAATCCGACCCCTGTAGGCCAAGATAAAATTAGAACATCGCGGTATGTTAACTCCCTCCTATTCACAAGCCTGCAGCAAAACAGTCCCCAAAAAGCTTAATTATCACCTGCGAGATAAATTCTAAAAATTCTGATAAAAATACCACGGTGATCCGCGCGAAGCGTAAATATCAATCGAATCCTTAATCGTCGAATTCCAATGCTCGAGTGCAGAGATAAAATTCCATCAAGCCTCCGCTGTCCAGAAAACCACCAACAGGAAAGGGGGTTCAAAAATGCCTCGAAAACTATGCCAAAAATACAAAGAGAGATGAAGTAACCAATAAAGTAATCGAAGGCGTACCTCTCGTGATCGCGCTGCCACAAAAATTGGCTCAAAATACCATCGGATTAATCCAGGGTGCCTCTCTGATCAAAAAGTGACGGTGGAAGCCAAAATCCAAGAAACGTCGCAGTGCGCCGCGTCGCAGAAAGCGCGGATGTCGAGGGCTCTAAAAAATCTGAAAATCCCTCAGTAGATAGAGCACAAGATGAAGAGCAACTTCTCTTGGAAGCTCAGGCACAGATGGGCTCGGGAAAGTGTAGAGTACCGGGACTTCGGATAGTGCACCGACCTCGCAAGATGGCGTGGTGCGGAGAAATCGCCTCGAGCGTGTTCCTTATTTGATTACAGCGGGGTTCGGAAGGTTCCGTACTGATGCGGAGGACCCAAAGGCAAAAAGTGAGTTGGAGTTGGCAATTACTGGAGCCGGTTTTTGGATTGAGCACACCGACTCCATAGTTGAGTTTTTTGAGTGGGAAAATCTTTGGACGTGTATATTTTTAGATTACAGCGGAGTTCAGGAGGTTTCGGATTGCTGCGGGAGCCCCGAAGGCGAAAAGTGAGTTGGAGTTGGCTAATTATGGATTAATTAATTAATTATTTTAATTGATTTAGTATGTGATGTGAAGAAAGAAAGAAAGAAAGAAAGCAAGAGAAGAGAAATAAAGGATTATAAGGGGTTTGAGTTATTTAATTGTTGAAGGGCATTTTGGTCTTTTCCTCACTCAGCCGCCTTACACCAGCCACTAATTAATTAAGTGCCACGTCACTTCTTCTTCATCTTCTCCAAACAGAGGATTTAAGCAAAAACAGAGGAAAGAGAGAAAGAGAGAAAAGATGGAAGAAGAAGAAGAAAAAAGAAGGAAAAGAGAAGAAATGGTAGAGAGGTGTGTTGGTGGACCTCCTGCTAGTTGCCGTGTGGAGCGAGCGGGGCACGCGCGCGTCGGGCTTCAACGTGGTATGTGTAGTTTTTTTTTGGGAGAGCTTGGGTTTTTATTCTTGGGTATTTATTTTGGTTTTTTGAGTTGGTGTGGCTGCTGCGAGGAGGAGGAGGCCGCGCGGGGGCGCAAGGGTGCGCGCGCGGCCGGCGCGGACTGCTGCGCGGGCGCGCATGGGCGCCGCACGCAGCAGGCGCTAGACTGCTGCGCGCGTGCAGCAGGGCGGGCGCGCCAGGGCGCCGCGCAGCAGGACGGGCACGCCTGGGCGCTGCGCAGAGGATGCGGGCTGCTTGGGCGCCGCGC
Source organism: Tillandsia leiboldiana (assembly GCA_029204045.2). NCBI lineage: Eukaryota > Viridiplantae > Streptophyta > Magnoliopsida > Poales > Bromeliaceae > Tillandsia > Tillandsia leiboldiana. Next base: position 14,197,223 of record CM055066.1, read on the forward strand.
AGAGGATGCGGGCCGCTTGGGCGCCGCGCGGAGGATGCGGGCCGCTTGGGCGCCGCGCGGTTGGCCCATGGGCTCCGCGCGGCTAGCGCCAGGGCACTTCGCGGGCGCCAGGGGCGCCGAGCGCAGCTGCACCCAGGCTGCAGGCACTGCGCGGGAGCCATGGGCGCCGCGCAGCAAGGCAGGCGCCGTGCGGCGGGCCCAGGCGCCGCGCGGCAGGCGCGGGCGCCGCTCTGGCAGCGGCAGCGCCGCGCGTAGCGACACTAGCGTGGGGTGTTTCTCGCGTGGGCGCGCGGCTTGTTCGTCGGTCGGAGCTGGATTTTGGCCGTTGAGTTCGTGTTTTGTGCCGTGACGAGACTGATGAGTTTTCCTTTTCCTCTTTTGTGCTTGGATCAGCAGTTTGGTGCGCGCGGTGAGCTGGGCGCCGCGCTAGCAGTTGGAGCCGACAATGAGCAGCGCGCGGATTTTCTTCAGAGCTGTGGGGACTTTGGAGCTTGGAGTGTCCTGTCCACAGCACTTAGTGTGTGTTGTGAGATTTTTAGTGAGAGTGTGTGGGATTTATCTTGTGCTGAGAGTATTTTGAGAGTGTTGTGAGATTTGGAGTGTGCTGTGGACTTGTAGTGTGTGTGTGTGTTGTGTGTGAATGTTGTGTTGTGGTTTTGGCTGTGGAGTGTGCCAGGGAGCGCAGGGATTTTTGTAGAGGACTCGAGGCATTTTCCGAGCTTTCGGGGATTTTTTCGAGGTTCGCGGCAGTCTGCGCACGCGGCACGGTTCGGTGTTTCGGCAGATTTTGGACAATGAGCGGTTCGGCGCTTCCCCGACTTCAGCGATGCCTGCGGAAAGCGATCTAGGTGGGTTGGAATTTCTCCAAAATGTATGGAATGCCCTTTAATGCTTCTGAATGCAATTTGATCATGTTTATCATGTTATTTTTACTGTAGTAAAACCTGATAGTTGCCTGAAATTTTCTAGAAAAAAATTATTAGAACCCCTGATTATTTTTAGCATACTCCTGATGTTATATGAGACTAGATTTTATGTTTTGTTTGCATTTTAATTGCACCTGAATCGTTTTAAAAATCGAGAAAACCCGTTTTAAGGAAAATCAACTTTTTAAATGTGGTTTTTAAATCATGAGTTCGCCAGAGGTGTGGCATAGGTTCAGGGTGCATTGGACCTCGTGCCTGGGGGCCGAGTGGGTACTTTTTTGAGTTTTCGAGATGAGCTCTAGTGTCAGGTGAGTTGAGGTTTATTATCGAGATTGTTGAGATTATTCTAGATCAGGGATTGTGCATTATCAGATTGAGTCGTGGAGGTGGTTCTCCGACTTAGCTTTGAGAGTTGGGGGTCTGGCAGATCAAGTCGTGGAGGTTTCACAACTTAGCCATGGGTTGTGCATTATCAGATTGAGTCGTAGAGGGTTCTCTGACAGATTATGGGAGGATTTGGGCATTACCTGATTGAGTCGTGGAGTCTTTTTCCGACTGAGTTGTGTTATTTGAGCATTGAGTTTCCGATCTGTTTGATCGTGGATCATAGCCTGCATGTGCCGCTTGTTGAGACAGTTGAGACTGATGAGATACTTGAGTTCGGTAGGGTCGCTCCCCTCGAGCTACGCCCTAGGTGCGTGTTGTTGATGCGACTAGTTGATACACTAGAGTTCGCTTGAGATTGAGATAGTCCGTGTGGGACGCCATACGTAAGTCCCGTCCCAGTGGGGATGAGGTGGCAGTAGGTTTGGCCCAGGCTTGACTGGACCATATGTGGCAGTCATTGAGATTGGGTGATAGGAGAGAGTGATTGCATAGCATGTTCTTAGATGAGTTTTCCTTTGAGCATGATACTTGAGGCATATTAGCAGTAGCGAGTGTATGCATATTTATAGTAGAGTTTACTTGAGCATGATGATTGTGGCATGTTAGCTGTAGTTTTCTTTCAGCTTACCTTTTATCTATATCTGCATACCTATCTGTTTGCCTCCAGTAGACTTAGTGGGCATACCGTGGATATTGGTGACGGTACCCACTGGGATCTACCTTCTGCAGTAGATCTCACACCCGCTGCGGTGACAGGTTATTGAGGTTGCTGTTCCGGCTTAGCACGCGCGGAGACAGCTGATCGAGGTGAGGACGTGGCCGAGTAGTTCTTTACCAGCATTGAGAGTCAGAGGTAGATGTACCCGGTATTTTGTTTTATGATTCCACTTTTGTACTGGACATTCTGAGAGATCTGTGAGGTTGTTTTATTTTATATAGGGTGTGAGACTATGTATTGAGGATTTTTATTTATTTCAGATGTTCAGTTTGATTTCTGTAGTTTTTAGTTCTTTTTCAGCTCTGATACATGTTTAGATATAGATCTTTTGCAGTGTAGACTCTTCGTCTGTGCGGCAGTTTCCGTACAGACGGCGGATCTGTTGGCGAGCCCGGGTCGCAGTTCGACCCCGGGGCTTGACAGATTAGGGTGGTATCAGAGCCTAGGAATATAGGTCGTTGAGGACTTAGTGACCCTAGGCTATTGGTTGGACAGTAGGATGACTGTCGTGAGAGACGTGACTTTAGCGAGAGTCCTGATTGAGTTGTACCTCCCCCAGAGGAATGGGGCGAGTGATCTTATATGTTATTTCTCTAAAGATGATTATGTTGGCCGCAGACAACATAATGCTTTAGTAAGGGTAACATGCTATAGACTTTCGCTTGATTGGGTCGAGAGAGTTTTGGTCCTAATGTTTGTTCTGTTGCAGTGGTTTTCGATGCTTCCGAGACGTCGTGCAGCGGCGAGGGCGTGTTTGACCATGGATGAGGAGCCCGAACAGTGGGAGGATGAATGGACAGAGCAGAGTAAGGTCTGAGAGTTACGGGCCTAGGTGGCCCAGACGTTGAGGCGATGCGGCGCTAGGAAGAGAACATGGAGCGCGTGAGGCGCATGCTTGAGCAGAGAGCATCTCCCGGGGTATCGCCAGTAGTACCTCCGGCCGCGACATTGTCGACTTCGACCCATATCGCACTGTGGATAGTGCAGGAGCAGCAGGAAATTGCCGATCGGTTGTATACTTCATCCAGTTCCATCCCCTGTAGATTTCGGGACCGAGTTTGGAGCCTTAGGAGGCCGAGAACTGGATTGCTGCTATGGAAAAGTAATTTGAAGATTTGTTCATCCTGGAGAAGCATCTGGTGCACTTGGTTATGCACTTTTGGATAAGGACGCCGTGAGTTGGTGGCGTCGAGTTCGTCCCGTTGGACCACCGGGAGCGCAGTTGATGACCTGGAGCGAGTTTCTGCGATTGTTGAGCAGTGTACCCCACGTAGCCAGGATGAGGCCTAGAAGGTTGATCATGTTTGTGAGGGGACTACATTAGGATACCTATCACTTTGGGCATTCTCGGCGAGCGCCAACTTTTGATGCATACTCGATGGATTGACCGAGGCCAGTGATCATGTCCGAGAGAGACGGAGAGCGAGGGATCAGCTCCAGAGAGAGACGTCCAGTATCGCCTGATTTTGGGATAGTTGAGTGGATCGAGGTTGCCATGGTTCCCGTCTCAGGGTCATGTGTCTCAGAGGAGACAGAGACCAAGAGGATCTCGACAGTCGAGGCACCAGCAGTAGTGTCAGGATGAGTATGTCTTTTGCGAAGGGCCGCATTCATCGCCATAGCGTGGCCTCAGGAAGGGGCAATGTTTTCATAAGGATAGTCAGGACATTTTCAGGCAGAGTGTCCCTGAGTGGTGCTCATGGTTTTGCCGCTTGCGACAGCACCTCCACACTACCCCTTCAGGATGAAGAGGTTCATCCGACTTACCGGAGCCGTGATGCCGAGACAGATAGAGCGATAGCCGCCAGCATCTAGTGGATGAGTTTGTGCAGCCGGTCAGAGGGCACCAGGATAGTGGATTGTGTCTTACCTGGGGTGGTCTTCCTTATAGTCATTGGATTTGGAGCATGTTGATGCCGACATCGCTTGTGCATGTTTCAGTAGAGCATGGGTAGCTTTGAGTGGGCCAGAGATGGGACTGTTGGCTTGTGCACGTGAGGATCAGGTTCCAGATCACGTATAGCACATGGATGAGTGTTGCTAGTCCTGCCAGTGCAGTTGGACTTGGGATTTGATCCATTGAGTTGTTAGTCCTACATCAGTTCCGAGATGTCGATATGAGGATGGATAGAGATTGGTTATTCCAATGTTATGCTATCATGGATTGTCGAGAGTGGACAATGGCCCTCCGTGGACCTGGTCAGGAGGAATGTGTTTATAGAGGATGCTAGAGCACGACAGAGGTTGAGTCGTGGTTGAATCGCTGTGCTAGCGACTGTAGAGGAGGTGCCTACGGCGGCACCGGGACTAAAGAATATCCTTACCGCCCGGGTGATCCCGGGTGTGAGTCTACCTGAGCTAATATTGAAGCCGCCGTTTAGTGAGATTGAGATCGAGATAGTGATTGACGTGGTTTTGGAAACTGCGCCGACTTCGGCAGCACCCCTTGGAGTATCACCCGTGAGACAGAAAGAGAGAGCTATTAGCGCAGTTGCGGATATGAGGGATTGAGAGGTCTGTGTGACCCAGTACTGTGGTGATCCGAAATTCTACAGGGCTTTTTACAGTGTGACCGGCAGCTTCTGGAGGGCTACGCGGCAGGACGGCGATGTTCGAGCGCCAACTTGGACACAAGTGATGAACTCCGGGCTTAAAATGGATCACGTGGGTAATCCGGGGACCCCGTCGGATGTTTAGAGGTGTTTACGCGCAAAACGGATATCAAATTTAGGCTCAGCGCGAAATTCGTGTTAAAAACACCTTTCCAGGAGCCTCCGGCAATATATAGGATTGGAATTTGGCGAAATGGACGCCGGATTTGGAATCAGCGCGCGAAAACGGTCAAAATGGGCTATTTACACATATTTTGCGGATGTTGCTACAGTGTTTTACTGTTCACCGGCCGGAACAGTAACTCCGGCGATCGCCGCCGGCGGCGGCGGCAGCGGGCAGCGCCGGCGGGCGGCGGCGCGGCATCTGGCAGGCGGAACGGCGGCAGCGCGCGGCGCGGGTAGGGCGCGGGCAGCGCGCAGGCGCGCGGGTAGGCGCGCGGGCAGGCGCGCGGTCCACGCGGCCGGCGTGCACCGAGGCGGGGACACGTGGCATCACCCTATAGGCTGGCTCACAGCTCCCGGTCTACGGAGTTTGGCCGTTGGGTATTGGTTCATGGTGCACCCGGGGGTGGACACGTAGCAGGATATCATTGGCTCGGTGTACAGAGGTTCGTGCACCGGGTGCAGCAGTCAGTGGCAGGGACACGTGGCGCTTCCCTATTGGTTGGTCTACTGTGCGGGCAGAAGGGCAGCTGGCGCGTCTGGGCGCGCGGGCAGGCGCGGTCGTGCCACGTGGCGCAGATCCATTGTGTGAGATTGGTGTTTCGTGTTCTTGGGCCACGTGGCAGCATGTGATTGGCAGTTTTTGGTGTTTCCTGTTCGGCGGGACATAGAGGGAATTATTGGAAATGCTTTTTTGGTTTTTCCTATTAGTTCCATTCGAGAAGACTTGGGAGAGCATTTTCACCATTTTCGAGGCCTCATCTTCCTGAGGGATGAGAGGATGAAACCTTCTCCAAGAAGAGAGGAATGCTCCTGCGAAGTTTCGGATTTTTCGACGGCACAGATTACGGGATTTCCATTTTCTCCGGCGCGGCGCGACGTTCCTTCATCGGTGTACCCCTTTCGTCGCGTTTCGATGCCAGAGCCCTCCCGGCCTACCCCGATCACATTTTCCGGTGATTCTTGTGCCATTGGAACGGCGACTGACAGAGCTTTAATCTTGGTATTTGCTGTGATTGAGTTTTGGATAGCGGTTTGATCTTTCGGCGATATCTCTGTAACCGGGCATCGGATTGGGGTGATTCAAAAGGCGATTTGCATCTACACATCACGAGGAATATCCCCAAATTTTCATGGAATTTTCTAAATTTTCTCCGAAGGTGAAAAGTCTCTATTTACAGAACCTTGCGATTCAGATTTTGTGATTGGTTTATTTCGGGGTGGTTCCCTTGTCGAATTTGTATCTCAGCGTAGGAAACTCAGGTGTGAACGTGCAGGTACTCATTTCGACCGGTTCGTCGCGAGAATCGTGATAGTATTTTTCCTGGAATTTTTCGAGCAGATCTCATAGGTGAAAAAGGCAAAACCGTGGACTATTATGTTTTGGACAGATTTTGTGTGAGCATAGTATATTAATTGTGCATGTCCTTTTGGGGTGCTTTGTGCAGTGTTGTGGTGATTGCTTAGACCGGGCGTGGACTTCACTGTTGGGACCAGGATTTAGCGCTCGAGGTGGGTGGTTGCTTTATTCCTCTTTTCTGATATACCCACTAGGAATATTAGAGAGATCCCCTCTATTGGATATATTGAATGGTCACCTAATGGACATGCATGCTTAACTAAATAATTGTGAGCCTATCATATGGAAAACATTATATTGGAAACTTGATAATGGTTGGAACTTATACATGCTTACATGGACGTCATTTTAGCATTTAACCTTGCATAAGGGGGGGGATGTACTTTCATATTGAGATATTGTGAAACGTCTTGTGGGAGGGTACCACTTGAGGATTTTTGGATAGGCATAGGTGGATGATTCATGTGAGGGTGATTAGCAGGTTATGGACATGTGTGTGGTTGGATTATGATTTAGCATGACGATTACACCCAGGTGGAGTTATTATTGGATACACATGTGGAACCACTATTTGTCACTCCCCTTCTTTCTTCCATGAGGAGATAGGCTTGATTTTATGGATACCTAGTTAGACCATTTCTGATCGCTACACTATATGTTGGGACTGACTTAGGAGAAACCCTATTATTTCTTCTCTCCCTATTCCCTAGGCAGGCGGCTATTTGTTTCTCGGGTTTAAGCAGGGATTGGCATAGTGTAGCCGGGGCTTGGATTTTAGCTTTTGGGGTATTGTGGCTACCGCGGATAGTAGGCGGTTGACCGGATGTCGGATCTTGGTCAGGATTGTTATTATGAGTGTTGTTGTGAACCCCTTGCTTTTGATTACCCGCTAGGCACTTGAGTAGCTTCCTTGATTAAAAGGCTAAATGCATTTTACGTATGGCAATGGCAGGCTTGGTTGAGATTAAACCAGATATTGTTAGAACTTGCTTAATTGGGGATTATGATTGTAGAGCAGTAACATCATGGTAAAAGATAAGGCTAATCAATAATTTGTGGGCTTTGGGTATGTGGTATAGGCAGGCGCAGGCTATCTCATATTTACTTCTCTCATACTGTTCTCTACATGCTCTAACATTATAAAGGTTATCGACATCTGTTTTATTTTATATCGTCTTGGGACATTTGCATGCTTGTATGGTCACCTAGATAGGCCACCCTTTTTCTGCTACACTATCATGCTGGAATTGATATAGGAGAAACCTTTTTATTATTCTTTTCTCCTTTCATTTGAGGCTCTGGGTATTTGTAGCTCGTGCGCGAGCAGGGGATTTGGGATAGTGTGGTCAGGATCTTGGGTTTTGGGACAGGCAGGCTTGATGGCAGGGTATTGCGGCAACCGCGGACCTTGGGCGGTTGACCGGAGGTTGCTTATGCATCAGATTGGGTATCAGGTCTCTAGTGGATGGAGTTTCCCACTATTTGTTATCTTGCATCAGGTTGAGATCGGGTCTCCCTTTAGTGGATGGGTTTTCCCACTTTGATCAGAGTCATGATCCAGTCCTGCTGATTTATGATACTTATGTTACTGGATACTGAGATACTTTACTCGTGTGGGTCGCTCCCCTCGAGTGCCACTCCGGAGTGCGCGACAGACAGACTTTGAGTCCTTGAGACTCCTTTGCTTCGGTGTTATGCGTAGGCTGGCATACCCGTCGCGGCAGGCAGAGCAGGCAGTACTAGTGTTTACTGGTGGTCAGATTGGGTTTATTCAGGCAGGCATTTATATTCTGATGCATACTTTCAGCTATTCTTTTAGCTCAGTATTTAGAGGCATACTAGTGGTAGCTTTTCATCAGTAGTCATACTCATTGCATACCACCTTTATTTCTTTTGCCTCTGGTAGACCTAGTGGGCGTGTCAGAGTTGAGGTTTTACCCACTAGGGGAGGCTACTGGTTTACTAGTAGTTCTCATCCCCCATTCTTCTTTCCTCTTTTTCTTCTCCCTTATTTTGCAGTGTCTTCTGCGGGTGCTACTGGGCTTTCAGTGGCGGGTTGAGGAGAGAGGACGGCTGAGTAGATAGATCTCGAGACAGGACGAGCGTATTAGCTGGACGGATGGTGTACCCATGTTTCCTCAGACGGTTGTACTTTTATTTTGGGACTGGCTTTTGCCAGCAGGTTGTATTTTCTTTTGTGAGCAGGGAGAGACTGATGTATCATTTATACAGATGTATTGTATTTTATTTCCAGCTTCAGTCTGAGATGTGTTAGTTTTAGTTCAGCTCTGTTATTGCTCTTTTATTGTATCTCTTATATTTGAGCAGGTTATTGGCGCTTCGTGTACACGGAAATACCGTGTGCATGGCGGATCTGTAGACGGGCCCGGGTTCTGGTTTACACCCGGGGCGTGACAAGTACCGCGTCGTGGGAATACGACAGTGAGGATCCGAGAGATTAATACTTGGGTTTGATGCCGTGCCGTTGGTACACGGCAGTGATGCCACGTTGTGAGTACACAACGGTGAGGGTTCTATGATGGTTTGAGTACAGACAGAATTGGTTTGTGTTTTGGTGTATGCCTTTGGGAGTTTGAGAGCATTATGGAACCGTACAGCCGAGGGCTGTGCCCTGATAGTGTTCACGATCCTGTAGGGGCATTGTGAGCTTACAGCGCAATCAAGTGGATTGACTAATGCCCTGCCGCTTTAGGGATTTGAGGAATAGTGTGTTTCAGCTGAGTTTGGACGGGTTAGTAGCGGTACCCGTCGTGGGTATTTGGATTTATTTCCGAGGTGACTTTGATCATGAGGAGCATTTGAGGATAGTGCTGCAACTTCTAAGAGAGAAGAAGTCGTTTGCGAAGTTGAGAGAGTTTGCACTTGACCTCAGAAGGTTCTGTTGTTAGGCCATGTGATTTCAGTTGCAAGAGTGACAGAGGACCCAACGAAGAGTGATGCCGTTGAGGACTAGCTTAAGCCTATGTTAGTCGCAGAAGTCAGAGCTTTTGGACTAAGCTGGGCCAGTGTAGCTTTGAGGAGATAAGCTGAGGAGGATACCAGCATGGATGTAGATCTTTGCCAGTGTTAGAGAGAGAATTGAGTTATTCGTAGACCCTTGAACCGGAAGTACTTGGATACTCAGGAAGAGTTTGGTTGAGGTAACGCCGGTGGATAGAGTTTTCTAAGATGTATGATTGATATCACAGTATTATCTCGGCAAGGACATTATGGTCAGGTACGCCTTGTCTAGGCAAGCAGTGCAACCTTGGAATGAGGTGATCGATTGTGGATGCCACTTTTGGAACTTGGAAATTGAGAGTTGGAAATTTGGGGAAATATTCATGATGTTGAATTTCTTTCCCTGTGGAGGATTGTGAGAGTGTATTTGTGGAATTTTGAGCTTTTTGGTTACTAAGGAGCATCGGAGGAGTTGTGCCAATTGGGGGCCAGCTTGGAGTTTTGGATTGGAGACCATGATTTTGAAAGCCACTATCCGCAGGGATATGTAGATTCGAGATTTACGCGGGGAGTTTGGTCCGCGACTATTTATCTGGCTGGAAGAAGTTTATTTGATCCCCCGCATGTTTTGGAATTCACTTCCTTGAGATTGGACGAGGATTTTGAGTTATCAGGATCGACGGATGCAAATTCTTGCTTGTGAGGCAGAAGAATTATGCAGTCGGGTTACACCTTGAGTGAAGGTTCAGTGGAGCCATCATGATGAGTGAGAACGGCCACCTGTGAGCCTGAGGATGAGTTGAGTATTTCCTGTTCCTGTCTGATTGTGACACCCTCCTGAGTTATGGATTTATTCTGGTTTCGAGGACGAAACCATTTTAAGGAGGGGAGAGTCTAGAGTACCGGGACTTCGGATAGTGCACCGACTTCGCAAGATGGCGTGGTGCGGAGAAATCGCCTCAAGCGTGTTCCTTATTTGATTACAGCGGGGTTCGGGAGGTTACGGACTGATGCGGAGGACCCGAAGGCAAAAAGTGAGTTGGAGTTGGCAATTATTGGAGCCGGTTTTTGGATTGAGCACACCGACTCCATAGTTGAGCTTTTTGAGTGGGAAAAGCTTTGGACCTGCGTATTTTCAGATAACAGCGGAGTTCGGGAGGTTTCGAATTGCTTCGGGAGCCCCGAAGGCGAAAAGTGAGTTGGAGTTGGCTAATTATGGATTAATTAATTAATTCATTTAATTGATTTAGTCCGTGAAGTGAAGAAAGAAAGAAAGAAAGAAAGCAAGAGAAGAAAAATAAAGGGTTATAAGGGGTTTGAGTTATTTAATTGTTGAAGGGCATTTTGGTCTTTTCCTCACTCAGCCGCCTTACACCAGCCACTAATTAATTAAGTGCCACGTCACTTCTTCTTCATCTTCACCAAACAGAGGATTTAAGCAAAAACAGAGGAAAGAGAGAAAGAGAGAAAAGAAGGAAGAAGAAGAAGAAAAAAGAAGGAAAAGAGAAGAAATGGTTGAGAGGTGTGTTGGTGGACCTCCTGCTAGTTGCCGTGTGGAGAGAGCGGGGCACGCGCGCGTCGGGCTCCAACGTGGTATGTGCAGTTTTTTTTTCGGAGAGCTTGGGTTTTTATTCTTGGGTTTTTATTTTGGTTTTTTGAGTTGGAGTGGCTGCTGCGAGGAGGAGGAGGCCGCGCGGGCGCGCAAGGGTGCGCGCACGGCCGGCGCGGACTGCTGTGCGGGCGCGCATGGGCGCCGCGCGCAGCATGGCGGGCGCGCAGCAGGGCGGGCCCGCCTGGGCGCCGCGCAGAGGATGCGGGCCGCTTGGGCGCCGCGTGGTTGGCCCATGGGCACCGCGCGGCTAGCGCCAGGGCACTGCACAGGCGCCAGGGGCGCCGCGCGTAGCTGCACCTGGGCGCTGCGCGCAGTTGTTGCGGCCGCCGCGCAGCAAGGCTGGCGTCGCGCGGCGGGCCCAGGCGCCTCGCGGGAGGCGCGGGCGCCGCACTAGCAACGGCAGCGCTGTGCGCAGCGACGCTAGCGTGGGGTGTTTCTCGCGTGGGGGCACGACGTCTTCGTCGGCTGGAGCTGGATTTTGGCCGTTGAGTTCGTGTTTTGTGCCGTGACCAGACTGATGAGTTTTCCTTTTCATCTTTTGTGCTTGGATCAGCAGTTTGGTGCGCGCGGTGAGCTGGGCGCCGCGCGAGCAGTTGGAGCCGACAGTGAGCAGCGTGCGGATTTTCTTCAGAGCTGTGGGGACTTTGGAGCTTGGAGTGTCCTGTCCACAGCACTTAGTGTGTGTTGTTAGATTTTTAGTGAGAGTGTGTGGGATTTATCTTATGCTGAGAGCATTTTAAGAGTGTTGTGAGATTTGGAGTGTGCTGTGGACTTGTAGTGTGTGTGTGTGTTGTGTGTGAGTGCTGTGTTGTGGTTTTGGCTGTGGAGTGTGCCAGGGAGCGCAGGGATTTTTGTAGAGGACTCGAGGCATTTTCCGAGCTTCAGGGGATTTTTCTGAGGTTCGCGGCAGTCTGCGCGCGCGGCGCGGTTCGGTGTTTCGGCAGATTTTTGACAATGAGCGGTTCGGCGCTTCCCCGACTTCAGCGATGCCTGCGGAAAGCGATCCAGGTGGGTTGGAATTTCTCCAAAATGTATGGAATGCCCTTTAATGCTCCTGAATGCAATTTGATCATGTTTACCATGTTATTTTTACTGTAGTAAAATCTGATAGTTGCGTGGAATTTTCTAGAAAAAATTATTAGAACCCATGATTATTTTTAGCATACTCCTGATGTTATATGACACTAGATTTCATGTTTTGTTTGCATTTTAATTGCACCTAAATCGTTTTAAAAATTGAGAAAACCCGTTTTAAGAAAATCAGCTTTTTAAATGTGGTTTTTAAATCATGAGTTCGCCAGAGGTATGGCATAGGTTCAGGGTGCATTGGACCTCGTGCCTGGGGGCCGAGTGGGTACTTTTTTGAGTTTTCGAGATGAGCTCTAGTATCAGGTGAGTTGAGGTTTATTGTCGAGATTGTTGAGATTATTCTAGATCAGGGATTGTGTATTATCAGATTGAGTCGTGGAGGTGGTTCTCCGACTTAGCTTTGAGAGTTGGGGTTCTGGCAGATCGAGTCGTGGAGGTTTCCCGACTTAGCCATGGGTTGTGCATTATCAGATTGAGTCGTAGAGGGTTCTCCGACAGATTATGGGAGGATTTGGGCATACCTGATTGAGTCGTGGAGTCTTTTTCCGGCTGAGTTGTGTTATTTGAACATTGAGTTTCCGATCTGTTTGATCGTGGATCATAGCCTGCATGTGCCGCTTGTTGAGACAGTTGAGACTGATGAGATACTTGAGTTCGGTGGGGTTCCTCCCCTTGAGCTACACCCCGGGTGCGTGTTGTTGATGCGACTAGTTGATACACTAGAGTTCGCTTGAGATTGAGATAGTCCGTGTGGGACGCCCTATGTAAGTCCCGTCCCAGTGGGGATGAGGTGGCAGTAGGTTTGGCGCAGGCTTGACTGGACCCTATGTGGCAGTCATTGAGATTGGGTGATATGAGAGAGTGATTGCATAGCATGTTCTTAGATGAGTTTTCCTTTGGGCATGATACTTGAGGCATATTAGCAGTAGCGAGTGTATGCATATTTATAGTAGAGTTTACTTGAGCATGATGATTGTGGCATGTTAGCTGCAGTTTTCTTTCAGCTTACCTTTTATCTATCTATCTGCATACCTATCTGTTTGCCTCCAGTAGACTTAGTGGGCATACCGTAGATATTGGTGACGGTACCCACTGGGATCTACCTTCTGCAGTAGATCTCACACCCGCTGCGGTGACAGGTTATTGAGGTTGCTGTTCCGGCTTAGCACGCGCGGAGACAGCTGATCGAGTTGAGGACGTGGCCGAGTAGTTCCTTACCAGCATTGAGAGTCAGAGGTAGATGTACCCGGTATTTTGTTTTATGATTCCACTTTTGTACTGGACATTCTGAGAGATCTGTGAGGTTGTTTTATTTTATATAGGGTGTGAGACTATGTATTGAGGATTTTTATTTATTTCAGATGTTCAGTTTGATTTCTGTAGTTTTTAGTTCTTTTTCAGCTCTGATACATGTTTAGATATATATCTTTTGCAGGGTAGATGCTTCGTCTGTGCGGCAGTTTCCGTACAGACGGCGGATCTGTTGGCGAGCCCGGGTCGCAGTTCGACCCCGGGGCGTGACAGAAAGGGCTCAAAATCCTGGCCCAAGTGGAGCTTATATAGACCAAACCAAACAAATCAGAAAATTCCCTCCATGTCTCCATATTCGGGCGCCCAAATCTTTCGGGCTGCTATAGTGCCGCGAAAACGTACCCCAAACCATCTAAGCCCGAATCAACCCTGGAGCGCCACGTGTCCCCGAACAGCAAACAGCAAACTGAGCCAGTCCCTGCGTGCCACGTGGCACGCCGCACAGCGCACAGCGGCGTCAGCCGCTGCGGTCGCGCCACGTGGCGCCGACCGCGCCTGCCCCGCGCATGTCGTCCGACTGACCTGGGTGTAAGGCCACCTGTCCGTCGTCGCTGCGTGGACCGCGCGCACGTGAGCCGGCCTATCTAGAGATGCCACGTGTCTACCCTCCGGTCCACCGTACACCGGCGCTTCTCTCGTGGACCGCGCCTGCTGCGCCGACCAACCGGGTGTAGTGGTCCAGATTTCCCATGCAACCTTTCCGATGAATCCACTGCGTAGAACACCTAGTGTTGGTGTGTCTGGCCCATGGTGCATCAAAGGGATGGCACAGATGGACCCTGTGAGACATTTTTAGCTGATTTGGCCTTCGGCTGCATTTGCCGAATTTTAGAAAAGGTTTTGGGCCAAACAGAGGTTGGATTTGGATTCAGCGCGGAAAAACGCTTGAAAACGGCTATTTGCTTGTTAAATTCGGAGTCCGAATGACCAAAAACGGGCTTCCGAAAGTTTTCAGGGATTTTCGGTGCATGAGGGAGGATCGTGGACCGGCCTGAGCCACGTGGCGGCCTGTTATTGGTCGGCTCGCGCAGCTCGGTCCACGGGGAGGCGCGGCGGGTGCATGGACCGTGGGGCGGGACGCGTGGCGTGCGCGGAGTGGTCGGCGCACGCGGCGCGGCCCAGCGAATTTGCGCGGGCTTGGTGGACCGGGTTAATGACACGTGGCAGCCTGGCATTGGCTGGCCCACGAAGGCGCGGTCCACGGTGTGCGCGGAGGGGCACCTCGGGACGGAGCGCGCAGAGGCGCCAGGCGCTCGGTCGGCCGCACTCGAGTGCGGCCACGTGTCGGCCCGCCATTGGCGGGCCGTACCTACCCCCGCTGATCGAGGGAGGACGCGTGGCGCGCGGCGGGGACCCTTGCACCGCTGTCCCATGTTGCGGGGGCACGTGGCGAACGCTGGGCGTTCCGGGCGCGTCGGACGGGATTGGTGCGACCAGTCTTGGCGGATTCGGGTGCCCGAACTGTGCGCCCGAATCCGGCCCATTAGCTGTATTGGGCTGGCCAATAAATAGGGTCCCTTGGCATTTTTTTCTGGCTCTTCTGGGCCTTTTTTCACTATGGTCCCTTCAGAGTTTTTCCTCCCCTCACAGTTCTCTATTGTTTGGTGGATCCCTGGGATTTTTAGGGGCACGCATCCTGAGGTTTGCGATTTTACAGCGCGGCGCGACGCTCGTTCACCGACGACCCGCTTCGTCCCTTTTCAGTGTGCGGACTCCCCCGGCTCACCCCGACCTCCGTTTTAGGCGATTCTTGCGCCGTTGGACTCACGACAGGTAGGAATCCGATTTCTCTATTTTGAGCTCTCTCCTTTTCCGAAGCTATCTTGGAGTTTTCTGAGCATCCATTTGACCTATGTTTCCTCGCGGAGTTTTGGACAGCGCTGTGGTGTTTTGGCTATATCTTCGCACACAGGCGTCGGATCGATGTGTACCAGGAGGCGTTTTTCATCTACACGACGCAAGGAACACCCTCGAATTTTCTGGGAATTTTCTGAATATTTTCCGAAGGTGAAAATCTTTCTTTTCCCGAGTTCTTTGACACTGAATTTCTGTACAGTATATTTTGGGGTGGTTCCCTTGCAGAATTTGTATCTCAGCGTAGGAAACTCGGATTTGAACGTGCAGGTACTCGTTTCGACCGGTTCGTCGCGAGGATCGTGACAGTATTTTTCTTGAAATTTTCTGGGTATTTTTCGCAGGTGAAAAAGGCAAAACTCTGGACTATTATTTTGGGACAGCATATACTTGAATGTAATTGTATGTTTTGGGGTAATTGTGAACAGTGTTGTGGTGAGCGTTTGGACCGAGCGTGGATTTCACTTTTGGGGTAGGGTTTAGCGCTCGAGGTGGGCACCGTTGTAAACTTCCTACTCGTGATAATCCACTAGGTGTATTGGAGCCATTCCTATATCATGTTGATAGTTGTATCAGTGAGATGAACCTTGCATGCTTGTATGAAAGTATTGATTGATTATTAGCACTTGCATCGTTAGAGAACTCGATATTAATGAATCATTGTTTCTTGGAAAAGGATAAGTTGCTTAAACCCTTTGGTAATATTATGCTAAAACCATATCATGCTTTATGTATATTGGGAGGCTTATGCATGTGTATAGACTAGCTTGTGGCATATTAGCACATCAGATATTCAAAGCAATAGCATACTTTAATTCTTGTAAGAATTGGAATACCTGTGATATTTTTATTAAGTAAAGGACTTTGCATGCTTGTATGGTCACTAGTTAGGCCACTATTTTCTGCTATACTATCATGCTGGAACTGACTTAGGAGAAACCATGCTCTTTTATTCTTTCTCCTGTTGGCTAGTCTTAGGGGATATTATCCTCAGGTTAGAGCAGGGGCTGGGATAGTGCAGTCAGTTATTGGGGATTTGGGACAGGCAGGCTTGATGACAGGGTATTTGCGGCAACCGGGAATTTTGGGCGGTTGACCGGGTTGTTACTAATGCATCAGATTGGGGGAGAGGGGATCGGATTTTCTTTTAGTGGATGGTTTTTCCCACTTGATTGGAGTCTTGATCCAGTCCTACTATATCAGGTTACTTATGGCGACTTATTTCACTCGTGAGGGTCCCTCCCCTCGAGTGCCACTCCGGAGTGTGTGTATGTGTGACCGTGCCGGTCAGGAGCCGGTCTGTTGCCTTTGGGATGGGACCGTGTCGGTCAGGAGCCGGTCTGCATCCCGCAGCTGAGTTGTGAGTTAGTAGGCATAGCAGGCAGTACCGGTGTTCACCGGTGTTCACCGGTGTCTAGATTTAGCTATTCTGTTAGCTTATTATTTTAGAGGCATATTAGTGGTAGCTTTTCCTTCAGTTGTTATATTTATAGCTTACCACCCTTGTTTATTTTCGCCTCTAGTAGTCCTAGTGGACGTGTCTGAGTTTGAGGTCTACCCACTAGGGGAGGCTACTGTTTTTATAGTAGTTCTCACCCCCCACTGTTTCCCTTTTCTCTTCCCCTTTGTTTTGCAGAGTCCTCTGATAGAGTTGCGGGACCCTCTTCCCAGGATCGAGGTAAGAGGATCGCTGATTAGATAGCTACTTCCCCGAGCTCGAGTTTAGTAGGTTTGATGTATCCCCTGTACACTCAGACGGTTGTATTTTCCTTTATTTTGGGTCTGGCTTCGGCCAGCTGGTTGTATTTATTTCGTGAGCTGGGAGAGACACATGTATATTTATGAGAGTTATGTTGTACTTTCATTTTCAGCATTTGTCTGAGATGTATTAGTTTTAGTTTAGCTCTGTTTTATGCTCCTTTATTATATCTTTATATCTGAGCAGGTTACCAGCGCTTCGTGTACACGGGAAATTCCGTGTGCACGGCGGATCTGTGGACGAGCCCGGGTTCTGGTTTACACCCGGGGCGTGACACTGGGAGCCGCCAAGTGTCCCGCGCCCGGGTGCATGCTTCTGCGGTGGACCGAGCGGCTGCACCTCAGCCCGCCGCCGCGCTCCGCCGCCTGCCGCCGCCGCTGGTGCACCTCCGGCCGCCGGAACAGTTCCACCACACCTCAAAATCCGTGTTTTAGCGACCGGGCTCCAAAAAATACAAGTAAATAGTCCATTTTCATCGTTTTCACGCGCTGAATCCAAATCCGATGTCCATTTTGCCCAATTCCACTTCTAAAATTTTCCAAAGGCTTCCGGTTAAGCAAACTTGCTCCAATTTTACACCCTGAATCCATTTCTTGTGCCCGACGCGCGCACAAACACTCCTAGCAGCAACTAATCCAACAGTAAACTCTTAAGCGGGGATTCAGGTCCTCACATCCTCCCCCACTAAAAGAAAGTTTCGTCCTCGAAACTAACATGGCTCAAAAGGGAGTCTCCAAGCCAAAGGTAAGTATCCATCAACACAGTCTCCAACTCCCCAATCCTTCAAAGGGCACTGATCTTCCATCGTGTACTACGTTCCAGGAGAAGCTGTTCGGGGCTTTCTTTTCCGACAGTGTCAAGCAGCAGCTGGAGGATGACTTGAAGCACATCAAGCAAGGGAACTGTTCGGTTATGGAGTACCAGCGGGAGTTCGAGAGGCTAGCTAATTGCGTCCCCTTTGTCATAAGGGACGAATCCCATAAGGCCCGCCTCCTTGTGGATGGTCTACAGAGCGACATCTTTCAGACAATACAAGCGGGGATTTGCACACCTTTCAAAGGGTGGTCGACAGGGCCACTTTAGTGGAGCGAGGTTGGCTGTCACTCGTGTGGGTTATGTTAATAATGGATCTGAATAGGAGAAAAAGCACCTAGAGGGGGGGTGAATAGGTGTAAACAATAAACACACTAAATCGTTGCGTAAAAAATAACCCAATGCGGAAAGTAAATAAAGTACGTAAGATTTTACGTGGAAAACTCCGTCACAGGAGTAAAAAACCACGGGACCGATAACACGGCGAAATCCACTAAGATTAAACACGTACAAGGTGATTTACCGTAACACTACGACTCAACCTTTTCCATACGCTCTGAGTAGATCTTCTCCGCTCGCTCCGTAACGCGCCTCGAATCCACGATTTGCATCCAACGCCGAATCCACGACGTCCAACGTCGAATCCACGACGTC
This sequence comes from Tillandsia leiboldiana, assembly GCA_029204045.2. Lineage (NCBI taxonomy): Eukaryota > Viridiplantae > Streptophyta > Magnoliopsida > Poales > Bromeliaceae > Tillandsia > Tillandsia leiboldiana. Next base: position 14,215,441 of record CM055066.1, read on the forward strand.
CAACCGAATCCATGGTCTTCACCAATGTAGCACGTATCGATCACACGAACGTACCTCGCTTCGAATCCAAGAGAGCGGTAGCACCTTGAATCCACAAGGCCACGTGAATCCACGCGCCGATTTTGGGAAATCGTTGTTTTGTTGGTGATGATAATCCGCCGAATACTTAGATCATAGATAGACAAGAAATTACCATCTAAGTATTCATCAATTTGATTCTACAAGAAATAAGAGTTTGGAAACCCTAGAATCAAATTGATCAATATAGACGAAGAAACATAAATTAGATCATGTTTTCCTTTCTTCTCTATATATGTGGATTTTTTATTATTTTTGTTTGTACCTTTGATCCCCCTTGGGATGCCCTAAAAGATGAACTTTTGGGTCTATTTATAGGCTATTAGAAACCTTTGGAAAGAGATAAGCATCAAAAACTGACTTAACAAACTTTTTCCGGCATGGCGGTCCGGACTGGATTTGGCTGATCCGGACTGTCGTCAATTTTTAGCAAATTTCTTGAAAAAACAGTTCGGGGTCCGGACTGGATGTGGCCTGATTCGGACTATTCATGCGATTTCAGCAAACACAAGGTTCGGGGTCCGGACCCAAAGGAGGCTGATCCGGGCTGGAATTCCGCATGAACAAACCCATGTTCGGGGTCCGGACTAGATGGTCCTGATCCGGATCCCGAACACTCAAATTGTTCAGTTTTTGATTTTTAAGCAATGAAAAATATTCCAAGTGTTTCTAAACTACACAAATATATTCGGATCACCAAAATTATTTAGTTAAACGTATCTGATCCTTTTGAATTCATTCTTCTTGAGATTGATGAATGTGATCCACAATTCTTCATTTTCAATCTTCAAGACTTAGAACACTTCACGAAATACGCCAAAACAAATTCCTTAACAATCTCCCCCTTTGGCGGTTTCGTGACAAAACAAATAATCCACTTAAAAAATACCAAAAAGATATTTTTTTTGATATCACCATACAACAAAAATTTACATGAATAGTCCAAATACAATAAACACAAGAGATAAACTACTAATACAAACTCTAGACTTAGACGCTTGTACTCTCTGTAAAAGCAACAATTCTTGACAAAAAGAAATCATTAGATATCTCTAGAATTTAAACATTCAATAAGCAACCAGAGAGATAGAGTTTATACTCCTCATGACATTAATTATCAGATATGTATGAGAATAAGCAATCAAAAGATTCACATATCATCTAATATCAACAAAGTTCCGAATGTCATAGTTCTGTGTCATAGTTCACACAAGTTAACAAGTTCAACAAGTTTCAAATAGTTAGTCATGTCATCACATCACTTGTTAACAAATATTACATGCCCAAATAGTTAGTCAAATAGTTAGTCATGACATGTTATCAAAGTTCAAGTTCTACTTACTTACCTTCAAGTTCAATATTCTCTCCCTCTTTTTGTCAAAAATTGCCAAATGAAAACAAAAATTAGGAGGAAAAGGTTCAAAAGGTAAATAAACTTAAGGTAAAGAGACAAAAACCTGCAAAACAAAAAAAATGTCAAGTAAAATCATCGATCTTGTCCTTGAACCCTTAATCTGATCCAGATTCGTCTGAGCTACTACACCCTAGCTTTGCGAAAATTTTCTTTACCAACTTCGTCAAAGACTTGTACTTCTTTTTCAAGTCCAACTGGGTAGCAGTAATATGGGCAAGGTCCTCTGAAATCCGACCTTGTTCGATTGCAATGCGCTCCTGTTCAGACGAGAGTCGTTGTTGCTCTCGATAGATCGATGTAACAGAAGCTTCATCCTCTGAAGTTTCGAATGGTCCAAGACCTGAAGCTGTCACAGTTGTTGGTGCTGTTGCTAGTGCTGCTGTTGCTGTTGCTGTTGGTCTTGCTGGTGCTGCTGTTAGTAGTATGCCCCAAAAGCCTATCAGGCTGACGCATTTTTCTTTATGAGACATATTTGTACTTGATCTTTATTATTATTTGCGCATCTTATGCCATTCATGTTTAATGTGTCCATGAATCGTCCTTTGAATTAATGAGATAATAATGTATATTCTTAACAGTTAAGAATTTGAGATACATATTATTGGTGATTAAGTCATAAATGCTCTCAATCGGAGGATCATCATAGGGACGATGATTGATCCGGTAAGATTGATGTATGTGCCGCTCTCTTTTAGGATGACGAGTCTCAAGTCATCAGTGTGTGGATACTGGAGCGAACGTGCAGGTGGTTGTTAGAGAACAAGGGCACTGAGCGTGACCAATTACGAATAGTTACATGGATGTCTACTCATTTGTCAGTAACTGATTCGATGTTGCAGTAGTACAACTGATCCTTAGACCTGCGACACCACGGCCATTCAATATGAGGCTACTGTAGTTTGATTATGCAATAAACTCTGATCAGAGTCACGGGTCTTAGTAGTATATGTTGGCTGCAGTCGGTTCATATTAGGAATGGGTGTTTGTTTACAGGGGATCTATCGCTCTCGGTAGAGAGATAATTAGTCCTATGCTATTTGTAAGGCAAAGCTCAGAAATCCTCGGCCGGGGTAATATAGTTCATGGAAAGTTGTTTCAAAGAGTAACCATATGAGCTTCTGCCCTATCAATTGTCATATAACGGGTGATGGGGTTTGACGAGTATTCCATGACCTCCACTCAGTTGGGACTATGCGATAGAAGGATTGCATTGTACGGTAACTGCACCTTGAGGTTCAGTCCAATATTCACTTCTGACTGGATTGCCACTATATGCTACTAGGCGTCACTGGTGGATTGTGGGAACCAATAAGAATAATTATAGGCGAATAATTATTATACGATGGAAGAATCAAAAGTGTTTGATCCATCAAAAATAGTTTCGATGATGATGTCGATGGGGATCGCATCATATCTCACTACCAGACAGAATTGAACCTATTAGGTCACACACATAAGGAATCGCGCATGATCGATATTAAGGAGATGATAAAGAAGTTTATAGAATGGATTAATTATAATCACAACACTAAAGTTTACTAATTTATTAGTAAAAGGACTAATTTGCAATTATTATAAATTAGAGGTATTTAAGTGCAAAAGTTGCATGGTGTATTTACTAATCGTTAGTAAATATTTTGAGGACTTATGTGTAAATGTTACACACGAATCGAATTAGGATTCAGATTCGATTCATATTGAAACTAACTTAAGGATAATGGATAATCTAATCGGATTAGGATTCGATTAGGATTAGAATTAGGGTTAGGGTTTTCTCAATATAAATATATGTCGTATGTGACATATTTTGAATGAAAGAAATAAAGGAGAAAAAGAAAACCCTAGCCGCCTATCCTATTCCTCAAGTCCTCCACAATTAATTCATTGTTCTCGATCTTCGGAAGATTGCTAGCACAATTAGAAGATTGATTCATCCTCCTTACATCGACGCGAGAGTTAATTCGTGATTGGATCGCGAATCAAGGCAATCGATTATTTCGATCAAGGGCGTGATTCCGTGTGGACACAAGTAGAGGCCGGGTGCGTGCGCGGCTATCAAGGACGAACAATTTTTACCAACGATCGTCGGCTTCGCGGTGATCTCGACCCGCGCAAGGTAAAAATTAAATCCTAATTGATAAGATCAATTAGATTACCTTTTTCGATCTAAAACAATACATGAGGTGATCTTTGTTTTTAAGAAAATTTTTAATTGCGTTTCTTTTTCCGTTGCGCATATCTGATTACTTTCTTACAGCTGCTGTGGCTGAAGGTCTTCTACTTCTTGGCAGGGTCGGGGTCTCATCAGGTTGGCGAGAGAGGGACTTCACAAGTGTCGAGTCGTTGATAGTTCCCAAACTATGCAGATAAGATGACGATCGGGTGTCTACGTCAAACTTTTTGAAGATCCGCATAATAATCATTGGGAAAGGAAGCCTCTCAGTCGGATGTGCACTTTCAACATACCTTGCCATCCTTGACCAAATGAGAAAAGGAATGTTCAAGTTCAAACCCCGAGCCGCCGTGGGATGTCCAAGAAGATACAAAAATAACATCCTATCCCATCGTAAGATCTTAGTTTGCATATTCGGCAAAATATTGTAGCAAACAATGAAGTTCATGAATCGGTATTCATCTTTAAGTTCCTTAGAAAATACCGAATTTCTTGTCGATCTTGTATCTGGAAAACAAATGCCATCCACTACAGTTCTCCAAGATTGATTTGTCATAACTTGACCTTTCAAATAATGAGTTCCTCCAGTTTGGACACTCATTCCCAGCACTTCATCGATGAGGTGTGGGGTGATGACAAGCTTGGTGTTTCTGACCGTTGTATGAAATTCCCTCGGCCCACCACAATGTCTTGAAGCTGATTCGCACACATATAGAAGGTTCTTATCAGATGCAAACAGTAACAAGAAGTTTCAGAAAATTTACAAATTGGCGAGAGTCGAGCTCTGTCAAATAGAACACCAAAAGCTTCCGATCGTTCTCTAAGAGCTCCGACATTCACGTGCCTTTCACCAGTACATTCCCTGTTTTCAAAATCCTTCATTCTTTCAGAATTGATGTGAACAACATCCTCAACCACAGGAGGTTGTTCGCTCGCAAGAGGTTCTTCAATCTCGATTCCACGAGATCTTCCTCTCTTTCTTGCTACAGATTTTCTCTTCATTGAAGTAGGTTGCATAGGGGCTTTCCCTTTTTTAGCAGCTGTTGGAGTAGTCTTGGCTTTTCCAGAGACTGGGGTTTGCCCTTTGAAGCAGCCAATGCCTTTGCTTCAGCAATTTCTTTCGCTCCTTCCACAGTTTTCTCCCAGTCCTCTGAGTCCGCCTCGGACTCATCCAAAGGAATAAGTTCTCCTTCCTTTTGATTCTTTCTTGCTCTCGTTAATTTGTTTGTCATTCTTGTGCTGACTAGAGCAGTGATGAACACAATGAACCAAGCAAATGCCATTTGAAAAGTTTTCAAAGAATAACCTGTGAGCAAGAACTCAAAAACATGGAAAAAATTGTTTAATTTCAAAAATTTGAAAATTCATACCCAAACAATCCTTATCATGTATTGAGACTAGGAATGAAGATAGATTTACAAAAAGAATTTTAAAAATAGATCAATCCCATTATTTTTGAAAATTCCTAAAATTTGCCCCAAAACTGAGTTTTCAGAAATCGAAGCCCAAAAATCTGTTTATCAAATGTATACTAAGCATAGAAGCAAATCTAAGGTATCCAGAGTTCTTATTTCGAAAGAAATTTGATCAAAAACTGTGCAAAACTGAGATTATACCATGAAATCCCTCACGTTTTGATGAACATAAGCAAAACCAATGATTAACATGAGTTTTGATCATAAGAACTTACTTGGATCGAGTGAAAATGAGTTGCAATAGATTCAAATGCTCTTGTTCCTAGAGAGAGAAACTCAAGGATGTGAAAAACAAAAGTTTAGAGTGAAAAGAAATTCAAACACCTTTTATTTTTATCAAAACCTAGCCGCGGTCCGGATCGAGTCAGGAGTTCAGTCCGGATCGGCTACCGGCAGAAAATCCCATTGTTCGGGATCCGGACTAAACAATCCAGTCCGGACTGCTTGTAGCTTTTTTTTTTAGAAAAATTTGTAAGAATTCTAGAAAATCCAAAAAAAGCAGGTAAGCATTATTGCATATCAACTTTAAACATCGTTTCACATCACAAGAAATTAATTATGCTAAATCTATCTGTAGTACCCGAGAAACTCAAATTTGAATTTAAAGAATTCAAATGTGAATGTGAATGAGGAAATGCAAAATATAACCTAAGTGGTTATATATCGGTGTGCAAATTGCACAGTTTTCGGAGCACTATGTCTGCCTTTTAGATCCGAGTCTGATTTCAAAAATCTGAAATCGCCAGTGCGACCGTCTCGTCGAATCGATTGAAAATGATATAAACTGATTTTCGATCCGACGGTCAGATTGTCCAGAAATCAGCAAAGTTACGGGTGGGACCCACGACTTAAGTGAATAGTGCCAGTAAATAGTAACCCCTGATTCAGGTTTTTCGCTGGCAAACGTCAGCCGATTCACTGTCTGGTATCCGAATCTATCAGTTCAGGTAGTCAATTTTAACCGCTTCATCGTTCTGAACGCAATGGCGCTGACGAAATTCACGTTTGACGATTCTGGTGCATCGGGATGCGTGCCATATAGTGAAAATAACTATATTTTATGGGTCAAAGTTTTCTAGGGGCTCCGAATCAAGAAAGCAAATACGCTATTTGATAGGTCTCGACGAGCCAGACGTCGTGGCAAAGTTTGTTTTTCAATTCGACGAACCGTATGTCTCGAAATGCGTGAAATACATCGAAAGAGCGGGTATTTTCGCAAAAAACCCCTATATTTTATGTGTCGAATCGAGAGTGGCTTATAGGTTAGGGTTCTGGCCGCAATTATAGCCTATAGATGGGAGCTAGGTGTTAAAGAACAAGAGTGCAAGGGTGTAGATGCAAATTTTGCAAAAACATGCATTAAGTGTAAGTGGCTCTTGGGGTTTTGTGTGGGGGGATCCGAGGGGCCATACCTGGTTCCAAGGGCTCTTCACACTTCCCTGCATGCCTCAGACAAAACCCAGGGTGTGCGGGTGGCCGAGGAGACACCAGCCATTTCGGACTTGCCCGAGAGTGAGAGAGGAAGAGAAGGGTGTGCACAAGGAACCCCAACTTCAAGCTTGTGCCTTCTGGAGTGTTCACCTTCTTTCTGGGAGCAAGCCCGAGGAAGCTGGGTGGCTGCGCGACGCGGGAGAACTGGCTTCTTCCTTTTCTTCTCCAACTCCGGTGTGGTAAGCCCTCTTCATCCTCTGGTTTTTAACACCCAAGACCACAAGCAGTAGGTTCCTAGGCACCTGGGGATTCTTCCAGCCCATTCTCGAAAATGGGAAACCGTCGGATGGCCAGCGGCAAAGTTGCACTCATATGAGCTCCGCCTCGAGCTAGCTTTGCTCTCGGTGGTTTTTGGCAAAAAATAAAATGACCATCTTCTTCTGTTTGATGAGTGCAAGCCGTCCACCAAACTTGGGGTGGTTTGGTACACTGTGGAGACCGCAAGCCTATGCCCTAGTTCGGGAAGAAGACACTTCGGCCGAGCTCTTTGCTCCGGCGCCGGCACCGCCTCCCACCGCCGGACACATGCCCATGAAACTCCCTGTGGCCGACAATAACTCACCCATGCACTTGCATGTGGTCCATGCAAGCCAGTTTGAAATCCACCATTAATGGCCCGAGCTCGACCCCTCTAATGGAGGCCGGCCGTTAGGTGATCGCTGACGGCGGGGATAAGCCCAGACCTTCCTAAAACCTTGCTAGAAAAATTGTGGTGCTGCCCTTTGCACCTAAAACCCCATGGATGGGAAGTTGCCATTAAAGGGCTTCAAGTTTGGCCGAAGCTTGGCTCCGGCCTTGCGCCGCTTCTCGGCGCCAGATGGGGTGCTGGCTGCACCCATTGCAACTCCAGAGAGCAGATAAGGATGATGCTTGCATTAAGTGGCTCCGGTTTTCTCAGTTGGCCCAAGCCGAGCTTTGGGTGTTTGAGCCGTGGCCTAGCTTGCTCCGGTGATCTTTCTCGCAGGTCTGCGATGCTCCAGTGGTGAGCCTCTAACCTCCCTCAGTCCCAGGAGCTTAATGCTCACCTCAGTTTACAAAGTGGCCGAGTGGTTAGAAAGATGGACCATGTTGAGCTCTATGCTAATTAAGAATGGTTCTTAGGGTGTTTTCGACAGTGCTGTAGTCTCAAGACAGTAAGCCCTAGACTCTGTGCCATCCTCTGAGCTTGATGCTCACCTCTGTCCAAAGATGGACTGATGGGATGTGGAGATCTTGTGCGCCGAGCTCTAAATAAGCCATGTTGCTTCCTTAAGCTGTTCCAGCAGTTATGTTGCACCCTCAGGGTGAGCCGCTGTGTCCCCTCGACCAAGTGAGCATGATGCTCACCCTAAATGAGGGATTGATCGAGTAAATATATTTAAAATGCAAAATAAACCTAATTGCATAAGTAAAAGATGGCCCGAAGTTGTTCTCGGGTTTCGCACTGCTTCCAAATGGTGAGGACGATGTCCAGCAACTCGAGGGTCACCTTCTGGTGGTCTCGATTCGATTAAATAATGCCCCGAGAATTAATACGAGCGAAAAAGGCCCTAAAATGCATGTATTTATGCGAATTCAAGAAACCCTAGGGGTCTAAACGCAAATGTTGCCTAGCGTGCTGTCTTTGGCTGTGTGCCCTATGATCTCTAAGCTTTTCGTTGGACATCCGATAGCTTCCGTTGAGCGGAAATCGGTTATCGGACCGTAAATCGGGAAAATTGTCGGTTTATCGGCGACTCGGTTTTAATCGTGCAATTCAAGGACTTGTGGCGATTAAGTTGTTCTATTTGAGGTTCCCAGTGTAGTCCTGGTGTGTCACGCCCCGGGGTCGAAACTGCGACCCGGGCTCGCCAACAGATCCGCCACCTATGCCAACCTGCATAGGCGAAGCGTCCTACCTGCAAGAAAAGTACTCCAGCTAAACATATATCAGAGCTATAAATAAGAAGATCTGTGGTATAACTAAAATCAATCACTGTACAACTGGAAAATAATACAACAAGGTCCGCCTTCCCAAAAATAATAGTAATACACTATCCTCATGCACAAGCTCTGGACTCAACCGGGAGAGTATCTCCAATAAATACAACAGTGTACAGTCTCTCGGTACATAATATGTCCTCACTACATCAGTCTCTCAAAAGAGAAAAAAAGTTAAAACAACTAATCTGCTGTAGATCTCCTCTGAAGGGGTTACCGCTACTCTCCACCGGCGGGTAGGGATCTAGCACACGACTCTCTCACCTCGAACAACAACCGCAGACATCCGCAACACCTGCTAAGACTCTGCAAAAACAAAGGAGAGAAAAGAAAGGAGGGGGAAAAAACCCCCAACGGGTGTGAGAACTACACCTAAAAAGGTGAGCTCTCAGTGGGTACCACCGCCAGACCCGACGGTCTGGCCCACCAAGTCCTCAAGAGACAAAAACTAACCAAAGCCGTAAAGACAGAAATAAGGAAGCTGGAGACTCTCAACAGCTACCAAGCTTCTAACTAAAAGCCCAAAATGGGAGAACAAAGGGTGGTATGCAACCACCAGCACATGAAGTGCACAAACAACCCAACCGATGGACCAGTAATCACTGGCACTGCCTGCTATGCCTGCCATACAACGGTCAAAACTCACAATGACCTTGGGACAACCTTCGATCCCCAAACGGTTGCCAACCACACTAGCACTGGTCTAAACACGGCTACTAGACTCCACTCGGTCCCCCTGACACGAGTGTAACAGTAAAGTAAACATCTGTAATAGACCCAATCTAGTAACGCCAGAAATACTGGTACTGTCTGCTCTGCTGTCGAACTCATCTGCGGGAATACTGACCGACTACTGACCGGTACGGTCGCATCCCAAAATAGGTGACAGACCGGCTCCTGACCGGCACGGTCGCACCCAAAATAAGTAATAGACCGGCTCCTGACCGGCACGGTCGCATACTGAATAAGTAATAGACTGGCTCCTGACCGGCACGGTCGCACACCGCAGGAGTAGGAAATTCCGCCCACTAGCGAAACCTGTAACCAATCTGGTGCATAAATAAATGTCCGCTCAACGGCCCAATGTCCGCGGTTGCCGCAATACCCTGCCGTCTGTAATCCAGCACAACCCGTCCCTGACACTAATGTCCTGCCTACACTACCCCAGACCCCTGCTCGCCCCTGAGCAATATAGACCGCCTGACTAACAAATGAGGAGAAAAGGGAAAAAACATGGTTTCTCCTAAGTCAAGTCCCAATAAGTAGTGTAGCAGCAAAGATGGCCTAACTAGATGACCATACAAGCATGCAAATGTCCTTCACATAGGGTAAGTCCCTTAAGTAAACATTACCAATTCATCATCATGAATAAATGAATGCTGCAAGTTTCCCGATAACATTTAATATGAATATTAATCATGCAATTCCCTTTATTCAATCATCCTTCCTAGCTTACCTCCCAATAACATACATTATTGTACCTTAAACATGCGTGTATTCCAATATAAGAATTAAAGAACTGTCCATCAGTTCTAGGAACAAAGCACCCACCTGGAACGCTTTCCGCAGGCAACGCCGAAGTCGGGAAGCGCCGAACCTTCAAACTGAGGAAAAACGAGAACCGTGCCGCGCGCGCACCTGCCGCGATACCACGCAGGATTCCCCGGAAGATCCAATAATACCGTCGAGTTCACACCAAGACCTGTGCACCACTGGATCAGTCCACGGCCAAAGTCACAGAACAACAAGTGCCCAAGTACCACCGAAAACTCCGACTCACCTCCGGTACACATTACTTAAAGTAGAAGAGAAAAAGGCCGCCAAGGAGTTCCACCAACAACACTAGCAGCTTACACAAATCAAGCTCATATAAGCCCACTTCATAAATCTGAATCCATTAAAGAATCTGCACAACAAGTCCATTACAACATAAATCGCTTGCACTTAAATACTTGTTCCAATGCATACCATAATTAAAGTCCAAAGTCCAATTAGGTACATAAGTCATTCCCAACACAACATGCAGAATTTCAGCAACAATGAACTACAAAGAGGACTAAGATGGTATATCAAATCTTATCCAATTTTAAGAGTAAGGTATCAAATTGTTCTTATTGAAGTCTAGAAATTACCCAACTTGAAATTCACCATTTCATAAAGAGGAGAAAAAGATATTCCAAAATTACCACATGCTGTCCAAACTATAATCTGAACCAAGGGTTCCAAATATGATGAAATTTATCTGATTCGAAGCAATATTTGGCCTTCCTCTTCAATATGAATAAATGTAGGTCTCTGAGTCCTGGTGAATTCCCCGTAAAACTTAGCCTAAAACTCCACTTCTTCAGTTCTAGGGAGCACAGAACACTGAACCTTGCTCAAAACCATCAGAATCTCAGCTGTGCACAAAGTCTCAGAAATGACTTAATTCACCCAATTTAGAGTCCACATTTGAAGTTCTAGAAATACGAAAATTGGATCTCTTTAAGTCCTGAAAATTTTCCCCACAAAAACCAACATAACATTCCATTTGTACATCCCAGGGTAGTAAAAAACACTAACCTATGCTCGAAATCCTCCACAGAAAATAAGTGTCTCAATATTGCTATAATACCTGGTTTAGAAGCTCCAATTAGGTCCACCTTCAATACAAAAGTGTTAGATATTGAAGTCGTGAAGAGAACCCCAATAATCACCCAAAAATTCCACTCCTACAGTTCTGGAGACCTCCCAGGAAGAAAATGCGACGAAGTGGAATCCAAAACCAGCAATGACCAAGCTCCAACAATGGTGGTTTCCTTGATGAAGAAGGAGAAGATGAAAGCTGCTTCTTGGACTCCTTAGCAGCTGAGAAGTATAAAATGTCCAAACGAGAAGCCCCATTCCAATTAGCCCTCTTAAATAGCCTTAAACTATACCAAAATTAGGCTTAAGGTACACTACAAACCCTTCACCAACTCCCCTCTCATACCAAATCCCTTGCACCCGATCCGGTGCAAGGCGGTCGGACCAAATGGTCCGACCGACCAAAGTCCACGCCACGTAGCACGGCCCAGCCCACGTGCGGCGCGCGGGCGCGCGCCACGCGGGCGCGTGCATGCGCGGCGCATGGCTGCGCGGTGCACCGCCCGTGCACCGCCCCCCGCGGTCGCCTCCTGCACCGGGTGTACGCCCCCACCGTGCACTCGCTGCACCTGCCGGTGCATGGCCCGTGAGCCGGCCGCCGTGAGCCGGTCCACATTCCAGCAACACCAAAAACTCTATTTTAAGCCCAAAATGTCCAGAAAAAGTGTAATTCGCACAGTTTTTTTCGTGCTGAGTCCAATTTTAATATCCATTGTGCGCAAAAACACTTCTAAGAATTCGACGGGGTCATCAGACTACTCTTGTGATCCATTTAACACACCGGGTCCATCACAAAGTCCAAATGGTGCACAATACCACCGACACGCCACACAGGCCTCCAGAAGCTGCAGATGCAACAGTAGTCTAATT
>CM055066.1:14227625-14303933 GCA_029204045.2 Tillandsia leiboldiana
GGACGATGATTGATCGGTAAAGATTGATGTATGTGCCCGCTCTCTTTTAGGTGACGGTCTCAAGTCATCAGTGTGTGGATACTGGAGCGAACGTGCAGGTGGTTGTTAGAGAACAAGGGCACTGAGCGTGACCAATTACGAATAGTTACATGGATGTCTACCATTGTCAGTAACTGATTCGATGTTGCAGTAGTACAACTGATCCTTAGACCTGCGACACCACGGCCATTCAATATGAGGCTACTGTAGTTTGATTATGCAATAAACTCTGATCAGAGTCACGGGTCTTAGTAGTATATGTTGCTGCAGTCGGTTCATATTAGGAAGGGTGTTTGTTTACAGGGGATCTATCGCTCTCGGTAGAGAGATAATTAGTCCTATGCTATTTGTAAGGCAAAGCTCAGAATCCTCGGCCGGGGTATATAGTTCATGGAAAGTTGTTTCAAAGAGTAACCATATGAGCTTCTGCCCTATCAATTGTCATATAACGGGTGATGGGGTTTGACGAGTATTCCATGACCTCCACTCAGTTGGGACTATGCGATAGAAGGATTGCATTGTACGGTAACTGCACCTTGAGGTTCAGTCCAATATTCACTTCTGACTGGATTGCCACTATATGCTACTAGGCGTCACTGGTGGATTGTGGGAACCAATAAGAATAATTATAGGCGAATAATTATTATACGATGGAAGAATCAAAAGTGTTTGATCCATCAAAAATAGTTTCGATGATGATGTCGATGGGGATCGCATCATATCTCACTACCAGACAGAATTGAACCTATTAGGTCACACACATAAGGAATCGCGCATGATCGATATTAAGGAGATGATAAAGAAGTTTATAATGGATTAATTATAATCACAACACTAAAGTTTACTAATTTATTAGTAAAAGGACTAATTTGCAATTATTATAAATTAGAGGTATTTAAGTGCAAAAGTTGCATGGTGTATTTACTAATCGTTAGTAAATATTTTGAGGACTTATGTGTAAATGTTACACACGAATCGAATTAGGATTCAGATTCGATTCATATTGAAACTAACTTAAGGATAATGGATAATCTAATCGGATTAGGATTCGATTAGGATTAGAATTAGGGTTAGGGTTTTCTCAATATAAATATATGTCGTATGTGACATATTTTGAATGAAAGAAATAAAGGAGAAAAAGAAAACCCTAGCCGCCTATCCTATTCCTCAAGTCCTCCACAATTAATTCATTGTTCTCGATCTTCGGAAGATTGCTAGCACAATTAGAAGATTGATTCATCCTCCTTACATCGACGCGAGAGTTAATTCGTGATTGGATCGCGAATCAAGGCAATCGATTATTCGATCAAGGGCGTGATTCCGTGTGGACACAAGTAGAGGCCGGGTGCGTGCGCGGCTATCAAGGACGAACAATTTTTACCAACGATCGTCGGCTTCGCGGTGATCTCGACCCGCGCAAGGTAAAAATTAAATCCTAATTGATAAGATCAATTAGATTACCTTTTTCGATCTAAAACAATACATGAGGTGATCTTTGTTTTAAGAAAATTTTAATTGCGTTTCTTTTTCCGTTGCGCATATCTGATTACTTTCTTACAGCTGCTGTGGCTGAAGGTCTTCTACTTCTTGGCAGGGTCGGGGTCTCATCAGGTTGGCGAGAGAGGGACTTCACAAGTGTCGAGTCGTTGATAGTTCCCAAACTATGCAGATAAGATGACGATCGGGTGTCTACGTCAAACTTTTTGAAGATCCGCATAATAATCATTGGGAAAGGAAGCCTCTCAGTCGGATGTGCACTTTCAACATACCTTGCCATCCTTGACCAATGAGAAAAGGAATGTTCAAGTTCAAACCCCGAGCCGCCGTGGGATGTCCAAGAAGATACAAAAATAACATCCTATCCCATCGTAAGATCTTAGTTTGCATATTCGGCAAAATATTGTAGCAAACAATGAAGTTCATGAATCGGTATTCATCTTTAAGTTCCTTAGAAAATACCGAATTTCTTGTCGATCTTGTATCTGAAAACAAATGCCATCCACTACAGTTCTCCAAGATTGATTTGTCATAACTTGACCTTTCAAATAATGAGTTCCTCCAGTTTGGACACTCATTCCCAGCACTTCATCGATGAGGTGTGGGGTGATGACAAGCTTGGTGTTTCTGACCGTTGTATGAAATTCCCTCGGCCCACCACAATGTCTTGAAGCTGATTCGCACACATATAGAAGGTTCTTATCAGATGCAAACAGTAACAAGAAGTTTCAGAAAATTTACAAATTGGCGAGAGTCGAGCTCTGTCAAATAGAACACCAAAAGCTTCCGATCGTTCTCTAAGAGCTCCGACATTCACGTGCCTTTCACCAGTACATTCCCTGTTTTCAAAATCCTTCATTCTTTCAGAATTGATGTGAACAACATCCTCAACCACAGGAGGTTGTTCGCTCGCAAGAGGTTCTTCAATCTCGATTCCACGAGATCTTCCTCTCTTTCTTGCTACAGATTTTCTCTTCATTGAAGTAGGTTGCATAGGGGCTTTCCCTTTTTTAGCAGCTGTTGGAGTAGTCTTGGCTTTTCCAGAGACTGGGTTTGCCTTTGAAGCAGCCAATGCCTTTGCTTCAGCAATTTCTTTCGCTCCTTCCACAGTTTCTCCCAGTCCTCTGAGTCCGCCTCGGACTCATCCAAAGGAATAAGTCTCCTTCCTTTGGATTCTTTCTTGCTCTCGTTAATTTGTTTGTCATTCTTGTGCTGACTAGAGCAGTGATGAACACAATGAACCAAGCAAATGCCATTTGAAAAGTTTTCAAAAGAATAACCTGGTGAGCAAGAACTCAAAAAACATGGAAAAAAATTGTTTAATTTCAAAAATTTGAAAATTCATACCCAAACAATCCTTATCATGTATTGAGACTAGGAATGAAGATAGATTTACAAAAAGAAGGTTTAAAAATAGATCAATCCCATTATTTTGAAAATTCCTAAAATTTGCCCCAAACTGAGTTTTCAGAAATCGAAGCCCAAAAATCTGTTTATCAATGTATACTAAGCATAGAAGCAAATCTAAGGTATCCAGAGTTCTTATTTCGAAGAAATTTGATCAAAAACTGTGCAAAACTGAGATTATACCATGAAATCCCTCACGTTTTGATGAACATAAGCAAAACCAATGATTACATGAGTTTTGATCATAAGAACTTACTTGGATCGAGTGAAAATGAGTTGCAATAGATTCAAATGCTCTTGTTCCTAGAGAGAGAAACTCAAGGATGGTGAAAAACAAAAGTTAGAGTGAAAAAGAAATTCAACACCTTTTATTTTATCAAAACCTAGCCGCGGTTCCGGATCGAGTCAGGAGTTCAGTCCGGATCGGCTACCGGCAGAACATCCCATTGTTCGGGATCCGGACTAAACAATCCAGTCCGGACTGCTTGTAGCTTTTTTTTTTAGAAAAATTGTAAGAATTCTAGAAAATCCAAAAAAAGTCAGGTAAGCATATTGCATATCAACTTTAAAACAATCGTTTCACATCACAAAGAATTAATTATGCTAAATCTATCTGTAGTACCCGAGAAACTCAAATTTGAATTTAAAGAATTCAAATGTGAATGTGAATGAGGAAATGCAAAATATAACCTAAGTGGTTATATATCGGTGTGCAAAATTGCACAGTTTTCGGAGCACTATGTCTGCCTTTTAGATCCGAGTCTGATTCAAAAATCTGAAATCGCCAGTGCGACCGTCTCGTCGAATCGATTGAAAATGAATATAAACTGATTTTCGATCCGACGGTCAGATTGTCCAGAAATCAGCAAAGTTACGGGTGGGACCCACGACTTAAGTGAATAGTGCCAGTAAATAGTAACCCCTGATTCAGGTTTTTTCGCTGGCAAACGTCAGCCGATTCACTGTCTGGTATCCGAATCTATCAGTTCAGGTAGTCAATTTTAACCGCTTCATCGTTCTGAACGCAATGGCGCTGACGAAATTCACGTTTGACGATTCTGGTGCATCGGGATGCGTGCCATATAGTGAAAATAACTATATTTTATGGGTCAAAGTTTTCTAGGGGCTCCGAATCAAGAAAGCAAATACGCTATTTGATAGGTCTCGACGAGCCAGACGTCGTGGCAAAGTTTGTTTTTCAATTCGACGAACCGTATGTCTCGAAATGCGTGAAATACATCGAAAGAGCGGGTATTTTCGCAAAAACCCCTATATTTTATGTGTCGAATCGAGAGTGGCTTATAGGTTAGGGTTCTGGCCGCAATTATAGCCTATAGATGGGAGCTAGGTGTTAAAGAACAAGAGTGCAAGGGTGTAGATGCAAATTTTGCAAAAACATGCATTAAGTGTAAGTGGCTCTTGGGGTTTTGTGTGGGGGGATCCGAGGGGCCATACCTGGTTCCAAGGGCTCTTCACACTTCCCTGCATGCCTCAGACAAAACCCAGGGTGTGCGGGGTGGCCGAGGAGACACCAGCCATTTCGGACTTGCCCGAGAGTGAGAGAGGAAGAGAAGGGTGTGCACAAGGAACCCCAACTTCAAGCTTGTGCCTTCTGGAGTGTTCACCTTCTTTCTGGGAGCAAGCCCGAGGAAGCTGGGTGGCTGCGCGACGCGGGAGAACTGGCTTCTTCCTTTTCTTCTCCAACTCCGGTGTGGTAAGCCCTCTTCATCCTCTGGTTTTTAACACCCAAGACCACAAGCAGTAGGTTCCTAGGCACCTGGGGATTCTTCCAGCCCATTCTCGAAAATGGGAAACCGTCGGATGGCCAGCGGCAAAGTTGCACTCATATGAGCTCCGCCTCGAGCTAGCTTTGCTCTCGGTGGTTTTTGGCAAAAAATAAAATGACCATCTTCTTCTGTTTGATGAGTGCAAGCCGTCCACCAAACTTGGGGTGGTTTGGTACACTGTGGAGACCGCAAGCCTATGCCCTAGTTCGGGGAAGAAGACACTTCGGCCGAGCTCTTTGCTCCGGCGCCGGCACCGCCTCCCACCGCCGGACACATGCCCATGAAACTCCCTGTGGCCGACAATAACTCACCCATGCACTTGCATGTGGTCCATGCAAGCCAGTTTGAAATCCACCATTAATGGCCCGAGCTCGACCCCTCTAATGGAGGCCGGCCGTTAGGTGATCGCTGACGGCGGGGATAAGCCCAGACCTTCCTAAAACCTTGCTAGAAAAATTGTGGTGCTGCCCTTTGCACCTAAAACCCCATGGATGGGAAGTTGCCATTAAAGGGCTTCAAGTTTGGCCGAAGCTTGGCTCCGGCCTTGCGCCGCTTCTCGGCGCCAGATGGGGTGCTGGCTGCACCCATTGCAACTCCAGAGAGCAGATAAGGATGATGCTTGCATTAAGTGGCTCCGGTTTTCCTCAGTTGGCCCAAGCCGAGCTTTGGGTGTTTGAGCCGTGGCCTAGCTTGCTCCGGTGATCTTTCTCGCAGGTCTGCGATGCTCCAGTGGTGAGCCTCTAACCTCCCTCAGTCCCAGGAGCTTAATGCTCACCTCAGTTTACAAAGTGGCCGAGTGGTTAGAAAGATGGACCATGTTGAGCTCTATGCTAATTAAGAATGGTTCTTAGGGTGTTTCGACAGTGCTGTAGTCTCAAGACAGTAAGCCCTAGACTCTGTGCCATCCTCTGAGCTTGATGCTCACCTCTGTCCAAAGATGGACTGATGGGATGTGGAGATCTTGTGCGCCGAGCTCTAAATAAGCCATGTTGCTTCCTTAAGCTGTTCCAGCAGTTATGTTGCACCCTCAGGGTGAGCCGCTGTGTCCCCTCGACCAAGTGAGCATGATGCTCACCCTAAATGAGGGATTGATCGAGTAATATATTTAAAATGCAAAATAAACCTAATTGCATAAGTAAAAGATGGCCCGAAGTTGTTCTCGGGTTTCGCACTGCTTCCAAATGGTGAGGACGATGTCCAGCAACTCGAGGGTCACCTTCTGGTGGTCTCGATTCGATTAAATAATGCCCCGAGAATTAATACGAGCGAAAAAGGCCCTAAAATGCATGTATTTATGCGAATTCAAGAAACCCTAGGGGTCTAAACGCAAATGTTGCCTAGCGTGCTGTCTTTGGCTGTGTGCCTATGATCTCTAAGCTTTTCGTTGGACATCCGATAGCTTCCGTTGAGCGGAAATCGGTTATCGGACCGTAAATCGGGAAAATTGTCGGTTTATCGGCGACTCGGTTTTAATCGTGCAATTCAAGGACTTGTGGCGATTAAGTTGTTCTATTTGAGGTTCCCAGTGTAGTCCTGGTGTGTCACGCCCCGGGGTCGAAACTGCGACCCGGGCTCGCCAACAGATCCGCCACCTATGCCAACCTGCATAGGCGAAGCGTCCTACCTGCAAGAAAAGTACTCCAGCTAAACATAATATCAGAGCTATAAATAAGAAGATCTGTGGTATAACTAAAATCAATCACTGTACAACTGGAAAATAATACAACAAGGTCCGCCTTCCCAAAAATAATAGTAATACACTATCCTCATGCACAAGCTCTGGACTCAACCGGGAGGTATCTCCAATAAATACAACAGTGTACAGTCTCTCGGTACATAATATGTCCTCACTACATCAGTCTCTCAAAAGAGAAAAAAAGTAAAACAACTAATCTGCTGTAGATCTCCTCTGAAGGGGTACCGCTACTCTCCACCGGCGGGTAGGGATCTAGCACACGACTCTCTCACCTCGAACAACAACCGCAGACTCCGCAACACCTGCTAAGACTCTGCAAAACAAAGGAGAGAAAAGAAAGGGAGGGGGAAAAAACCCCCAACGGGTGTGAGAACTACACCTAAAAAGGGGAGCTCTCAGTGGGTACCACCGCCAGACCCGACGGTCTGCCCACCAAGTCCTCAAGAGACAAAAACTAACCAAAGCCGTAAAGACAGAAATAAGGAAGCTGGAGACTCTCAACAGCTACCAAGCTTCTAACTAAAAGCCCAAAATGGGAGAAACAAAGGGTGGTATGCAACCACCAGCACATGAAGTGCACAAACAACCCAACCGATGGACCAGTAATCACTGGCACTGCCTGCTATGCCTGCCATACAACGGTCAAAACTCACAATGACCTTGGGACAACCTTCGATCCCCAAACGGTTGCCAACCACACTAGCACTGGTCTAAACACGGCTACTAGACTCCACTCGGTCCCCCTGACACGAGTGTAACAGTAAAGTAAACATCTGTAATAGACCCAATCTAGTAACGCCAGAAATACTGGTACTGTCTGCTCTGCTGTCGAACTCATCTGCGGGAATACTGACCGACTACTGACCGGTACGGTCGCATCCCAAAATAGGTGACAGACCGGCTCCTGACCGGCACGGTCGCACCCAAAATAAGTAATAGACCGGCTCCTGACCGGCACGGTCGCATACTGAATAAGTAATAGACTGGCTCCTGACCGGCACGGTCGCACACCGCAGGAGTAGGAAATTCCGCCCACTAGAGAAACCTGATAACCAATCTGGTGCATAAATAAATGTCCGCTCAACCGTCCAATGTCCGCGGTTGCCGCAATACCCTGCCGTCTGTAATCCAGCACAACCCGTCCCTGACACTAATGTCCTGGCTACACTACCCCAGACCCCTGCTCGCCCCTGAGCAATATAGACCGCCTGACTAACAAATGAGGAGAAAAGGGAAAAACATGGTTTCTCCTAAGTCAAGTCCCAATAAGTAGTGTAGCAGCAAAAGATGGCCTAACTAGATGACCATACAAGCATGCAAATGTCCTTCACATAGGGTAAGTCCCTTAAGTAAACATTTACAATTCATCATCATGAATAAATGAATGCTGCAAGTTTCCCGATAACATTTAATATGAATATTAATCATGCAATTCCCTTTATTCAATCATCCTTCCTAGCTTACCTCCCAATAACATACAATTATTGTACCTTAAACATGCGTGTATTCCAATATAAGAATTAAAGAACTGTCCATCAGTTCTAGGAACAAAGCACCCACCTGGAACGCTTTCCGCAGGCAACGCCGAAGTCGGGGAAGCGCCGAACCTTCAAACTGAGGAAAAACGAGAACCGTGCCGCGCGCGCACTGCCGCGAACCACGCAGGATTCCCCGGAAGATCCAATAATCCCGTCGAGTTCACACCAAGACCTGTGCACCACTGGATCAGTCCACGGCCAAAGTCACAGAACAACAAGTGCCCAAGTACACCGAAAACTCCGACTCACCTCCGGTACACATTACTTAAAGTAGAAGAGAAAAAGGCCGCCAAGGAGTTCCACCAACAACACTAGCAGCTTACACAAAATCAAGCTCATATAAGCCCACTTCATAAATCTGAATCCATTAAAAGAATCTGCACAACAAGTCCATTACAACATAAATCGCTTGCACTTAAATACTTGTTCCAATGCATACCATAATTAAAGTCCAAAGTCCAATTAGGTACATAAGTCATTCCCAACACACATGCAGAATTTCAGCAACAATGAACTACAAAGAGGACTAAAGATGGTATATCAAATCTTATCCAAATTTTAAGAGTAAGGTATCAAATTGTTCTTATTGAAGTCTAGAAAATTACCCAACTTGAAATTCACCATTTCATAAAGAGGAGAAAAAGATATTCCAAAATTACCACATGCTGTCCAAAACTATAATCTGAACCAAGGGTTCCAAATATGATGAAATTTATCTGATTCGAAGCAATATTTGGCCTTCCTCTTCAATATGAAAAATGTAGGTCTCTGAGTCCTGGTGAATTCCCCGTAAAAATTAGCCTAAAACTCCACTTCTTCAGTTCTAGGGAGCAAGAACACTGAACATTGCTCAAAAACACATCCAGAATCTCAGCTGTGCACAAAAGTCTCAGAAATGACTTAATTCACCCAATTTAGAGTCCAAATTTGAAGTTCTAGAAAATACGAAAATTGGATCTCTTTAAGTCCTGAAAATTTTCCCACAAAAACCAACATAAAATTCCATTTGTACATCCCAGGGGAGTAAAAACACTAACCTCTGCTCGAAATCCTCCACAGAAAATAAGTGTCTCAAATATTGCTATAATTACCTGGTTTAGAGCTCCAATTAGGTTCCACCTTCAATACAAAAGTTGTAGATATTGAAGTCGTGAAGAGAACCCCTCAATAATCACCCAAAAATTCCACTCCTACAGTTCTGGAGACCTCCAGGAAGAAAATGCGACGAAGTGGAATCCAAAACCAGCAATGACCAAGCTCCAACAATGGTGGTTTCCTTGATGAAGAAGGAGAAGATGAAGGCTGCTTCTTGGACTCCTTAGCAGCTGAGAAGTATAAAATGTCCAAACGAGAAGCCCCATTCCAATTAGCCCTCTTAAATAGCCTTAAACTATACCAAAATTAGGCTTAAGGTACACTACAAACCCTTCACCAACTCCCCTCTCATACCAAATCCCTTGCACCCGATCCGGTGCAAGGCGGGTCGGACCAAATGGTCCGACCGACCAAAGTCCACGCCACGTAGCACGGCCCAGCCCACGTGCGGGCGCGGGCGCGCGCCACGCGGGCGCGTGCATGCGCGGCGCATGGCTGCGCGGTGCACCGCCCGTGCACCGCCCCCCCGCGGTCGCCTCCTGCACCGGGTGTACGCCCCCACCGTGCACCTCGCTGCACCTGCCGGTGCATGGCCCGTGAGCCGGCCGCCGTGAGCCCGGTCCACCATTCCAGCAACACCAAAAACTCTATTTTAAGCCCAAAATGTCCAGAAAAAGTGTAATTCGCACAGTTTTTTTCGTGCTGAGTCCAATTTTAATATCCATTGTGCGCAAAAACACTTCTAAGAATTCGACGGGGTCATCAGACTACTCTTGTGATCCATTTAACACACCGGGTCCATCACAAAGTCCAAATGGTGCACAAATACCACCGACACGCCACACAGGCCTCCAGAAGCTGCAGATGCAACAGTAGTCTAATAGTGGGAATTTCGGATCTTCACATCCTCCCCCACCAAGAGAAAGTTTCGTCCTCGAAACAAGCTCAAGTCCACCAGGAGTCACAAATACCACAGGTAGATATCCATCAATAACGCCTCCAGCTCCCCAAACACCACTCACTCCCCGTGATTACTTCTCAACAACAACAACAACAACAACAAGTACGGCATGGCCCGATGTGCAATTCTCTCATCTCTCGAGCCAGAAATCGCAACGGGCGTCCCTCGTACTCCAACAATCTCAGATCTCAAAGGGCAAGTCAATCACGGGCGAGGGATCCAAAACACATAACTCCAGAGCTGAGACGTGAAATACCAGAGGGCTCCAATAAAAGCTGGGGAAAATGAAAATAACCACATCCTGGTGCCAATCTCAACAAGGCGACCCGAAGCATACCCACACATTCATCCAATAAGGAAAAGAATCCAATAAGCTGGGGTCTTCACTTGGTTACTTCCCGATCCAAAACCACCCGAGTGGACTACTCAACCGCTGGCTACCCTCAAAAGGAATCCTCAAGAGACACAATCTCATGCCACAGTTGGTCACTCAACTTGCCAACATAACCCCAGCGGACCCACGGGTTGAAGTCAATCTCTCAATTAATGCAGAGCATCCTGACGGGGACCAAACCGTCAGTGAACGGAACTGAAAACTGGCTCGAAAGGCGATCATAATGCTGATGCCCAAACTCGCGGTCAAAAGTCCGAATCATCAACGACAATCCGCGCAAATCCCACTCAAGAAGCAGAAAGCTGTGGTCTCCATTGGTGCCGCATGGTAGACCACTCTAATCTGTCACAAAGTATAGAACAGAAATGCTGAGTAATCAAGACTGATAGCCAACCAGGCATGGCCTATGCCCAGGTATATCAATCAAAGCCGGAAATAATAGGCGTACTGAAAGGCTCAACGGTGGGATCCAAGCTGCCTACAAAGCAGCGGTTCGTCCAGCCACAATACTCATAGGGTTGGACTAATGAAGTGCGGACCGAAGCTTAACCCACGGTAACTCCACAGCCACAATGGGAGGTACCACTAAAACACACAAATCCATCTCCCAACACTGAAAACGCTAGCATTGGCGCTGGCATCAGTTTCATTAATTCAATAGCCATGCTCCTCTGGCACTACCAAGTCCAAGAAGCTCCTCACTTCAAGAATAACTGTTGGTCTCATATCTCGAATAACATCCATTTGGTCGGGTTTCCACTGCCGCCCCTACGGCTAACACAATGTGACCCAAGAAAGTATGCTTCTGAAGCTAAAACTTGTATCTCAATAACTTGGCATACAGCTTCATCCAGACAGGCATGGTAGCACATCTACAAGTGCTCCACGTACTCCAAGTCGCTCTGGGAGTAAATCATAATATCCTTGGCGAACACCACTCCCAATTCGTCCAAGTACAACTGGGACACACAATTCCTCAAATCATAAGAGCGGCAGGGCATTTGTCATTCCATCAGGCCTCCCTATAAGCTCATAATGCCCCTGTCGGATCCTGAATGCCCTCTAGGCAAAGTCCTCGGCTGTCTGATTCCAAGTAGGTACTCGCAGCATACACTAACTGCCGGAGTATGACCCCATCAAAAGGTCCTAGATACCACCCGGACCTGTCTACACTCGAACCATAAAAGGACCCTCACCGTCGTGTATCAACGACGTGGCATCACCACCGTGTATCAACGGCGTGGCACTAGGTCAAACAGACCCCTCGATCCATCAGATCCTGCAACTGCGCCATCAGCTCTCTCAGCTTCACAGGCGATATCCAATGACGTGCTGTCGTGGGTGGCGCGGTCCCCCGAACCACGTCAAACGTAATTTCTATCTCCCTAACCGGCGACATTATCAACGGCATAGGTGAAATCACACCCGGGATTTCGTGGGCAACAGAGATATCCTTGGGTCCCGGTGCCACCGTAAGCACCTCCCGCACAGTCGCTATAACCTGTGTGCCCTAACACTCTCAACCACCAAGCCTCCTCCCGTCTGCCTCGCAGAAGGTCAAAATCCGATCTCCCAGCAGTCAAACATCTTGTGGCACTAAGCCAATCAAAACCCAAGCACTAGGTCAAACACCGAATTGCCACAATTCCCAATAAGTCTGCCGATACAACTCCCGGTCTCAACTGCATTGGACATAATCCACAAGTGCTCCTCCACATGCACAACACCAACAGAAACCGGTACCTCTAGTGTACGTGGTAACAAATCTGTCTCTAGTCCATGCAGGAATGCAACCTACTCTAACTCCGACTACTGTGATGAATTCACACCTGCGACAACCCGATCCGCTGCTGTGGCGCCCTCCAACTGGGCGGCACAGGTTCATCCGCTCAAAGCAAGTGGTTGTCGCTCAATCTGCAAGGAAGATCAGGACTATTCACATAGGGAGCACGACCTCTGTCCCTGCTCCCACTGAGGTGACGAATAAGGTCCTCCGCAGATAACAAATCCACGCTACCGCTGCGCCACTCCGATACAGATACTGATGCTGCCATCGGGGTCCACCCGATCTCTGGCATCTCGGGAATCTACACCCCTTGGGAAGAAAACTAGAATGCCACTGCCGGTCGGTCTGTCCTCCATCACCCGGCGCCAAGCGCCTAAGTCCAGAACTCACCTCTGGCAGCAGATCCCTATCCAAGGGAACCACAGCGCCACTCTCCATACACAACCCTACACCATCGAGGCGTCAATAATCCATAACAGAGGGACCAACTAAACTGAAAGGTATCCAGGCGCAATCCACTCCCAGACACACAAATCCTATGCGCCTCGTCCCCCGAACCTGGAACGCGCAGTTCAACAACTGCATAAACTCTCTAGCACAGGGAGGCTCTCATTTGTTCACTCCATCACCACCAACCACGACTCTGCCTCCAAAGCCTCCAAACTCAATCTTACGAGTCGGGGTGGTTCATCTGCCAAATCTGGCTCAATAGCTCGATCATGTCCCACAGCTCCTCTACTGTCAACTATCCACCCTGCCTCGGTGCCTCGCCACTAAACATTGGCACGGAGGGGGCTACTCGGTGCTCTGACAACTGTTTCACTAAAACCAATTGCTCGCTCACTCTGCCGCTGATAACCTCTGCCAATCCTGTCATCTGGGCCCGGAGTTCTCTGACCTCAATCTAGGTATCCGGCCCAAAACCAACCGCTTAAGCTCAACTGCTAAGACAGGATGCACACGGGTCAAAACCCAGCGTCGGGGAGACACCCCTCGCCACGACGAAACAGCAGATCAGCACACAAAAGCCACTCGACCCAATCCAGCGAAAGTCTAGAGCATGTCACCCATTCCACAGCATTATGTTGTCTGCAGCCAACATAATTACTTAGGAGATTAAACATGCCAATCACTCCTCCCGTCCCTTGGGAGGGGTATAAAACTCAATCAGGACTCTCGCTAAAAGTCACGACTCTCACGAAGTCAACCAAGGGTCAAACCATAAGCCTAGGGTTTCTAAGTCCACCATGCCCTACAACCTAGGCTCTGATACCACTCTAATCTGTCACGCCCCGGGGTCGAAACTGCGACCCGGGCTCGCCAACAAATCCGCCACCTATGCCAACCTGCATAGGCGAAGCGTCCTACCTGCAAGAAAAGTACTCCAGCTAAACATAATATCAGAGCTATAAATAAGAAGATCTGTTGTATAACTAAAATCAATCACTGTACAACTGGAAAATAATACAACAAGGTCCGCCTTCCCAAAAATAATAGTAATACACTATCCTCATGCACAAGCTCTGGACTCAACCGGGAGGTATCTCCAATAAATACAACAGTGTACAGTCTCTCGGTACATAATATGTCCTCACTACATCAGTCTCTCAAAAGAGAAAAAAAGTAAAACAACTAATCTGCTGTAGATCTCCTCTGAAGGGGTACCGCTACTCTCCACCGGCGGGTAGGGATCTAGCACACGACTCTCTCACCTCGAACAACAACCGCAGACTCCGCAACACCTGCTAAGACTCTGCAAAACAAAGGAGAGAAAAGAAAGGGAGGGGGAAAAAACCCCCAACGGGTGTGAGAACTACACCTAAAAAGGGGAGCTCTCAGTGGGTACCACCGCCAGACCCGACGGTCTGCCCACCAAGTCCTCAAGAGACAAAAACTAACCAAAGCCGTAAAGACAGAAATAAGGAAGCTGGAGACTCTCAACAGCTACCAAGCTTCTAACTAAAAGCCCAAAATGGGAGAAACAAAGGGTGGTATGCAACCACCAGCACATGAAGTGCACAAACGACCCAACCGATGGACCAGTAATCACTGGCACTGCCTGCTATGCCTGCCATACAACGGTCAAAACTCACAATGACCTTGGGACAACCTTCGATCCCCAAACGGTTCCCAACCACACTAGCACTGGTCTAAACACGGCTACTAGACTCCACTCGGTCCCCCTGACATGAGTGTAACAGTAAAGTAAACATCTGTAATAGACCCAATCTAGTAACGCCAGAAATACTGGTACTGTCTGCTCTACTGTCGAACTCATCTGCGGGAATACTGACCGACTACTGACCGGTACGGTCGCATCCCAAAATAGGTGACAGACCGGCTCCTGACCGGCACGGTCGCACCCAAAATAAGTAATAGACCGGCTCCTGACCGGCACGGTCGCATACTGAATAAGTAATAGACCGGCTCCTGACCGGCACGGTCGCACACCGCAGGAGTAGGAAATTCCGCCCACTAGAGAAACCTGATAACCAATCTGGTGCATAAATAAATGTCCGCTCAACCGTCCAATGTCCGCGGTTGCCGCAATACCCTGCCGCCTGTAATCCAGCACAACCCGTCCCTGACACTAATGTCCTGGCTACACTACCCCAGACCCCTGCTCGCCCCTGAGCAATATAGACCGCCTGACTAACAAATGAGGAGAAAAGGGAAAAACATGGTTTCTCCTAAGTCAAGTCCCAATAAGTAGTGTAGCAGCAAAAGATGGCCTAACTAGATGACCATACAAGCATGCAAATGTCCTTCACATAGGGTAAGTCCCTTAAGTAAACATTTACAATTCATCATCATGAATAAATGAATGCTGCAAGTTTCCCTATAACATTTAATATGAATATTAATCATGCAATTCCCTTTATTCAATCATCCTTCCTAGCTTACCTCCCAATAACATACAATTATTGTACCTTAAACATGCGTGTATTCCAATATAAGAATTAAAGAACTGTCCATCAGTTCTAGGAACAAAGCACCCACCTGGAATGCTTTCCGCAGGCAACGCCGAAGTCGGGGAAGCGCCGAACCTTCAAACTGAGGAAAAACGAGAACCGTGCCGCGCGCGCACTGCCGCGAACCACGCAGGATTCCCCGGAAGATCCAATAATCCCGTCGAGTTCACACCAAGACCTGTGCACCACTGGATCAGTCCACGGCCAAAGTCACAGAACAACAAGTGCCCAAGTACACCGAAAACTCCGACTCACCTCCGGTACACATTACTTAAAGTAGAAGAGAAAAAGGCCGCCAAGGAGTTCCACCAACAACACTAGCAGCTTACACAAAATCAAGCTCATATAAGCCCACTTCATAAATCTGAATCCATTAAAAGAATCTGCACAACAAGTCCATTACAACATAAATCGCTTGCACTTAAATACTTGTTCCAATGCATACCATAATTAAAGTCCAAAGTCCAATTAGGTACATAAGTCATTCCCAACACACATGCAGAATTTCAGCAACAATGAACTACAAAGAGGACTAAAGATGGTATATCAAATCTTATCCAAATTTTAAGAGTAAGGTATCAAATTGTTCTTATTGAAGTCTAGAAAATTACCCAACTTGAAATTCACCATTTCATAAAAGAGGAGAAAAAGATATTCCAAAATTACCACATGCTGTCCAAAACTATAATCTGAACCAAGGGTTCCAAATATGATGAAATTTATCTGATTCGAAGCAATACTTGGCCTTCCTCTTCAATATGAAAAATGTAGGTCTCTGAGTCCTGGTGAATTCCCCGTAAAAATTAGCCTAAAACTCCACATCTTCAGTTCTAGGGAGCAAAAACACTGAACATTGCTCAAAAACACATCCAGAATCTCAGCTGTGCACAAAAGTCTCAGAAATGACTTAATTCACCCAATTTAGAGTCCAAATTTGAAGTTCCAGTAAATACGAAAATTGGATCTCTTTAAGTCCTGAAATTTTTACCACAAAAACCAACTTAAAATTCCATTTGTACATCCCAGGGGAGTAAAAACACTAACCTCTGCTCGAAATCCTCCACAGAAAATAAGTGTCTCAAAGATTGCTATAATTACCTGGTTTAGAGCTCCAATTAGGTTCCAACTTCAATACAAAAGTTGTAGATATTGAAGTCGTGAAGAGAACCCCGCAAGAATCACCCAAATATTCCACTCCTACAGTTCTAGAGACCTCCAGGAAGAAAATGCGACGAAGTGGAATCCAAAACCAGCAATGACCAAGCTCCAACAATGGTGGTTTCCTTGATGAAGAAGGAGAAGATGAAGGCTGCTTCTTGGACTCCTTAGCAGCTGAGAAGTATAAAATGTCCAAAAGAGAAGCCCCATTCTAATTAGCCCTCTTAAATAGCCTTAAACTATTCCAAAATTAGGCTTAAGGTACACTACAAACCCTTCACCAACTCCCCTCTCATACCAAATCCCTTGCACCCGATCCGGTGCAAGGCGGGTCGGACCAAATGGTCCGACCGACCAAAGTCCACGCCACGTAGCACGGCCCAGCCCACGTGCGGGCGCGGGCGCGCGCCACGCGGGCGCGTGCATGCGCGGCGCATGGCTGCGCGGTGCACCGCCCGTGCACCGCCCCCCCGCGGTCGCCTCCTGCACCGGGTGTACGCCCCCACCGTGCACCTCGCTGCACCTGCCGGTGCATGGCCCGTGAGCCGGCCGCCGTGAGCCCGGTCCACCATTCCAGCAACACCAAAAACACTATTTTAAGCCCAAAATGTCTAGAAAAAGTGTAATTCGCATAGTTTTTTTCGTGTTGAGTCCAATTTTAATACCCATTGTGCGCAAAAACACTTATAAGAATTCGACGGGGTCATCAGACTACTCTTGTGATCCATTTAACACACCGGGTCCATCACAAAGTCCAAATGGTGCACAAATACCACCGACACGCCACACAGGCCTCCAGAAGCTGCAGATGCAACAGTAGTCTAATAGTGGGAATTTCGGGTCTTCACATGGTGTATCTAGCAGTCGTGGTTTATTGCTGGCGACTCCCGAAAACCAAAAAGGGATTTTTGGGGGGTATTTTAGTAATTGTGGCATCGGTCTAGCTTAGAGACACATCCAGAAGTATGTACTTGCCCGAACATCTTCAGTGAAGCGTTCTGGGGTCGCACGTCAAGTCTCGCTGAATTCAGAAATCTGTAAGCGCTGATTGGGTCAAAGTTGACCGATCAGCGGATTTTCGGTAGGTTCCGATAATCTGAAAAAGATCCAGGTTTAAGCCTTGTGTGTGTTGCGAGTCAGGGGTTGTGTATGTGTGAGAGTTTATTTTCTGACCTGTGCATATGATTCAAGTCCCAGCAGTCAGCCGCCAGCTTGCGAGCCATCCAGCAGCCACCGTGATCATCTACATTGAGGTGGGTTTATCTTCGGTCCGGGCTTTATCAGGTTGGCCCTATGGGGTGCCGTGGTAGGTCGGACCCCTGTTTTTATGTAGCCCTGAACCTATGCTTGAACCTTTCTATTTGCTCTCATTCCAGCATTCACTGTGTATAGCTATGTAGTATCGATCTTGCAGTTCAGTTCCCGGTATGATTTCATGTTTAGCATTTAGTATACCTATATATACAGCTTGACATATGCCATGTTTGTTTGGTCATCAGCCTAGTTATAGTAGCATTTCCTGTTCTACGTTGCATGATAGAATAGGAGTACAGTCCTGCTATTCAGTTTCAGTTTCAGTTACAGCTCAAATATTCAGCTCCTGTTGCTCAGATTCGTTTATACAGTATCCGAGATTATTATAGCTTTTAGCATCCGTGATTATTACAGCTTTCAGCATCCCGACAGGGATTATCTGGCTCATTGCCGACTGTTCAGCTTAAGCATCAGCCTTATGATCGCCATAGCACTAGCTGCTCATTTCACGTACGCCGTGGGATTGATCCCCCACAACGCGTTCTTTACCGGTGAAGTGGTCGATAGTGGCGACCCGTGAGCCCCAAGCTGCACATAGTGGACGAGAGTGGCGACACGTGTGCCCCTGAGTGCACCGATGGTGCCGGGTTATATGTCAGCCGAACGTGCCAGCTTTGGCATTGGTCTAGGTCATCGTGACTAATGACGGCACTGATTGGGTACTTACAGTTATTATTATTCAGCTCTTTCAGTTTACAGCATTGTTATATACCAGCTTTGTTTATAGCATGATCATTTCCTGCTTGTCAGATTTATCAGTTATAGCATGATCAATTACAGTCATGAGTACCCTGCTTCCCTTACGTGATTATCTGCATTCCCTATTTACAGCATTGATATCATTGATTATCATACTAGCTCTGCTCTACAGCATGATTAGCACTTGCTTGTCTGATTTGCCAGTTACAGCACGATTAGCTTGATATATGAGCACCCCTGCTTCCATTTCAGCATGCTTAGATTTTATATCTGCATCTTACCTTTCAGCTTCAGTATTTCTTGCTTTTGCTATCCGCTTATTATTGTATCCGGTAGGTACGACTTGCTATTTCTCGGCCTGTCGTGCCCACTGGGATACATGTAGAGTGTATCTCACACCCCCTGGGTGACCATTTTTCAGGTCAGTCGGGTGCTGGAGGTTGGGACGATCCAATGAGCTGTCGCGCTAGAGTTGTCCCCTGCTATTGGCCGCAGTGGCCCAGTGCTAGTATTTGCAGTTACCGTATCATGATCATAGATTGTCTATGTATTTTTGAGTTGGAGTATTTGCGGATTATGTCACGAGTAGTTGTGGATGTATTAGTTGTAGAGCTTTATGTTTTTTTGATTTAGCTGTTGATTATGTTGCTCTCTGATGGTATCACTGCACTTGCCTAGCCGAGCATGTATAGGGGAGATTCTGTCCGTGTGGACAGAGAATTTCCTATGCATGTGGCGGTCTGCTCACGTCCTGAGTTTAAAGGTTGAACTCTGATTAAAAAAAAAAAAAATCGGCCGCTGTTTTGAAACTCGGGGCGTGACACTATCATTAATACTTAAATAATGAAACGAAAATTTATAAAAATTATATCATCTAAAGTTGAGCAAGTTCTAAACATCAATCACGATCTAATGAGTAATGTGTTTATCAAATCATCAATTAAGCAAAGAAAATGAAACACAAAGATTGATAGATGTTTGAAATCCCAAATAAATTAGATAATGCTATCTAGTCAATATGTCTAGGGAGTGGCTCTTTGAGCATCTTTCAATTTGAAATCCCACCTTATACCAACCTTGGAATTCGACATAGTCAAGTATTCCAAAAAGCATTTTATTAAATAAACAGTAATCACCATGCTTGGTAAACATGTGGTAGCTGCACACAGTACTCGGACGACCGAGGTGGTAGCTCTTTCCTCCATGTGGTTGTAGTTTTCACACTCCACTAAGGGATGTAACTCTTTCCACATCTTTTGAGCATGAAACAATAAATATACTTCCCCTCAATTGGCTATCAATTATGTAAAATATTAAGTATTCAACCAACTATTGATCTCCAGTTCATACTTAACTTAATTATCAAATAAGATAAAACTATACCAAGAGATCATTGAGTGAGTAATTGACTTTGATCAAATAAAGATGAAATAAATGATATAAATGATAAATGCATCAAGAGAGTTATAATGATATCCAAATCATAATAAATTTCTCAAAACATGAAAAGATGCAATTAAAGTCAATTACACTAATGCTCATTTAATGTTCTATTTCACAAACAAAAAAACACAAAACACAAAACAAAACCTAACCTAAGCAATGGTTCAAAAATTGTTATTTCAGAGAAAGCATACCAATTGTTTTTCGCAAATGAATAAAACGTTTTTGATCCAAAGGTTTTGTCAAGATATCGGCTAATTGATCTTTAGTTGAAACATAAGAAATTTATAAAATACTTCATTCAACTAGCTCTCTAAGAAAATGATATCTAAGTTCATTGTGTTTTGTTCTAGAGTGCAACACAGAGTTTTTAGAAATATTAATGGCACTGGTGTTGTCACAAAGAATTGTTACCGAGGTCGTAGGGATGCGGAAGTCACTCAATACACTTTTCATCCAAATCTAATGAGTCGAACAACTTCCCACTGAAATGTATTCCGCCTCGGCAGTCGAGAGAGCAATGCAGTTTTGCTTTTTACTATGCCATGCAACAAGACACTGGCCATGGTAAAAGCATGCACCACTCGTGCTCTTTCTATCATCTACAGATCCAGCCCAATCGGCATCCGAATATCCTATAATATCGAGAGATGTGCCCATAGGATACCAAATTCCAAAATTTAATGTACCTTTGACGTACCGGATGATCATTTTCACCGCTTTCAGGTGAATTTCCATCGGTACTAATTGATATCTCGCGAAAATCCCAACACTGAAGGAAATGTCCGGGCGACTAGCCCTAAGGTAGAGTAGACTTCCAATCATGCTTCGGTAAAGCTTCTCGTCTACACTTTCTCCTTGAGATTCACTTCCTAATCCCTTATTGCTAGTTCCCATAGGAGTCGAAAAATCTTTAGAATTCTCCAATTCGAATTTCTTGACCAACTCCTTCGCATACTTGGATTGACATAAATGAATGCCATCATCACTTTGCTTAACCTGCAATCCAAGGAAATACGTAAGCGGCGTCATGGACATCTCAAATTCGCTTTTCATCGTCTCAGCGAATTTCGAAGCATCGTCGTTTCTTGTAGCACCAAACACGATGCAATCCACATATATTTGTGCTACAATGAAGTTGTCCTGAAAGTGCTTCACAAAGAGTGTCCGATCGGCTCCCGCTCGAGTATAGCCATTTTCCAAAAGATGCTTTGTCAATCTTTCGTACCATACTCGCGGTACTTGTTTTAGTCCGTAAAGAGCCTTTTTCAGTCGAAAAACATGGTTAGGTAGTTTATGATCAATAAACCCTTTTGGTTGAGCTACATAAACTTCCTCATTTAGTAAACCATTTTAAAAATGCGCTCTTAACGTCCATTTGAAAAAGTTTTATTTTAAAATGACAAGCAATCGCAAAAAGAATACGAATGGACTCGAGACGAGCTACCGGGGCGAAAGTCTTATCAAAGTCTATACCTTCAACTTGTGAATAGCCCTGAGCAACTAGACGTGCTTTGTTCCGTATAATGGCACCATCTTTATTTTTCTTATTCTTGAAAATCCATTTAGTACCGATGATATGTTGTTGCTTCGGGGGCTTCGTTAATTCCCAGACTTTGTTCCTTTCAAATTGATTGAGCTCTTCTTGCATTGCTTCAATCCAATAGTCATCTTGAAGAGCTTCATCAACATTCTTTGGTTCGATCATGGAGACATAATATGCAACTCCACAAACCAATTGTCTCCGAGTTCTAACTCCTTGAGGATCTCCAATAATGTTTGATTCCGGGTGGTCCTTGGAGATTCGAAGCGTTTGAGATAACGGAGTACTCAGGGATATTTGTGATGATTCCTGCACATTAGATAAACTAGAAGAACCATGAGATGCATCAAAATTTTCAGAAGATTTATCATGCAAAGATGCAATATCATTAGCAGGAGATTCATCATCAATAGACATATCAGGAGTAGATTTATCAGGAAGAAAATGAAAAGCTTCATCTACTTTAACAATGAAAGATTCTATCATCATTTTAGATTCAAGGTTAAATACCCGATATGCTCTACTGTTTGTAGAATAATCCATAAAAATTCCTTTATCACTTTGAGAGTCGATTTTTTCAAGATTTTCAACGACTCCCAAAGATACGAAAATATTTTATGTTCGGTTTTCTACAGAACCAAAGTTCATAGGGGGTATTCAAAGTACCCGGGCGCAAATATATTCTATTGATCACATAGACAGCGGTGTTAACTGTTTCAGCCCAAAAGTGTAACGGGAGTTCCCGGCTATGAAGCATAACACGCGCCATCTCTTGTAAAACTCTATTTTTACGCTCGACTACACCGTTTTGCTACGGTGTATAAGGTGCGGAGAATCCATGTTTTATGCCATTTGAAGAGCAAAAATTAATGAATTTTGAATTTATAAATTCTCCACCTCTATCACTGCGAACACGGACAATCTTTTCATTTTTCTCAATCATAATACGATGACAAATATCATGAAAAGAGTAAAAAATATTCGCTTTCTCTTTTAAAAATTCTACCCATGAATATCTAGAGAAATCATCAACCATGAGAAAAATGTACCATTTTCCACCCAAACTAGGTTGACGAGTTGGCCCCATTAAATCCATATGCAATAATTCTAGTGGGTGTTTTGTTCCTACATGGTTCAAATTCTTGTGAGTGGATCTAGTTTGTTTTCCCTTTTGGCAACCACCACACACAAGGTTTTCTTTGAAGTTCAATTTAGGAACACCTCTAACTATGTCTTTGTTAGATATTCTAGATAGTTCCTTAAAATTTGTGTGACCTAGTCTTTCATGCCAAAGAGTTTCATTATCAAGTGACACTAGGTTACAATAATCAGAAAATTTATTATGAACTACATAGCAATTATTTTGTGATCTAACCCCTTTAAAAAAGAATGAATGGTTTTCATCAGTTACAGTGCATTCAACAGAACAAAAATTAACTGTAAATCCATCATCACACAATTGGCTAATGCTTATGAGGTTAGTCTTAAGGCCTTCAACAAATAAAACATTGTTTAAAGCTGGGCCATCTGGAATAGTAATTGTTCCTTTGCCAACTATTTTTGAAGATCGTCCATCTCCGAAAACAATAAGTCCTCGGGAGGTTTTCTCAAACGATTTAAAATAGTTTTTATCTCCGGTCATATGCCGTGAGCAACCACTATCCAAATATCATGACGTATTGTCATATGCATGTAGTGATGTGTGAATGACAAGACAAGAAAAGAGTTCACCTTTGCGCACCCAAACCTTACGAGTTTTGGAATACGTCGGCAATGATCGTGAAGTTGATCTCCTTGGTGAATGCGTCTTGTTCGGTTGATCACTATTCTTTGATTTCCAAGACAATTTTGTCTTGTGGAATGTGCTACCATTGTCCTTGACCTTTGATTGATTCCTTCTTGAATTTCGGTCTTTGTTCTTGATGGTAGTCATTGCAAGATGTGCTTGATTTATTCGTTTGGCTCCATTCTTGCAATTTGATCTTATGTGCCCTGCAAAACCACAACAATAACATATCTTAGTTGAAGTTGTACCCGAAAGGGATGAGGTAGGCTTGTCAACGTTGATTGCGGTAATTTCCGTCGGAGGAGGAGGTGAGACCGACTGGGGCACAAACTTCGTACCGCTCGAACTTGGATCCTCACTAGTTCGAACGTATCCAAGGCCCAAAGGGTTCGTTTGACCAAGACCAAGCAATTTATCCAACTTGCTCCTTCCTAAAGAGAATCGCTTCAAATCTTCCTTAAGTTGGAATATGGTCTTCGTCATTTCCAATTTTTCTTGTTGAGCCTCGGAGTGGAGCTTCGAGAAGTGATTTTCTTTATCCACCAATTTGATATTTTCCTTCTCGAACTGCTCGCTCTTCTCTTGAAGGGAAGTGCTTATTTTTGACCAAGTTATCCCTTTCCTCTTTAAGAGCGTTTGAGATAGAAGTTGTCTTTTTAGATTGTTCTTCGAGATTCCACAACCTTCTTCTCAAACTTTTATTTTGCTTTGCCAATTTCTTAGAATCCTTTAATAATTTATGGTAGGCAAAAGCAAAGTCTTCACCTTCGGAATCGCTTGGTTCATCATCCGATGCAGTTTTTTCATTCAAAGAGGAGATGGATAATGAACCAGAGGAAGTCGCTGAAAAACACACGAAAGGTGAAGTTGTGGACGCAATGAATGCAGTGGTGTTGTTATCCTCATCACTAGAAGATGACTCATTAGAAGAGGAAGAGTCATCTCACGTGACGGCTTGCACAGCCTTCTTCTTTGATGGATTTTTGTTGGGATCCGGTTGTTGTTAACCATCGGTTTTACCGTCGAAGATCCGGTTTGATCCGAGTTTTACGGTTTTGCTTGACAGTTTTGACTCGATGATTTTTGATTGACGACGCGGTCCTCTTGGCACAGTGATTTTGGTTTTTCGTCGGTTTATTGTTTTGGGATAGAAGGGATTCATGTTACAGTGGTCGGGACCACTGATTTTACCTGCTTAGGGTGAAGTGTTAAATTGTGTTTTTGGTTATTTTATTAGGCCGCGTAAAGTTCTGATTGCTTAGGAGGGTCACGGGCGCGGCCGTTTATCTTCGTTTCAGGTGGGTACTTTTTGGTATTTTCGGTGTACAGTCGTTGCTGTGTATTTTGTGAAACTAAAGTAGATGTTTTTGATAAACTGTCTAACCCCCATTGCATGAGAATTCCATTTTATTTCTAACTGAGGCGGTTGAGGTCGTGATGCTGTTTATATGCTCATATTGCTTACACGCACACCGGTGGTTTGTACACCGCACAGGGTGTATTTTTCCGAAAAGTTGGTAAGATTACCCGTGTACCCCACGACTAGGGATGATGGGGACCCCTCAAGGGGAGGCGACTGCTACTTGGGCAGTAGAGGGGTTGGAGGCACCAAGAAAGTGAGCATGGTATCTGGGGTTGGGGCCCAATATATATTTTCTATCTGGGGCAGGGGCCCAGCGTGGTTGTGACAAGGATTTAGCGATTCATGAGGGGGAAGTGGAATGCTCTGGCGTATCGGTTTGTTCATTACAGTTTTATAGCATTTACTTGTTTATCATCTACTTTATCAGTCACTGACTACCCACACTGTGACAGGTCCGAGCAGGGGTGGGAACCGGGACGACGGTGAGGCAGCGTTTAGAGGACCCTAGCCATTGAGGCTATTAAACCTTTCAGTTTTATGGTTATCTCTCATTGTTTTTGGTTAGTATGTCTGTGATTGCTTGTGAATGGTTTATTGTGGATGTTGGATTGAGATCTTAGCGTAGGAATGACTACTTATAACTGTGATTGTTGAGATGTGTGAATGCGGCTTGTTTTCAAATATAAACATGGTTTCAAAAGCGTTTTCAAACCAAGTGTCGTGTGGGCACTGATTTCTAAACCCGTGGATTTATCCTTTCAAGCAATGTTGCCGCGCAAAAGAGATTGCGAAAACGTTTTGTAAAACTGGTGTCGTGTGGACACCGTCTTTCAAACCTATGGATTTATCCTTTCATCGCAATGTGGTAACTATGATTGTATGGTTAAGTGTGATCTCTCCGTCTTATTGCTCAATGATTGCATGGTAAAAGTAATAGTCGTGTTCGTAACGCCGTACAAATACAAAGGAGACTCCGCCCCGTTTGGGGAGTGAATTTGTATATGTGGCGGGTTTGGCGCGCACCGGAGGCAAGGTTCTTTTAAAGAAAAAAAAAATATAGTTACGTTTTCCGCTCTTTTTGAACCTCCGGGGCGTGACAGGAGTAAAAACCACGGGACCAACACGCAATAGCAATCCACTAAGAAATTGAAAGATAACAAGGTGATTACCGACTCCACGGACTCCAACCCTACCTTCAACTTCTCTGGATCTTGCGCTCACCGACTGCACGTCCACTGCACACGTTCGAATCCACGAACGCCACTCGAATCCACGAGCAACACATTTCGAATCCACGAAACGCCTTCAACACATCGAATCCACGATGCCGATTTTGGAAAATCGTTGTTTTTCTTGGTGATGATAATCCGCCGAATACTTAGATCAAGGATAGATTAGAAAACACCATCTAAGTATTCATCAATTTGATTCTACAAGAATTAGGAGTTTGGAAACCCTAGAATCAAATTGATCAATATAGACGAAGAAACATGAATTAATCGTGTTTTCCTTTCTTCTCTATATGTGGATTTATCTTTAAAACCTTAACCCTAAAAAGATGAATGTTAGGGTTTATTTATAGGTTAGAAACCTTTGGAAAGAGATAAGCATAAAAAACTGACTTAAACAGAATTTTTCCCGCACGGCGGTCCGGACTGGATTTGGCTGATCCGGACTGTCGTCTTTTTTCAGCAATTTTCCTGAAAAAATAGTTCGGGGTCCGGATTGGAATTTCCTGATCCGGACTGTTCATGCGATTTCAACAAACACATAGTTCGGGGTCCGGACTGAAACAGGGGAGGTCCGGACTGGAATTCCGCATGAACTAAACTATGTTTGGGGTCCGGACTGGAATGGTCTGATCCGGATCCTGAACATCCAACTTGTCCAGTTTTTGAATTTTATGCAATGAAAACTTATCCAAGTGTTTCTAAACTACACAAATGTATTCGGATCACCAAAATTATTTAGTTAAACGTACCTGATCATTCCGAATCCATTCTTCTTGAGATTGGTGTAATTGATCCACAATTCTTCATCTTCAATCTTCAAGACTGATCAAAACACTGAGTGTCAACTTGAGCTCTTGTTGAATCTTCTCTGAGTCTTCGATTGCTGATTGACAATTTGATCACTTCAAGACTCCGACTCAACTCACGAAATATGCCAACACAAAAAGCCATAACAATTCTGAGGTCCGATTTGCATACATCCAACTCTATCACACAACATGGGTCTCCAGAAGCCATTGAACACACTACAACAGCTCTGCGAAGATCCGGATCATCACATGCTCCCCAACTAAAAGAAAGTTTCATCCTCGAAACTAACAACCCTCAACGGGAGTCTCAAACCGAAGGGTGGGCATCCATCACCACTGTCGCCAGCTCACAAATCGCCACTCGGTCCCCGCGATTACTCCTCAATGCAACAAGTACGGCATGACCAGGTTGCACAATCCTCTCATCTCACGAGCCAGAATTCGCAACGGGCGTCCCTCGTACTGCAAAACTCACATATCTCAAATGGAGCGAGTCAATCACGGGCGAGGAATCCAAAACATAACGCCACTGAGCTGGGATGTGAAAAATACCGAGGACTCCAACAACACACGGAGGAAAAACAACTAGTGCAACACTCACTACAACCACACCCTAGTGCTAACTCAACCAGGGCGACCCGAAAAACACCCACACGATCAACCAAGAAGGGAAGGAGTCCAACATCAGGAATGTCATCAACCCCAACTCTCAATTTAAAAAATAGCCAAAGAAAGCAAAAAGTTCAAAAATTCTGAAAGGCCAGTGTCACACCCCGCAGTCGAAACTGCGACCCAGGCTCGCCAACAGATCCGCCATCTTCACGGGAAACCCCGCACAGACGAAGCGACTAACCTGCAAGTAAGATCTATAGCTAAACAAATATCAGGGCTGAAATAAAACTAAAGCTACAGAAATCAAAAACTGAACATCTGAATCTACATAAATCCAAAAATCCAAAATACATATTTCTCTCACTATGAAAATAAATGCAATCTCAGACTGTCCAGTACAAAAGTGAAAACTCAAAAATGCAGGGTACCTCTACCTCTGACTCAGACGGACTCAGGAAAGAAACTAGTCGGCCACGCCCTTACCTCGATCTGCTGTCTCCGCACGAGCTGAAGCCGGAACAGCCGCCTCAGGAAAACCTGTCACCACAGCGGGTGTGAGAACTACTGCAAAAGGTAGTCCTCAGTGGGTACCGTCACCAATATCCACGGTATGCCCACTAAGTCTACTGGAGGCACAACAATAGGTATGCAAAATACAGAAAAAAAGAAAGCTGAAATACAACTACAGCTAGAATTCCTCAAGTATCATGCTCAAAGGAAAACTCAACTAAGAACATGCTATGCATCCACTCGCTCACATAACCCAATCTCAGTGGCTGCCACATCGGGTCTAGTCAAGCCTGCGCCCCCTACTGTATCAACCAGGGCGTCCCATCGGACTATCTCAGTATCACGCAAAGCGACCTCTAGTGTATCAACTAGGTGCATCATCTTCATCGCATCCGGAGCGTAACTCGAGGGGAGCGACCCCACCGAGCGTGTCTCGTCTGGCATAAAAAGCGGCATCTGCAGGCCACAATCCACGATCAAACAGATCGGAAACTCGAATGCCAACATCCCACACTCATGTCTAGGTCGGAGAACACTCCACGACTCAATCTGATATGCCCACAAAAACCCCAAGACACTAGCAACACATCCTCTAAGTCAAATAAAATCCACTCGGCCCCCAGGCGCGAGGACATATGCACCCTGAACCCATGCCACCCCTCTAGCGATCTCAAAAATTAAAAACCATTCTTAAAAATGCCGATTTTCATTAAAACGGTTTTCTTGATCTTTAAAACGGTCCAGGTGCAAGTATGATGCCAACTAACCATGAAATCTACTGTCATGCAGTATTAGGAGTATACTAAAAATAATCTGGGGTTCCGATAAATTTTCTGTAATTTCCAAGGCAACTATCAGATTTAACAACTGTAAAAAATAGACATACTAGACATGATCAACATGCATACAGAAGCATTAGAGGGCATTCCATATAGTTTGGAAGAGTTTCCAACCCACCTAGAATGCTTTCCGTAGGCAAAGCCGAAGTCGGGGAAGCGCCGAACCCACAATCTGCCGAAACTGCCGAAACTGCACCCCGCGCGCGCGCACTCTGTCGAGTGTCTCGGAAAATCCCCTAAAGCTCACAGCAGCCTCCCAAGTCCCTCAGCAAGGTCCCTGCGTGCTTCGGCCCACTCCGCTGCCAGCCCACAGCATGCACACACCCTCGTCGGCTCAGCGTAGTACAACTCCGAAAACCACAGCCCACACAGCAAGCTGCTCCTCATGGCGAAGGGGAAAAAGAGGGAAGGAAAGGAACAAAATCCAAGCTCAAAATCCTACTCAAAATCCAAGGAAGAAACCAAAAATCCAAAGCTTGGAGAAGCACCAGACTCACCTCGTATGCAGCCTGACGCGCGCGCGCAACTCCGCTCAGCCTCCTCTCAACAGGAGAAGCCTTCACTTGATCTCCCTTCCCTTCTCTTCTCTTCTCTTCCTTTGGTTGTAATGGAGAAGAGGAGGGGTAGCTAGCCTATTTAATGAAGGTGGCGAGGTGTGTTTATGGTGCAGGGGGGTAGCTGGGAAGTGAAAAGACGCAAAAGCCCTCACTCAAGAAGAGAAATTACCAAAATCCCAACAATCTGGAGGCTGGGGTACCGGTGCCCCCTCTTCAGTACCGGTACCCACCACCCGGTTCCGGAACTCCAAGCCCGGTTCCGGAACCAAACCCTCAGTTCCGGAACACAATGCCCAGTTCCGGAACTCCAAGCCTCCCAGGTTGATCCGCAGGCTGAAGCTCCCAATGTCGACGCCGCCAACTCACTTTTCACCCCGGAGGCTCCCGCATCGATCCGAAACCACCCAAACTCCACTGTAATCATAAAATACACATGTCCCAAATGGTATCCACCCACCATGTTCAACTGCGGAGTCGGTGCTCTACACCTAACCCCGGTACTCTACAGCCAGTGCCTTCACCCCAATCAAACAAGAACAGGTTCCGGCACTGTCTCCATTTATGGAGTAGCCTTTCGTAGTTTTCGTCCCGTTTGTGAGCTTTGGCGAGAAGATGAGGAAAAGGGAGAGAAGTGTTGAAGCTGTTCCTGCTGTGGCTACAAAAATGAAGGCTACGAGCTACCGCGACCTCCTAAGGACACAACCTCAAGCCCTAACGTCGTCTCTGCTCCAGTAGCGGTGCCTGCTGCGCAATCACCAGGCGCAAGCTCAGCACTGCGCTCCTGTCCAAACATCCGCACACCTCAAAATCCACTAAGGGTGCTACTACAAGTCAATCAGGCAAAGTAGTCCATCACCTCTGCCACAAAAGAAGGTGCTTTCCAAAGGTGGAGCACTGAGTCCAACAATCCTCAAACCATTAATTTCATCAATGATGCCAACAATTCTCTCAGCTTTAGGGGTACCATCCAAGAAGGCGCCTTCCAAATTGGCGTGGTTCCCAGAACCACGTCAATCCACAACTCAATCCTCCTATCCGGCGACATCACAATCAACTCATGTGAAACCATATCCAGAAACCTGGGGACAATAGGGATGTCTTGGGTTTCCGGTGTCGCCGTAGGCACCTTTAGCACAATTACGTGAAAACAATAATACAAACTTGGCACTTCCTATGCAAGATCCTTACCGATGAAATCACTGCTGAACATTGCATACTCTGACAGTCTCTATAGACGAACTTCCCTTATCTTGCTCGCGGAAGGTTATAGTCCTTCTCCTTCAGTCCATTATCGCACGCTACTGCGCCAACTAATCCGACGCACCGTGTCCTCGTCCTGGTGCTACTATAAAGCTTGTTAGTCCGTCGATGTAGTCCACATTCTCCAGTGCACAAGACACACTCTATGATCTCCCTCACATTCACAACCTACCCACGGACCGGCACCTCAGTGCATGTTGTAACCACCCTATCTCTAGGTCATGCAAGGATGCAAGATGCTCTACCAGTACATGCATGAGAGGCGTCGATAACAAACATGCTCTAGCTCAGACGTCCGTAAAGAAGATCACACCTGGTACGACTTGGTCCATCATCTTGGCGCCCTCCAATCGAGCTGCACCATCTTATCCGCTCGTTGCTGGTGGTCATTGCTCTGTTCGCCTCGATGTCGTGGCCCTATCCGCCTGTCGGTAAACCGAAGGAGCTTCCCCCTCTTGAATAGGTAAAGTTGGTGCCATCGCCAGCGGTAAAACTGTGAGCACTACATGGGGGCACACTGCCTGGAAATGTCTTGTCTGCCCGCAAGAAAAACACCGCCCCCGTCTGTGGTCACACTGCGATGGTGAGTGGGGCCCATCGCAGATGACACACTGGTCCTGGTGCTAGTGCTGCCTCGACGGTCGAAAACCTCCTGATCTCCGTCTCCTCTGAGACCCACGACCTTGAGACTGAAATCGTGGTGGCCACGGAGGTCTCGATCTGCTAGACTGTCCCAAATCAGGCGGAGCTGGACGCTTCTCTCCGGAGCTGGTCCCTGGCGCTCCGTCTCTCTCACTCATAATTACCAGCCCTCGATCAATCCACCGAGCATGCTCAATCGCTGCATCTAGAGGCAGCGATGGCCGGGAGTGAACAAACTGATAACTATCACGATGCAGTCCTCTCTCAAATAGATCAATCCGCTGGGCCTCATCTCGTGCTACATGGGGTACACTGTTCAGCAATCGCGTAAAATTGCGAACATACTCGTGAAGTGGCCAACTCCCCTATTGTAGATGTCTCAAGTCTTCTTCTAGTTTCTGGTTTACACTGTCGGGAAAAAGGCCCCGAGTAGCAAAGCACGAAACTCGCTCTAGGTCATCAACTGGACTCCAGGTGGTCCAACAGGACGAACTCGACGCCACCAAGTCTCAGCGTCCTTCTCCAGAAAGTGCGTAGCCAAATGCACTATGTATATCTGTCACGCCCCGTGTGTAAACCAGAACCCGAGCCCATCAACAGATCCGCCGTGCACACGGAATATCTAGTCCGCTATCCTCTTACCTCGATCTGCCGAAGGTGGCCCAGCAACTCCCGCAGAAGACTCTGCAAAACAGGAGAGAACAAAAAGAAGAAGGACAATAGGGGTGAGAACTACTTTAGAAACAGTAGCCTCCCCTAGTGGGTTAAGCCTCAAACTCAGACAAGCCCACTAGGACAACCATAGGCGAAAAGGAAACAACCAAAGGCGAAAAGGAAAGAGAGGTGGTATGCTATGAATATAACTGCTGAAGAAAAAGCTACCACTAATATGCCTCTAAATGCTAAGCCAATAAGAATAGCTAAAAGTATGCATCAGTATCTAAATGCCTGCCTGAATAACCCAATCCAACCACCAGTAAACACTGGTACTGCCTGCTCTGCCTGCCGCACCGGGTATGCCAGCCCACGCATAACACCGATGCAAAGAAGGAGTCTCAATGACTCAAAGCCTGCCTGTCGCACACTTCGGAGTGGCACTCGAGGGGAACGACCCACACGAGTAAAGTATCTCAGTAACAAGTATCATAAACTAGCAGGACTGGATCACGACTCTGATCAAAGTGGGAAAATCCATCCACTAAAGAAAGCCCGATCCCCCCGATCTGATACAACCAAAACTACCCGGTCGACCGCCTAATGTCCGCGGTCGCCGCAATACCCTGCCCTCAAGCCAGCCTGTCCCAGAACCCAAGAATCTGACTACACTATCCCAAAACCCCCTGCTCGCGCACGAGCTACAAATACCCAGAGTCTAGCATGAAAGGAGAAAAGCAGGAAATATGGTTTCTCCTAAGTCAAGTTCCAGCATGATAGTGTAGCAGAAAAAGGTGGCCTATCTAGATGACCATACAAGCATGCAAATGTCCCAAGATGATCCAAAAGGAAAGCAAGTATCGATGTTCTTACATTTATTAGAGCATACAATTCCAAGATATTGATAATTGCATAAGAATAATAAGTACAAAATAGCCTATGCCTGCCTATACCACATGCACCATGCTCACAAGATACAAATTGGCCTTCTCTTTTTGACATGATAATACCCCTTCTAATAACCAAAACCCTCATAAAAGCAAGTTCTAACATAATGTCCTTTTGATCTCAACAAGCATGCAATTATCATCCGTAGGG
Source organism: Tillandsia leiboldiana (assembly GCA_029204045.2). Lineage (NCBI taxonomy): Eukaryota > Viridiplantae > Streptophyta > Magnoliopsida > Poales > Bromeliaceae > Tillandsia > Tillandsia leiboldiana. The sequence goes on from CM055066.1 coordinate 14,260,317, forward strand.
TGCAATTAGCCTTTTAACATAGGAATTACTCCAATATGCCTAGTGGGTGATCAAAAGTAAGAGGTTCATAATGACACCCACCTTGATCGCTAACTCCAAATCCAGGAAGCACACTCGCCCAAGAAAAACGTCGCCCGCCGCGATAACTGCAAAAGTGTCCAAACGGCCCCAATTAAACATACAATTCCACATTTAACCGCTGTCCAAAAATAACAGTCCTGAAGATGCTCGGTTTTCACCTGTATGATGGACCCCAAAAATTCTGACAAAAATACCACTGCGATTGTCGCGTGGAGCCGTTCGAAATGGGTATCTGCACTGTAGTGGTCCAGAAATCCCATGCAACTTTTCCGGTGAATCCAGTGTGTAGAACACCTAGTGTTGGTGTGTCTGGCCCATAGTGCATCAAAGGGATGCCACAGATGGACCCTGTGAGGTATCCTTAGCTATATTGGCCTTCGGCTACATTTGCCGAAATTTTAAAAAGGTTTTTGGCCAAACAGAGGTTGGAATTGGATTCAGCGCGGAAAAACGCTTGAAAACGGCTATTTGCTTGTTTGATTCTGAGTCCGGAGGCCTAAAAACGGACTCCCGGAAGTTTTTATTGGTTTTTGGTGCATGGGAGGGGCCGTGGACCGCCGGCATGCCACGTGGCGGCCTGTCATTGGCCGGTTTACGACGCTCGGTCCACAGAGCGTCGCGGCTAGGTGCACAGACCCGGCGCAGGGACACGTGGCGCCGCCTGGTTGGCGGGCTCATGGCGCGCGGTCTACAGAGTTGGCGCGGCGGTGCATGGACCAGGGCGGGGACACGTGGCAGTCCCCGGTTGGTCGATGCACGCGGCGCGGTCCAAGGAACCCGAAGTAAGGTGCGTGGACGGGGTGCAGGGGACATGTGTCAGCGTGCCATTCGCGGCCTCACGAGGCGCGGCGCACGGGGACGCGGGGGAGGGCCTCGGGGCGCGTTTATGGCAGGCGGCCAGGCGGCGCCTGCCTGCACGTGTGACCGCGACAGTGAGCGGGACAGGTAGCGGCTCGCCATTCGCGGGCGCCACCTACCCGTTTGGCCGAGGGATGCCACGCGGCAGCACCGCGCGCGCCCCGCACAGCTGTTCGCTGTGCGGGACACGCGTCGATCTCCGGGAGGGCCATGTGGCCACTCCCGGCGCGCCCTGCACAGCTGTTTGCTGTGCGGGACACGTGGCGGCCCGAGGACGATTCGGGCGCTTCTCCTCGGTACACTGTTCCGCCGGTTTCGGGCGCCCGAAACGTGGTCCAGCTCCCGAAACCGGGGACAAATTGGTCATTTTTCCAATTTGTTTTGGTGGGCCTATTTATAGCCCGAGCCGCATTCAACTTGGGCATTTTCGCATTTTCGGGTCTTTTCTCACTTCGGTTTCTTCAGAGAAGTTGTTCCCCGCGCAGTGCTGCTTCCATCTGTTGATTTCTGGGATTTTATGTGGCACGCTTTTTGAGATTTCCATTTTCTTGGCGCGTCGCGAAGTTCCTTCGCCGGTGTTTCCTCCCGTCGCGTTTCGGTGCGTGAGCTCCCCCTGCCTACTCCGACCAACTTTTCGAGCGATTCTTTTGTCGTTGGATCCGCGACAGGTAGGGCTTCGATCTTGGTATTTTCAGTATCTCCTAGTTTCGTTTTTTTCTTGGAGTTTTTCCATGCTCACGGAGACCCTTTGTTGCTGTGAGGATTTTGGGGACAGCAGGATTGCTGTGTGGAGTTCTCCGCGCTCGATCGTCGGATCGAGATGTGCCTATACACTTTTTGCATCTACTCGTTGCGAGCATTATCGCCGTATTTTTCTGGGATTTTTCTGAGGCTTTCCCGGATGTATATTTTTCTCCCTTTATCTGTGCTTGGGATTACAGTTGTGTGATTGTGAGGTTTTGCGCACCCTGCGTTGTAGAATTTGTAACTCGGCCTACGGGGCTCGGATTTGGACGTGCAGGTACCCGTTTCGAAGGTCTCGATGCGACGATCGCAGCAGTATTTTTGTCGGATTTTTAGGAGCCCTTTATGTAGGTGAATATTTTGCACCTTCGGGACTGTTACCGCAGGTTGTTTATTCTGGCTTATTTTGGGAATAAAGTGTAACTGTGAACCTTGTGTTGTACCCAGGAGGGTTTGCGGGTATTGCTGGACCCGTTGGATTTGGAGTTATCATTTTCCTGGTATTTTTAGCTGTGGGACTTTGGACAGTTCGGCTCTTCAGGTGGGTTGCCTCGTCTTCAAGATCTATGGACTGTGCATTAATTCTATCTGTGTAGGAACTTGCATGTTGTAAATGTATTTTGTATAGCATGCTAGAATTTAGGAATTGATGTTCCTGATGTTGTTAGATGATCATGTGATTATTGTTTCCTACAAGCTGTTAATTATTGTTATCTTGGAACTTGACCTAGCACCCCCGCCATATGCTGCATGTTCAACCAGACTAGTAGAAAACTCTAACTTGGGCTAGGTTATCTTTATTGCTTTAGACATCCCCACACTATCATTTATTGTTTCATCCTGGACTTAGAGTTTCCTCGCCCGGGTAGTGGGCCGAGAGGTCGGGTTGTTGTGGGATGCATTTTACACTCGTGTCTGGGGACCGAGTGGAGTCTGATAGCAGTCCATAGATCAGAGTTTCTTTTGGGAGCCGTCTGAGTGACAGTGGGTCTCGGCTGTGTAGTTTTCCAACCAGTGAGTGAAACAGTGTTTTGTTGGTTACAACCAATCTTGTTGATCGAGGATTTGGATTATAGCCTGCATGAGCCACATTTGAGCTCGACAGAGATGCGCAGATACTTTCCTCGGTGGGGTCGCGCCCCTCAAGTGCCACTCCGGAGTTGGGCTTGTTACTTGCTATCGTGACTTGTCGACGCAGTTCCTCTGGCTGGGCCAGTTTTGGCAGTCACGGACGCCCTACGTAAGTCCGGTCCTCCGTGGATCTAACGGCAGTAGGTAGGCGCAGGTTTGACTGGACCCCATGTGGCAGTCAGTATAGATTGGGTGATCTGAGTTGAGAGTTAGTAGATGCACCATGGTTCTTTCTGTTCCACTCCTTGAGCATCTAGATAGAGGCATAGTAGCTGTAGAGTTTATTTTTCCCAGCTTTTTCTTCCAGCACTGCATTTATTACTTATGCCTCTAGTAGACTTAGTGGGCAGACCGTCGGGCTTGTTGGCGGCACCCACTGAGAACTACTGTGGGATGTAGTTCTCACACCCGCCGTGGTGTCTTTTCCCCAGGGACTCCTACTCCTGTTCCTGCTGCACCGATTGCTGATCCGGCTGATCGAGGTAAGGGAGTCGCGAGATAGATCCCTACCAGTCGTCGTCTAGAGAGTAGATGTACCCCCTTACTTTTTGAGAGTTCTTGTTGAGAGACCTTTGTAGTGAGGTATAGAGTTGTACTCTTCTTTTGCTTTTGAGAGACTTATGTATTTTTGGTGAGGACTTGGGTTGTATATTCTGGAGTTGTATTTACTTTATTTCAGCTTTTACCTTTCAGCTCTAATATCTGTATAGAGTAGATGATCTTTTGCAGGTTAGTCGCTACGTCTATACGGGGCTTCCCGTACGGGCGGCGGATCTGTTGGCGAGCCCGGGTCGCAGTTTCGACCCCGGGGCGTGACATGCATGTCCCAAACCGAGTCCTGTAGGCCAAGTTACAAAATACGCAACGCGGTGAGCGCGAAACTCCACAAACACAAAAACTGTAGCACTCCGCCTAGAAAAGATGGAATTTATACCTTTGGAAAAACCTCAGAAAATTCCAAGAAAAATACGATGACGTTCCTTGCGATGCGTAGATGCGAAACGAGTATTGGCACGCCTCAATCCGATGCTCGAGCGCGAAGAGATCCTAGAAACACTCCGGTGCTGTCCAAAAACTCCGCCGTAGAAAAGTGGTCACAAGAAGGCTCAAAAAACTCCAAGAAAAACTCGAAATGAGGGGGAGATAAAAATACAAAAATCATAGCCCTACCAGTCGTGAAGCCAACGACGCAAGAATCGTCGAAAAAGATGGTCGGAGTAGGTCGAAGGAGCCTGCGCACCGAAACGCGACGGAGAAGATCACCGGTGAAGGAACGTCGCGATGCGCCAAAAAGGTGTAGACCTCAAAGTACATGCCTCCTAAAATCCCAGAAACTCTCCAAGTGATCCAGCACAGGTGGGGGATGAAGTTCTCTGAAGACACCCTTGAGAGAAACCGGCTAAAAGAGGAGAAAAAGGGAGAAATGAAGTGGCTCGGCCTATTTATAGGCCCAAGAAAATAATTGCAAAAATCTCGGATGGGTCCCCGGATTCGGGCGCTCGGACCGAATTCGGGCGCCCGAATCCGCGGGAATATTCCCCCGCAGGGAGCGCCCGGAACATCCTGGGCTTGACACGTGTCCCGAACACGGGACAGCCGTGCAAGCCCAGCCGGGCGCTGCCACGCGTCCGCGACGGTCAACGGGGGTAGGTGGCGCCCGAGAATAGCGGGGCGCCACGTGCCCCCCCCCCCGCCCCCCCCCCCCCCACCCCCCCGTGTCACGGACCGCACGTGCGGGCAGGCGCCGCCTGACCGCCCTGCCACGCACGCACCCCGAGGCGGTCCCCCGCGCCTCCGTGCACCGCAGCCGGTAAGCCTGCCAACCAGAAGCCGCCATCTGTCCCCTGCACCCGGTCCACGCACCCGCTTTTGGGTTCTGTGGACCGCGCCACGTGCGCCGACCAACCGGGGACTGACACGTGTCCCCCCGCCCTGGTCCATGCACTGTCGCACCCCTCTTTGTAGACCGCGCACCAAGAACCAGCCTATCCGGTGGTGCCACGTGTCCCGCGCCGGGTCTACGCACCATGCCGCGCCGCTCTGTGGACCCAGCGCTGCAAGCCATCCAATGATAGGCCGCCACGTGGCATGCCGACGGTCTACGGTCCCCCCCCCCCATTCACCAAAATCCACTGAAAACTTCTGGGAGTCCGTTTTTGGGACTCCGGACTCAGAAACAAACAAACAAATAGCCGTTTTTAAGCTTTTTTCCGCGCTGAAGCCAAATCCAACATCTATTTGGCCCAAAACCCTTTCTAAAATTCGGCAAAAGTAGTCGAAGGACAATCCAGCTCTAGACACCTCACTGGGTCCATCTGTGGCATCCCTTGATGCACTATGGGCCAGACACAACAACAATAGGTGTTTCACACTGTGGATTCACGGGAAAAACCTCATGGCGACCTGGACCACTACAATATCTCCTGGATGAACAAGTTTTCAAAGAGCTTTTCTATCGCCGCGCTGCTTGCGCGTGCCTGCGCGGGGCTGGGCCCGCGCGAGGCTGTCGCGCCAGCGCGGGGCTACGCGCTTCTTGCGCGTACCCGCGCACGGCTGGGCCCGTGCGGGGCTGCCGCGCCCACGTGGGGCAACCGCGCCGCGCAGCCTGCCGCCGCGCGCTGCTGTGCGTACCCGCGCGGGGCTGCCGCACCCACACGGGGCTGTGCCCACGCGGGGCTACCGCGCCGATCTTCCTGCCGTCCCGCGCTGCTTGCGCGTGCCCGCGCGGAGCTGAGCCCGCGTGGGGCTGCCGCACCGCCGCTAAGTCCGAATGGGTCAAGCCGCTGCCGTCGACGGTTTCGCTCGACGGTTTTGGCTCGATAGTTTTTGTTTGACCATTTACTTGGCGTTTTTATCGACGGTTTTGCTCGACGGTTCTGGCTAGACAATTTTTGGTTTGACCATTTATTTGGCATTTTCGTCGACGGTGCAGTCCGCTTCACTGTGCAGTCCGCTTGACGGTGCAGTCCGCTTGACGGTGCAGTTCGCTCGACATAGTTGTTTTAGTTTTTCATCGGATGAGCCTCCGCATGGTTTTTTTCATCGCAGACTTCGCCGAGGCAGCGATCGGAACTCGTTTTTCCGTCAATTGCCTCGTCGACAGTCGGATCGCGTCGGAAATACGGTTTTTGCCACCGGAGTGATTTTTGGACATGGAGTCTTTCGTTGGTTTCTGTTTTGGGGTTAGAAGGGGTTTTGGGTACAGTAGTCGGGACCACTAAATTTGCCAGTTTGGGGGCGGGGGGGGGGGTAAAATGTTGATTGGTGTTTTCGATATTTTATTAGGCCCGCGGTTGGTGTTGTTTACTTTGGAGGGTCGCGGGTGCGGTCGTGTATCTTCGTTTCAGGTGGGTACCTTTCTCTTACATTTTGGTTGTGGTCTCATATGTAATACGTAAGAGTAAAGTAGATGTGCTAATGAATTTTGACTAACCCCTTTTTGTATGAGTATCCCTATTATCACACATTGACTTCGGTCATTATGCTCATGCCTGCTTGCACGCACACCAACGGTTTGGCCACCGCATCGGTGTACTTTTCTAGAAAGGTGGTACGTTGACCCGTGTACCCCACAAGGTGACGTAGTGGGGACCCCTCGCAGTTACTTAAGGTGCTGCACAAGTGCCGTGGAGGGGTTAAAAGCAACAAGGTGCGAGCAATGTGTTTTCTTTGGCATGCACTGTTTCAGCAAGGTGTTTTCTTTTGCATGCACTGTTTCGAGTTACAGGGGGTTATTGTTGATCCATGCGGGAGAGTGTGGATGCTCTGGTCTTCGGTTTGCTTTATTTCCAGTATTTATAGCATCTTGCACATCTTACTTTTACCTCTTAATCTTTGTGTCGCTGACTTCCCACACTGTGACAGGTTCGGTTAGAGGTGGGATCCGGGACGACAGTGAGGCTGCGACTAGAGGAAGTTAGCCTCGTTTGGGGCCAGTGACCTCTCCGTTATTTCGTTTTTGATTATTTCGGTTAGTTAGCTTTGTGTGTGTGGTATTTATTTGTGGATGGCGTGGATGTTGGAGATTTCATGATGAATGGTTTTTCCTTTACGTTATTTTGGGTACGGCCAATTTCAAATAAAAGAAAAGAATTGCGAAAATGGTTTTGAAAAGAATAGGTGTCGTGTGGGCACTGTTTTACAAACCCGTGGATTTATCCTTTCAAAATGTAGGTGGCCGTCTTGATTATTGCGCATGAGTATTTTTCCCTCTACTTGACTTCTTGATTGGTGTGGTTAGAGTGAAAATTCTGTTTGTGACGCCGTGCATATACAAAGGAGACTCTGACCGGTTGTGGGGTGAATTTGTATGTGTGGCGGGTCTGGGCACGTACTGGAGGGTGGGAATGTTTCAAAAAAAAAAAAAAAAAAAACTTACACGTTTTTCGCTTATTTAAACCCCCGGGGCGTGACAGATTAAGATGGTATCAGAGAAAAATGACTTTAACCACGGTAGTCGGTGTCCAACATCTACAGAGTGCGATGCCACTAGCAACTAACCAATGAGATAATCAAGTAATAGGTGCGTACAGCGTGAGTGTTGGGGGGAGGGGGGGGGGGGGGGGGGGGGGGGGGGGGGGGGGGGGAAATAGAGTCCCTGGTTGATTTTAGGTCATAGAACTAGATCAGTTAGGTCTAGGGTTGACTTGGTTTCTATGTATGCAGAGTTAATGGCCCGGCCCTATGAAAAGGGTCCACGGAGCGATGCCTTTCAGGTAGTACCAACAGCAGGACTGCCGACCTTTCAAGAGGTGGTTGACAGGGCCATTTTTGTGGAGCAGGATTTGGCCGACATCCGTGCTCGGCAGGAGGGCTATGAGCATCATCGGGACAAGAAACAACCGCAGTTTTATCCTACGGATGGCCTTCACCATGGGAGCCGACTACCCAAGTACCCAAGGACGCAGTAAGGAACAAGGAGCATACCGACGGGAGGACAGGGCGCCGCCATCGCCCCGCGGGAGGATTTACGCGACGGCTCAGCTGGACATAGGCCGCCCGGAGGACGTAGTAGCAAGTATTAATCAACCCATAGTTTCTAGAAGTGACACCCTTCGTAGTAACGGGTCCGTTCAGACCCTGGGCAACCCTTCGTGGTAGGAAGCTTTGTTCCTCCCTGCCCGGTAAGATTGGGCAGGCCTTTATACCCTGGAACTGGCGGAAATCTCGCTAGGGGATTTCGACGTAGTACTCGGGTTGGTTTGGCTTACTAAACACCAGGCGGTAATCGTTTGCGAGAAGCGCCAGGTGCGTCCTCAAAACCTGGCATCTCGGAACTCGTAGGTTTAGCATATAGGAGTACTCCTTTCTCATCTTTCTTTTCTGCATCGCGGGCAAGAAGACTAGTGGAGGGAGAACGTATGGTATTCATAGCTTCAATGGTTTTGATCTCTCGGCCTTCAGCACAGCCAGCGGACACCCCGATTTTAAGGGTTTATCCAGACGTTTTTCCAACCGAACTCCCGGGAATGCCCCCGAGTGAGAGACTGATTTCCCTATCAAGCTTCTTCAGGGCACGCAACCTATCACAAAGGCACCGTACAGAATGGCTTTCGTGGAATTGAAGGAACTCAAGGCACAACTAGAAGACCTTCTGGATAAGGGGCAACTGTCACGCCCCGAGTTCAAAAACCAGTGTATAAATTTTTTTTTTTTTTTTTTTTTTAAATCAGAGTTGCAAAAATAGCCAGGGCAATGACAGACCGCCACATATATAGAAGAGTCCCAATCCCCTTTGGAATTGAGCCTTTTCTATATATGCACGGCTAGCTTGGCAACAACATCAGAGTACTAACTACGTACAACTAACTACAAGCAAAAGTTACAATTAACTTTACAATTATTTACATCTGAATTACAACTCTTTCCTTTAACATCAAATAATACATGAACTTTCGGCTGTCCAGGGTCAACATCTAACACGGAATCTCACCAACACGTCCCGACATCCCAGCACCCGCTCGGCCTGAAAAACAGTCACCCGAGGGTGTGAGATACACCGGAGTGTATCCCAGTGGGCACGACGAGCCGAGAAATAGCAGATCGTACCTACTGGTATACAATACTAGAGGATAGTAATAATCAGGGGTTAGAATAATTAGATAGGCAATCATGAAGATCAACAGATATATAATCACAGTTAGGATATGCAGATATATAACTGGTGCTGTAAAGAAAGCAAAACTTATAATCTGGGTACAAGCATAGGAGATACTTTTAGCAGAATTTAAAATAGGACAAACATGTATGAGGATAATCAACGCATCAAGGAGTAGGAAAATCAGCAAGATAACAATGAAACTATAATCAAAGGAATCACAAAGAATCATATACAGGTAGATAACTAGAAGCCAGATCAAAGAATCAATGAGGCATGTTAAAGCAACTTAACAACACATGCATCAAATAAATGAAAACACAAAGACCCAATCACAAGCTACCATATTGGCCTTCACAAGACCTCAGGCAAGGCTGCCCACTTGGCACCACCTGGTTGACATTCCCTTCACAAAGGTCACAGGTTGCCACAGCTAACCACTTTACCGGTAAAGTACACCGCTACGGGGGATCAGCCCGCTAGTGTACGTGAAGAACAACGGTGCGGGCGATCATAATGCAAATGCTCAAGCTCTCGGTCCATTGACCGGGTAATCGGCAACAAGCCGGGAAATCCCCACTGGGATGTAAGGGCAAAATCAACTGAATCTCAACTCATATGCAAGACCAAGGCAAATCTCAACTCAGCATAAGCTCAACCGAAAAACTCAACTCAATCATGCAGACCAACCAAATGATACAAAACTTAAACACATATTTTTAAGAAAACTGTTTTGAAAAGTCCAAACCCCGAAGAGCATTGCCCTCGTCCTATCAAACAAGAACAGACTCAGGCGACACTACGAAGCTTGGGTTTTAGGTCTAAACCTCGCAGAGTAGTGCCTTTGTCCTATCAAACAAGAACATACCCCGGTGACCCTACGAAGTTCGGTAAAACATCAGTTAAATAAATCTATGTGTTCAGCAGTGTATCATTTGATCAGCAGGACAAGCAAGCTCACCAATCCAACATGGAAATGTTCCAAGATAAGATATAAATACCAGAGGTACAATGAATAATCATGTAAGGCAGAATAGAACTAATAACAGGCGTAGCTCAACATCTAACAACCAATCAGACAGACTAACCCCTTATGCAACTAAACACATGTTTTTAAGAAAACCTTTGAAAACAATAGGTTTTTGGGTCCCAAACCTCGTAGAGCGTTGCCCTTGTCCTATCAAACAAGAACAGACTCAGGCTACCCTACAAGGCTTGGTAAAAATATTTATTTTAGAAGATCATGTATTTAGCAGCATAACAGGCGAACAACAGGGAAGCAAGCTCAACTATCAGATGACCAAACAGGCATGGCAATATGTAGAGCAATAATATAACCACTGGAAACAACTAATCAGCAGATATGGTAAAGATCACTAAAGAAGATCATAATCAGGCATAAAGCAGGTATAACGTAGCAAATAACTGAATCAAAGGAAGGGCAGGCTCAAGCATTGGTAGATCAATATAATAATCAAGCATAGGAGTGCAACTACGAAATGGCCAATCAGTCAAAGCAACTAACAGTAATATATATTGCAACCAAAGGCAGACAGGCTCAAGATAAACTAGGTTACCAAAAACAGGAGTCCAACCAATACCGTACACCGAGGGCCGAACTGATAAAGCCCGGACCGAAGATAACCCACCTGATATAACGCAGGCGGCTAAACTGAACCAACTGTACGCTCAGCACACCAGATGCTACCGAATAACCCTGAATGTGAATTAAGGTTCAGGAATCAACTTACTAACCAGTATATGATGTGACTTTTGCATGTAGACCCCTAGGGCTTTTAAATTTTCACTTTTAGTGCCAGTTTGGGCACTGTTTTCGCTCGTTCTTTCAACTGGAGATTCATTTTAACATTCCGTCACTTCCAACAGGTTACTTATGTCTTGCTGGACACCGTGCTCACTCATTTGTGGCAGCACGGGTCCCGAGGCAATTTTTGGCCCATAATATATGCACTAACATAGCCTAAAAGCCATTTTGTTTCTTTGGATCAACAAAACCTAATTTAAACGCGAGCATCGCATTCAGTGACCTCAAATTAGTCAAGAACTCACTGTCGCGACTTCGCAAACAACCCAGAACCAACCTTGGGCCATAAAACAAACCCTAGAGCTCGACAACCTTGGAACTTAAGTTTTATTGTGCCAATTTAATTTCTGCTTTTACCACATGCTTAAAATGCCTCATGAATCACTGGGCTTGCTCTATTTGCAACCCAGAATCATTGGATCAACCAGAACCAACACTTAGCCTTTAATCGACATTCATAATGCTCCAAACATCAATCCACACAGACCCAACTTGATCTGAAGTGAGCATCAAGCTCAGGGGACCATTTGAAGCATCTTTCATATTTAAATCGAAGCCTGATTCCAACAAAATCCTCTCAATGGCATTTTATCAAACACATGGTGTGCATCATTCATATATGTAGCAAAACAAGTTCCAAGCTTGTTCTCAGCAAAGAGGGCACCTAGGAGCACCCAACTTGGATAGACTTAATCTAAAAAGTTACAGGAGTATTCCCATCAACTTGGGTGCAAGTTTGCACCCACGGTTTGGCCGAGTCCAAGGTTGAAGATGATGTCCAATGCTTCGAAAATTGTGATACTTCAACCAAAGCATCTGGGACCCAGCCGCTTGGCCAATTTGATGCTAAAACACCTCCCAAACCAACCTGAACCCATGCTTGGTGACGGGGTGCGGCGGCGGCGGCGGTGGAGCAAGCTCGAATTGGAGCTTCTTCACCAACAATGGCAACTTTCCACTCATTGGATTTCGGGTGCAAAAGACAGCACCAATAGCTTCCTAGCAAGCTTTTAGGAAGGTCCGGACTTGTCCCCGCCGTCGGAGATCGCCGGATTGCCGGCCGCCATTAATGGCCTCAATCTCGGATCATCCATGGCCGGCCCTTATTCGGGCTGCATGGAAGCCATGCAATAGCATGGTTGCACTTCCCTTAGTCACAGCAACATCTCTGGGCATGTGGCCGGCGGCGGTGAAGCGCGCCGGCGCCGGAGCACAAGGCTCGGCCAACTTGCAAAATTCCCGAAATCTAGGGCATAAATCTGCCATTGATCCGCTTAATCATACTCCACCAAATTTGGTGGGGTAGATTCTCATCCCCTACATTCCATGCCTACCAAGTTTGGCTCAATTTGGCCTATTGGTTGCCGAGTTCTCTCGAGGCGGAGCTAGATTAGGTTTCCGGCCAACTTTCTTTCCCGCCGGTCATGCAACATGCATGGGAAGCTCAGGACTTGCAGGGAGCATCCTAACAACTCATAAAACCTACTGCTAGGGGTCCCGGGTCCAAACAACCTTTGGTTTGGGGATCCTTACCTTGGCCGGAGTCGGTGAAGGAGGGAAGAAGCCGCAATGGGTTCCTCTTCCACGCGCGACCACAGCAGCCACCCAGGGTAGCCCACAGGCACAAGGTAACTCCTCAGAGTCTCCAAATCCAACTTGAAGAAGTTTGGTTCCAAACTTCCTTCTCCTCTCTCTCTCTCTTGGTTTGCACTCAATGGGGTTGTGCCCTCGGCCAACCCAGAGCACAAGGCTTGGTCTTGAAGATGCTGAGAGGTTGGGTGACGCTTCGGACTCCCCCGACTCCTCGTGAACCACCCAAGGTAGATCAAGAGCCCTATACACTTAAATGCAAAGATACCTTCGCAAATTTTCCTCAAACCGGGTTCACACCCATTCCCAGGCTACGGGGTCCTTACAATAGGTGCATTTTGCACCCAACCCCCCGTGGTTTAAGCCCCTTAATTTTTGGTACCTAAAATATATAGATTCTCTAAGAAAATATTGATTTTTTGACGCTTTTTATGCATTTCGAGAAAATCCGTTCGTCGAATTGCGAAACAGACTTCGCCACGACGTCCGGCTCGTCGAGACCAGTCAAGTAGCCTATATGTTTGCTTAGTTTGGCGCTCGTATAAAATCTCGGGTCATCTAATTCGACAGATTACAGTCTGACGCATGCACTTCGATGCACCAGGATCGCCAAACGCGAAAACCGTTAGTGCCATTGCGCTCAGAACGTCGAAATTAGCTAGGATCCATGACTAATACTCCTATGTTCATATTCTAAAACAGTGAATCGGCCTTTAGTGTTCTAAGGGGAATTAAATTATAGTGTTTACTATTCACTTAAGTTGTGGGGCCTGCCCGCTTCTTTTCTGATTTCTGGAAGATCCGACCGTCGGGTCGAAAACATATGAATATGAAACTTCTATGTTTCGACGAGACGATCGCAATGGTGACCTCGAATTTTCCAAATCAGACCCCGATCAAAAGTCGATATTTTAGGGCCACTGTTGCACTACTATCTACCAATTTTTGCTATTTAAATAATTCTGGAAATTATTTAAACCTGAATTCTGGATTTTAAAATCATGGTTACTACATCACTCACCACTTTAAGAAGTTTCGTCCCCGAAACTTAAACTTAACTAATCCACTATTACGCCTCTAACAGGTTCACAGTAGTGACAATCAGTCACAAAATATTGACAACTCTCAGATTACTCATTTAGACCCAATCTGAATATTCCCCTTTGCAGGGCAGAGTATTTCTCGGTTCTTTCGGAAGTACGTTGTCGGCCGCCCAACGTGCTTTCCAAAAGAAAAGCGAAATACCATAGATCTGTCGCCAACAACTAGTTGGGGACATCACTCACATCTGAAGGTACATCACATACCTTCCTACACAGTCTCTATGTCGATAATATAACCTTTACCAAATGTCACTACCATTACGGGGTCAATCTTTGAACCACTAGTACGGATCTGAGCCCTCTGGCTCCACTGAAACATCAATCCCACGGTCGAAACCATGACCGCGACTACTCTTCACTAACAACGATTCTCAAAACCCGAATACGAAACACATCTAAGTTCCAAACCACTATTCCGAAACCCAGCGCTCTCTCGTGACCACAAGTCATCCTAGGGTTCGTTCCTAGCCAAACCTAGACATCGTATTCCTATTGCTCTGATACCATCTAATCTGTCACGCCCCGAGTTTAAAAAACCAGCGTCTAAATTTTTTTTTTTTTTTTTTTTTTTTTTGAAATCAGAGTTGCAAAAACAGCCAGGGCAATGACAGACCGCCACATATATAGAAGAGTCCCAATCCCCTTTGGAATTGAGCCTTTTCTATATATGCACGGCTAGCTTGGCAACAACATCAGAGTACTAACTACGTACAACTACAAGCAAAAGTTACAATTAACTTTACAATTATTTAAACCTGAATTCTGGATTTTAAAATCATGGTTACTACATCACTCACCACTTTAAGAGTTTCGTCCCCGAAACTTAAACTTAACTAATGCACTATTACGCCTCTAACAGGTTCACAGTAGTGACAATCAGTCACAAAATATTGACAACTCTCAGATTACTCATTTAGACCCAATCTGAATATTCCCCTTTACAGGGCAGAGTATTTCTCGGTTCTTTCGGAAGTACGTTGTCGGCCGCCCAACGTGCTTTCCAAAAGAAAAGCGAAATACCATAGATCTGTCGCCAACAACTAGTTGCGGACATCACTCACATCTGAAGGTACATCACATACCTTCCTACACAGTCTCTATGTCGATAATATAACCTTTACCAAATGTCACTACCATTACGGGGTCAATCTTTGAACCACTAGTACGGATCTGAGCCCTCTGGCTCCACTGAAACATCAATCCCACGGTCGAAACCATGACCGCGACTACTCTTCACTAACAACGATTCTCAAAACCCGAATACGAAACACATCTAAGTTCCAAACCACTATTCCGAAACCCAGCGCTCTCTCGTGACCACAAGTCATCCTAGGGTTCGTTCCTAGCCAAACCTAGACATCGTATTCCTATTTCTCTGATACCATCTAATCTGTCACGCCCCGAGTTCAAAAACCAGTGTATAAATTTTTTTTTTTTTTTTTAAATCAGAGTTGCAAAAACAGCCAGGGCAATGACAGACCGCCACATATATAGAAGAGTCCCAATCCCCTTTGGAATTGAGTCTTTTCTATATATGCACGGCTAGCTTGGCAACAACATCAGAGTACTATCTACGTACAACTAACTACAAGCAAAAGTTACAATTAACTTTACAATTATTTACATCTGAATTACAACTCTTTCCTTTAACATCAAATAATACATGAACTTTCGGCTGTCCAGGGTCAACATCTAACACGGAATCTCACCAACACGTCCCGACATCCCAGCACCCGCTCGGCCTGAAAAACAGTCACCCGAGGGTGTGAGATACACCGGAGTGTATCCCAGTGGACACGACGAGCCGAGAAATAGCAGATCGTACCTACTGGTATACAATACTAGAGGATAGTAATAATCAGGGGTTAGAATAATCAGATAGGCAATCATGAAGATCAACAGATATATTATCACAGTTAGGATATGTAGATATATAACTGGTGCTGTAAAGAAAGCAAAACTTATAATCTGGGTACAAGCATAGGAGATAATTTTAGCAGAATTTAAAATAGGACAAACATGTATCAGGATAATCAACGCATCAAGGAGTAGGACAATCAGCAAGATAACAATGAAACTATAATCAAAGGCATCACAAAGAATCATATACAGGAAGATAACTAGAAGCCAGATCAAAGAATCAATGAGGCATGTTAAAGCAACTTAACAACACATGCATCAAACAAATGAAAACACAAAGACCCAATGACAAGCTACCATATTGGCCTTCACAAGACCTCAGGCAAGGCTGCCCACTTGGCACCACCTGGTTGACATTCCCTTCACAAAGGTCACGGGTTGCCACAGCTAACCACTTTACCGGTAAAGTACACCGCTACGGGGGATCAGCCCGCTAGTGTACGTGTAGAACAACGGTGCGGGCGATCATAATGCAAATGCTCAAGCTCTCGGTCCACTGACCGGGTAATCGGCAACAAGCCGGGAAATCCCCACTGGGATGTAAGGGCAAAATCAACTAAATCTCAACTCATATGCAAGACCAAGGCAAATCTCAACTCAGCATAAGCTCAACCGAAAAACTCAACTCAATCATGCAGACCAATCAAATGATACAAAACTTAAACACATATTTTTAAGAAAACTGTTTTGAAAAGTCCAAACCCCGAAGAGCATTGCCCTCGTCCTATCAAACAAGAACAGACTCAGGCGACACTACGAAGCTTGGGTTTTAGGTCTAAACCTCGCAGAGTAGTGCCTTTGTCCTATCAAACAAGAACAGACTCCAGCGACCCTACGAAGTTCGGTAAAACATCAGTTAAATAAATCTATGTGTTTAGCAGTGTATCATTTGATCAGCAGGACAAGCAAGCTCACCAATCCAACATGGAAATGTTCCAAGATAAGATATAAATACCAGAGGTACAATGAATAATCATGTAAGGCAGAATAGAACTAATAACAGGCGTAGCTCAACATCTAACAACCAATCAGACAGACTAACCCCTTATGCAACTAAACACATGTTTTTAAGAAAACCTTTGAAAACAATAGGTTTTTGGGTCCCAAACCTCGTAGAGCGTTGCCCTTGTCCTATCAAACAAGAATAGACTCAGGCTACCCTACAAGGCTTGGTAAAAATATTTATTTTAGAAGATCATGTATTTAGCAGCATAACAGGCGAACAACAAGGAAGCAAGCTCAACTATCAGATGACCAAACAGGCATGGCAATATGTAGAGCAATAATATAACCACTGGAAACAACTAATCAGCAGATATGGTAAAGATCACTAAAGAAGATCATAATCAGGCATAAAGCAGGTATAACGTAGCAAATAACTGAATCAAAGGAAGGGCAGGCTCAAGCATTGGTAGATCAATATAATAATCAAGCATAGGAGTTCAACTACGAAATGGCCAATCAGTCAAAGCAACTAACAGTAATATATATTGCAACCAAAGGCAAACAGGCTCAAGATAAACTAGGTTACCAAAAACAGGAGTCCAACCAATACCGTACACCGAGGGCCGAACTGATAAAGCCTGGACCGAAGATAACCCACCTGATATAACGCAGGCGGCTAAACTGAACCAACTGTACGCTCAGCACACCAGATGCTACCGAATAACCCTGAATGTGAATTAAGGTTCAGGAATCAACTTACTAACCAGTATATGATGTGACTTTTGCATGTAGACCCCTAGGGCTTTTAAATTTTCACTTTTAGTGCCAGTTTGGGCACTGTTTTCGCTCGTTCTTTCAACTGGAGATTCATTTTAACATTCCGTCACTTCCAACAGGTTACTTATGTCTTGCTGGACACCGTGCTCACTCATTTGTGGCAGCACGGGTCCCGAGACAATTTTTGGCCCATAATATATGCACTAACATAGACTAAAAGCCATTTTGTTTCTTTGGATCAACAAAACCTAATTTAAACGCGAGCATCGCATTCAGTGACCCCAAATTAGTCAAGAACTCACTGTCGCGACTTCGCAAACAACCCAGAACCAACCTTGGGCCATAAAACAAACCCTAGAGCTCGACAACCTTGGAACTTAAGTTTTATTGTGCCAATTTAATTTCTGCTTTTACCACATGCTTAAAATGCCTCATGAATCACTGGGCTTGCTCTATTTGCAACCCAGAATCATTGGATCAACCAGAACCAACACTTAGCCTTTAATCGACATTCATAATGCTCCAAACATCAATCCACACAGACCCAACTTGATCTGAAGTGAGCATCAAGCTCAGGGGACCATTTGAAGCATCTTTCATATTTAAATCGAAGCCTGATTCCAACAAAATCCTCTCAATGGCATTTTATCAAACACATGGTGTGCATCATTCATATATATGTAGCAAAACAAGTTCCAAGCTTGTTCTCAGCAAAGAGGGCACCTAGGAGCACCCAACTTGGATAGACTTAATCTAAAAAGTTACAGGAGTATTCCCATCAACTTGGGTGCAAGTTTGCACCCACGGTTTGGCCGAGTCCAAGGTTGAAGATGATGTCCAATGCTTCGAAAATTGTGATACTTCAACCAAAGCATCTGGGACCCAGCCACTTGGCCAATTTGATGCTAAAACACCTCCCAAACCAACCTGAACCCATGCTTGGTGACGGGGTGCGGCGGCGGCGGCGGTGGAGCAAGCTCGAATTGGAGCTTCTTCACCAACAATGGCAACTTTCCACTCATTGGATTTCGGGTGCAAAATACAGCACCAATAGCTTCCTAGCAAGCTTTTAGGAAGGTCCGGACTTGTCCCCGCCGTCGGAGATCGCCGGATTGCCGGCCGCCATTAATGGCCTCAATCTCGGATCATCCATGGCCGGCCCTTATTCGGGCTGCATGGAAGCCATGCAATAGCATGGTTGAACTTCCCTTAGTCCCAGCAACATCTCTGGGCATGTGGCCGGCGGCGGTGAAGCGCGCCGGCGCCGGAGCACAAGGCTCGGCCAACTTGCAAAATTCCCGAAATCTAGGGCATAAATCTGCCATTGATCCGCTTAATCATACTCCACCAAATTTGGTGGGGTAGATTCTCATCCCCTACAGTCCATGCCTACCAAGTTTGGCTCAATTTGGCCTATTGGTTGCCGAGTTCTCTCGAGGCGGAGCTAGATTAGGTTTCCGGCCAACTTTCTTTCCCGCTGGTCATGCAACATGCATGGGAAGCTCAGGACTTGCAGGGAGCATCCTAACAACTCATAAAACCTACTGCTAGGGGTCCCGGGTCCAAACAACCTTTGGTTTGGGGATCCTTACCTTGGCCGGAGTTGGTGAAGGAGGGAAGAAGCCGGAATGGGTTCCTCTTCCACGCGCGACCACGGCAGCCACCCAGGGTAGCCCACAGGCACAAGGTAACTCCTCAGAGTCTCCAAATCCAACTTGAAGAAGTTTGGTTCCAAACTTCCTTCTCCTCTCTCTCTCTCTTGGTTTGCACTCAATGGGGTTGTGTCCTCGGCCAACCCAGAGCACAATGCTTGGTCTTGAAGATGTTGAGAGGTTGGGTGACGCTTCGGATTCCCCCGGCTCCTCGTGAACCACCCAAGGTAGATCAAGAGCCCTATACACTTAAATGCAAAGATACCTTCGCAAATTTTCCTCAAACCGGGTTCACACCCATTCCTAGGCTACGGGGTCCTTACAATAGGTGCATTTTGCACCCAACCCCCCATGGTTTAAGCCCCTTAATTTTTGGTACCTAAAATATATAGATTCTCTAAGAAAATATTAATTTTTTGACGCTTTTTATGCATTTCGAGAAAATCCGTTCGTCGAATTGCGAAACAGACTTCGCCACGACGTCCGGCTCGTCGAGACCTGTCAAGTAGCCTATATGTTTGCTTAGTTTGGCGCTCGTATAAAATCTCGGGCCATCTAATTCGATAGATTACAGTCTGACGCACGCACTTCGATGCACCAGGATCGCCAAACGCGAAAACCGTCAGTGCCATTGCGCTCAGAACGTCGAAATTAGATAGGATCCATTACTAATACTCCTATGTTCATATTCTAAAACAGTGAATCGGCCTTTAGTGTTCTAAGGGGAATTAAATTATAGTGTTTACTATTCACTTAAGTTGTGGGGCCTGCCCGCTTCTTTTCTGATTTCTAGAAGATCCGACCGTCGGATCGAAAACATATGAATATGAAACTTCTATGTTTCGACGAGACGATCGCAATGGTGACCTCGAATTTTCCAGATCAGACCCCGATCAAAAGTCGATATTTTAGGGCCACTGTTGCACTACTATCTACCAATTTTTGCTATTTAAATAATTCTGGAAATTATTTAAACCTGAATTCTGGATTTTAAAATCATGGTTACTACATCACTCACCACTTTAAGAAGTTTCGTCCCCGAAACTTAAACTTAACTAATCCACTATTACGCCTCTAACAGGTTCACAGTAGTGACAATCAGTCACAAAATATTGACAACTCTCAGATTACTCATTTAGACCCAATCTGAATATTCCCCTTTACATGGCAGAGTATTTCTCGGTTCTTTCGGAAGTACGTTGTCGGCCGCCCAACGTGCTTTCCAAAAGAAAAGCGAAATACCATAGATCTGTCGCCAACAACTAGTTGGGGACATCACTCACATCTGAAGGTACATCACATACCTTCCTACACAGTCTCTATGTCGATAATATAACCTTTACCAAATGTCACTACCATTACGGGGTCAATCTTTGAACCACTAGTACGGATCTGAGCCCTCTGGCTCCACTGAAACATCAATCCCACGGTCGAAACCATGACCGCGACTAATCTTCACTAACAACGATTCTCAAAACCCGAATACGAAACACATCTAAGTTCCAAACCACTATTCCGAAACCCAACGCTCTCTCGTGACCACAAGTCATCCTAGGGTTCGTTCCAAGCCAAACCTAGACATCGTATTCCTATTGCTCTGATACCATCTAATCTGTCACGCCCCGAGTTTAAAAAACCAGCGTCTAAATTATTTTTTTTTTTTTTTTTTTTTTTTTGAAATCAGAGTTGCAAAAACAGCCAGGGCAATGACAGACCGCCACATATATAGAAGAGTCCCAATCCCCTTTGGAATTGAGCCTTTTCTATATATGCACGGCTAGCTTGGCAACAACATCAGAGTACTAACTACGTACAACTACAAGCAAAAGTTACAATTAACTTTACAATTATTTAAACCTGAATTCTGGATTTTAAAATCATGGTTACTACATCACTCACCACTTTAAGAAGTTTCGTCCCCGAAACTTAAACTTAACTAAACCACTATTACGCCTCTAACAGGTTCACAGTAGTGACAATCAGTCACAAAATATTGACAACTCTCAGATTACTCATTTAGACCCAATCTGAATATTCCCCTTTACAGGGCAGAGTATTTCTCGGTTCTTTCGGAAGTACGTTGTCGGCCGCCCAACGTGCTTTCCAAAAGAAAAGCGAAATACCATAGATCTGTCGCCAACAACTAGTTGGGGACATCACTCACATCTGAAGGTACATCACATACCTTCCTACACAGTCTCTATGTCGATAATATAACCTTTACCAAATGTCACTACCATTACGGGGTCAATCTTTGAACCACTAGTACGGATCTGAGCCCTCTGGCTCCACTGAAACATCAATCCCACGGTCGAAACCATGACCGCGACTACTCTTCACTAACAACGATTCTCAAAACCCGAATACGAAACACATCTAAGTTCCAAACCACTATTCCGAAACCCAGCGCTCTCTCGTGACCACAAGTCATCCTAGGGTTCGTTCCTAGCCAAACCTAGACATCGTATTCCTATTTCTCTGATACCATCTAATCTGTCACGCCCCGAGTTCAAAAACCAGTGTATAAATTTTTTTTTTTTTTTTTTTTAAATCAAAGTTGCAAAAACAGCCAGGGCAATGACAGACCGCCACATATATAGAAGAGTCCCAATCCCCTTTGGAATTGAGCCTTTTCTATATATGCACGACTAGCTTGGCAACAACATCAGAGTACTAACTATGTACAACTACAAGCAAAAGTTACAATTAACTTTACAATTATTTACATCTGGATTACAACTCTTTCCTTTAACATCAAATAATACATGAACTTCCGGCTGTCCAGGGTCAACATCTAACATGGAATCTCACCAACACGTCCCGACATCCCAGCACCCGCTCGGCCTGAAAAACAGTCACCCGAGGGTGTGAGATACACCGTTGTGTATCCCAGTGGGCACGACGAGCCGAGAAATAGCAGATCGTACCTACTGGTATACAATACTAGAGGATAGTAATAATCAGGGGTTAGAATAATCTGATAGGCAATCATGAAGATCAACAGATATATAATCACAGTTAGGATATGCAGATATATAACTGGTGCTGTAAAGAAAGCAAAACTTATAATCTGGGTACAAGCATAGGAGATACTTTTAGCAGAATTTAAAATAGGACAAACATGTATCAGGATAATCAACGCATCAAGGAGTAGGACAATCAGCAAGATAACAATGAAACTATAATCAAAGGCATCACAAAGAATCATATACAGGTAGATAACTAGAAGCCAGATCAAAGAATCAAGGAGGCATGTTAAAGCAACTTAACAACACATGCATCAAATAAATGAAAACACAAAGACCCAATCACAAGCTACCATATTGGCCTTCACAAGACCTCAGGCAAGGCTGCCCACTTGGCACCACTTGGTTGACATTCCCTTCACAAGGGTCACGGGTTGCCACAGCTAACCACTTTACCGGTAAAGTACACCGCTACGGGGGATCAGCCCGCTAGTGTACGTGAAGAACAACGGTGCGGGCGATCATAATGCAAATGCTCAAGCTCTCGGTCCACTGACCGGGTAATCAGCAACAAGCCGGGAAATCCCCACTGGGATGTAAGGGCAAAATCAACTGAATCTCAACTCATATGCAAGACCAAGGCAAATCTCAACTCAGCATAAGCTCAACCGAAAAACTCAACTCAATCATGCAGACCAACCAAATGATACAAAACTTAAACACATATTTTTAAGAAAACTGTTTTGAAAAGTCCAAACCCCGAAGAGCATTGCCCTCGTCCTATCAAACAAGAACAGACTCAGGCGACACTACGAAGCTTGGGTTTTAGGTCTAAACCTCGCAGAGTAGTGCCTTTGTCCTATCAAACAAGAACAGACTCCGGCGACCCTACGAAGTTCGGTAAAACATCAGTTAAATAAATCTATGTGTTCAGCAGTGTATCATTTGATCAGCAGGACAAGCAAGCTCACCAATCCAACATGGAAATGTTCCAAGATAAGATATAAATACCAGAGGTACAATGAATAATCATGTAAGGCAGAATAGAACTGATAACAGGCGTAGCTCAACATCTAACAACCAATCAGACAGACTAACCCCTTATGCAACTAAACACATGTTTTTAAGAAAACCTTTGAAACAATAGGTTTTTGGGTCCCAAACCTCGTAGAGCGTTGCCCTTGTCCTATCAAACAAGAACAGACTCAGGCTACCCTACAAGGCTTGGTAAAAATATTATTTTAGAAGATCATGTATTTAGCAGCATAACAGGCGAACAACAAGGAAGCAAGCTCAACTATCAGATGACCAAACAGGCATGGCAATATGTAGAGCAATAATATAACCACTGGAAACAACTAATCAGCAGATATGGTAAAGATCACTAAAGAAGATCATAATCAGGCATAAAGCAGGTATAACGTAGCAAATAACTGAATCAAAGGAAGGGCAGGCTCAAGCATTGGTAGATCAATATAATAATCAAGCATAGGAGTTCAACTACGAAATGGCCAATCAGTCAAAGCAACTAACAGTAATATATATTGCAACCAAAGGCAGACAGGCTCAAGATAAACTAGGTTACCAAAAACAGGAGTCCAACCAATACCGTACACCGAGGGCCGAACTGATAAAGCCCGGACCGAAGATAACCCACCTGATATAACGCAGGCGGCTAAACTGAACCAACTGTACGCTCAGCACACCAGATGCTACCGAATAACCCTGAATGTGAATTAAGGTTCAGGAATCAACTTACTAACCAGTATATGATGTGACTTTTGCATCTAGACCCCTAGGGCTTTTAAATTTTCACTTTTAGTGCCAGTTTGGGCACTGTTTTCGCTCGTTCTTTCAACTGGAGATTCATTTTAACATTCCGTCACTTCCAACAGGTTACTTATGTCTTGCTGGACATCGTGCTCACTCATTTGTGGCAGAACGGGTCCCGAGGCAATTTTTGGCCCATAATATATGCACTAACATAGCCTAAAAGCCATTTTGTTTCTTTGGATCAACAAAACCTAATTTAAACACGAGCATCGCATTCAGTGACCCCAAATTAGTCAAGAACTCACTGTCGCGACTTCGCAAACAACCCAGAACCAACCTTGGGCCATAAAACAAACCCTAGAGCTCGACAACCTTGGAACTTAAGTTTTATTGTGCCAATTTAATTTCTGCTTTTACCACATGCTTAAAATGCCTCATGAATCACTGGGCTTGCTCTATTTGCAACCCAGAATCAATGGATCAACCAGAACCAACACTTAGCCTTCAAACAACATTCATAATGCTCCAAACATCAATCCACACAGACCCAACTTGATCTGAAGTGAGCATCAAGCTCAGGGGACCATTTGAAGCATCTTTCATATTTAAATCGAAGCCTAATTCCAACAAAATCCTCTCTATGGCATTTTATCAAACACATGGTGTGCATCATTCATATATATGTAGCAAAACAAGTTCCAAGCTTGTTCTCAGCAAAGAGGGCACCTAGGAGCACCCAACTTGGATAGACTTAATCTAAAAAGTTACAGGAGTATTCCCATCAACTTGGGAGCAAGTTTGCACCCACGGTTTGGCCGAGTCCAAGGTTGAAGATGATGTCCAATGCTTCGCAAATTGTGATACTTCAACCAAAGCATCTGGGACCCAACCACTTGGCCAATTTGATGCTAAAACACCTCCCAAACCAACCTGAACCCATGCTTGGTGACGGGGTGCGGCGGCGGCGGCGGTGGAGCAAGCTCGAATTGGAGCTTCTTCACCAACAATGGCAACTTTCCACTCATTGGATTTCGGGTGCAAAAGACAACACCAATAGCTTCCTAGCAAGCTTTTAGGAAGGTCCGGACTTGTCCCCGCCGTCGGAGATCGCCGGATTGCCGGCCGCCATTAATGGCCTCAATCTCGGATCATCCATGGCCGGTCCTTATTCGGGCTGCATGGAAGCCATGCAATAGCATTGTTGCACTTCCCTTAGTCCCAGCAACATCTCTGGGCATGTGGCCGGCGGCGGTGAAGCGCGCCGGCGCCGGAGCACAAGGCTCGGCCAACTTGCAAAATTCCCGAAATCTAGGGCATAAATCTGCCATTGATCCGCTTAATCATACTCCACCAAATTTGGTGGGGTAGATTCTCATCCCCTACAGTCCATGCCTACCAAGTTTGGCTCAATTTGGCCTATTGGTTGCCGAGTTCTCTCGAGGCGGAGCTAGATTAGGTTTCCGGCCAACTTTCTTTCCCGTCGGTCATGCAACATGCATGGGAAGCTCAGGACTTGCAGGGAGCATCCTAACAACTCATAAAACCTACTGCTAGGGGTCCCGGGTCCAAACAACCTTTGGTTTGGGGATCCTTACCTTGGCCGGAGTCGGTGAAGGAGGGAAGAAGCCGGAATGGGTTCCTCTTCCACGCGCGACCACGGCAGCCACCCAGGGTAGCCCACAGGCACAAGGTAACTCCTCAGAGTCTCCAAATCCAACTTGAAGAAGTTTGGTTCCAAACTTCCTTCTCCTCTCTCTCTCTCTTGGTTTGCACTCAATGGGGTTGTGTCCTCGGCCAACCCAGAGCACAAGGCTTGGTCTTGAAGATGCTGAGAGGTTGGGTGACGCTTCGGACTCCCCCGACTCCTCGTGAACCACCCAAGGTAGATCAAGAGCCCTATACACTTAAATGCAAAGATACCTTTGCAAATTTTCCTCAAACCGGGTTCACACCCATTCCCAGGCTACGGGGTCCTTACAATAGGTGCATTTTGCACCCAATCCCCCATGGTTTAAGCCCCTTAATTTTTGGTACCTAAAATATATAGATTCTCTAAGAAAATATTGATTTTTTGACGCTTTTTATGCATTTCGAGAAAATCCGTTCGTCGAATTGCGAAACAGACTTCGCCACGACGTCCGGCTCGTCGAGACCTGTCAAGTAGCCTATATGTTTGCTTAGTTTGGCGCTCGTATAAAATCTCAGGCCATCTAATTCGACAGATTACAGTCGGACGCACGCACTTCGATGCACCAGGATCGCCAAATGCGAAAACCGTCAGTGCCATTGCGCTCAGAACGTCGAAATTAGCTAGGATCCATTACTAATACTCCTATGTTCATATTCTAAAACAGTGAATCGGCCTTTAGTGTTCTAAGGGGAATTAAATTATAGTGTTTACTATTCACTTAAGTTGTGGGGCCTGCCCACTTCTTTTCTGATTTCTGGAAGATCCGACCGTCGGATCGAAAACATATGAATATGAAACTTCTATGTTTCGACGAGACGATCGCAATGGTGACCTCGAATTTTCCAGATCAGACCCCGATCAAAAGTCGATATTTTAGGGCCACTGTTGCACTACTATCTACCAATTTTTGCTATTTAAATAATTCTTGAAATTATTTAAACCTGAATTCTGGATTTTAAAATCATGGTTACTACAGCAACCGTACTCTTCGTGCAGATGAAGGACGGGAGTTTACGTATGTGCATTGACTATCGGGAGATAAACAAGGTCATAGTGAAAAACAAGTATCCTTTGTCTCGGATTGACGACCTATTCGACCAACTACAAGGACCAACGTGTTTTCTGATCACCAGAGCCTTAAATTTCTTTTATTCACGCAGAAGGAATTGAACTTACGGCAGAGACGTTGGTTGGAGTTGTTGATGGACTACGATTTGTCTATTCACTACCACCCGGGAAAGGCAAACGTAGTGGCGGATGCCTTAAGCAGAAAGACTCTAACCGAGGGTTTGGCATTGGAAACGATTACAAGCAAAAGGGTTTACTTGCGAAGTTTCAAAGGTTGGGATTGGAGGTTGTAACATAGGGTACAGTTGTAAGACTTTTTACATTGGAGGTTAAACCGACCTTATTAGATCGCATCCGCGAAGGACAGAAAGCAGATGTGGAGAAAGGCAAATGTTGTAGCCGATGCCTTGAGCAGGAAGGGTCAGTCAGAGGAGTTATTGGTGAGCGCGATTACTCAGCAGGACAGGTTAATCGCAGACTTCTCACGATTGAGTTTGGAGAATTGTACCAGAGGGCACTGTTACTCCAGGTCATCAACTGCGCTCCCGGTGGTCCATCAGGACGAACTCGACGCCACCAACTCTCGGCGTCCTTATCCAAAAGTGCGCAACCAAGTGCACCTGATGCTTCTCCTGGATGAACAAGTCCTCAAACAACCTTTCCATAGAAGCAATCCAGTTCCCGGCCTCCCATGGCTCCAAACTCTGCCCCGAAAGCTGCGGGGAATGGAACTGGTTAATGTACAACATCCGATCAGCAAACTCTTGCTGCCCTTGCGCTATCCACAGTGCGATCTGGGTCGAAGTCGACGATGTCGCGGCCGGAGGTACTACTGGCGATACCCGGGAGATACTCTCTGCTCAAGCATGCGCATCACGCGCTCCATGTTCTCTTCCTGGCGCCGCATCGCCTAAAACATCTGGGCCACCTGGGTCCGCAACTCTCAAGCCTCACTCTGCTCTGTCCATTCAGCCTCCCGCTGTTCTGGCTCCTCATCCGAGGTCAAACACGCCCTCGCCGCTGCACGGCGTCTCGGAGGCAATGAAAACCCCTGAAACAGAACAAACATTAGGACCAAGAACTCTCTCGACCCAATCAAGCGAAAGTCTAGAACATGTTACCCATACTAAAGCATTATGTTGTCTGCAGCCAGCATAATCATCTTTAGAGAAATAACATGTAAGATCACTCGCCCCAATCCTCTGGGGGAGGTACAAACTCAATCAGGACTCTCGCTAAAGTCACGTCTCTCACGATAGTCATCCTACTGTCCAACCAATAGCCTAGGGTCACTAAGTCCTCAACGACCTATACACCTAGGCTCTGATACCACCCTAATCTGTCACGCCCTGGGGTCGAAACTGGGACCCGGGCTCGCCAACAGATCCGCCATCTGTACGGAAACTGCCGCACAGACGAAGCGTCTACCCTGCAAAGATGGTGTTGGAGGACAGATCGGCCGGCGGAGACATTTTCGTTTTCCCTTCCAGGATGGTGGATAGCCTTGTGGATGGATTATGCAAAGCTTACCCAAGGGGGATGTTACCCTGTGTGATTGATAACTGGCATGTTTGGGGTGCAATATATGTGATTGAGGGGTAAGCTTAGTAAGGATAATTGTATAAGGAATTGCACGAATTGATTGTGCTTGGTCGTATGACGATGATATCCAGGTGGATTTCTGAGACGTCAGAGGTTGGGTGGACCCCGATGACAACATCAGCCCTTTTATCAGAGTGGCGCAGCGGTAGCGTGGATTGGCTGCCTGCGAGAGACCACATTCGTCACCTCAGTGTGAGCATGGACAGAGGTCGTGCTCCCTTTGTGATTGGTCTAGATATTTTGGCAGGCTGAGCGACGACCACTTGCATCGAGTGGATGAATCTGTGCCGCCCGGTTGGAGGGCGCCCCGGGTAATGGATTGAGTTGCCGCAGGTGTGAATTCATCACAGCAGTCGGAGTAAGAGCATGTTGCATTCCTGCATGGACTAGAGGCAGAGTTGTTACCCCGTGCACTAGAGGTACAGGTTACTGTTGGTATTGCGCAGGTGGGGAAGGCTTGTGGATCATGTCCAGTGCAGTAGAGGCCGTGAGTTATGCCGGCAGACTTATTGGTATTTGTGACAGTTCGGTGTCTTGACCCCGTGCTTGGGACTGGTTGGCATAGTGCCACAGGATGTTTGACTGCTGAGAGAAAGGACCTTGTTTTCTGCGAGGCAGACAATAGAAGGCTTGTTTGTTGCGACTGTTTGGGTACTCAGGTTACAGCGATAGTGTGAGAGGTGCCTACGGCGGCACCGGGACGTAAGGATATTCTTGTTGCCGTGAGATCCCGGGTATGATTCCACCTGAGCTGATGATGATGCCGCCGGTTAGGGAAATTGTGATTTCGATTGACGTGGTTCTAGGAACCACGCCTACCTCGATAGCACCTCGTTATATATCATTTGTAGTGCTGTGAGAGTTGTGGGCATAGGTGCGTGGACCTGATAGATAGAGGGTTTGTTTGACCTAGTGCCGCGTCGTTGATACACGACTGTGAGAGCCCTTTGTGATTGGAGCCCTGGCAGGTCCAGGTATTATTTAGGACCTTTTGATGGAGTTATGCTCCGGCAGTTGATCGATTATGATGCCTGCACCAATTTGGAATTACAGCTGAGTATCTCGCCAAGATGGCGTTCAGGACACGCTAGGGGCATTATGAGTACAGTGAGGCCAATGGAATGACTAATGCCTTGTTGCCTTTAAGATTGAGGAATTTTGTGTTCCAGTTGGGCTTGAACGGATTGATAGTGGCATTTTTCAGGGATATCTTGGCTTTTACCCCCTCCCTGAGTGATCTAGAGTTTCAGGAGCAATTGTAGATGCTATGGCAAGGTCTGTGAGGATAAAGTTTTATGCCAAATGGTTTTGGTACAAGTTTTAGCTTTGAGAGCACATCTTCTTGGATTACGTATTTAGCCGCAGGGGCGGCGGTGGAAGTTCGGTCAAATTAAATGCTATTTGAGATGGGCCGAGATCGACAGTTACTTTTGAGGTGAGGAGCTTTTGGACCGGATGGTGCCAGCAGAGTTTGACGAGCGGATGGTGTTACGGAATTTGAGTTGGCCTAATTTCGTGAAAGGTTCAAGTCTTGAAGATTGAAGGTGAAGAAGGTTGGATCATTTAACTCAATCTCAAGAAAGAAGAATTCAAAAGGATCAGGTATGTTTAACTAAAGATTTTTGGTGATCCGAATACTTCTTGTAGTGTAGAAACACCTGGAAGAATTTTTCATTGCATAAAAATAAAAAACTGGACATGGGACATGTTCAGGATCCGGATCAGACATTCCAATCCGGATCCCGAAGGGTGTTCGTTCATACACTGGTTCAATCCGGATCGCAGCATCCCATGATCCGGATCCCGAACACTAGTTTTACCTTTTTACTTGCACGATCCGGATCAGGATTTGCAATTCGGATCCCGAACGTTGATGTTTGGTGAAACTGTATGAACGATCCGGATCAGCCATTTCGATCTGGATCCCGAACCTTCATTTTTCTGGAAACCGTCTTTCTTGCTACTGCAATCCGGATCGCCGAAATCCGATCCGGATCGCCGTCCGTAAAATTTCCAGAAATGGTAGGTTTTTGATTCTTATCTCCTTCCTAGGGTTTCTAACCTATAAATAGACCCTATGATTCATTTTTCTAGCGAAGCCGATAAAAGAAAAATAGCCGTCATATTCAAATATCATCTTATACGGCCTAAGATCCACATATAGAGAAGAAAGGAAATCATTAGATATTACTCTATGTTTCTTCATCTATATTGATTAGTTTGATTCTAGGTTTTCATACTCACATCTTGAGTTGAATCAAACTAATGAATACTTAGATGGTATTTCCTATCTATCTTTGATCTAAGTATTCGGCGGATCATCACCACCCAAAAACAATGATTTCCCCAAAATCGGCGCGTGGACTCGCGTGTCCTTGTGGATTCAAGGTTCAACCGCTCTCGTGGATTCGGAGCGAGGTACGTTCGTGGATTCAAAGCGTGCTACTGGGTGAAGACCGTGGATTCGGTCGGACGTCGTGGACTTGACGTTGGACGCCGTGGATTCGGCGTTGGACGCAGATCGTGGATTCGAGACGCGTTGCGGAACGAGCGGAGAAGATCAACTAGGAGCGTATGGTAAAAGGTTGAGTCGTCTGTGAGTACGTTAAATCACCTTGTACGTGTGTCAATTCTAGTGGATTTCACCGTGCTATCGGTCCCGTGGTTTTTTACTCCGGTTTGGAGTTTTTCCACGTAAAAATCTTGCGTGTTCATTTTTATTTCCGCATTGGGTCTTATTGCACAATGATTTTTTGAGTGTTTATTGTTTATACCTATTCACCCCCCTCTAGGTGTTTTTTCCCCTATTTAGATCTATATTTCTTATAACCCAACAAGTGGTATCAGAGCGGGAATAGGGTTGTAAACAATGGTTGAAGGTGGAAACATCAATCGACCCCCTTTCTTTGATGGAACAAATTATGCGTACTGGAAAGTACGGATGAAAGCCTTTTTAATTTCCATCGACGAAAGGGTGTGGCAATCAATTGAATTAGGATGGTCTAATCCAACTGAGATTATTTCTGATGTTCGCACCTTAAAACCTAGGTCGAAATGGACCAAGGAAGAGTTAGATTCATCTTCTTACAATGGCAAGGGAATTAATGCTATTTTTAATGCCTTATCTCAAACTGAATTCTCTCGCGTCTCGGCATGTGAGACTGCGAAAGAAATCTGGGATGTTCTTCAGGTTACACATGAGGGAACTAACCTCGTGAAGATTCAAAAGCTGCAAATGCTTATGAGCAGATTTGACTCCATTTTTATGGCAGAAAATAAATCTTTCACGGACTACTATACACGATTGCAAGATATCGTAAATTCATGTTGTTACGGAATTTAAGTTGCATAGTTTCGTGAAAGTCTCAAATCTTGAAGATTGAAGGTGAAGAAAGTTGGATCATTTAATTCAATCTCAAGAAAGAAGAATTCAAAAGGATCAGGTATGTTTAACTAAAGATTTTGTGTGATCCGAATACTTCTTGTAGTGTAGAAACACCTGGAAGAGTTTTTAATTGCTTAATTATCAAAAACTGGTGTTCGGACAAGTTCAGGATCCGGATCAGAGCCAGCGATCCGGATCCCGAAGGTTGTTGTTTCATACAATACTTCAATCCGGATCGCAGCATCTCACGATCCGGATCCCGAACGTTGAGTTTTCTGAATTGTATGAACGATCCGGATCAGACAATCCGATCCGGATCCTGAACGTGTGATTTTCTGGAAACCGTCTTTATTGCTACTGCAATCCGGATCGCCCAAATCCGATTCGGATCGCCGTCCGTCAAATTTCCAGAAATGTTAGGTTTTTGATTCTTATCTCCTTCCTAGGGTTTCTAACCTATAAATAGACCCTATGACTCTTTTTCTAGGGTGGAATCCAAGGAATCCACATAGCCGTCATTTTCATATATCATTTTATACGGCTCTAGATCCACATATAGAGAAGAAAGGAAATCATTAGAGAATACTCTATGTTTCTTCATCTATATTGATTAGTTTGATTCTAGGTTTTCATACTCACATCTTGAGTTGAATCAAACTAATGAATACTTAGATGGTATTTCCGATCTATCTTTGATCTAAGTATTCGGCGGATCATCACCACCAAAAACAACGATTTACCCCAAAAATCGGCGCGTGGATTCGCGTGTCCTTGTGGATTCAAGGTTCAACCGCTCTCGTGGATTCGGAGCGAGGCACGTTCGTGGATTCGAAGGGTGCTATTGGGTGAAGACCGTGGATTCGGTTGGACGTCGTGGATTCGACGTTGGACGCCGTGGATTCGGCGTTGGGCGCAGATCGTGGATTCGAGAAGCGTCGCGGAGCGAGCGGAGAAGATCCTCTAGGAGCGTATGGAAAAGGTTGAGTCGTAAGTGTGTACGGTAAATCACCTTGTACGTGTTTTAATTCTAGTGGATTTCTGCCGTGTTATCGGTCCCGTGGTTTTTTACTCCGGTGATGGAGTTTTCCACGTAAAAATCTTGCGTATTATTTTATTTCCGCATTGGGTTTTTATCGCAACGATTTTGAGTGTTTATACGTTTACACCTATTCACCCCCCTCTAGGTGTTTTTTTCCCCTATTTAGATCCTTATTACATATAACCCAACAAGTGGTATCAGAGCGGGAATAGGGTTGTAAACAATGGTTGAAGGTGGAAACATCAACCGACCCCCGTTCTTCGATGGAACAAATTATGCGTACTGGAAAGTGCGGATGAAAGCCTTTTTAATTTCCATCGACGAACGGGTGTGGCAATCAATTGAATTAGGATGGTCTAATCCAACTGAATTTATTGGTGATGTTCACACCTTAAAACCTAGGTCGAAATGGACCAAGGAAGAGTTAGATTCATCTTCTTACAATGGCAAGGGAATTAATGCTATTTTTAATGCCTTATCTCAAACTGAATTCTCTCGCGTCTCGGCATGTGAGACTGCGAAAGAAATCTGGGATGTTCTTCAGGTTACACATGAGGGAACTAACCTCGTGAAGATTCAGAAACTGCAAATGCTTACGAGCAAGTTTGACTCTATCTTGATGGCAGAAAATGAATCTTTCACGGACTACTATACACGATTGCAAGATATCGTAAACTCATGTGCTAACCTGGGAGAGAAGATTCCAGAATTTAAGATTGTAAGAAAGATCTTAAGAACTCTTCCTGAACGATTTCGCCCAAAGGTTACTGCCATTGAAACTATTAAGCACCCGGACGAAATACGTGTAGAAGAATTAATTGGTTCATTACAAACTTATGAAATGACATTTACTACTAACAATTCTTCTGAAAAGGCATCCACTTCTAAGTCTTCAGGTTATGCGTTGAAAACAACTAAGGAAGAAGACGCGGATACATCCTCCTCAGACGATGACGAGAACCTTTCTATGGAGGAATTTGAGAAGCAGCTCGCTCTCTTGACAAGGAAGTTTCGCCGCAACTTTCGAAGGGGTAATTCAAGCAAATCTCCATCCTTCGGAAAGTCGAACAAAGGCAAGGGTACTTCAAGTTACAAGTCAAGAAAGCAAGAGAACTTCTCAAAGGATAAGAAAAGTTCAGAAGGACAA
Source organism: Tillandsia leiboldiana (assembly GCA_029204045.2). Classification (NCBI taxonomy): domain Eukaryota; kingdom Viridiplantae; phylum Streptophyta; class Magnoliopsida; order Poales; family Bromeliaceae; genus Tillandsia; species Tillandsia leiboldiana. The sequence continues at coordinate 14,293,710 of CM055066.1, forward strand.
CTACAATGCTTCAAATGTCGAGGCTACGGCCACATTGCAACGGAGTGTCCCAACAAGTATCCGGCAAAGAAGAAGGCGATGCAAGTCGTCACTTGGGATGACAACTCAACGTCAAATGAGTCGTCTTCGAGTGATGAAGAAAAGAGCTCCACCGCATTCCACGCGTCCGTATCTTCACCCTTCATGTGCTTTATGGCAAGTACATCCGAGTCGTTGTCCAACTCCACTGTTGAAAAGAATGCAACGGACAATGAATCGGATGATTCGGAAGGTGAAGATTTTGCTCTAGCCTACCACAGACTTTTGAGGGATTCAAAGAAAGTGGCTAAGCAAAACAAGAGTTTGAGAGGGAGAGTGCATGATCTCGAAGAAGAAGCAAAAAGAGCGACTTCTCTCTCAAACGCTCTTGAAGTGGAAAGGGAAAACCTGATAAAAGCAAATGTTTCCCTTCAAGAGTCCAAAGAGCAACTTGAGAAGGAACATACAAATCTGGTGGATAACGCGAATCACTTCTCAAAGCTCTACAACGAGGCTCGACAGGATAACCTGGAAATGACAAAGACCATTTTCCAACTCAAGAATGACTTACAGCGATTCTCTTCAGGAAGGAGTAAGTTGGATAGACTTCTTGGTCTTGGTCAATCAAATCGGTTCGGCCTCGGATACACTCAAACTGGAAACAGTCCAAGTTCGAGTGGGACAGTTTTTGTGCCTCAGTCGGTATCTCCTCCTCCGACACCGGAATTCAGACAAACAACGACAACAAACCTACTTCATCCTCTTTGGGATCGTCAAGATCTAAGGTATGTTTTCGTTGTGGTGTTTCAGGGCACATAAGAAGATATTGCAAGACGGGAGTCGAACGCTCATCTCAAGCACCTCTTGCAACAACTACCAAAAAGGCTCCTCCCCGGAAATCAAAGCAAAACTTTTCAAATGAAAAGAGACTTGGTAGTTCATCGCGCAAGACGATTTCATCAAGGAGCAACAATCGCTATAACAAGACGCTTTCACCTAGGCATATAACTTCACAACCATTGCCAACATACTCCAAAACTCAAAAGGTTTGGGTATGCAAAGGTGAAACCCCTCCTTGTCTTTAATCGTTCTACGATTAAATCTTGTGTAGTTTATGTAGACTATTTTCTTTTCTTCTTTTTCTTTTGGCCGACCCGTCACCATCCTTGGGAGGTAAATGGTACATTTTCTTATTGGTTGATGATTTCTCTAGGTTTTCTTGGGTAGCATTTTTAAAGAGAAAGCTGATACGTTTGACTCTTTTCATGAGATTTGCCATCGTATTATGATTGAAAAGAATGAAAAGATCATTCGTGTTAGAAGTGATAGAGGCGGAGAATTCATAAATTCAAAATTCATTGATTTTTGCACTTCAAATGGCATTAAACATGAATTCTCGGCACCCTATACACCTCAGCAGAATGGTGTTGTTGAGCGCAAAAATAGGGTTGTACAAGAGATGGCGCGTGTGATGCTTCATAGCCGGAATTTACCGCTACTTTTTTGGGCTGAAGCCGTGAACACCGCTGTCTATGTCATTAATAGAGTTTACTTGCGCCCAGGAACTTTAAATACACCATATGAGCTGTGGTTTAGTAGAAAACCGGATATCAAATACTTTCGTATCTTCGGGAGTCGATGTTACATTTTACGTGACCGTGAAAATCTTGGAAAGTTCGACTCTCGAAGTGATGAAGGGATCTTTTTGGGTTATTCTACGAATAGCAGAGCATATCGAGTATTTAACATTGAATCTAAGACGATCGTAGAATCTACAAATGTTAAAGTAGATGAAGCTTTTCACTTTGGATCGGGAAAATCTACCCTCGATATCTCTCTAGATGATGATTCTCCTGCTAGTGCATCTTCTCATGATAATACTTCCAATATTAATGATGCATCTAATGGCTCTTCTAGTTTATCTGATATGCAGGAATCATCTCATGTATCTCCGAGTACTCCGTTTCAACAAACGTTACGAATCTCCAAGGATCATCCGGAATCGAACATCATTGGAGATCCACAAGAAGGAGTTAGAACTCGGAAGCAGTTGGTTTGTGGATTCGCTTGCTACATATCTTTAATCGAACCAAAGAACATAGATGAAGCTCTTCAGGATGACTACTCGATTAAAGCAATGCAGGAAGAGCTCCATCAATTTGAGCGAAACAAAGTCTGGGAATTAACGAAGCCTCCAAAGCAACATAATGTGATAGGTACCAAATGGATCTTCAAGAACAAGAAAAATGAGGATGGTACTATCATCAGGAACAAGGCACGATTAGTTGCTCAAGGTTATTCTCAAGTAGAAGGTATAGACTTTGACGAAACATTCGCCCCTGCAGCTAGACTCGAGTCCATTCGTATACTATTTGCTATTGCTTGTCATTTTAAAATCAAATTATTTCAAATGGACGTTAAGAGCGCATTTCTAAATGGTTTTTTAAATAAGGAAGTTTATGTGGCTCAACCGAAAGGTTTTGTAGATCATAAACAACCTAACCATGTTTTTCGTTTGAAAAAGGCTCTTTACGGTCTGAAACAAGCACCGCGAGCATGGTACGAAAGGTTAACAAAGCACCTTTTGGAGAAGGGCTATACTCGAGGGGGAGCTGATAGGACTCTCTTTGTGAAGCATTATCAAAGCAATTTCATTGTAGCACAAATCTATGTCGCTGACATTGTATTTGGCGCAACAAGAGATAATGATGCTTCTAAATTCGCGGAGACCATGGAAAGCGAATTTGAGATGTCCATGATGGGCGAATTGACTTATTTTCTTGGATTGCAAATTAAACAAAATGATGAAGGTATTCACTTGAGTCAATCCAAGTATGCAATGGAGTTGGTCAAAAAGTTTGATCTAGAAAATTGTAAAGATTTTCCAACTCCAATGGGAACTAGCCACAAGGGACTTGGAAGTGAATCACATAGTGAGAATGTAGACGAGAAACTGTATAGAAGTATGATTGGAAGTCTACTTTACCTCACGGCTAGTCGCCCGGATATATCCTTTAGTGTTGGGATTTGCGCGAGATATCAATCTGCACCAAAGGAGGTTCACCTGAAAGCGGTGAAAAGGATCATCCGGTATATCAAAGGATCAATTAATTTCGGAATTTGGTATCCTATGGGAACAAGTTTGGATATTGTTGGATACTCAGATGCCGATTGGGCAGGATCTGTGGATGATCGGAAAAGCACGAGTGGTGCATGCTTCTATCTTGGCCATTGCCTTGTTGCATGGCACAGTAAAAAGCAGAATTGCATAGCACTCTCGACTGCCGAAGCGGAATACATTTCAGCGGGTAGTTGTTCAACCCAACTCATTTGGATGAAAAGTGTGTTGAGCGACTTCCGGATTTCAGCATCTTCGGTAACAATTCTTTGTGACAACACAAGTGCAATTAACATTTCAAAAAAACCCTGTGTTGCACTCTAGAACAAATATATTGAACTTAGATATCATTTCTTAGAGAGCTAGTTGAATCAAATACTCTTCAACTTTCATATATTTCAACTGAGGATCAATTGGCTGACTTTTAACAAAACCTTTGGATCAAAAACGTTTTATTCATTTACGAAAAGCAATTGGAAATGCTTTCCTTGAAATAACTTCTTTTTGAAACCTTTGCTTAGGATAGGTTTTGTATTTATTTTGTTTTGTTCATTATCTATGTTTGTACATAGGACATTAATTGAGCATAGATCATAATTGACTTTAATTGCATCTTTTCGCACATTTAGAAATTTATTATGCTTTTGCCATCATAATATTTCACTGTTGCAATGATCATTTATGTTAATTAAATCATCTTCTGAGGATCAAAGTCAATTTCTCTCTCTCAATGATCTCTTGGTATAGTCATTATCTTATTTCACTGTTTTAGTCGAGTATGAAATCGAGATCAATTTTTGGTTGAATACTTTATATCTTAAATAATTGATAGCCAATTGAGGGGGAGTCAAAGAAATGTAAAATGCTCAAAAGATGTGGAAAGAAGGTTACATCCCAATGAGGAGTGTGAAAAATACCACCACATGGAGGAAAGAGCTACCACATCGGTCGTCCGAGTATTGTGTGCAGCTACCACATGTATACCAAGCATGGTTGTTCAAATTTTGATTAAGTAAATGCATGTTGAAATACTTGACTCCGTCAAATTTCAAGGTTGGTATAAGGTGGGTTTTTAAAGAAGATGGCTCAAAGAGCCACTCTCTTCAACAGATTGTCTAGATACATTATCTACTATATTTGGGATTTCAAACATCTATTGATCTTTGTATTTCATTTTCTTTACTGAATTGATGATTTGATAAAGGCATTACTCATAAGATCAAGTTAAGATGTAATTGAAGGTGTTCAACTTTAAGGGATTAATTTTGTAAATTCTCGTTTCAATTTTTGGATATATTGATAGATTTGGCATAATCTAATTCGTGTTGTATGAAACGATGATTTTGTGTAAAGTTGATACACATTTGTGCTTACAACTTTTTCTGGTGTTTTTCTTGAATTTCCTCTGAAATTTCTAAGAAAAAGTTGGAGCCGATCCGATCGGGCAAGATGATCCGGATCCCGAACGCAGGTATTCTTCTGCGGGCTGACGATCCGGATTGGACCTGCCGATCCGGATCCCGAACGCAGTTTCTCACTGCGGGTAGCCGATCCGGATCGCAATATGAACTGATCCGGATCGCGGCTAGGGTTTTATAAAGAACAAAAGGGTTTTGATTTCTTTTACTCCAATCTTTTGTTCCAAAGTCTCCAGAGCCTCTTCTCTCTAGATTTCATCCTTCATGGAAGCTTTCAAAACTCAAGTTCTTCAACTCCAAGTAAGTTTTATTGATCCAAATCTCGGTTTTCACCGTTTTTCTCTGTTTCCTCCTCAAACGTGTATGAATTTCTTGATCAACTTTGTTTGTGGATGGTTTTGATCAAATTTCTTTTTGAAATAAGAACTCTGGTAGATTAGTTTTGAGTATATGCTAGGTATTCTCCTGATTAACGGATTTTTAGGCTTCGATTCCTAAAATTTCGTTTAGGGCATATAATAAGGATTTTCGAAAATCATGCAATTGATTCTATTTTTAAAAGTCCTTTTGCAAAAACTAATTGATTCTTAGTCTCTCTACATGATTATGATTGTTTGGGTACAATTTTTCAAATTTTTCTAAAATTACACAATTTTCATGTGTTCTTGAGTTGGTCTTCACAGGATACATTTTCACTAGCAATCAAAATGGTGATCACTTGGATATTTTCCTACTTGCTGCCATGGTACATGTCAAGGATACTGCCAAGCCTAAGAAGGCTAAGAAAGCAAAGAAGACTAAGGTTGATTCCGACACTGATCGGAGACAGAATCGAATCGACTGGGATAACATCGAAACGAGCAAGCTGCTCCCATTGTCTCCAAAGGGAAAGCAATGCTGAAGCTTCAAAACCTACTGCAGCTGAAAAAGGAAAGCCCCTTGGAACCAAGTCCAATTGGAACAAAAAGAAAAATGGTGCAAGAAAACAAGAGGCAGTGCTCAGGAATTACCATTGAGAACCAGTTGCTGGCCAGCTCCTCCACAAGACTTCATCAGCTCCGAAGAATCAAGGATTTTGAGAAGAGGGAATGCATTGGCGAGAGACATGTCAATGTCAAACCAATGAAGGACGATCTGTAGCTTTTGGGACTTTGTTTGACCAAGTTGGTCTTGCTCAAATTTGCAACTCCCTGAGACTACTGGGTACTGTCCCACTCAGTTGAATGTTTTATCAGAACGCTGCAGTCTGATGATCCGAGGAAGGACGTCGAGAATTTCACACTTTGGTTAAAAATATCAAAATCAAAGTCACCCCCAGCTGATTGGAGTTGTGCTAGGTATGACAGCCAGAGCTGATGGACTCCATTACCTAAAAACTCAAAGCTTCAACGACAACTCTGGAGAGCTGTAGTTAATGGAATTTGTCTTCCAAATACTCGGTCGACCGGAATTCTGTTTTCTCTAAAGAGCTTCGACCAGAGTATCGGATTTTAAACTTCATTGTCCACATTCTTCCCAACATGAATACGAAGGTTCTTCGATGGGACAGAATGTTATACCTTTATCTTCTTGGAAAACCCGCCGCATTGATGGGAGCAAACTTGAATATTTCCCTATCTCATTTGGTCAAGGATGGCGCGGTATGTGGAACACTCATCCCACAGGAAGACTACCTACCCAATGATTATCATGCGCATCCTTAGAAAGTTTAAAGTCGATACAAAGCGCGAGCTCATATTACAGTTTGGCACCATTAATGAGACAAACAATTGTAAAGTCCTCTCTCGACAAGCAAGATGAACCTTAATACCTCCTCACGGCAACGAGCACAACAACAACGAGCGACAACCTCTGCACCGGCAGCAACTCCTCCGTTCCACCAGCACAGTGGCACCTCATCCACTTCTGATGATGATGCGTCAGTGAGTTCAATCTTAAGGAACAACAGCGACTCTCAAACGAGCAAGAGCGATGGCTACTGATGTCGCGCTGAAATGAAGAAATATCAAAGAGTAAGAAGGAACAAGCTTCTATAAACAAACGGATCAAGAAAAGTTTCAGAAGCTTGGTGTATCAGCTCCGACGACTCTGCATAAAGTTTTTTTCTTTTAGTCTTCATCATTCTTTTGCAGGGTTTTAAGTTTTGTTTTATTTATTTCTCGGAGTTTCTTTATTTTGTTCTATTTAACTCTCCTTAAGTTTTTGTGATTTTGGCTTTGTTGTGACAAAAAGGGGGAGAGAGTTTAGAGGAACTTGAACAATGACAAGAACTTGAACAATGATGTGATGTGAACAACAAGGTAAGTGAACACAATGACTGAAAAATGAACTGGAACAATGATGATGTGAATGATTTGAACTCGAAGTAAGTAGAACTTCAACTTTTGGTTTCATTTGTTTTGAATGCATGCTCGACTAACTATTCGACTAACTATTTGGGCATGTAATATACTAACAAGTTGATGTTGGACTAACATTTTATGACATTTGGTTTTTGATTGCATAGAAGATATGTTGGCTTTTGACTATGATTCTCTTACATATCTTGAATTCTCAAATGTCATGATGATCAGATAAACTCTATCTCTGTACTAGGTTTTGTATGCTAAATATTCTTGAGGTATCTAACGATCTCTTTTTGTCAAGAATGATTTCCTTGTGCAGAGAGTACAGATGTCTAAGTCTAGAGTCTGTTTTAGGAGTTATCTCATGTTTTTAATTTTTTGGATCTCCATTGAATTTTTGTGTATGGTGATAGCAACAAAAATATCTTTTTGAATTTTCTTTAGTGGATCTGTGTTTTGTCACGAAAACCGCCAAAGGGGAGATTGTTACGGAATTTAGTTGGCATAGTTTCGTGAAAGTCTCAAGTCTTGAAGATTGAAGGTGAAGGAAGTGGATCATTTAATTCAATTCAAGAAAAAGAAGAATTCAAAAAGATCAGGTATGTTTAACTAAAGATTTGTGTGATCCGAATACTTCTTGTAGTGTAGAAAACACTTGGAATCTTTCATTGCTTAATATCAAAAACTGGGGTTGGGAAAGTTCAGGATCCGGATCAGAGCCAGCGATCCGGATCCCGAAGGTGTTGTTTCATACATACTTCAATCCGGATCGCAGCATCCTCACGATCCGGATCCCGAACGTTGAGTTTACTGATTGTATGAACGATCCGGATCGGACAATCCGATCCGGATCCCGAACGGTTGTGATTTTCTGGAAACCGTCTTTATGCTACTGCAATCCGGATCGCCACAAATCCGATCCGGATCGCGTCCGTCAAATTTCAGAAATGTTAGGTTTTTGATTCTTATCTCCTTCCTAGGGTTTCTAACCTATAACTAGACCCTATGACTCTTGTTCTAGGGTGGAATCCAAGATAACCACATAGCCGTCATTTTCATATATCATTTTATACGGCTCTAGATCCACATATAGAGAAGAAACGGAAATCATTAGAGAATACTCTATGTTTCTTCATCTATATTGATTAGTTTGATTCTAGGTTTTCATACTCACATCTTGAGTTGAATCAAACTAATGAATACTTAGATGGTATTTTCCGATCTATCTTTGATCTAAGTATTCGGCGGATCATCACCACCAAAAAAACAACGATTACCCCAAAATCGGCGCGTGGATTCGCGTGTCCTTGTGGATTCAAGGTTCAACCGCTCTCGTGGATTCGGAGCGAGGCACGTTCGTGGATTCGAAGGGGTGCTATTGGGTGAAGACCGTGGATTCGGTCGGACGTCGTGGATTCGACGTTGGACGCCGTGGATTCGGCGTGGGCGCAGATCGTGGATTCGAGAAGCGTCGCGGAGCGAGCGGAGCGGAAGAGATCCTCTAGGAGCGTATGGAAAAGGTTGAGTCGTAAGTGGTACGGTAAATCACCTTGTACGGTTTTAATTCAGTGGATAGTGGATCTGTCGTGTTATCGGTACCGTGGTTTTTTACTCCGGTGATGGAGTTTACACGTAAAAATCTTGGTATTATTTTTATTCCGCATTGGGTTTTTATCGCAATGATTTTTGAGTGTTTATACGTTTACACCTATTCACCGCCCTCTGGGTGTTTTTCCCCTATTAGATCCTCATTAAATAACCCAACAATGGCTAAATTGGAGAGAAAGCTTCAGAATTTAAAGTTGTTAAGCAAGAATCTTAGCACTCTTCCTGAAGACAATTCTGCCCAAAAGGTTACAGCCATGAAACTATTAAACACCCGGAACGAAATGCGTGTGAAGAATTCGTTGGTTCATATGCAAACTTATGACATGACATTTATATACTAACTCTCTTTTGGAAAAGCCTCATCTTCTAGTCTTCAGGCTATGCTTTGAAAAAATAAGGAAGAAGACTGCGGATACATCCTCCTCAGACGATGACGATGAACCTTTCTATGGAGGACCTTGAGAAAGCAACTTGCCCTCTACAAGGAAGTTCGCGCAACTTTCGAAGGGGTAATTCAGTAAATCTCCTATCTTATCGGAAAGCAGAAGAAAGGCAAGGGTACTGCAAGTTACACAGTCCAAGAAAAAGCAAAAGCGAAACTTTTCAAAGGATAAGAAAAGTTTCAGAGGGAAAGTCCAATGCTTCACGTGCCGAGGATCCGGCCATATATCTCAACGGACGGTCCAAACGACGAATCCGGTGAAGAAGAAAGGAGCAAGCCGTCACTTGGGTGACAACTCAACGTCAAATATGAAGTCATCTCTGCTGAAGAAGAAACGCGCAACGCCATTCGCCACGCTGGTCCACATCTTCACCTATGGTGCTTAATGTCACGTACATCCGAGTCACTTGTACAATCCACTGTTGAAAAGAAGCAACGGACAATGAATCGGAGATTCGAAGGGAACGATTTTTCTCTCTAGCCGCCAAGACTTCTAAGGATTCAAAGAAAGGGACTAAGCAAAACAGAGTTTGAGAGTGAGATTGCCATGATCTCGGAAGAAGAAGCAAAAAGGGAACTTCTCTCTCAAAGCTCTGAAGTGGAAAGGGGAAAATTGATAAAAGTAAATGTTTCCTTTCAAGAGTCCAAAGCTTTTTGAGAAGGAAAATACAAAATGGTGGCTAAAGCGGACTATTCTCAAAGCTTACAACGAGGCTCGATAGAATAAACCTGGAAAGGAACAAGACCATTTTCCAACTCAAGGATGACTTGCACCGATTCTCTTCTGGAAGGAGGTAGTTGGGCTAAGCTCTTGGTATTTGGTCAATCAACTCGGTTCGCCTCGGGGGTACACTTCGAACTGAAAACAGTCCAAGTTCGAGTGGGGACAGTCTTTGTGCCCCAGTACGGTAACTCCTCCTCGACCACCGGACACTACGACAAGCAACGACAACACGCCTACTTCAGCCTCCTGGGGATCGTCCCAATTACTAAGGTCTGTTTACGTTGTGTATTTTAGGGCCACATAAGGAGAAACTGCAGATGGAGCCAACGCTCCACCAAGCACTTCTTGCAACGAACTACCAAAAAGGCGCCTCCCCGGAAATCAAAGCAAAACTTTTCAAATGAAAAGAGCCTGGTATTTCACGCGCAAGACGGACATCATCAGGAGCGGCAATGATCTGACAGAGCCTTAACTAGGAGAATAACTCACGACCATCGACGCACTCCAAAGGGGTTTGGGTGCGCAAAGGTGAGATTTTACCCTTGTCTTGT
>CM055066.1:14304033-14366996 GCA_029204045.2 Tillandsia leiboldiana
ACAGTGGGAAACTCCGTCCCTAAAAAACCCCGATCTATGCAATCGTCCTCCAAAATGTGGGAAACACCATCCACTAGAACAAATCTGATCCCCCAATCTGATCAAGTAGTCAACATCCGGTCAACCGCCCAAAGCCGCGTTCCCGCAATAACCCACAAACCACAATTTGGTAAATTAATCAAGATCCGGTCACCGCCTCTACTGTCCGCGGTTGCCGCAATAACCCACATCCCACAATTGGAGTAATTAATCAATATCCGGTCAACCGCCTACTGTCCGCGGTTGCCGCAATAACCAACAATCCAACATCAAGCACACCCTGTCTCTGCTCCTAAGGTCCCAGCTACACTATCCCAAACCTCGCTCGAACCCGAGCAACATGACTCAAACGTCAACTAAAAGGAGAAGAAGCAACATGGTTTCTCCTAAGTCAAATTCCAATATGTAGTGCAGCAGTACAAGATGGCCTAACTATATGTCCATACAACATATGTCCTACAAGCATGCATTTGTCCTCAGAAGAATAAAGACAATAAACCTCATGCCCAAAATTATCAATGACCAACTGTCATAATTCTCATCCATAATGGCTCCTCAGAGTAGAACCTGCACATAAACGACATAATCCTATCCCAATGCATAAAACATCCTCATAAAAGGTTATGTGCTAATATGGCATGATAATTAATCATATAGGTATCCTTGCCTTAGCTAGCTTCCACTAATCATCAACATGACTATTTTATTATACCATTGTCATACTGGAATATTCACTGCAAATTTCCATAAATCCTCATTGTTAAACGCCGATCAATCCCAACTATTGTACCTTCACCGCATGCAATGCTAACATATGAAAATTTGAGAACCGTCCACCGGTTCCGGGAATAAGGCACCCACTGAAAAGCTGTCTGTCCAAAGCCCAACAGATGAAACACCAAATAACTCTAATCCCTTGCTCCAATAAGTTCAGCACACCCGTAACCTCCCTGGCACAATACAAAGTCCTAATTACACTAGGCTCCCAATATAGCACTTAAACCACATACACCTCGAATTCTGAACTGTTAAATTATCACCTGCAGATAGTGCCCAGAAAATTCCAATAAAAATACCAGCAAAGAAAATTCCAATAAAATATCACAGCAATCCTTGCGTCGATAGCTTCGAAACGGTACCTTGCACGCCCAAATCGGAGTTCGGTAAGCCAAGATAAAAATTCGGCAAGGGGGTACACTCATACAAAATCTGTATTAAAACTGTACACTGTTCACTGAGAAAACAGTAATTTTCACCTCTGATGAAATCTCAGAAAAATCCAAGAAAAATACGAGCGCGTTCCTTGCGATCTGTAGATGAAAAAGTTGTATAAGCTCGTTTCCGGCTGACGCTTGTGCGCAAGATATGGCCAAAACACCTTGATGCTGTCCCACAAAGCCAAACAGAAAATGGGTCACAGTGTTGCCTCGGGATCCGTGCCAAAACTCGCAACGGGAAAGCGCGATCAATACGAAAGATGAAGCCCTACCTCTTAGGAGTCTGTCGGCGCAAGAATCACAGAAAAAGGAGCTCGGGGTAGCCCAGGGGAGCCAAAACACTGTCGCTGCGCGAAGAAGAACACTAGAAAGCAACATCGCGCCGCACCGTAAAATGGGGAACCTCGGGATTCGTGCTTCCTAAAATCCTAGAACTTGGCAGGAAGATCAAGCACTTGAAGATGAAAATCTTCCAAGAAGGGAGCTCGGGGAGATCTTGCAAGGGCTGAGAGAAAAGAGCAGAAAAGAGGGCTCGGGCTGCCTATTTATAGGCTGAAGAAACAATTGGGAAAATTCCCATCATGTCCCAACTTCCGGGCGCCCGGTCGGTCCGCCCGAATTCGGGCGCGCACAGTGCGGCCCGGCCCGCCAAGTTTCGGGCGCGCACAGTGCGGCCCGGTCCACCACACAGCCCAGTCCACTACTCCCCCGGGCCCCACTGCACCCGGTGCACTGCGCCCGCAAATGGCGACGCGACACGTGGCCCGGCAACCCGTGCACCGCGCACGTCGCGCCGTGGACCGCGCACGTCGCGGCTGACCCGGGCCCGTACGGCCACCTGCCCCGCCGTACGGCCACCTGCCCCGGTCAACAACTCCACCGATTGCGTGGACCGGGAGCACAACACCGGACCAACTACCTCACGCCACGTGTCCACCCGGTCCACCGTGCCCCGGGCCCCCAAATTCAGTGGACCGCGCCTGCTTGCACCGGCCAACCGGAGAGCGCCACGGGCCCGCCCCGGGGCACGACCTCCGCGGTGGACCGCGCGCCTGCCCGCGCGCCCGGGCGCCTGCCCGCGCCCTGCCCGCGCCGCGTGCCGCCGCGTGCCGCCTGCCCGAGGCCGCGCCGCCGCCCGCCGTCCGCCGGCGACCTGCCGGAGGTACTGTTCCGCATGAACAGTAACCGCCAACCCAAAAACATCAAGCAAATAGCCCATCTTGACCGTTTTCGCGCGCTGATTCCAAAAACGACGTCCATTCTGCCAAATTCCAAACCTATAATTTGCCGGAGGCTCCCGGAAAGGTATTTTTAATTCAAATTCCGCGCCGATCCTAAATTCGATATCCACACCACGCGTAAACTCTTCTAAACATCCGATGGGGTCCCCCGATCACCTACGAGATCCATTTTAAGCCCAGAGTCCATCTCTTGTGTCCAAAATGGCGCGCGAACACCGCCGACATGCCACGTAGGCTTTCCAGAAAGCTGCTGGTCACACTGTAGAAGCCCTGCAACGGTCCAGGTCACCACATCCTCCCCCACTAAAAGAAAGTTTCGTCCTCGAAACTAAGGCAACTCCCAAGGAGTCTCAGAAACCAGGGGTCAATAATCAACACCGCCGTCACCAGCTCCCAAGTCACCTATCACTCCCCGTGATTACTCCTCAGCAACAACAACAGCAACAACCAGTACGGCATAGCCCGATTGCGCAATTCCCTCACCTCACGAGTCGGAATTCGCAACGGGCGTCCCTCGTACTCCAAACTCCAACAAAAGACTGGGGGAAAGGAACGAACAGCCAGAGTAACACGCTCTAAAATCACTCCCAAGAGCCAGCTCAACCAAAGCGACCCGAATCACATCCACACAAACACCTGCACAGAAAAGGGGCCCAAACAAGCAGGGGTTCACACTCGGTCGCTCTCAACACTTAACCACCTAAGGGGATTGCTCAGCCGCAGCCTCTTCATCAAAAGGGATCCTCAGGGACTCAACTCAAACCCTGCACACAAGGATGGCCCCACACAGTGCCAGCTATGGAACCGTCCAAACTCGACTCCCAAATAGCTCTTCTGCTCCAGGCATCCGCCACCACAGTGGCTCTGACGGGGTGATACTGGATGCTCACAAAATCCAATGGTGGCTCTACAGCCACTACGGGAGGGTATCACTATAACTTGCAAATCCCTCTCCCACCACTGACAAGGTTAAAATCGGCGCTGGTACCAATCTCATCACCCGGTCATCAAGCTCTGCTGGCACTATCCAGTCCAAAACTCCTCACCCCAACAATGACCGTCGATCTCGGCCAGTCTTAAATAGCATCCACTTTGGCCGAATTTCCACCGCCGCCCCTTCGGCTAGAATAAGCAATCCAGGAAGATATGCTCTCGAAGCTAAAACTTGCACCACAACGACTTGGCAAAAAGCTTCTTCCCCACAGACCTTGTCCACCATCTACAAATGCTGCATAAGCTCTAAATCAAACAGGGAGGGGGTAAAACCAAATATCCCAGGAGGATGCCGCTAACCAACCGTTCAAGGCCAAAGAATACAAAATTCCTCAATCTAGAGGCAACAGGGCATTAGTCAATCCATTGGCTTCACTGTACTCGTAATGCCCCTACTGTGTCCTGAACACCATCTAGACAAAGCCCTCAGTTGAAATTCCAAATTGGCGCAGGCATCATACATGACTGCCGGAATATAGCTCCTTCAAAAGGTTCTAAACAATACCTGGACTTGCCTGGACTCCAATCCCAAAGGGCTCTCACCGTCGTGTATCAACGACGTGGCACTAGGTCAAACAGACCCTCTATCCATCAAATCCACGCACCAAGAAATCAACTCTCGCAGCTCTAAAGGCGATATCCAAAGAGGGGCTATTGAAGTTGGCGCGGTTTCCAGAATCACGTCAATCGCAATCTTAATCTTCCTTTCTGGCGGCCTAATCATCGGCTTAGGTGGACTCACACCCAGGATTTTATGGGCAATAGGGACATACTTAAGTCCCGCTGCCGCCGTAGGCACCTCTCACACGGACGCTGTAACCAGTGTGCTCAAATAGTCTCAACAAACAAAATGCCTTCCATTATCTGCCTCGCAGAAAGTCAAAATCCTTTCTCTCAGCAGTCAAACATCCTGTGGCACTATGCCAACCGATCCCAAGCACTGGGTCAAAACACTGAGCTGCCGTAACAACCAATAAGTCTGCCGGCATAACTTACGGCCTCTGCTGCACTGGACATAATCCACAAGCCTCCTCCACTTGCACAATGCCAACAGTAACCTGTACCTCAAGTGCATGTGGTAACGACTCCTACCCCTAGCCCATGCAGGAACGTAACATGTCCTAACTCCGACTGCTGTGAAAAAAAAACACACCCTGCGACAACTCAATCCACTACCGTGGCGCCCCCCAACCGGGCGGCACAGATTCATCCGCTCGATGCAAGTGGTCGTCGCTCAGCCTGCCAAAATATCTAGACCAATCACAAAGGGAGCACGACCTCTGTCCATGCTCACACTGAGATGCCGAACGTGGTCTCTCGCAAACAACCAATCCACGCTACCGCTGCGCCACTCAGATAAAATGGCCTGTTGCTGTCATCGGGGTCCACCCAACCCCTGACGTCTCAGAATCCACTTGGGTATCATCGTCATACGACCAAGTACGATTGATTCATGCAATTCCTTATACAATTATCCTTACTAAGCTCACCCCCTCAATCACATATATTGCACCCCAAACATGCCAGTTAACAATCACACAGGGTAACATCCCCCCCTTGGGTAAGCTTTACATTAACCATCACAAGGATATCCACCACCCAGGAAAGCTAAACGAAAATGCCTCTGCATGCCGATCTGTCCTCCATCATCTAGCGCCAAGCGCCTCCCTCCAGAACTCGCCTCTAGCGGCAGATCCCCATCCAAGGAATTGCAGTGTCCAGCTCCAAACACAATGCCTACTCCGACGAGGCATCCACAGTCCAAAACCCGAACAGGAGGGACCGAAAAGAAACTAAGGAGTATCCTGGCGCAATCCACTCCCAATCTCACTTATCCTATGTGCCTCGTCCCTCGAAACCTGGAGCGCCAGTTCAACAACTGCATAAACTCTCTAGCATAGGGAGGCTCTCAATTGATCACTCCATCACCCCCAACCACGACTCTGCCTCCAAAGGCTCCGAGCTCAATCTTACAAGTCGGGGTGGTTCATCTGCCAAATCTGGCTCACTTAATCAAACATGCCCCACAGCTCCTCTGCTGTCAACCATCCACCTTACCTCAGTGCCTTGGCACTAAACATTGGCACGGAGGGGGCCACTCGCTCTATTGGCACTACAGAAGTCCCTGCCGCTGAGGATACTACATCCTGGTGGTCTCAGAAGAAAAGTACTGTCGGGCTGCCCACTGCTCTGACAACTGCGTCACCAAACTAGCTGCTCGCTCTGCCGCTAGATATGCCTCTGACAATCCTGTCATCTGGGTCCGGAGTTCTCTGACCTCAATCCGGGTATCCGGCCCACAACCAACCGCTCAAGCTCAACTGCCATGACAGGATGCACAAGGGTCCCAAACCCAGCGTCGGGGAGACACCGCTCGCCACGACGAAACCACAAATCAGCACACAACAACGCTCGACCCAATCCAGCGAAAGTCTAGAGCATGTCTCCCATTCCATAGCGTTATGTTGTCTGCAGCCAACATAACTACTTAGGAGAATAAACATGCCAATCACTCATCCCGTCCCTCGGGAGAGGTGTAAAACTCAATCAGGACTCTCGCTACAAATCACGACCTCTCACGAAGTCATCCTAGGGTCCAACCACAAGCCTAGGGTTTCTAAGTCCACCATGACCTACAACCTAGGCTCTGATACCACCTAATCTGTCACGCCCCTGGGTCGAAACTGCGACCCGGGCTCGCCAACAGATCTGCCACCTATGCCAAACCCGCATAGGCGAAGCGTCCTACCTGCAAAAAGAGCTACAGCTAACAGATATCAGAGCTAAAAGATAAAACTGCTGTAGAATAAAATCAACCACTGTACAACTAAAAATAAAACAACAAGGTCCATCTCCCAAAAATGATAATCATACATTAACCTCGAGTACAAAACTGTTAGCTCAACAGGGAGATATCTCAAATAAAACATCAGTGTACAAGCTCTCAATACATCATATCCTCACTACATCAGTCTCTCAAAAGAGGAAATAAATACCAATCTACCGACTATACTGAAGATCTCCTCCAAAGGGGGTACCGCTACTCTCCCAAGATGGGTCTGGATCTAGCTCGCTACTCCCTCACCACGCACAGCAACCACAGAACGGCAACACCCGCCAAGGACTCTGCAAAACAAAGGGGAGAAAGGACAAAAAGGGGGAAAACCCCCAACGGGCGTGAGAACTACGCAATAAGGGAGTTCTCAGTGGGTATCGCCACAAGGCCCGACGATCTGCCCACCAAGACTACTAGAGGCAAAAGATAACTGATGCAGTAAAACTGAAAGAAGAAGCTGGAAACACTCTACAGCTACCATGCCTCTATCCAAATGCTCAAATGGGGAAACTCTGATGAAAATATGCAACACTCGCACACGAGGTGCTCAATCGACCCAATCGAGCTGACTGCCACATCGGGTCCAGTCAAACCTGCGCCCACCTACAACCACCTCCCGCTGACGGGCAGGAATTACGTAGGGCGTCCAAATGGACTAACTCGCTATCGAGTAGTGGCTCATGCAGGCTATAGTCAAATCCATGCCCTCTCTCTCTCAGAACGGAAAGACTCAAGATGCTCAACCTCTCACACAATGGTCAAAGAACTCACAACGACCACGGGACCACCGTCAAACCCCGAACGGTTCCCAATAATACTAGCACTGGTCTAACACAGCTACTAGACTCCACTCGGTCCCCCAGGCACGACTGTAACAAAAGTATCTGCCTGAATAACCCAATCGATAGACCAGTAATCACCGGTACTGCCTGCTCTGCTGTCGAACTCAAGAACCCTGCCTGGTGCCCGGCGCTCATACCTTGGAAAGCCTACTCCGGAGTGGCACTCGAGGGGACCGACCCACACGAGTAAAGTATCACTGTATCAAGCATCACTGTATCGAGTATCTCTGTAACCACTGTCTCATAATAGCAGGACTGGATCAAGACTATGATCAAAGTGGGAAACTCCGTCCACTAACAAAACCCCGATCTGATGCAATAGTACTCAAAAAGTGGTAAACACCATCCACTAGAACAAATCTGATACCCAATCTGATGCAATAGTCAACATCCGGTCAACCGCCCAAAGTCCGCGGTCACCGCAATAACCCACAACCAACAATTGGGTAAATTAATCAAGATCCGGTCAACCGCCTACTGTCCGCGGTTGCCGCAATAACCCACAATCCACAATTGGGTAAATTAATCAAGATCCGGTCAACCGCCTACTGTCCGCGGTTGCCGCAATAACCCACAATCCAACATCAAGCACACCCTGTCTCTGACCCTAAGGTCCCAGCTACACCATCCCAAACCTCTGCTCGAATCCGAGCAACATGACTCAAAAGTCTAAATAAAAAGGAGAAGGAAAGCAATCATGGTTTCTCCTAAGTCAAATTCCAATATGTAGTGCAGCAGTAAAAGATGGCCTAACTATATGTCCGTACACATATGTCCATACAAGCATGCATTTGTCCTCAAGAAGAATAAAGAAAATAAACCTCATGCCAAAATTATCAATGACCATACCTGTCCATAATTCTCAATCCATAATGGCTCCTCAGAGTAGAACCTGCACATAACTACATAATCCTATCCCAATGCATAAACCATCCTCATAAAAGGTTATGTGCTAATATGGCATGATAATTAATCATATAGGGTATCCTTGCCTTAGATAAGCTTCCACTAATCATCAACATGACTATTTGATTAATACCATTGTCATACTGTGAATAATTCACTTGCAATTTCCATAAAATCCTCATGGTTAAACTTACCGATCAATCCCAGCTATTGTACCATTCACCTGCATGCAATGCTAACATATGAAAATTTAGAGAACCGTCCACCGGTTCCGGGAATAAGGCACCCACCTGAAAAGCTGACAGTCCAAAGCCCAACAGCTGAAAACACCAAATAACTCTAATCCCTTGCTCCAATATGTTCAGCACACCCGTAACTCTCCTGGCACAATACAAAGTCCACTAATTACACTAGGCTCCCAATTATAGCACTTAAAACCACATACAACCTCGAATTCTGAACTGTTAAATTATCACCTGCAGATAGTGCCCTGAAAATTCCAATAAAAATATCACAGCAATCCTTGCGTCGATAGCTTCGAAACGGTACCTTGCACGCCCAAATCGGAGTTCGGTAAGCCAAGATAAAAATTCGGCAAGGGGGTACACTCATACAAAAATCTGTATTAAAACTGTACACTGTTCACTGAGAAAACAGTAATTTTCACCTCTGATGAAATCTCAGAAAAATCCAAGAAAAATACGAGCGCGTTCCTTGCGATCTGTAGATGAAAAAGTTGTATAAGCTCGTTTCTGGCTGACGCTTGTGCGCAAAGATATGGCCAAAACACCTTGATGCTGTCCCACAAAGCCAAACAGAAAATGGATCACAGTGTTGCCTCGGGATCCGTGCCAAAAACTCGCAACGGGAAAGCGCGATCAATACAAAAGATGAAGCCCTACCTCTTAGGAGTCTGTCGGCGCAAGAATCACAGAAAAAGGAGCTCGGGGTAGCCCAGGGGAGCCAAAACACTGTCGCTGCGCCGAAGAAGAACACTAGAAAGCAACATCGCGCCGCACCGTAAAATGGGGAACCTCGGGATTCGTGCCTCCTAAAATCCTAGAACTTGGCAGGAAGATCAAGCACTTGAAGATGAAAATCTTCCAAGAAGGGAGCTCGGGGAGATCTTGCAAGGGCTGAGAGAAAAAGAGCAGAAAAGAGGGCTCGGGCTGCCTATTTATAGGCTGAAGAAAACAATTGGGAAAATTCCCATCATGTCCCAACTTCCGGGCGCCCGGTCCGGTCCGCCCGAATTCGGGCGTGCACAGTGCGGCCCGGCCCGCCAAGTTTCGGGCGCGCACAGTGCGGCCCGGTCCACCACACAGCCCAGTCCACCACTCCCCCGGGCCCCACTGCACCCGGTGCACCTGCGCCCGCAAATGGCGACGCGACACGTGGCCCGGCAACCCGTGCACCGCGCACGTCGCGCCGTGGACCGCGCACGTCGCGGCTGACCCGGGCCCGTACGGCCACCTGCCCCGCCGTACGGCCACCTGCCCCGGTCAACAACTCCACCGATTGCGTGGACCGGGAGCACAACACCGGACCAACTACCTCACGCCACGTGTCCACCCGGTCCACCGTGCACCCGGGCCCAAATTCAGTGGACCGCGCCTGCTGCACCGGCCAACCGGAGAGCGCCACGTGGCCCGCCCCCGGTGCATGACCTCCGCGGTGGACCGCGCGCCTGCCCGCGCGCCCGGGCGCCTGCCCGCGCCCTGCCCGCGCCCCGTGCCGCCTGCCCGAGGCCGCGCCGCCGCCCGCCGGCGCCGCCCGCCGCCGCCGGCGACTGCCGGAGGTACTGTTCCGGCATGAACAGTAACCGCCAACCCAAAAACATCAAGCAAATAGCCCATCTTGACCGTTTTCGCGCGCTGATTCCAAAAACGACGTCCATTCTGCCAAATTCCAAACCTATAATTTGCCGGAGGCTCCCGGAAAGGTATTTTTAATCCGAATTCCGCGCCGATCCTAAATTCGATATCCACACCACGCGTAAACTCTTCTAAACATCCGATGGGGTCCCCCGATCACCTACGAGATCCATTTTAAGCCCCGAGTCCATCTCTTGTGTCCAAACTGGCGCGCGAACACCGCCGACATGCCACGTAGGCTTCCAGAAGCTGCTGGTCACACTGTAGAAGCCCTGCAACGGTCCAGGTCACCACAAATAATGGCGCCACAACTTCAGTGCGAAGATCACAGCAGCTAGCTCCAAGTCATGGGTAGGGTAATTCTTCTCATCATCCTTGAGTTGCCGCGAAGCATAAGCGATTACCTTACCCTCCTGCATCAGCACGCAACCAAGCCCACTGTGCGATGCGTCACTGTAGATCACATATCCTTTCCCCATAACAGGGAGGGAAATGATAGGAACTGACATCAATCTGCTCTTCAGTTCCTCGAAGCTCCTCTGGCAATCCTCACTCCAGATGAACTTAACTCCTTTGCGCGTCAAACGCGTGAGGGGTGCGGAAAGTTTCGCAAAACCTTCCACAAACCGACGGTAATATCCACCCAAGCCCAAGAAACTGCGAATCTCTGCTACCGCGGTCGGTCGGGGCCAATCCCGGACTGCCTCAATCTTCGCTGGGTCTACCACCACTCCTGCAGCTGAGATCACGTGGCCCAAAAAGGCAACCTCTCGAAGCCAAAACTCGCACTTCGATAACTTGGCATACAACTTCTTCTCCCTCAGAAGTTGCAGCACAATCCTCAGGTGCTCCTCGTGCTCCACATCGCTCCGAGAATAAATCAAGATGTCATCGATGAACACAACCACAAACTGGTCAAGATAAGGTCGAAAGATCTGGTTCATCAAATCCATAAATGCGGCAGGGGCATTAGTCAATCCAAAAGGCATGACAGTGAACTCATAATGCCCGTACCGAGTCCTGAATGCTGTCTTTGAAACGTCCTCGGCCTTCACCTTCAGTTGGTGGTAACCAGACTGTAAGTCGATCTTAGAGAAGACACAAGACCCTTGCAGCTAATCAAATAGGTCATCGATGCGCGGCAAAGGGTACTTATTCTTGATGGTCACTTTATTCAGCTCTCGGTAATCCACACACAGTCGAAGTGAACCATCCTTCTTCTTCACGAACAGCACCGGCGCTCCCCAAGGTGACACACTAGGCCTCACGAAACCCTTGTCCAATAAATCCTAGAGTTGCGCCTTCAACTCTCGTAGCTCAGCCGGTGCCATTCGGTAAGGGGCCTTAGAGATTGGCGCAGTTCCTGGAACTACGTCAATCAAAAACTCGACCTTCCTATCCGGCGGCATACAAGTCAGCTCTGGTGGGAAAACATCCGGGAACTCGTGGACAATAGGGATATTCGCGAGTCCCGGCGCCGCTGCAGGCCCCTCAACCACACTGGCCAAAAAGGCCACGCATCCACTGCGCATCATCTGCTTCGCACGACAAGTCGAAACTATCGAGGCGAAGAAAGTACTCTGGCATCCTCTGTACACAATCACCTCCTGGCCTGGCTCACTAAAAGTCACCGTACTCGCGGCACAGTCAATAGTCGCATAATAGCGAGTCAGCCAGTCCATCCCAAGTACCATATCAAAGTCTCGCAACTGACTCAGGACCATCAGGTCCGCTGGCATGATCCACGACTCGATCTGTACAGGGCAAGACCAACAACACTCCTCTACACGCAAAGTATGCTCCGGAATCTGTACCTCTAATGCATGTGGCAACCGACCTAACTCTAGTCCAAGGTGTGAGGTCCCGGAATCCCCCGCGTAGAGTTTGCTGGTTGTTGGGCAGCTTTTGGTGGCCGTTGGGAGTGTTTGTGCGCATGTCGGGCCCGAGAAATGGATTTGTGGTGCAATTCGGGTTTTAGTTTGCATCACTGGAGGCCTGCGTGATGTGTCGGTGGTGTTTGTGCGCAATTTGGACACAAGTGTTGGACCTTGGGCTTAAAAGGAGATCCCGTGGAAAATTGGAGGACCCGTCGAGTGTTTGGAAGTGGTTTCGCGCGACGCGGATGTCAAATTTGGACTCCGGGCGAAGTTTGGATAAAAGATTACCCCTCCGGTTGCCTTCGGGAATTTTTAGAGTTGCAATTTGGCAAATCGGACTTCAGAATTGGGCCCGGCGCGGAAATCGGATCAAGTTGGCTATCCGGGGGCACACCGCAATTTTCAGTTCAGAATTTGGAAAAATGGACATCGTTTTTGGATTCAGCGTGCGAAATTGCTAGGAATGGACTATTTACTTGTTTGGTTTGGAGCCCGGTTGAGTTGCGCGTTTTTCGAGGCATCGCGGCACGTTTTTCGAGGTGTGGCGCGGATCCCGAGGTGGCGCGCGGCTCGAGGCGGCGTACGGATGCGGGAATGCGCGCGTCTGGCGCGCATTGGGAACACGCACCTACGCGGGTCAGCGCAGGGGCCGCCACGTGGCGGCCCCCCGTTGGTGCCCGCGCGAGCGCGGGGGCACGCGCGCCTGTGTAACGGGCGCGTGTCCCGCGCCTGGGGGGCGCGCGGTGTAACGCGCCTGTGTGGCGGCCGCGTTACCGCACGCCGCGTGGCACCGTGGGCGCGCGCGTGGACCGGGCGCGCGCACCCATGCGCCGTGGACCGGCGGTTGTGGCCTCCCATTGGCCGGCGCCGTGGACCGGGCACGTGGACCGGGACCGTGGACCACCTCTTTCTCTTTTCTTTTTCTTCTTCTTCTTTCTCCCCCGAGCGCCATTTCTTCTCCTCTTTCTTTTCTTCCTTCTTCACCCGAGCGAGAGAGGGAGTGAGGAGGAGATTTTTGGGGGTTGTGGCGGTGCGCCGTGGACCTCGCGGAGCGCGCGAGGTGTTCCAAACGGGTCGGTTGGGCGGTGCGACGCGTCGAGGTTGGTCCCGCACTTTGTTTTTTCGGTGTTTTTAGCACAGTTTTGGAGCGTTCTTTTGAACAGTGTTTTAACCCTCTTGCTCTTATCTGTGTTAGGGACTGTGTTTTACTGCACCGTTTTGCGTGCGGTACCCGACGGCGTGCACCGTTTTGCGTGCGGACTCCGTTTTGCGCGCGGGTCTCGGCACAGTGCTCCGTTTTGCGTGCAGACTCCGTTTTGCGTGCGGGTTTCGGCACCGCGCTCCGTTTTGCGTGCGGTCCCCGACGGCGTGCACCGTTTTGCGTGCAGACTCCGTTTTGCGTGCGGGTTTCGGCACCGTGCTCCGTTTTGCGTGCAGACTCCGTTTTGCGCGTGGGTTTCGGCACAGTGCATCGTTTTGCGTGCGGATCGCATGGAGGCCAATTGCAAGTGTCTACGAGCAATTGGTGGCAAATCGAGGTGGGTGGCCTTGCTTTCAGGATCTATGGACTGTGCTCTAATTCTATTGATATAGAATCATGCATGATAGTGGTTGGACTTGGTAGCATGCTAGAATTAGAATGTTATTATTCCTTGTTTTATCTGTTGATCGTTTGATATCTTCTACTTCCTACCGCCTGTTAAATATCTGTTATCTTGGAACCTGACCTAGCACCCCTGTCATATGTTGCATGTGTAACCAGACCAGTAGAAAACCCTCACTTGGGCTAGGGTTATTTATGTTTAGACATCCACACTTTATGTTTCATTCCTGGACTTAGTGTTATCCTCGCCCGAGTAGTGGGCCGAGCGGTCTGGACTTCTTTTAGTGTGGGATGCGTTTGCACTTGTGCTTGGGAGCAGAGTGGAGTCTGGTAGATGTAGTGTACCGCTTGTCTGTACCGGGAAACGTTTTGGGTAAACGGTGGTCCCGGGAGGTCTTGTTTTCCCCTGTTGGGGTTGTCGCCACTGTGTTAGTGGGTGTAGTTTACTAGTGTTAGCCGGACCTAGAACCCAGAACCCTTTTCGACATACACATGATTTTAGTCTACCAATGTTTTCTTCCAAGCATCGAAGGGCCGCTGGAGTCTGTTCTTGTTTGATTGGACAAAGGCATCAGCCCTTCGGGGCTTGGGTAAAACACTTATTTTTCTAACTGTTTTTCTAAAGAGAACTAAAATCATTAAATATGGATTTCTTCTAGATCAAATGATTTTCAATAACAAATGTCACCTTTTTCTTGTAAATCTCCCCACTCGAAAGGATTCGAGTGATCCGGGTTCTAGGGGCCGTTCCGTTGTCGGGACGAAAGCCACGGGGGCCGAGCCTGGAACCTGTTCTTGTTTGATAGGGTTGTAGGTGTAGGTCTCCCGGGACTTTCGGGCCCTGTTGGTGTTTTCTGCGTGTCGTACCGAGGTTATTGTGTTCCCGAACTATAAGGGATCGGGAACTTTGATAGGCGGAGCCTAGAGTCTGTTCTTGTTTGATAGGGTTCTTAGCACCGGTCTATTGGGTTTCCGAACCCTTATGGTGTCGGTCTTTACTGTGAGTTTAGTGTTCTGTTGTGGGAGCCGTCTGGTGGACGGTGGCCCCAGCTGTGTGGTTTTCCAGCCTGTGGTTGAGAGTTGGTGTTGTTGGTCGATCTTGTTGATCGTGGTTTGGACTATAGCCTGCATGAGCCATATTTGAGCTCGACAGAGATACGCGGATACTTTCCTCGGTGGGGTCGCTCCCCTCGAGAGCCACTCCGGAGTTGGGCCTGTTACTTGCTATCGCGACTTGTCGACGCCGTCCCTCTGACTGTGCCAGTTAGTGGCAGTCACGGACACCCTACGGTAGACCCGTCCTGTTGAGGATGTGCGGCAGTAGGTGGGCGCAGGTTTGACTGGACCCTTTGAGGCAGTCAGTTTAGATTTGGTGAGTTTACTGTGTGTGTTAGTAGATGCATCATGTTCCATCTGTTCCTTTTCTTGAGCATCTAGATAGAGGCATAGTAGCTGTAGAGTTACTTTTCCAGCCATTTCATTTCAGTATTATATTGTTACTTTATGCCTCTAGTAGACTTAGTGGGCAGACCGTCGGGCTTGTTGGCGGCACCCACTGAGAACTACTTGGGACGTAGTTCTCACACCCGTCGTGGTGTATTTTCCCACAGGGACTTCTACTCCTGTTCCTGCTGCTCCTGTTGCTGCTTCTTCTGATCGAGGTAAGGGAGTCGCGAGATAGTTCCCTACCAGTCATCATCCAGAGAGTAGATGTACCCCCGGTCTTGTTTGAGAGTTTATGTTGAGCGACCTTGTAGTGAGGTATAGAGTTGTATTTTATTTTACTGCTTGAGAGACTTATGTACTTTTGGTGAGGACCTTGTGTTGTATATAGCTTTTATTTCTAGCAGTTTTACTTTCAGCTCTGATATCTGTATAGTATAGATGCTCTTTTGCAGGTTAGTCGCTTCGTCTATACGGGGCTTCCCGTATGGGCGGCGGATCTGTTGGCGAGCCCGGGTCGCAGTTTCGACCCCGGGGCGTGACAGATTAGGTGGTATCAGAGCCTAGGTTGTAGGTCGTGGTGGACTTAGAAACCCTAGGCTTGTGGTTGGACATTAGGATGACTACGTGAGAGTCGTGACTTATAGCGAGAGTCCTGATTGAGTTTCATACCTCTCTCAAGAGACGGGATGAGTGATTGGCATGTTTATTCTCCTAAGTGATTATGTTGGCTGCAGACAACATAATGCTATGGAATGGGTGACATGTCTTAGACTTTCGCTAGATTGGGTCGTATGGTTGTTGTGTCCTGATGTTTGTTATTGTGCAGTGGACTACGATGCCTCTGAGACGTAGTGCAGTGTGGTGAAGAGGGCACATCCCGCATCTGATGGGTACCCGAGCAGCGGGAGGCAGAGCTATCAGAGCAGAGCGAGACCCAGGGTTATGGACCCAGATGTTACCGATGTCGGAGGATGTCCAATGCCAGGAGTAGGCCATGGAACGTTTGATGCGCCTGTTGGAGCAGAGAACACAGCCAGTTGCAGTACTGCTTGAGAGTCCTCCAGCACCTCCTTCCTATGCAGTGGCATATGCAGTTGTACTAGTGGCACCGATGGAGCGAGCAACCCCCTCCGTGTCGACGAGTAGTGCCGAGGCACCGAGGTAGGGTGGATGGCGGATAGTAGATAAACTTTGGGACATCATCGGTCGATAGGGCCAGTCCCGGCAGTCCGATCCACCCCGATTTGCAGGTTTGAGCTTGGAGCAGTGGGAGGCTGAAAACTGGATAGCAACAATGGAGAAGCTTCAGGTACACTTGGCTACGCACTTTTGGGAAGAGGACGCCGAGATTTGGTGGCGTCGAGTTCGTCCTGCTGGACCACCGAGAGTGCAGTTGTTGACTTGGAACCAGTTTCGTGCTTAACTGCTCAAGGCCTTCTTTCCTGACAGTGTAAGCAGAAACTGGAAGGGGATCCTAGACGCCTGCAGCAGGGGAGTCGACCTCTTCTGGAGTACGTTCGCGAGTTTTGCGATTGTTGAGCAGTGTACCCCATGTCGCCCAAGATGAGGCCCAGGAAGTTGAGCTAGTTGAGAGAGGACTGCATCGGAATATCTATCACTTGGTGTATTCTCGACGAGTGCCGACGTTAGATGCAGCGATTGAGCAGGCTCGGTGGGTTGACCGAGGATCAGTGATCACGTCAGAGAGAGACGGAGCGCCAGGGACCAGCTCCGGGGAGAGACATCCAGTGCCGCCTGAGTTTGGATAGTTGAGTAGATCGAGACCCCCGGGGCCGCCATGATCCCAGTCTGAGGGTCGTGAGTCTCAGAGGAGACAGAGACCAGGAGGTTCTCCACAGCCGATGTATCAGCAGCAGCAGCGGGATGACTATGTCATTTGTGGTAGGCCGCATTCTGCGTCGCAGTGTGACCACAGGCAGAGGCGATGTTTTTTTTTTCGTGTGGACAGTCGGGGCATTTTCAGGCAGCATGCCCTCGAGCAGTACTTACAGCAATACCGCTTGCGACGGCACCCCCTCTACCTCTTCGGGATGAAGGAACTCCGCCGATTTACCGCCGGGCAGATAGGGATACGACGTCGGGGCAGACTGAGCGACGACCACCTACATCGAGCGGATGAGTCTGTACCGCCCGGTTGGAGGGCGCTACGGCAGTGGACCAGGTTGTCGCGGGCATGTTTTCTTTACAGCAGTTTGGGTTGAGTGTTTTCGGCTTTCCTGTCTGGACTGGAGGTAGAGTTGTTACCACGTGCACTAGAGGTACAGGTTCCTGTTGGTGTTGTGCATGTGGGGGAGCCTTGTGGATTGTGTCCAGTACTGTCGAGACTTGGAATTATACCGGCAGGTGTTACAGTTCAGGGGCAGCTCCACGACTCAGATTGAGCACACTGGATGGACCAGTTGTTGCGGTATTGTTCAACGGCTAATTGTGGAATAAGATCAGTTAACCTTCCGTGAGTTGGACTAGAGGAGTTCATTTTCATAGATCATCGGGGTATCCTTCCTTCAGCTGTGGCTTCAGCGGTTTGCGGCTTGGTGCTACTTTTGGATCGTTGGCGACGATTAGGACTAGAGGTTGTGTCCGTAGGGGTCGCGATTAGATCGTAGCTTTCGTTTTGTTGCCACGGCAGGAACGACTTCAACACTTCTCTCCCTTTTCTCGCCGGTGTGCTGAAATTTTCGAACGGAACGAAAACTTCGAAAGACTGCTCCAGAAATGGAGACGGTGCCCGAACCTGTTCTTGTTTGATTGGGGCAAGGGCATTGGTGCTTTCGAAATTTTCGGACTTTTCGTTAATTTCAGCCGTTTTCTAAATTGAGAGTTGTGATTGATGACTTTCTGGCTGGTGGGGCCTTTACCCTTCTTGTTGGTTGTGTTGGCGTAGTACGTGTAGTATTGGATGAGTAGAGTTGGTCGTTCTTCCTTGTCCTCTGTCCTTTGGAACTTCTGAGTTTTTCCAGCTTTCGGACTCCTGGCCGTGTGGAACTCGCTTCGCGGAGTGTGCGTAGCGACTGGGGAGATGGAGACGGTGTTGATGGATACTTACTTGTGGCTTCGGAACTCCCCTTTTGGGCTGTGTTAGTTTCGAGGACGAAACTTTCTTTTAGTGGGGGAGAGTGTGAGGTCCCGGAATCCCCCGCGTAGAGTTTGCTGGTTGTTGGGCAGCTTTTGGTGGCCGTTGGGAGTGTTTGTGCGTATGTCGGGCCCGAGAAATGGATTTGTGGTGCAATTCGGGTTTTAGTTTGCATCACTGGAGGCCTGCGTGATGTGTCGGTGGTGTTTGTGCGCAATTTGGACACAAGTGTTGGACCTTGGGCTTAAAAGGAGATCCCGTGGAAAATTGGAGGACCCGTCGAGTGTTTGGAAGTGGTTTCGCGCGACGCGGATGTCAAATTTGGACTCCGGGCGAAGTTTGGATAAAAGATTACCCCTCCGGTTGCCTTCGGGAATTTTTAGAGTTGCAATTTGGCAAATCGGACTTCTGAATTGGGCCCGGCGCGGAAATCGGATCAAGTTGGCTATCCGGGGGCACACCGCAATTTTTAGTTCAGAATTTGGAAAAATGGACATCGTTTTTGGATTCAGCGTGCGAAATCGCTAGGAATGGACTATTTACTTGTTTGGTTTGGAGCCCGGTTGAGTTGCGCATTTTTCGAGGCATCGCGGCACGTTTTTCGAGGTGTGGTGCGGATCCCGAGGTGGCGCGCGGCTCGAGGCGGCGTACGGACGCGGGAATGCGCCCGTCTGGCGCGCATTGGGAACACGCAGACCGCCACGTGGCGGCCCCCCGTTGGTGCCCGCGCGAGCGCGGGGGCACGCGCGCCTGTGTAACGGGCGCGTGTCCCGCGCCTGGGGGGCGCGCGGTGTAACGCGCCCGTGTGGCGGGCGCGTTACCGCACGCCGCGTGGCACCGTGGGCGCGCGCGTGGACCGGGCGCGCGCACCCATGCGCCGTGGACCGGCGGTTGTGGCCTCCCATTGGCCGGCGCCGTGGACCGGGCCCGTGGACCACCTCTTTCTCTTTTCTTTTTCTTCTTCTTCTTTCTCCCCCGAGCGCCATTTCTTCTCCTCTTTATTTTCTTCCTTCTTCACCCGAGCGAGAGAGGGAGAGAGGAGGAGATTTTTGGGGGTTGTGGCGGTGCGCCGTGGACCTCGCGGAGCGCGCGAGGTGTTCCAAACGGGTCGGTTGGGCGGTGCGACGCGTCGAGGTTGGTCCCGCACTTTGTTTTTTCGGTGTTTTTAGCACAGTTTTGGAGCGTTCTTTTGAACAGTGTTTTAACCCTCTTGCTCTTATCTGTGTTAGGGACTGTGTTTTACTGCACCGTTTTGCGTGCGGTCCCCGACGGCGTGCACCGTTTTGCGTGCGGACTCCGTTTTGCGCGCGGGTCTCGGCACAGTGCTCCGTTTTGCGTGCAGACTCCGTTTTGCGCGCGGGTTTCGGCACCGCGCTCCGTTTTGCGTGCGGTCCCCGACGGCGTGCACCGTTTTGCGTGCAGACTCCGTTTTGCGTGCGGGTTTCGGCACCGTGCTCCGTTTTGCGTGCAGACTCCGTTTTGCGCGCGGGTTTCGGCACAGTGCATCGTTTTGCGTGCGGATCGCGTGGAGGCCAATTGCAAGTGTTTACGAGCAATTGGTGGCAAATCGAGGTGGGTGGCCTTGCTTTCAGGATCTATGGACTGTGCTCTAATTCTATTGATATAGAATCATGCATGATAGTGGTTGGACTTGGTAGCATGCTAGAATTTGAATGTTATTATTCCTTGTTTTATCTGTTGATCGTTTGATCTCTTCTACTTCCTACCGCCTGTTAAATATCTGTTATCTTGGAACCTGACCTAGCACCCCTGTCATATGTTGCATGTGTAACCAGACCAGTAGAAAACCCTCACTTGGGCTAGGGTTATTTATGTTTAGACATCCACACTTTATGTTTCATTCCTGTACTTAGTCTTATCCTCGCCCGGGTAGTGGGCCGAGCGGTCGGGACTTATTTTAGTGTGGGATGCGTTTGCACTCGTGCTTGGGAGCAGAGTGGAGTCTGGTAGATGTAGTGTACCGCTTGTCTGTACCGGGAACCGTTTTGGGTAAACGGTGGTCCCGGGAGGTCTTGTTTTCCCCTGTTGGGGTTGTCGCCACTGTGTTAGTGGGTGTAGTTTACTAGTGTTAGCCGGACCTAGAACCCAGAACCCTTTTCGACATACACATGATTTTAGTCTACCAATGTTTTCTTCCAAGCATCGAAGGGCCGCTGGAGTCTGTTCTTGTTTGATTGGACAAAGGCATCAGCCCTTCGGGGCTTGGGTAAAACACTTATTTTTCTAACTGTTTTTCTAAAGAGAACTAAAATCATTAAATATGGATTTCTTCTAGATCAAATGATTTTCAATAACAAATGTCACCTTTTTCTTGTAAATCTCCCCACTCGAAAGGATTCGAGTGATCCGGGTTCTAGGGGTCGTTCCGTTGTCGGGACGAAAGCCACGGGGGCCGAGCCTGGAACCTGTTCTTGTTTGATAGGGTTGTAGGTGTAGGTCTCCCGGGACTTTCGGGCCCTGTTGGTGTTTTCTGCGTGTCGTACCGAGGTTATTGTGTTCCCGAACTATAAGGGATCGGGAACTTTGATAGGCGGAGCCTAGAGTCTGTTCTTGTTTGATAGGGTTCTTAGCACCGGTCTATCGGGTTTCCGAACCCTTATGGTGTCGGTCTTTCCTGTGAGTTTAGTGTTCTGTTGTGGGAGCCGTCTGGTGGACGGTGGCCCCAGCTGTGTGGTTTTCCAGCCTGTGGTTGAGAGTTGGTGTTGTTGGTCGATCTTGTTGATCGTGGTTTGGACTATAGCCTGCATGAGCCATATTTGAGCTCGACAGAGATACGCGGATACTTTCCTCGGTGGGGTCGCTCCCCTCGAGAGCCACTCCGGAGTTGGGCCTGTTACTTGCTATTGCGACTTGTCGACGCCGTCCCTCTGACTGTGCCAGTTAGTGGCAGTCACGGACACCCTACGGTAGACCCGTCCTGTTGAGGATGTGCGGCAGTAGGTGGGCGCAGGTTTGAC
This sequence comes from Tillandsia leiboldiana, assembly GCA_029204045.2. Taxonomy (NCBI): domain Eukaryota; kingdom Viridiplantae; phylum Streptophyta; class Magnoliopsida; order Poales; family Bromeliaceae; genus Tillandsia; species Tillandsia leiboldiana. Next base: position 14,324,980 of record CM055066.1, read on the forward strand.
TGGACCCTTTGAGGCAGTCAGTTTAGATTTGGTGAGTTTACTGTGTGTGTTAGTAGATGCATCATGTTCCATCTGTTCCTTTTCTTGAGCATCTAGATAGAGGCATAGTAGCTGTAGAGTTACTTTTCCAGCCATTTCATTTCAGTATTATATTGTTACTTTATGCCTCTAGTAGACTTAGTGGGCAGACCGTCGGGCTTGTTGGCGGCACCCACTAAGAACTACTTGGGACGTAGTTCTCACACCCGTTGTGGTGTACTTTCCCACAGGGACTTCTACTCCTGTTCCTGCTGCTCCTGTTGCTGCTTCTTCTGATCGAGGTAAGGGAGTCGCGAGATAGTTCCCTACCAGTCATCATCCAGAGAGTAGATGTACCCCCGGCCTTGTTTGAGAGTTTATGTTGAGCGACCTTGTAGTGAGGTATAGAGTTGTATTTTATTTTACTGCTTGAGAGACTTATGTACTTTTGGTGAGGACCTTGTGTTGTATATAGCTTTTATTTCTAGCAGTTTTACTTTCAGCTCTGATATCTGTATAGTATAGATGCTCTTTTGCAGGTTAGTCGCTTCGTCTATACGGGGCTTCCCGTATGGGCGGCGGATCTGTTGGCGAGCCCGGGTCGCATTTTCGACCCCAGGGCGTGACACAAGGGATAATGCGAATGCTCTACTGATAAAAGAATGTGATGCACCGGTATCAAATAAAGTGCAAGCTCTACTGCCAGAAAGTAAAATGATACCTGCCACCACGTGGTCGGCTGCCAGGGAGTCCTCAACATGGGCGGCATAGACCCGCCCGCTCTGCGCTGGTGGTCGGTAGTCTGCTGGATGGGAGGAAGGAGCCCTGCTCGCTAGGGTATAGGATCGCTGCTGGGGCGCCGAAGGAGCAGATGCCGAGGAAGGAGTCGTCGATGGCGCATAAGGGCAAGTAGCTCGAACATGGCTTGACTGTCCTCACCGGTAACAGCGGCCAAACCTCAAATCACATGTATCCACAGCATGCTGGCCCTTGCAGAAAATGCACTTAACCGTAGACTGGGGCTGCCTCGCCTGCTGCTGCTGCTGCCTCTGCCCCTGAGGTCCCTGCTGCCGCAACTGTGACCTCTGCGGCTGGGAGCGCTGCTGCTGTCGTGGGGGCCTCTGAGATCCACCAGGCCCTCGCCGATCCGAACGTCCACGGCCCGTGAACTGAGGCCGTGGCGGTCGGGGCGGCCTCCAGGAACTAGCCTGTCCCCCGTCATCCTGCGCTGGTCGCTTCCTGTCAGAACCCTGAGCAACCAAGCCTCCACGCCTGGCGACGACGTGGTCTCCCCTCTCAACCCACTGTGCATGCTCTGCTGCCTCCTCCAGGGTCTGTAGCCTCTGTGCATGTACCAAGGTATAAACCTCTGGGCGCAGGCCCATCTCAAACAGCTCCACCTGATGGGGTCCGTCCCTAGCGACATAGGGAACGCAGTTGAGCAGTCGCGAAAATTCCTGGAAGTAGTCCCATGCCGACCGGTCGCCTTGCTGGAGATTCTTCATATCATCCTCCATCTTTTTCTTCACGCTGGTAGAAAAGTACGTATCCAGAATCATCCTCCTGAACTCAGACCAAGGTAGCTGCCGGGTGATCTGAAACTCCAGGGGCTCCACCCGACGCCACCACGTATCAGCATCCCCGTCCAGGCAATGCACAGCCATGTGCACCCTATACTTCTGGTCGATGAAGAAGTCTCGGAACAACTTCTCCATTGCTGAAAGCCAAGTCCCAACCTCCCAAGGGTGAGTGCTCCGCCCCGAAAATCTAGGCGGTCCCCGCTTGCAGAAAAGGGTGAGTTTATCAGTGAACTCCTGATCCTCCGCGGGGGTCAAAGGTCGGATCGCTCCCGGGGCCCCGCTGCCCGAGGATGGTGCCGCAGGCACAAGCGGTATAGTCGGTGGTACAGCCGGTGGTACGGGGGCCTCAGCAGTAGTAGGGGGAGGTGCCCCAACCTGAGCAAGCAGCTGTTCGAACCTCTGCTCCTGCCGGCGGTGACCTTCCGCCAGCTGGGCCACCATGGGCCTCAACTCGGCAATCTCTGAAGGTCCGGACTGCTCCGGCCCCTCCGGGGGTGTAGGGGTACCCCGGGTGGGAATCCGCCGCCTGGGAGGCATCCTGTCACACAAGGAACCACAGATCAGTAACGAAACCATACTCGACCCAATCTAGCGAAAGTCAAAGGCATCCTCCTATTTCTGTAACCTTATGTTGTCTGCAGCCAACATAATAGTTCACCAGAAATAAGACATGCCAATCCCTCTTCACTCACTGGAAGAGTCAAATAAACACATGACCAAATTGCCGACTTTCGCATAATGTCGCGTCACTCACGCCCTGCCTTCCTAAGGTCTGCCAAAGCCTAGGGTTTCCTATGTCCCAACTGACCTATCCCTAAGCTCTGATACCAACTTAATCTGTCACGCCCCGGGTGTAAACCAGAACCCGGGCTCGTCTACAGATCCGCCGTATACACGGAAATTTCCCGTGTATACGAAGCGCTGATAACCTGCTCAAATATACAGATGATACAATAAAAGAGCATAAACAGAGCTAAACTAGAACTAATACATCTCAGATAAAGCTGGAAAGTAAAAGTGCGGAAGTAAACTTTCAATAATACAAATAACTCTCCCAGCCCACTGATCAAATACAACCAGCTGGCCGAAGCCAGACCCAAAAGAAATGAAAAGTAGAGTATCTGAGAGTATCGGGGTACATCTAGTAACTGAACTGGTGCCTGGGTAGACCGCTATCTAGTCCGCGATCCTCTTACCTCGGTCCGCTGAGGAGGGTCCTGCAACACCCGCAGATGACTCTGCAAAATAAAGGGGAAGAAAAAGAAAAACAACAGTGGGGAGTGAGAACTACTATAGAATAGTAGCCTCCTCCTAGTGGGTAAACCTCAAACTCTAATATGCCCACTAGGACTATAAGAGGCAGAAAATGAAACAAGGGTGGTAAGCTGTAAATATGACTACTGATGAAGAAGCTACCACTAAATGCCTCTAAAATGCCAAGCAAGAAGTGTAGCTAGTAATATGCATCAGAATACAAAGGCCTGCCTGCCTAGACCCAATCTGATCACCAGTGAGCACTGGTACTGCCTGCTGTGCCTGCCAAATCGGGTATGCCAGCCTACGCATAACACCGATAGGGAAAAGGAGTCCCAAGGACTCAAAGCCTGTATAACGCGCACTCCGGAGTGGCACTCGAGGGGAGCGACCCACACGAGTATAATGCCTCAGTAAAGTATCATAGATCAGCAGGACTGGGTCATGACTCTGATCAAAGTGGGAAAACCCATCCATCAAAGAAAGCCCCAAAACCTCTCCCCCAATCCGATGCAATGACAACTGTCCGGTCAACCGCCCAAGGTCCGCGGTTGCCGCAATGCCCTGCCATCTCAGCCTGCCTGTCCCAAATCCCAAATGCCTGACTACACTATCCCAGCCCCTGCTCGAACCCGAGCGCACAATCCCCTAAGTCTAGATAACCGGAGAAAGAAGATAAAAGCATGGTTTCTCCCTATGAGGTTTAGGTGACATACTGTTACAAGAATTACCCATTAATTAGTACTCCGTCCATTTTAAGATGCAAGCCCTAACTGCAAGTCTAGTTCTCAATCAACATGCCATTTTCGCTTTTACCGGTTCTTTAGCAATGTAATACAGAAGCAACTCAAATAGGCCTAGTGGGGACATCCCAAGTAGGAGGTTAACAACGGTACCCACCTCGAGCGCTAAATCCGGTCCTCGAAGGCTAAGTCCGTGCCCGATCCGAAAATCCCGCAATACTGCACCATAAGTCCCAAAGGATGCACACATAATTATTATCCAAGTTTAATCTAAAAATCTGTCCCCAAAAATCTGTTTAATAATTCAGCCATTTTCACCTGCGAAACGTGCCCAAGAAATTCCCAGAAAAATACTACTGCGATCTACGCGACGATCCGGTCGAAACAAGTACCTGCACGTCTCCACACGATTTTCCTACGCTGAGAACCAAAATCGACAAGGGAACCACCCCGAACAATGCATTCATCCAAAACTGTGATATAAAATTCTGTAAAAAAAAGGGGTTCTCACCTTCGGGAAAATTCCAGGAAAATCCAAGAAAATTCAGAGAGACTCCTTGTGATGCGTAAATGCAAATCCCTTTGTGAATCGCCCTGATCCAACGTCCGTGTGCAAAGTTATCGCTAAAACAAGGCAGTGCTGTCCCAAAACTCCGTGACGGAAAAAGGGTCAAAATGAGGCCACAGAAACTCCAACAAAGCCTCGGAGTCAGAAGAAACTCACAACAAAGAAAATGAAGCCCTACCTGTTAAGAATCCAACGGCGCAAAAATCGCGAAAATAGGAGGTCGGGATGAGTCTGGGGAGCCTGAACACCGAAATGCGACGAATCAGGTTGCCGTAGAATGATCGTCGCGCCACGCCGGAAAAATCTCAAACCTCGGGATCCGAGCCTCCTAAAATCCTGAGAAGCCTACAGGAGATGTAGAATTGAGAGAGGAAAATTTTCTTAAAAGGGACCTCGGGGTGGAAATGAACAGTGGAAGGAGAAAACGGCCCCTCAACTGCTCTATACAAAGCCAAAAACCCACGTTGGGCCCTTTGCGGATTCCGTGGACCGCGCCCCTGCAACGGACCAACCACAGCCCGACACCTGGCTCCCGCCCGTTGCTGTGCACCGCCGCTCAAAATCCTGCACCGGCCGCCTCCCTTCCGTGGACCGCGCACCGAAGACCCGCCAATTGGCGCCCGCTACGTGGCCCCGCGCCGGGCTCATGCACCCGGCCGCGCTGCTCCATGGACCAGCTGCTGCGGACCGGCCAATGAGGGCCCGCCACATGGCGCTCCAGCGGTCCATGACTCCCCCCATGCACCAGAAAACACCAGAAACATCCGGGAGTCCGTTTTTGGGCATCCGGACTCAGAATTCAACAAGTAACTAGCCGTTTTCAAGCGTTTTTCCGTGCTGAATCCAAATACGCCCTCCGTTTGGCCTAGAAACTTTTCTAAAATTCGGCAACTGCCGCCGAAGGCCAAACTAACAATAATTACCACCACGGACCCATCTGTGCCGTCCTTTTTACACACTGTGGATCAGACACCATCAATAGGTGTTTCACACATTGGATTCATGGGAAAAACAGTGCATGGAAACCTGGATCATCACAGGATTTTACACTTTTTCCATCAGCTGATTCAGTTCCTTCCAAACAAATCTTTCCTATCACGGTTTGCCACAAGGCATTCGTCAAACTTCTTCCCGTCAAATAGTTGATCCCCGATGTGTTGGATTCCATTCCAAGGGCTTCGCCGATTAATTGCAGAGTGATTTTAAGTTTCATCCCTTGGATATTTGTATAGAAATGCATTGAGCCACGTTCATCTTCTTGAAGATGTCTTGCATTCGTGTAGAAGGTTCTCACACGATACAAGCAATACCCAAGTAATTCAGGGAATCGGCAGACTTGGATGAGATTAGCTTGCTCAATTAAAGTTCCAAACTCTGGTGAGTGATTTCGGAGAGCTTCAATGTTGACATGTCGTTCACCGATACATTCACGATGTTCAAAAGCTCGAAGGCGATCAATGCTGACGAACACTCCTTCCACCCGAGGCGGGGAGTCAGGAACCATTGGCTTGCTAGCATTAGCCTCTCGTGCTTGTCCAAAGCGTCGAGCAAGTCGTTTCCTTTTTACCGAGACGGTCGGTGACGTCATAGGTGCTTTTCCTGTGTTAATGGGTGCCTTTCCTTTTGATCCATTGGAAGGCCTTTGTTCAGGTTTAACGAGCATTGATTCATCATCATCCAATAACACGTCCCAGTCTACTTCATCATTATTTGCTTCAGTTTCCGAGTCACTAATCAGATCAAATTCACCTTTTCGTTGAAGTTTCTTGGCTCTTTTCAGTTTATTGGTTGCTCGAGTATGCACCATAGTGACTAACAGCAAGATGATCCATGAGAATTCCATAGCTGTGCGTGCCTTAAGAGGATTGAAATCCTGTGAAGAGCAACTCAAGAACACGAAAAAATTGTAAGTTTTCAAAAATTAGAAAAATTGTACCCAAACAATCATTATCGTGTAGAGAGACTAAGAATCAAATTAGTTTTGCAAAAGGAAATTTAAAAATAGATCAATTGCATGATTTTGGAAAATTCCCATTATATGCCCCGAAACCGAAATTTTTGAAATCGAAGACCAAAAATCCGTTTATCTTGAGAATACCTAGCATATAATCAAAACTAATCTACCCAGAGTTCTTATTTCAAAAGAAATTTGATCAAAAACCATCCACAAAAGAGATTGATACAAGAAATTCATCACGTTTTGAGGAGGAATAAGAAAAACTGTGAAAAACCGAGATTTTGATCAATAAAACTTACTTGGAATTGAAGAACTTGAGTTTGAAAGCTTCCAAGATGGATGAAATCTAGAGAGAGAAGCTCTGGAAACTTTGGAACAAAAGATTGGAGTAAAAGAAATCAAAACCCTTTTGTTCTATATAAAACCCTAGCCGCGATCCGGATCAGTTCGTGATTACGATCCGGATCGACTACCCGCAGTGAAAAACTGCGTTCGGGATCCGGATCGGCAGGTCCAATCCGGATCGGCTGCCCGCAGAAGAATATCTGCGTTCGGGATCCGGATCGGCAGGTCCAATCCGGATCGGCTCCAACTTTTTCTTTAGAAAATTTCAGAGAAATTCTAGAAAAACCAGAAAAAGATTGTAAGCACTTTTGTGCATCAACTTTAAACGAAAACCATCGTTTCATACAACAAGAAATAGATTATACCAAATCTATCAATAACATCCAACAAATGAAACGAAAATTTATAAAAATTAAATCCCTAAAGTTGAACAACTTCAATTACATCTAACTTGATCTTATGAGTAATGCCTTTATCAAATCATCAATTCGATAAAGAAAATAAAATACAAAGATCAATAGATGTCTAACATCCCCGATAAGTTAGATAATATATCTAGTCAATTTATTGAAGAGAGTGGCTCTTTGAGCATCTTTCATTAAAAATCCCACCTTATACCAACCTTGAAATTTTGACAGAGTCAAGTATTTCAACATGCATTTTAATTAATCAAACTTGAAAAACCTTGCTCGGTATACATGTGGTAGCTGCACACAATACTCGGACGACCGAGGTGGTAGCTCTTTCCTCCATGTGGTGGTAGTTTTCACACTCCTCATTGGGATGTAACTCTTTCCACATCTTTTGAGCATAATACTTTTTCTTTGACTCCCCCTCAATTGGCTATCAATTATCTAAGATATAAAGTATTTAGCCAAATATTGATCTCGATTTCATACTCGACTAAACAGTCAAATAAGATAAAAACTATACCAAGAGATCATCGAGAGAGAAATTGACTTTGATCAAAACAAAGATGAGTTAATTGACATAAATGATCATTGCATCAAATGAAATATTATGATATCTAAGGCATAATAGATTTCTAAATATATAAAAGGATGCAGTTAAAGTCAATAAAACTAATGCTCAATTAATGTTCTATGTGTAAACATAGATAATGAACAAAAACACAAAAACAAGACCTAACCTAAAAGAGTTTCAAAAGGAGGTTATTTCAAGGAAAGCATTCCAATTGCTTTACGCAAATGAATAAAACGTTTTTGATCCAAAGGTTTTGTTAAAATGTCAGCTAATTGATCTTCAGTTGAAATGTAGGAAATTTGAAGAATATTTGATTCAACTAGCTCTCTAAGAAAATGATATCTAAGTTCAATGTGTTTTGTTCTAGAGTGCAACACAGGGTTTTTTGAAATGTTTATAGCACTTGTGTTGTCACATAAAACAGTTACCGAAGTTGCTGAAATCCGGAAGTCGCTCAACACGCTTTTCATCCAAATAAGCTGAGTTGAACAACTACCCGCTGAGATGTATTCCGCTTCGGCAGTCGAGAGTGCAATGCAGTTTTGCTTTTTACTATGCCATGCAACAAGACAATGGGCAAGATAAAAACATGCACCACTCATACTTTTCCGATCATCCACAGATCCTGCCCAATCGGCATCTGAGTATCCAATAATATCTAAACTTGTTCCCATAGGATCCAAATTCTGAAGTTTACAGTTCCTTTGACGTACCGGATGATCCGTTTCACCGCTTTCAGGTGAACCTCCTTTGGTGCTGATTGATATCTCGCACAAATCCCAACACTAAAGGATATATCCGGGCGACTAGCTGTGAGGTAAAGTAGACTTCCAATCATGCTGCGATAGAGTTTCTCGTCTACATTATCACTAAGAGATTCACTTCCTAATCCCTTATTGCTAGTTCCCATAGGAGTAGGAAAATCTTTAGAATCTTCTAATCCGAATTTCTTTACCAACTCCTTTGCGTACTTGGATTGACACAGATGAATGCCTTCATCATTTTGTTTCACTTGCAATCCAAGAAAGTATGTCAGTTCGCCCATCATAGACATCTCAAATTCGCTTTCCATGGTTTCTGCGAATTTAGAAGCATCATTATCCTTTGTTGCTCCAAACACAATGTCATCGACATAGATTTGTGCAACAATGAAGTTATTTTGATAATGCTTCACAAAGAGAGTCCGATCTGCTCCCCCTCGAGTATAGCCCTTCTCCAAAAGGTGCTTTGTCAACCTTTCGTACCATGCTCGCGGTGCTTGTTTTAAACTGTAAAGAGCCTTTTTCAAACGAAAAACATGGTTAGGTAGTTTACAGTCTACAAAACCTTTCGGTTGAGCCGCATAAACTTCCTCATTTAAAAACCCATTTAAAAACGCGCTCTTAACGTCCATTTGAAAGAGTTTTATTTTAAAGTGACAAGCAATAGCGAATAAGATACGAATGGACTCGAGTCTAGCTACAGGGGCGAACGTTTCATCAAAGTCTATACCTTCTATTTGAGAGTAGCCTTGAGCAACTAAACGTGCTTTGTTCCTGATGATGGTACCATCCTTATTTTTCTTGTTCTTGAAAATCCATTTAGTACCAATCACATTGTGTTGCTTCGGAGGCATCGTTAATTCCCAGACTTTGTTGCGTTCAAACTGATGGAGCTCTTCCTGCATTGCTTCAATCCAGTAGTCATCCTGAAGAGCTTCATCTACGTTCTTTGGTTCGATCGTGGAAACATAACAGGCGAATCCACAAACCAACTGTCTCTGAGTTTTGACTCCTTCTTGTGGGTCTCCAATGATGTTTGATTCAGGATGATCCTTGGAGATGCGTAACGTTTGTTGTAATGGAGTACTCGGGGGTACATGAGATGATTCCTGCACATCAGATAAACTTGAAGAACCATTAGATGCATCATTAATATTGGAAGTATTATCATGAGAAGATGCACTTACAGGAGTATCATCATCAAGAGAGATATCAGGGGTAGATTTATCAGATGCAAAGTGGAAAGCTTCATCTACTTTAACATTTATAGATTCTACGATCGTCTTAGATTCCAAGTTAAATACCCGATATGCTCTACTATTCGTAGAATACCCCAAGAAAATCCCTTCGTCACTTCGAGAGTCAAACTTTCCAAGATTTTCACGGTCACGTAAAATGTAACACCGACTCCCGAAGATGCGAAAATATTTGATGTTGGGTTTTCTACCACACCATAGTTCATATGGTGTATTTAACGTTCCCGGGCGCAAATAAACTCGATTAATAACATAGATTGCAGTGTTCACAGCTTCAGCCCAAAAATGTAGCGGTAAATTCCGGCTGTGAAGCATAACACGTGCCATCTCTTGAACAACCCTGTTTTTGCGCTCGACAACACCATTCTGTTGAGGTGTATAGGGTGCTGAGAATTCATGCTTAATGCCGTTGGAAGTGCAAAAGTCAATGAATTTAGAATTTATGAATTCTCCACCTCTATCACTTCTAACACGAATGATCTTTTCATTCTTTTCAATCATAATACGAAGGCAAATCTCGTGAAAAGAATCAAAAGTATCAGCTTTCTCTTTAAAAATGCTACCCATGAATACCGTGAGAAATCATCAACCAATAAGAAAATATACCATTTACCTCCCAAGGATGGTTGACGTGTCGGCCCCATAAGATCCATATGCAATAATTCCAAGGGCCGTTTGGTACCGACGTGGTTCAGGTTTTTGTGTGCAGCCCTTGATTGTTTTCCCTTAAGACAACCACCACACACAATATTTTGTTCAAGTGAAAGTTTAGGAACCCCCTTTACCACGTCTTTGTTCGAAATTCTAGCAAGTTCCTTAAAATTTATGTGTCCTAGCCTTTCATGCCAAAGTGTTTCATTATTCAAAGAGGCTAAGTTACAATTTTCAGAAATTTTATTTGGAACAACATAACAATTGTTTTCAGATCTAACCCCTTTTAAAAAGAAAACATGATCCTTATCAGTTACAATGCATTCAACAGATGAAAAATTAACAGAAAAACCATTGTCGCAAAGTTGACTGATACTAATGAGGTTAGTCTTAAGCCCATCAACAAATAATACATTATTCAGAATCGGGCCATCTGGAATAGCTACTGTTCCTTTTCCAACAATTTTGGAAGACTGACCGTCTCCGAAAACTACAAGTCCTCCGGAGATTTTCTCAAAATTTTGAAAACAGTTTTTGTCACCGGTCATGTGACGGGAACAGCCGCTATCCAGATACCAAGACGAATTATCATATGCATGCAAGGAAATATTTGTTACAAGACAAGGGAAGATTTCACCTTTGCGTACCCAAACCTTTCGAGTTTTGGTGTACGTCGGAAATGATTGTGAGGTTGATACCTTTGGTGAAAGCGTCTTGTTTGATCCGTCGCTTTTCCTTGACGTCGTCGTCTTGTTTGATGAACTACCGAGGCTTTTTCCTTTCGAATAATTTGCATTTGATTTCCGAGGAATCACCCTTTTGGTAGTCGTTGCAAGAAGTGCTTGAGTTGACCGTTTGGCTCCCATCTTGCAATTTCTCCTTATGTGCCCTGCAAAATTACAACGAAAACATACCTTAGTGCTTGACGATCCCGAGGAGGGTGAAGTAGGCTTGTTGTCGTTGCTTGTCATGAATTCCGGTGTCGGAGGAGGAGATACCGACTGAGGCACGAAAACTGTCCCAACCGAACTAAAATTGTCTTCAGTTTGATTGTATCCGAGGCCGAACTTGTTTGATTGACCAGGACCAAGAAGCTTATCCAACTTACTCCTTCCTGATGAAAATCGCTGCAAGTCATCCTTGAGTTGGAGAATGGTCTCAGTCATTTCCAATTTTTCCTGTCGAGCCTCGCCGTTGAGCTTCAAGAAGTAATTCGCTTTGTTAACCATATCTATATAATTCTTCTCGAATTGCTCATTGGACTCTTGAAGGGAAACATTTGCTTTTATCAGATTATCCCTTTCCACTTCAAGATCGGTCGAGAGAGAAGTTACCCTTTTTACTTCTTCTTCGAGATCCTGCAATCTCCCTCTCAACCCCTTGTTTTGCTTAGCCAGTTTCTTTGAATCCCGTAAAAGTCTGTGGTGGGCTAGAGCAAAATCTTCACCTTCCGAATCATCCGATTCATTGTCCGTTGCATTCTTTTCAACAGTGGAGTTGGACAATGAGTCGGATGTACTTGCCATTAAGCACATGAAGGGTGAAGATGTGGACGCGTGGAACGCAGTTGTGTTGTCTTCTTCATCACTTGACGATGACTCATTTGACGATGAGGTGTCATCCCAAGTGACGGCTTGCATCGCCTTCTTCTTAGACGGATTCTTAGTTGGACATTCCGTTGAGATATGGTCGTAACCTCGGCACTTGAAGCATTGGACTTGTCCTTCTGTGCTTTTCTTATCCTTAGAAAAGCCTTCTTGCTTTCTTGACTTGTAACTTGAAGAACCCTTGCCTTTCTTCCACTTTCCGAAGGATGGAGTTTTGCTTGAATTACCCCTTCAAAAATTTCGGCGGAACTTCCTTGTCAAGAGAGCAAGCTGCTTCTCAAAGTCCTCCATAGATAAATTCTCGTCATCGCCTGAGGAGGATGAATCCGCGTCTTCTTCTTTCGTTGTTTTCAAAGCATAACCTGAAGACTTAGAAGAGGATGCCTTTCCCGAAGAATAGTTAGTAGGAAATGTCATTTTATAAGTTTGTAAAGAACCAACTAATTCTTCTACACGGATTTCATCCGGGTGTTTAATAGTTTCAATGGCTGTGACCTTGGAACGAAATCTTTCAGGAAGAGTTCTTAAGATCTTTCTTACAATTTTAAATTCTGGAATCTTCTCTCCCAAGTTAGCACATGAGTTTACGATGTCTTGCAATCGTGTGTAATAGTCAGTGAACGATTCATTTTCTACCATGAAAATAGAGTCAAACTTGCTCGTAAGCATTTACAGTTTCTGAATCTTCACAAGGTTAGTTCCCTCATGCGTAACTTGAAGAACAGCCCAGATTTCTTTCACAGTCTCACATGCCGAGACGCGAGAGAACTCTGTTTGTGATAAGGCATTAAATAAAGCATTTAGTCCCTTGCCATTGTAAGAAGATATATCAATCTCTTCCTTGGTCCATTTCGACCTAGGTTTGATGGTGCGAACATCACCAATAAATTCAGTTGGATTAGACCATCCTAATTCAATTGATTGCCACACCCGTTCGTCGATGGAAATTAAAAGGCTTTCATCCGTACTTTCCAGTACGCATAATTTGTTCCATCGAAGAACGGGGGTCTGTTGATGTTTCCACCTTCAACCATTGTTTACAACCCTATTCCCGCTCTGATACCACTTGTTGGGTTATATGAATAATAGGATCTAAATAGGGGAAAAAACACCTAGAGGGGGGGTGAATAGGTGTAAACCATAAACACTCAAAAATCTTTGCGATATAAAAACCCAATGCGGAAAAATAAATAACACGCAGAGATTTTTACGTGGAAAACTCCAAACCAGAGTAAAAAACCACGGGACCGATAACACGGTGAAATCCACTAGAATTAAACACGTACAAGGTGATATACCGTACTCACAGACGACTCAACCTTTTCCATACGCTCCTAGTTGATCTTCTCCGCTCGCTCCAGACGCTTCTCGAATCCACGGCGTCCAACGTCGAGTCCACGACGTCCGACCGAATCCACGGTCTTCACCCAGTAGCACGCTTCGAATCCACGAACGTACCTCGCTCCGAATCCACGAGAGCGGTTGCACCTTGAATCCACAAGGCCACGCGAGTCCACGCGCCGATTTTGGGGTAAATCGTTGTTTTTGGGTGGTGATGATCCGCCGAATACTTAGATCAAAGATAGATAGGAAATACCATCTAAGTATTCATTAGTTTGATTCAACTCAAAATGTGAGTATGAAAACCTAGAATCAAACTAATCAATATAGATGAAGAAACATAGAATTAATCTAGTTATTTCCTTTCTTCTCTATATGTGGATCTGAGGCCGTATAAAATGATATTTGATTATGACGGCTACTTTTTGGACTAACCCTAGAAAAAGAATCATAGGGTCTATTTATAGGTTAGAAACCCTTGGAAGAAGATAAGGATCAAAAACTATCCTTTTCTGGAGTTTTTACATGACGACGATCTGGATCGGAAATCGGCGATCCGGATTGCAGTAGCGAGAAAAACAGATTCCAGAAAAACGAAGGTTCGGGATCCGGATCGAAGTGCTTGATCCGGATCGTTCATACAGTTCACCAAACATCAACGTTCGGGATCCGGATTGCAGTAGCCTGATCCGGATCGTTCACATAAAATGATAAACTCAGTGTTCGGGATCCGGATCAAGGGAAGCTACGATCCAGATTGAACTGGTGTATGAACGAACCACCTTCGGGATCCGGATTGAACAATCTGATCCGGATCCTGAACATGTCCCATGTCCAGTTTTTGATATTTATGCAATAACAAATCCATCCAAGTGTTTCTACGCTATAAGAAGTATTCGGATCACCAAAGATATTAAGTTAAACATACCTGATCCTTTTGAATTCTTCTTTCTTGAGATTGAGTTATATGATCCAACTTCCTTTACCTTCAATCTTCAAGACTTAGCCGAATTCACGAAATACGCCAACTCAAATTCCGTAACATGCTGGTCAACCAGTAATCTCGTCATGGGGATCCAGGTCCTCACAAATTTATCCCAATTTAATATTCAATACCACATGCAAGGTTAAGTGTTAACATAGTAATCCATAAATCCACACAAGCATGCATAAACCCCACCACGAGCATGATTAATCAATAAGTCTAATATAGGGATCTTTCTAATATTCCTAGTGAGCTCGTCAAAGTAGCGGGATATAACAACCACCCACCTCGATCATAGAGAACGGGCAGCATAGCCCAAATACGCCCTCACTCCAGGTAAACACGGCACACTGCACGGTGACCCAAACAGCGTACAATTAATCCAAGAATGCATAATAAACCGCTGTCCAAACAACCAGTCCCGAAAATGGCTAAATTTTACCTGCGAGATGTTCTTAGAAAAATTCGAAAAAATAACCGTTGCATTCCTCGCGTCGAGTAGATGCAAAACGAGTACTCGCACGCCTAATTCCGACACCTGTAGGGCAAGATACAAAATAAACACCGCGGTACTCGCGAAACTCCCAAACGCACAAGTCTGCAATAATCCGCCCAGAAAAAGTAGGATTTTCACCTTCGAGACAACCACCAAAAATCCCAAAAAAATCACGACAATGTTCCTTGCGACGCGTAGATGAAGATCAAGTACTTGCACTCCTCATTGCTTGTGGGCCGAGATATCCCACAATTACTCCCATGCTGTCCAAAACTCCGCCCCAGAAAATAGGGTCACAAAAAGGTCTGAAAAACCCAAGAAAACCTCAGAATGGGAAGAAACAATAAACACGGGAATCGTAGCCCTACCTGTTGTAGAAACACCGGCGTAAGAATCGTTCAAAAATTCCTTCGAGGTAGCCCGAGGGAGTCCGCGCACCGAAACGCGAGGGGAAGGGTCTCCGGAGAAGAAGCGTCGCGACGCGCCGAATCGCTGTAGAACTAGAAGAAGGTGCCTCCTAAAATCCCAGAAAGTCACCAGTAGATGCAGCACAAGTAGAGGATGAAGTTTGCTGTAGAACACCCAGAGAGAAGAAGCCCGAAAAAAGCCTGAAATGCTGCTGAAACGGGCCTATTTATAGGCCCAGCCGAACAAATCGAATAATTCCCTCCAGGTCCCTGGTTCGGGCGCCCGAAATGTTCGGGCGCCCAAAATGTTCGGGCGCCCGAAATGTTCGGGCGCCAAAACCGCGCCCGCAGTCCCCGCTGCGACGAGCGCCCGGATCGCTCCCACACCGCCACGTCGCCCCGAACAGCGGACAGCAGTGCAAAGCCGCCCGGGGGCCGCCACGTGGCCCAATCGGGTCAACGCGGGTAGGTGGCGCCCGCGAATCCCCGGGCGCCACGTGGCCCGCACTAGCGCCCCCGACCCGCCCTGCCGTGCCGCCTGCCACCCTGCCACGCACGAATCCCGAGGCGCCCCCCGTGCACCCCTCAGACCGCGCCTCCTGCACCAGCCAACCCGAAGCTGCCACGTGTCCACAGCCCGCCTATGGGAATCACTGGAGCATTTACTTTCCCCTCCCCCTCATGTATCGCTAAATCCCTGTAGAAAGTCCCGCTGGGCACCTACCCCAGCTTTCAGAAAATTTTAGGCCCCAACCCCAATACCGTAGTCATCTTCTTGGTGCCTCCAACCCCTCCATTGCCCAAGCAGCAGTCGCCTCTCCTTGAGCGGCCCCCACTAACCTCCCCTTGTGGGGTACACGCGTAAAATGACTTACCATCTTTCCGGAAAAATACACCCTGTGCAGTGGCCAAACTACCGGTGTGCGTGTAAGCAATATGAGTGTATTTATTGCCTTGCGACCTCAGCCGCTTTAGTCAGAATAGTATAACGCTCCTGCGACCGCAGCCGCTTTGATTAACATAATAAAAAGGGATTCACATGCTATGGGGTTAGTCAAACTACCAAACATATCTACTTTATCAAAACGAGTATCCGGGAACGACACCACACCGGTAATAACCAACACCTACCCACCTCGATTATGCGAAATGTGCACTCCAGAGACCGAACCTTGCTCTCTGTTGACGCCCGGACCTAGAAGTAGTCCCCAAAAGAGCCGTGGTCAGATCAGAAATATAATAGTGGATAAACCGAGCCCAACAACTCAAAAACACTAATGACAACTTGATCCGGCGGTGGCGCCCGCGCGCGTCGAGCGACGCGGCCGCCCCCGCGGTGTTGCGGGTCCTATGGCCGCGCGGGCACCAGCCCCGCGCGGCATTGCGGGTTGTATGGCCGCGCGGGCACCAGCCCCGCGCGGCATTTGCTGTGACCGCGCGGGCCCTAGCCCCGCGCGGTGCAAGCCGCGGCCGCGCGGGCACCAACCCCGCGCGGCACCTTCCGCAACCGTGCGGACCTTAGCCCCGCACGGTGCAAGCCGCGGCCGTGCGGGCACCGACCCCGTGCGGCACGCGCCGCAACCGCGCGGGCGCCCGTCCGCGCGGCATTAGCCGCGGCCGCGCGGGCATGGGCCCCGCGCGACACGCGCTGCCGCCGCCGCGCGGGCAAGGCCCCGTGTGAAGACCCGAAATTCCCACTTATGGAGCACTGTCGCCTCTACCGCTTCTGGAGGCCTGTGTGGCTCGTCGGCGGGGTTTGTGCACAATTTGGACGCAAGTGATGGACTTCGGGCTTAAGTGGATCACGTGGGTGATCAGATGGTCCCGTCGAATGCTTAGAAGTGGTTTTGCGCGCAATGGATATTAAAATTGGGCTCAGCGCGAAGTTTGGACAAAGGAACACCTTTCCAGATGCCTTCGGCAAATTTTAGAGTTGGAATCTGGCTAAATGGACTTCGGATTTGGATTCAGCGCGCGAAAACGATGAGAATGGACTATTCACTCGTATTTATTGAAGCTCGGATGACGTGCGCAATTTTCGAGGCTTCTTGGTACTGTTCCGGCACCGGCGGCAGCGGCGTGCGGCAGCGGAGCGCGACGGTGCAGGCAGGGCAGGTGCGCGGTCCACCGCGGAGGCGTGCACCGGGCGCGGGCCACGTGGCGGATCCCGGTTGGGCCGGCGTAGGGGGCGCGGTCCACGGGGCCGCCGTGCACCAGAGGGTTGGACACGTGGCATCCTATGATTTGTCTGTGCGGTGGACCGCCTGGCAGCGGGCCCGGTGCACCGTGGACCCAGTCCACAGGAGCCATCCTCCTCCCTTTCTTCTATTCTTCTTTTTTCTTCCCCGCACACCATTCCTCCTCCATTTTCCTTTCTTTCTTCTCCAACCGAGTGAGAGAGGGAGTGAGGAGGGGATTTTTGTGGGGTGCGGCGGTGCGTTGTGGACCTCGCGGAGCGTGCGAAGTGTTCCACTGGAGCGGTTGGGCGGCGGGGTGCAGTCGAGGTGGGTTCCGCACTTCGTTTTTACGGTATTTTTGGCATAGTTTTGGGGCGTTCTTTTGGACTTTGGTTTGACCCCTTACTCTTATCTGTGTTAGGGACCGTGTTTTACTGCTCCATTTTGCGTGCGGACTCCGTTTTGCGTGCGAATTCTGGCACCGTGCTCCGTTTTGCGTGCGGACTCCGTTTTGCGTGCGGATTCTGGCATCGTGCTCCGTTTTGCGTGCGGTCTCCGTTTTACGTGCGGATTCCGGCACCGTGCTCCATTTTGCGTGCGAACTCCGGCGGCGTGCACCGTTTCGCGTGCAACTTGGTGTACGAGACTCGGATTGGGGCGTGCCTTTACAGTTTTTGCATCTGCGCGTCGTGAGGATTATTATCGTTCTCTTCTGGAATTTTCTGGAAATTGCCGAAGGTATACGTTTTCGCCCTTTATCTGTGCAAGGAAATACAGATGTGTGGTTGTATGTTTGTGAGCGCCCTGTATTGTGGAATTTGTAACTCGGCCTACGGGGCTCGGAATTTGACGTGCAGGTACTCGTTTCGAAGGTATCGACGCGAAGAACACGACAGTAATTTTGTTGGATTTTTCACAATCCGTTCTGCAGGTAAAAACTGCACATCTTCGGGGCTGTTTTCTGATGTTGTATACTTGGAATATTTTTGGAATAAAAGTGTAATGTTGGACCTTATTGTTGCACCCAGGGGTGTTTACAAGTGTTGCTGGACCCGATGGATCTGTAGGCTTTGATTTCGGGGTACTCTTAGTTGTTTGGAGCCAAGGCGTTCGCGACATGAACCGAGGGTGCAATTTTGGCAGATTTTGGATCGTAGCGTCTGCACACTTCACCGACTTCAGGTTTGCCTTGGTTTAAGCACTTCAGGTGGGTAAACTTAGTAATGGTAACTGTTTAAGGGTTTATATGCATATTATGCCTTATGGGAGTTGTAGTAGTGGATGTTCATGTATGGTTTGGATAAGTGCACTTGTGGGGATGACACCCCTCTATGACTGATAGCAGGCGTATTTGATGTACAACCGGTATGAGCGAGAGGTAAGCAAGGAATAGCCTACTTGGGGGAGTGTGGCATACCATAGTAGGAATATTTTAGCGTGCTTTGCTAATATATGTTTCACCCACTTCTATCATTTCTGAGGACAAAAGCATGCTTGTATGGTCATGTAGTTAGGCCATCTTTTACTGCTGCACTACTTATTAGAACTTGACTTAGGAGAAACCATGCTTTTCCTTTTCTCCTTCTTTGTTAGTCAGGTGGTCAGTGCTGCTCGGGTTCGAGCAGGGGTCTAGGTAGTGTTGTCGGGACTTGGTGTCTGGGACAGGTTGGATTAGTTGTGGGGCTTTGCGGCAACCGCGGATATTGGGCGGTTGACCGGATATTTATTTATGCACTGGATTGAGTATCTGATTTCTCTAGTGGACAGAGTTTCCCACTATTGAGTACTTTTGCATCTGATTGAGGACCGAGGCTTTCATTAGTGGATGGAGTTTTCCACTTATCGTTATTTGCATCCGATTGAGGTCGGGTCTTTCTTTAGTGGACAGAGTTTTCCACTTTGATCATAGTCATGATCTAGTCCTGCTATTTAGAGATACTTGCGATATTGATGACAGAGATACTTTACTCATGTGGGTCGCTCCCCTCGAGCGCCACTCCGGAGTAGGCTTTAGACCGTGTTGGGTTCCGGTCAGACCGTGTTGGGTTCCGGTCATTTGGACAGTGGAGATACTGAGTTCGTGAGATTGATGACAGAGCAGGCAGTACCGGGTTTTATACCGGTTTATTTGATTGGGTTTATTTCTGTCAGATACTTTTATTGTTGCACACGTGTCAAGGGGACCGAGTGGAGTCTAGTAGCCGTGTTTAGACCAGTGCTAGTGTTGTGTGGGAACCGTCTGGGGATCGACGGTTGTCCCAAGGTCATTGTGAGTGGTTGACCGTTGTGCGAGAGGCTTAGTGATCTTGAGTTTATCCGTTCTGAGAGAGAGCGTGGATTTTGACTATAGCCTACATGAGCCACTACTCGATAGCGAGTTAGTCCGTTTGGACGCCCTACGTAATTCCTGCCCGTCATCGGGAGGTGGTCGTAGGTGGGGCGCAGGTTTGACTGGACCAGATGTGGCAGTCAGCTCGATTGGGTCGATTGTGCACTTCATGTGCTAGTGGTTGCATACCATTCCTTGATTCTCCCCTCTTGAGCATTTAGATGGAGGCTTGGTAGCTGTTAGGTGACATCAGCGTTTGTTCAGTTCCCACTTCTTTGGGTATTTTTATGTCTCTTGAGGACTTGGTGGGCAGACCGTCGGGTCTGGCTGTGGTACCCACTGAGAACTCCCTTTTTGGTGTAGTTCTCACACCCTTTGGGGGTTTTCCCCCTTCTTTTTCCTTCCTCTCCTTTGTTTTGCAGAGTGTTAGCGGGTGTTGCTGATTCTGCGGTTGTTGATCGAGGCGAGGGAGTCGCGAGCTAGATCCCTACCCGTCGTTGGAGAGTAGCGGTACCCCTTCTGAGGAGATCGTTTGTAGATTAGCTATTTTACTTTCCTCTTTTGAGAGACTGATGTAGTGAGGATTTTATTTGTATTGAGAGCCTGTACACTGATGTATTTATTGGAGATACCTCCCTGTTGAGCTTTGAGTGTTGTATCTGAGGATATTGTACGATTATCATTTTTGGGAGGTGGACATTGTTGTATTATTTTTCAGTTGTACAGTGATTGATTTTAGTCTTACAGCAGATTTTTATTTATAGCTCTGATATCTCTTAGCTGTAGTACTTTTCTTGCAGGTAGGACGCTTCGCTTATGCAGGTTGGCATAGGTGACGGATCTGTTGGCGAGCCCGGGTCGCAGTTTCGACCCCGGGGCGTGACAGATTAGGTTGGTATCAGAGCCTAGGTTGTAGGTCATGGTGGACTTAGAAACCCTAGGCTTATGGTTCGACCCTTGGTTGACTTTGTGAGAGTCGTGACTTTTAGCGAGAGTCCTGATTGAGTTTTATACCTCTCCCAAGGGACGGGAGGAGGGATAGGCATGTTTATTCTCCTAAGTGATTATGTTGGCTGCAGACAACATAATGCTGTGGAACGGGTGACATGCTTTAGACTTTTGCTGGATCGGGTCGAGCGCTGTTTTGTGTTGTTTTGTGGTTTCGTCGTGGCGAGCGGTGTCTCCCCGACACTGGGTTTTGACCCGTGTGCATCCTGTCATAGCAGTTGAGCTTGAGCAGTTGGTTTTGGGCCGGATACCCGGATTGAGGTCAGAGAACTCCGGACCCAGATGACAGGATTGTCAGAGGCTTATCAGCGACAGAGTGAGCAGCTGGTCTTGGTGACACAGTTGTCGGAGCACTGAGTAGCCCCTCTGTGCCAATGTTTAGTGTCGAGGCACCGAGGCAGGGTGGATAGTTGACGGCAGAGGAGCTGTGGGACATGATCGATCTATTGAGCCAGATTTGGCAGATGATCCACCCCGACTCGTAAGATTGAGTTTGGAGCCTTTGGAGGCAGAGTCGTGGTTGGTGGTGATGGAGTGATCAATTGAGAGCCTCCCTGTGCTGGAGAGTTTTTGGCAGTTGTTGAACTGCGCGCTCCAGGTTCGAGGGACGAGGCACATAGGATATGTGGCTGGGAGTGGATTGCGCCAGGATACCTTTCAGTTCATTCAGTCCCTCCGTTATAGATTTTGACGCCTCGTTGGAGTAGGCATTGTGTATGGAGCGTGGCGCTGCAGTTCCTTTGGATAGGGATCTGCCGCCAGGGGCGAGTTTTGGATATTGGCGCTTGGAGCCGGGTGATGGAAGACAGATCGACCGGCAGAGGCATTTCTGATTTCTTTTTCCAGGATAACGGGTTCCCGAGATGCCACAGATCGGGTGGACCCCGATGGTGGCATCAGCATCTATATCAGAGTGGCGCAGCGGTAGCGTGGATTTGTTATCTGCGGAGGACCTTATTCGTCGCCTCAATGTGATCAGAGACAGAAGTTGTGCTCCCTCGCGGATAGTCCTGATTTTCAGGCAGATTGAGCGACAACCACTTGCTTTGAGCGGATGAATCTGTGCCGCCCGGATGGAGGGCGCCACGGTAGTGGATCGAGTTGTTGCAAGTGTTATTTCATCACAGCAGCCGGAGTTAGAGCATGTTGCATTCCTGCATGGACTAGAGGCAGAATTATTGCCGCGTGCACTAGAGGTACAGGTGTCTGTTGTTGTTGTGCATGTGGAGGAGACTTTTGGATCATGTCCAGTGCAGCTGAGACTGCGAGTTACCGGCAGACTTATTGTAATTGTGGCCGTTCGGTATTTTGA
Organism: Tillandsia leiboldiana; assembly: GCA_029204045.2. Taxonomy (NCBI): domain Eukaryota; kingdom Viridiplantae; phylum Streptophyta; class Magnoliopsida; order Poales; family Bromeliaceae; genus Tillandsia; species Tillandsia leiboldiana. Next base: position 14,346,759 of record CM055066.1, read on the forward strand.
CCGTGTGCTTGAGATTGATTGGCACAATGCCACAGAATGTTTGACTGCGGCGAGAGAGAACTTTGACCTTCGGCAAGGCGGACAAGAGGAGGCTTGCTTGTTGAGATCATTAGAGCACGTAGGTTATAGCGACAGTGTGAGAGGTGCTCTCGGCGGCACCGGGACTCAAGGATATCTCTGTTGCCCACGAGATCCCGGGTGTGATTTCACCTGAGCTGTTGGAGATGCCGCCGGTTAGGGAGATAGAGATTGAGTTTGACGTGGTTCGGGGGACCGCGCCACCCTCGACACCACCTCATTGGATATCGCCGGTAGAGCTGAGAGAGCTGATGGCGCAGTTGCAGGATCTGATGGATCGAGGGGTCTGTTTGACCTAGTACCACGCCGTTGATATATGGTGGTGATGCCACGCCGTTGGTACACGGTGATGATGCCACGTCGTTGATACACGACTGTGAGGGTCCTCTTATGGTTCGAGTGTAGACAGGTCCGGGTGGTATCTAGGACCTTTTTGATGGGGCTATACTCCGGCAGTTATTGTATGATGCGAGTACCTACTTGGAATCAGACAGCCGAGGACTTTGCCTAGAGGGTATTCAGGATCCGGTAAGGGCATTATGAGAGTATAGTGAGGCCCAATGGAATGACGAATGCCCTGTCGACTTCAAGACCTGAGGAATTGTATGTCCCAGTTGTACTTGGACGGATTGGGAGTGGTGTTCCCCCAAGGATATTTGCTTTACTCCCAGAGCGACTTGGAGCACGAGAAGCACTTGTGGAAGTGCTAGCATGCCTGTGTGGATGAAGTTGTATGCCAAGTTATTAAGGTACAAGTTTTAGTTCCAACTGCATGACTTCTTGGATCACCTTATTCTAGCCGTTGGAGCGGCGATGGTACCCGACCAAATGGATGTTATTCGAGTTTGACTGAGACCAACATTTATCCTTGAGGTGAGGAGCTTCTTAGACTTGGCAGTGCCGGGAGAGCATGGCCAATGGATAATGAGACTAATGCCAGCGCCAATGCTAGTGTTTCCAGTGTTGAGAGATGGATTTGTGTGTTTTGGTGATGCCTCCCATTGTGGCTGTAGAGTTACCGTGGGTTGATTTTCGGTCCACACTTCATTAGTCCAACCTTATGAGTGTTGTGGCAGGATGAACCGCTGTTTTGCAGGCAGCTTGGACCCCGCAGTTGAGCCTTTCAGTACGCCTTTTACTTCCAGCTTTGATTGATATATCTGGGCGTAGGCCATGCCTGCTTGGCTATCAGTCATGATTACTCAATAATTATGTTCTATACTATATGGTAGATAAGATTTCAGCTTTAGTTTGCAGTTTCTACCATGCGGCATCAGTGGAGCCTACAGCTTTCAGCATCTTGAGTGGGATTTACGCGGATTGTCGTTGCTGGTTCGGATTTTTGATCGCGTGTTTGGGCATCAGCGTTATGATCGCCTTCCGAGCCAGTTTTCAGTCCCGTTCACCGACGGTTTGGCCCCCGTCCCACTAGCAATAATAACTCGTTGGGCCCAAACCACAGCCCAAAATGCTTAAGCCCAGTTATTATTACTAGTGTCCATGTCTCATATAAACTCAATCATAATTCCATCCACATCCGATGTGGGACTATAGAGGGCGTCACAGACTCCCCCCGTTTAGGCCTGACGTCCTCCTCAGCCCAAACACACACACAGCAGCCCAAGATCACCAGGCGATGTGAGACTCGTCTCGCTAGCCCTGTCATCTAGACCCAGGCTCAACCGAGACTCACCGCACACTTTCGGTTGGTTATTGTCTCTGATACCAAATGTAACGACCCGGCCCACTAGCAATAATAACTTGTTGGGCCCAAACCACAGCCCAAAATGCTTAAGCCCAGTTATTATTACTAGTGTCCAAGTCTCATATAAACCCAATCACAATTCCATCCACATCCGATGTGGGACTATTGGGGGCGTCACAAACTGAGTGAAGACCCCAGCTTATTGGATTCTTTTCCTTATTGGACGAAAGTTTGAGTATGCTTCGGGTGACCTTGGTTAAGTTGGCGCAGGATGTGGTTTGGTGCGTGTTGCACTAGAGGTTATTCCAGTTTCCCCCAGCTTTTTATTGGAGCCCCTCTGGTATCTCACGTCTCAGCTAAGGAGTGATGTGTTTTTGGATCCCTCGCCTGTGATTGACTCGCCCCTTTGAGATCTTTGAGTGTTTGGAGTACGAGGGACGCCCGTTGCGAATTCTGGCTTGTGAGATGGGGGAATTGCGCAATCGGACTATGCCGTACTGGATGTTGCTGTTATTGTTGTTGAGGAGTGATCACGGGGAGTGAGTGATGACTTAGGAGCTGGAGATGATGATGTTGAGTACTTACCCTTGGTGTTTGTGACTCCTGGTGGAATTGAGCTAGTTTCGAGGATGAAACTTTCTTTTAGAGGGGGAGGATGTGAAGACCCGAAATTCCCACTTATGGAGCACTGTTGCCTCTACAGCTTCTGGAGGCCTGTGTGGCTCGTCGGCGGGATTTGTGCACAATTTGGACGCAAGTGATGGACTTCGGGCTTAAGTGGATCACGTGGGTGATCAGATGGTCCCGTCGAATGCTTGGAAGTGGTTTTGCGCGCAATGGATATTAAAATTGGGCTCAGTGCGAAGTTTGGACAAAGGAACACCTTTCCGGATGCCTTCGGCAAATTTTAGAGTTGGAATCTGGCAAAATGGACTTCGGATTTGGATTCAGCGCGCGAAAACGATGAGAATGGACTATTCAATTGTATTTTTCGGAGCCCGGATGACGCGCGCAATTTTCGAGGCTTCTTGGTACTGTTCCGGCACCGGCGGCGGCGGCGTGCGGCGGCGGGTAGCGGCGGTGCAGGCAGGGCAGGTGCGCGGTCCACCGCGGAGGCGTGCACCAGGCGCGGGCCACGTGGCAGATCCCGGTTGGGCCGGCGCAGGGGGCGCGGTCCACGGGAAAAGCGCGGTCCACGAGGCCGCCGTGCACCAGAGGGTTGGACACGTGGCAGCCTATGATTTGTCTGTGCGGTGGACCGCCTGGCAGCGGGCCCGGTGCACCGTGGACCCGGTCCACGGGAGCCATCCTCCTCCCTTTCTTCTCTTCTTCTTCTTTCTTCCCCGCACACCATTCCTCCTCCATTTTCCTTTCTTTCTTCTCCAACCGAGCGAGAGAGGGAGTGAGGAGGGGATTTTTGTGGGGTGCGGCGGTGCGTTGTAGACCTCGCGGAGCGCGCGAAGTGTTCCACTAGAGCGGTTGGGCGGCGCGGCGCAGTCTAGGTGGGTTCTGCACTTCGTTTTTATGGTATTTTTGGCATAGTTTTGGGGTGTTCTTTTGGACTTGGTTTGACCCCTTACTCTTATCTGTGTTAGGGACCGTGTTTTACTGCTCCGTTTTGCGTGCGGACTCCGTTTTGCGTGCGGATTCCGGCACCGTGCTCCGTTTTGCGTGCGGACTCCGTTTTGCGTGCGGATTCCGGCACCGTGCTCCGTTTTGCGTGTGGACTCCATTTTACCTGAGGATTTCGGCACCGTGCTCCGTTTTGCGTGCGGACTCCGGCGGCGTGCACCGTTTCACGTGCAACTTGGTGTACGAGACTTGGATTGGGGCGTGCCTTTATAGTTTTTGCATCTGTGCGTCGCGAGGATTATCATCGTTCTCTTCTGGGATTTTTCTAGAAATTGCCGAAGGTATACGTTTTCGCCCTTTATCTGTGCAAGGAAATACAGATGTGTGGTTGTATGTTTGTGAGCGCCCTGTATTGTGGAATTTGTAACTCGGCCTACGGGGCTCGGAATTTGACGTGCAGGTACTCGTTTCGAAGGAATCGACGCGAGGAACGCGACAGTAATTTTGTTGGATTTTTCAGAACTCCGTTCTGCAGGTGAAAACTGCACATCTTCGGGGCTGTTTTCTGATGTTGTATACTTGGAATATTTTTGGAATAAAAGTGTAATGTTGGACCTTATTGTTGTACCCAGGGGTGTTTACAAGTGTTGCTGGACCCGATGGATCTGTAGGCTTTGATTTCGGGGTACTCTTAGTTGTTTGGAGCCAAGGCGTTCGCGACATGTACCGAGGGTGCAATTTTGGCAGATTTTGGATCGTGAGCGTCTGCACACTTCACCGACTTCAGGTTTGCCTTGGTTTAAGCACTTCAGGTGGGTAAACTTAGTAATGGTAACTGTTTAAGGGTTTATATGCATATTATGCCTTATGGGAGTTGTAGTAGTGGATGTTCATGTATGGTTTGGATAAGTGCACTTGTGGGGATGACACCCCTCTATGACTGATAGCAGGCGTATTTGATGTACAACCGGTATGAGCGAGAGGTAAGCAAGGAATAGCCTACTTGGGGGAGTGTGGCATACCATAGTAGGAATATTTTAGCGTGCTTTGCTAATATATGTTTCACCCACTTTTATCGTTTCTGAGGACAAAAGCATGCTTGTATAGTCATGTAGTTAGGCCATCTTTTACTGCTGCAGTACTTATTGGAACTTGACTTAGGAGAAACCATGCTTTTCCTTTTCTCCTTCTTTGTTAGTCAGGTGGTCAGTGCTGCTCGGGTTCGAGCAGGGGTCTGGGTAGTGTAGTCGGGACTTGGTGTAGAGTACCGGGATTTCGGAGGGCGCACCGACCTCGCAAGATGGCGTGGTGCGGAGAAAATCGCCTTGGGCGTGTTCCATATTTGTTTACAGTTGAGTTCGGGTTGATTCGGGTCAACGCGGAAGCCCCAGCTTGAATCGGAGTTTTCCGGGCTTGTCCGCCGGTAGAGGACTGGTTTCGGGGAAGCCTCGACTTCGGAGTGGAGTACAGGAAATTGGAAAATGCTTGGAACATGTATACTTTATCTTTACAGCGGAGTTCGGGAGGTTCCGGACTGATGCGGAAAACCCGAGGGTGAAAAGTGAGTTGGAACTGGTGATTTTGGAGCCGGTTTTTGGATTGAGCACCCCGACTCTACGGTTGGGCTTTTTGAGTAGGAAAAGCTGTGGACATGTGTATTTACAGATTACAGAGGAGTTCGGGAGGTTACGGACCGGTGCGGAGGCCCCGAAGGCAAAAAGTGAGTTGGCGGGGGGCTTTTATGGATTAATTAATTATTATATTTAATTAATTTAGCTAATTGTAATCTGCTAGCCTTAAAGAAGGAAAAGAGAGTGAGAGAGAAGGTTTTCAGATTGGGTTTGAGGTTTGTTTTGTTGTGGTGCTTTTAAGGCAGTCAACCACCACCACTAATTAGGCTTTTCCCTAATTAATGAGGCGCCACGTCATCGTCTCCTTCCTCTACAAAAGAAACAGAGCATTTAGAGATTAGCAGAGGAAATAAAGAAAGGAAGAAAAGAAGGAAGAAGAGGGGGAAGGAGAAGATGGAAATGAGAGGGTTGGTGTGTAATGGTGTGTTTTACTGCTTGAAGCCTCATGGAGCGAGCGTAGCGCGCGCGCGTCGAGCTCGGCAAGGTGAGTTCCAGTTTTTTTATGTTATTGGAGAAGAACTTGGATTGGGGTTTTTATGTTGGATTTTTTCTGTATGGTTTTGCCCTTGGTGCTAGCTGTGTTTTGGTGGTGGAGTGGCCGCAAGCGCGGGGCAGCTGCGCTGGCCCGCATGTGGGCGCCGCGCAGCGTGTGGACGCCGCGCGGATGGCGGGTGAAGAGCGCCCCTGGGCGCTGCGCAGGGCGCCTGGGCGCTGCGCAGCGGGCACCAGGGCGCCGCGCAGTGCGCCCCTGGGCGCTGGGCAGGGCGCCTGGGCGCTGCGCAGGGGGCACCAGGGCGCCGCGCAGTGTGCCCCTGGGCGCTGCGCAGCGCGCCTGGGCGCCGCACCGTGTGCACCTGGGCGCCGCGCGCGGCAGGCCCATGTGCCGCGCGGCTGGCGCGGATGCCGCGCTGGCAGCGGCAGCTCCGCGCGCGGCGACGCGAGCGCAGCGAGCTCCTCGCATGGGCGCGCGGCGTCGTCGTCGACTGGGACTGGGCTATTTTTGCCCAGGGTGTGTTTGTGTGTTGCCCAATACTGACTATGGTTTTTCCCTGGGTTTTAGTTACAGCCACTTCGGTTCGCGGCGAGCTCGGTGCCGCGCGAGCTGTTGGTGCCGGCGGTGACGGCACGTGAATCACCATCAGATTTTGGAACTAGAGGTAGAGGATCACTTGAGTTTTGGGTGCCTTGAGGTTCAGTTGGCTCAATTGGGAGCTTGTGTTTTAATAGAGCTTATGTAAGCATTCTTTATTTTAAGGTGCAATTGGAGCTTTAGGTGTGGTAAATGTGAATGCTGTTGGACTTGGAAGTTTTTATAAATAGTCTTTTGTATGCTGGAGTGTGTTGGTGGTACAGAGGAGTTGCATGGGGTGTACAAGAGAAACTTTTTGTGCCGGAATTTTGTATTGACTCAAGGATTTTATTTGAGCTACCGGGGATTTTTCCGGATTCGCGGCAGTGTGTACGCGCGTGGCACGATTTTTGAGGTTTCGCCAGTTCGAGGTTCCGGCACTTCACCGACTTCAGCAATTGCCTGCGGAATGCGTTCCAGGTGGGTTGGAATTTCTCCACAATTTATGAAAATGCCCTTTATGCTATTGAATGCAATTGAATCATGTTTATTAGGCGTTTTCGCTGTGTTTATATCTGATAGTTGCCTGGAATCTTCTGTAAAATTTATTGGAACCCTGGATTATTTTTAGTAGACTCCTGACATCATATGATACTAGGTTTCACGCTTTGTTTGCATCATGATTGCACATGAACCGTTTGCAAAATCGAGGAACCCGCTTTAAGGAAAAATCAATGTTTTCAAGAGGGTTTTTAAACCATGAGTTGCCAAAGGTATGGCATAGGTTCAGGGTGCTTGTGTACTCGTGCCGAGGGGCCGAGTGGATTTTTAGAGCATGCGTGTCGAGTTCTAGTGTCATGTGGGATGAGTTTCCTTGCGGGTATTGGGTGATTGCTCTAGATTGTGTTTTTCCGATTTAGTCGTTGAGGTGGATCTCCGACGTAGCTTGAGGGTTTGGGGTTCTGGCAGATCGGGTCGTGAAGATATCCCGACTTAGCCAGGAGTTTTGCATTATCAGATCGAGTCGAGGCTTGTTTTCCGACATAGATACGTGTGTGAGTAGCGTCACTTGAGTGTACGAGTTTTCCGATCTGGTCGATCGTGGACTCTAGCTTGCATGCGCTTGCTGCTGAGACATGTTCTATGCGCGTTGGGTATTCGCTCTGAATGCATAGTTGTATTTGATGCCCCTGGCCGAGTTACCAGGAGGGTATTTTCCCTGGCCGAGTTACTAGATGGATACATATCACTGGCCGAGTTACCAGATGGATACATATCACTGGCCGAGTTACCAGATGGATACATACCACTGGCCGAGTTACCAGGTGGATACATATCACTGGCCGAGTTACCAGGTGGATACATACCACTGGCCGAGTTACGAGATGGATACATATCACTGGCCGAGTTACCAGAGGGATACATATCACTGGCCGAGTTACCAGGTGGATACATACCACGGGCCGAGTTACCAGGTGGATACATATCACTGGCCGAGTTACCAGGTGGATACATATCACTGGCCGAGTTACCAGATGGATACATATCACTGGCCGAGTTACCAGGTGGACACATGCCCTGGCCGAGTTACTAGGTGGATACATATCACTGGCCGAGTTACCAGATGGATACCTATCACTGGCCGAGTTACCAGGTGGATACATATCTCGGGCCGAGTTACCAGATGATACATACCACTGGCCGAGTTACCAGATGGCTACCTGCCCCTGGCCGAGTTATCAGGTGGGTACATGCCCTGGCCGAGTTACCAGGTGGTTACTTGAATAAAATTGGGATGACTTTCTAGTGTCATGTGAGAGTTCTAGCATTCCCAGTGCGGGGGCGGAAACTATGAGCGACTATGCCTACAGCCTGTTCTTGTTTGATAGGGTTGTAGGGGGCAGTCGTTCATAATTTCCAGGCCTCCCGTGAGAGAGATTGAGAACTTATTTCCCTGCATTGCATCGAGACATATAGTGGTAGATTCATTTCCAGCATTCATATTCTATCTATCTATCTATCTATCTATCTATCTGTTTTTGTCTCCAGCAGACTTAGTGGGCATACCGTGGGTTTTAGCGTCGGTACCCACTGAGATCTGCCTATTGCAGTTGATCTCACACCCGCGGTGATGACAGGTGTTCCTGAGGCGACCGTTCCAGGTGTTGGGTTATATGTAATAATGGATCTAAATAGGGGAAAAAACACCTAGATGGGGGTGAATAGGTGTAAACAATAAACACTCAAAAAATTATTACGCAATAAAAACCCAATGCGGAAATATAAGTGAACACGCAAGATTTTTACGTGGAAAACTCCAAACCGGAGTAAAAAACCACGGGACCGATAACACGGTGAAATCCACTAGAATTAAACACGTACAAGGTGATATACCGTACTCACAGACGACTCAACCTTTTCCATACGCTCCTAGTTGATCTTCTCCGCTCGCTCCGCAACGCGTCTCGAATCCACGATCTGCGTCCAACGCCGAATCCACGGCGTCCAACGTCGAGTCCACGACGTCTGACCGAATCCACGGTCTTCACCCAGTAGCACGCTTCGAATCCACGAACGTACCTCCCTCCGAATCCACGAGAGCGGTTGCACCTTGAATCCACAAGGCCACGCGAGTCCACGCGCCGATTTTGGGGTAAATCGTTGTTTTTGGGTGGTGATGATCCGCCGAATACTTAGATCAAAGATAGATAGGAAATACCATCTAAGTATTCATTAGTTTGATTCAACTCAAGATGTGAGTATGAAAACCTAGAATCAAACTAATCAATATAGATGAAGAAACATAGAGTAATATCTAATGATTTCCTTTTTTCTCTATATGTGGATCTTAGGCCGTATAAAAGATGACGGCTTGTATGTCGATTTACAGCTTATGTGGATTAACCCTAGAAAAAGAATCATAGGGTCTATTTATAGGTTAGAAACCCTAGGAAGAAGATAAGGATCAAAAACTGTCGTTTCTGGAAATTTTTACGATGGCGAGCCGGATCGGATTAGCTGTGATCCGGATCGTCGTAACGAGTCAGGCAATTCCAGAGAAACAGGGTTCGGGATCCGGATTGTAATGCACGATCCGGATCGTTCATGTATTTCAGCAAATTCCCATGTTCGGGATCCGGATCGAAATGACTATGATCCGGATCGGATTTGCCAATGAACAAGCACCCTTCGGGATCCGGATCGGACTGTCTGATCCGGATCCTGAACATGTCCCATGTCCAGTTCTTGATTTTTATGCGATAAAAAGTTCTTCCAAGTGCTTCTCCACTATAAGAAGTATTCGGATTACCAAAAATATTTAGTTAAACTTACCTGATCCTTTTGAATTCTTTTTTCTTGAGATTGAGGTATATGATCCAAACTTCATTCATCTTCAATCTTCAAGACTTAACACTTTCACGAAATGCGCCAAAACAAAATCCGTAACAATCTCCCCCTTTGGCGGTTTCGTGACAAAACACAGATCCACTAAAGAAAATTCAAAAAAAGATATTTTTGTTGCTATCACCATACAACAAAAATTTACAATGGAGATCCAATATAAGAGATAAACTCCTAAAACAGACTCTAGACTTAGACATCTGTACTCTCTGCAAAAAGAAATCATTCTTGACAAAAAGAGATCGTTAGATACCTCAAGAATATTTAGCATTCAAAACCTAACAGAGATAGAGTTTATGCTCACCATGACATTGAGTAATTCAGATATGTAATAAGATCACAATCAAACATTGACATATCTTCTAAGCAATAAGATTCCAAATGTCATAACTTTGCTTTGTTAGTAATCAAACAACTTGTTAGTAATAATACATGTCCAAATAGTTAGTCGAATAGTTAGTAGGGACATGCAACAAATCACAAGATAAAAACCAGAAGTTGTGATACTTACCTTTCACCAAAGTCAAAGTTTGTAATAAGTTCTCACCAAAAGTTCAAAGTTCTCACAGAGTTCACAGAGTTCACTCTAAACTCTCTCCCCCTTTTTGTCACAAACTAAGCCAAAAATTCAAAATTTAAGGAGAGTTAAAAAGTTCACAATCAAGAAAAACCTGAGAACTAAAACTAAAGCAAAGTAAAAACAGAACATTAAAACCTAAAAACTGAAATCCTGCACAAGAGAATTAGTGGTCAAACGATTCAAACACTTGAATCTGAGTCATCCGAGGCGGTGTATCCCATTTTCGAGAACATTTTCTGCATTAACTTCTTTATCGATGAGACCGTCTTGGTTAATGTGATTTGGGATGCTGTGATTATCTCGAGTTCCTCGGAGATTCGCCTCTGCTCTTTGTTGATCTGCTCTTGTTGAAAAGATAGGCGCTGTTGTTGCTTGAGAATCGAAGTTACCGATGCTTGATCATCCGCGCCGGGTGCTTGTTGAGACGGTGAGGCAGAGGTGCCGACACAAGGTTTCTTTCCAGTGGAGGGTGTCGGAGTAACATGTGGTAATTTGTGAAGTGACTTCACAATCGTTGACTCATCTATCATCCCCCAACAGTATTGATATGATGTCGAGCTTATATCAATTTCAAACTTTTGCAAGATCCTCATGATGATTAATGGAAATGGAAGTCGCTCAGAAGGATGAGGATGCACAACATATCTTGACATTCTATTCCAAATTATGTAGGGGATGCTCATGTTCAATCCTACAGCCTCAGAAGGATGACCTATGAGATATAAGAACAGCATTCTATCCCATCTCACTAACTTGGTCTGCATGTTAGGAAGAATGTTGTAACATGTGATGAAATTAAGAAATCGGTACTCCAGTCGAAGATGTTTGGAGTTTACACTTTTACCATCAGCTGATTTAGTTCCTTCCAAACAAATTTTTTCTATCACGGTCTGCCACAAGGTATTCGTCAAACTTCTTCCCGTCAAATAGTTAATCCCCGATGTTTTGGATTCCATTCCAAGGACTTCGCCGATTAACTCCGGAGTGATTTTAAGTTTCATCCCTTGGATATTTGTATAGAAATGCATTGAGCCACGTTCATCGTCTTGAAGATGCCTTGCATTCGTGTAAAATGTTCTTACACGATACAGACAATACCCAAGTAATTCGGGGAATCGGCAGACTTGGATGAGATTTGCTTGCTCAATTAAAGTTCCAAACTTTGGTGAGTGATTTCGGAGAGCTTCAATGTTGACATGTCGTTCACCGATACATTCACGATGTTCAAAAGCTCGAAGGCGATCAATGCTGACGAACACTCCTTCCACCCGAGGCGGGGAGTCAGGAACCATTGGCTTGCTAGCATTAGCCTCTCGTGCTTGTCCAAAGCGTCGAGCAAGTCGTTTCCTTTTTACCGAGACGGTCGGTGACGTCATAGGTGCTTTTCCTGTGTCAATGGGTGCCTTTCCTTTTGATCCACTGGAAGGCTTTTGTTCAGGTTTAACGGGCATTGATTCATCATCATCCCATAACACGTCCCAGTCTACTTCATCATTATTTGCTTCAGTTTCCGAGTCACTAATCAGATCAAATTCACCTTTTCGTTGAAGTTTCTTGGCTCTTTTCAGTTTATTGGTTGCTCGAGAATGAACCATAGTAGCCAGAAGAAGAATGATCCAAGTGATCACCATTGCTATTGGTTTCTTGAGAAAAGAAATCCTGTGAGCAACAACTCAAGAACACGAAAAAAAATTATTAATTTTCAAAGATTAGAAAAATTATACCCAAACAATCATTATCGTGTAGAGAGACTAGGAATCAAATTAGTTTTGCAAAAGGAAATTTAAAAATAGATCAATTGCGTGATTTTGGAAAATTCCCATTATATGCCCTAAAACCGAATTTTCAGAAATCGAAGCCCAAAAATTCGTTAATCAAGAGAATACCTAGTATATAATCAAAACTAATCTACCCAGAGTTCTTATTTCAAAAGAGATTTGACCAAAAACCATTCACAAATGAAAAAGTTCATGATTTCTACTCACATTTTGAGTAAACAAGGAAAAACAGTGAAAAACCGAGATTTTGATCAATAAAACTTACTTGGAATCGAAGAACTCGAGTTTGAAAGGCTCCAAGAAGGATGAAATTTAGAGAGAGAAACTCTGGAGTCTTAAGAACAAAAGATTGGAATAAAAGAAATCAAAATCCCTCTTGTTCTAATAAAACCCTAGCCGTGATCCAGATCGGATCGAGATTTCGATCCGGATCGGCTACCCGCAGGAAACACCTGCGTTCGGGATCCGGATCATTCATGTCCGATCCGGATCGGCTCCAACTTTTTCTTCAGAATAATTTAGAAAAATTCAATAAAATCCGGAAAAAGTATGTAAGCATTTTAGCACATCAACTTTAAACAAAAATCATCGTTTCATGTCAAGAGAAATAAATTATGTTAAATCTATCAATAACATTCAAATAATGACATGAAAATTTACAGAAATTAAAACCTTTAAAGTTGATCAAGTTCAAACACATCCATCATGATCTTATGAGTACGGCGTTTATCAAATCATTAAATGATAAAGAAAATAAATTACCAAGATCAATAGATGTTTGAAATCCCAAATAAATTATATAATGTATCTAGTCAATCTGTTGAAGAGAGTGGCTCTTTGAGCATCTTTCATTTAAAAATCCCACCTTATACCAACCTTGAAATTTGACGGAGTCAAGTATTTCAATCATGCATTTTATTTAATCAAAAATTACAAACCCATGCTTGGTATACATGTGGTAGCTGCACACAGTACTCGGACGACCGAGGTGGTAGCTCTTTCCTCCATGTGGTGGTAGTTTTCACACTCCTCATTGGGATGTAACTCTTTCCACATCTTTTGAGCATTTTACATTTCTTTGACTCCCCCTCAATTGGCTATCAATTAATTTAAGATATAAAGTATTCAACCAAGGATTGATCTCGAATTCATACTCAACCAAATAGTCAAATAAGATAAAAACAATACCAAGAGATCATTGAGAGAGAAATTGACTTTGATCAATTAAAAAATGATTTAATTTAAATAAATGATCAATGCATCAACTGAATTATTATGATATCCAAAGCATAATAAATTTCTAATTATATGAAAGGATGCAAGTAAAGTCAATAATACACATGCTCAATTAATGTACTATGTATAAGCATAGATAAAGAACAAAAACACAAAAACAAAACCTAACCTAAGCAAAAGTTTCAAAAAGAAGTTTATTTCAAGGAAAGCATTCCAATTGCTTTACGCAAATGAATAAAACGTTTTTGATCCAAAGGTTTTGTTAAAATGTCAGCTAATTGATCTTCAGTTGAAATATATGACAGTTGAAGAGTATTTGATTCAACTAGCTCTCTAAGAAAATGATATCTAAGTTCAATGTGTTTTGTTCTAGAGTGCAACACAGGGTTTTTGGAAATGTTTATAGCACTAGTGTTGTCACAAAGAATCGTTACCGAAGTTGCTGAAATCCGGAAGTCGCTCAACACACTTTTCATCCAAATGAGTTGGGTTGAATAACTACCCGCTGAGATATATTCCGCTTCGGCAGTTGAGAGTGCAATGCAGTTTTGCTTTTTACTGTGCCATGCAACAAGGCAGTGGCCTAAATAAAAACATGCACCACTCGTACTTTTCCGATCATCCACAGATCCTGCCCAATCGGCATCTGAGTATCCAATAATATCTAGACTTGTTCCCATAGGATACCAAATTCCGAAATTTATGGTTCCTTTAATGTATCGGATGATCCGTTTCACCGCTTTCAGGTGAACCTCCTTTGGTGCAGATTGATATCTCGCGCAGATCCCAACACCAAAAGATATATCCAGGCGACTAGCCGTGAGGAAAAGTAGACTTCCAATCATACTCCGATAAAGTTTCTTGTCTACATTCTCACTAAAAGATTCACTTCCTAATCCTTTATTGCTAGTTCCCATTGGAGTTGGAAAATCTTTACAATTTTCTAGATCAAACTTTTTGACCAACTCCAAAGCATACTTGGATTGACACAAATGGATGCCTTCGTCACACTGTTTCACTTGCAATCCAAGGAAATAAGTCAATTCGCCCATCATTGACATCTCAAATTCGCTTTCCATGGTTTCAACGAATTTAGAAGCATCATTATCTCTTGTCGCACCAAATACAATGTCATCGACATAGATTTGTGCTACAATGAAGTTATTTTGATAATGCTTCACAAAGAGAGTCTTGTCAGCTCCCCCTCGAGTATAGCCCTTATCCAATAGGTGCTTTGTCAACCTTTCGTACCATGCTCGCGGTGCTTGTTTTAAACTGTAAAGAGCCTTTTTCAAACGAAAAACATGGTTAGGTAGTTTACAGTCTACAAAACCTTTCGGTTGAGCCACATAAACTTCCTCATTTAAAAACCCATTTAAAAACGCGCTCTTAACGTCCATTTGAAACAATTTTATTTTAAAATGACAAGCTATCGCGAATAATATACGAATGGACTCGAGTCTAGCTACAGGGGCGAAAGTTTCATCAAAGTCTATACCTTCTACTTGAGAGTAGCCTTGAGCAACTAAACGTGCTTTGTTCCTGATGATGGTACCATCTTCATTTTTTTTATTCTTGAAAATCCATTTGGTACCTATCACATTGTGTTGCTTTGGAGGCTTTGTTAATTCCCAGACTTTGTTTCGCTCAAACTGATGGAGCTCTTCCTGCATTGCTTTAATCCAGTAGTCATCCTGAAGAGCTTCATCGATGTTCTTTGGTTCGATCAAGGAAACGTAGCAAGTGAATCCACAAACCAACTGTCTCCGAGTTTGACTCCTTCTTGTGGGTCTCCAATGATGTTTGATTCAGGATGATCCTTGGAAATGCGTAACGTTTGTTGTAACGGAGTACTCGGAGGTACATGAGATGATTCCTGCACATCAGATAAACTTGAAGAACCATTAGATGCATCATTAATATTGGAAGTATTATCATGAGAAGATGCACTTACAGGAGTATCATCATCAAGAGAGATATCGAGGGTAGATTTTTCAGATGCAAAGTGAAAAGCTTCATCTACTTTAACATTTATAGATTCTACAATCGTTTTAGATTCCATGTTAAATACCCGATATGCTCTGCTATTTGTAGAATAACCCAAAAAGATCCCTTCGTCACTTCGAGAATCGAACTTACCAAGATTTTCGCGATCACGCAAAATAAAACATCGACTCCCAAAGATACGAAAGTATTTGATCTCCGGTTTTCTACTAAACCACAGCTCATATGCTGTATTTAAAGTTCCTGGGCGCAAATACACTCGATTAATGACATAGACAGCGGTGTTCACAGCCTCAGCCCAAAAATATAGCGGTAAATTCCGGCTATGAAGCATCACACGCGCCATCTCTTGAACAACCCTGTTTTTGCGCTCAACAACACCATTCTGCTGAGGTGTATAGGGTGCCGAGAATTCATGTTTTATGTCGTTGGAAGTGTAAAAATCAATGAATTTGGAATTAATGAATTCTCCACCTCTATCACTTCTAACACGAATGATCTTTTCATTCTTTTCAATCATAATACGATGGCAAATCTCATGAAAAGAATCAAACGTATCAGCTTTCTCTTTTAAAAATGCTACCCATGAAAACCTAGAGAAATCATCAACCAATAAGAAAATATACCATTTACCTCCCAAAGATGGTTGACGGGTCGGTCCGAAAAAAAAATAGTCTACATAAACTACACAACATTTAATCGTAGGAAGATTAAAGGCAAGGAAAGATTTCACCTTTGCATACCCAAACCTTTTGAGTTTTAGAGTATGTTGGCAATGGTTGAGAAATTTTCCTTGATTAAGACGTCTTGTATGATTGATCTTTTTCTGTTGTCATCGTCTTGCTTGAAATACTACCAATGTTCTTTTCTTTTGAAAAGTCCTTCTTTGATTTCCGGGGAGTGAACTCATTGGTAGCAATTGCAAGATGTGATTGATTTGATCTTTGAGCTCCAATCTTGCAATTTCTTTCAATGTGCCCTGCAAAATTACAACGAAAACATACCTTAGTGCTTGACGATCCCGAAGAGGGTGAAGTAGGCTTGTTGTCGTTGCTAATCGTGAATTCCGGTGTCTGAGGAGGAGATACCGACTGAGGCACGAAAACTGTCCCAACCGAACTAAAATTGTCTTCAGTTCGATTGTATTCGAGGCCGAACTTGTTTGATTGACCAAGACCAAGAAGCTTATCCAACTTACTCATTCCTGATGAAAATCGCTGTAAGTCATCCTTGAGTTGGAGAATGGTCTCTGTCATTTCCAGTTTTTCCTGTCGAGCCTCGCCGTTGAGCTTCAAGAAGTAATTCGCTTTGTTCACCATATCTACATAATTCTTCTCGAGTTGCTCATTGGACTCTTGAAGGGAAACATTTGCTTTTAACAGATTATCCCTTTCCACTTCAAGATCGGTCGAGAGAGAAGTTACCATTTTTACTTCTTCTTCGAGATCCTGTAATCTCCCTCTCAACCCCTTGTTTTGTTTAGCCAGTTTCTTTGAATCCCGTAAAAGTCTGTGGTAGGCTAAAACAAAATCTTCACCTTCAGAGTTACTTGATTCATCATCCGTTGCAGTTTTTTCAACCCGGGAGGAGTTGGACAATGAATCTGAAGTACTTGCCATTAAGCACATGAAGGGTGAAGATGTGGACGCGTGAATGCGTTGCGCTATCTTCTTCATCACTTGAGGATGACTCATTTGACGTTGAGTTGTCATCCCATGTGACGACTTGCATCGCTTTCTTCTTCGACGGATTCTTAGTTGGACACTCCGTTGAGATATGGTCGTATCCTCGGCACTTGAAGCATTGGACTTGTCCTTCTGAACTTTTCTTATCCTTGAAAAGTTCTCTTGCTTTCTTGACTTGTAACTTGAAATACCCTTGCCTTCTCTCGACTTTCCGAAGGATGGAGTTTTACTTGAATTACCCTTCGAAAGTTGCGGCGAAACTTCCTTGTCAAGAGAGCGAGCTGCTTCTCAAATTCCTCATAGATAGGTTCTCGTTATCGTCTGAGGAGGATGAATCCGTGTCTTCTTCCTTTGTTGTTTTCAAAGCATAACCTGAAGACTTAGAAGAGGATGCCTTTCCCGAAGAATAGTTAGTAGAAATGTCATTTCATAAGTTTGTAATGAACCAACTAGTTCTTCTACACGCATTTCGTCCGGGGTGTTTAATAGTTTCAATGGCTGTAACCTTTGGGCGAAACCGTTCAGGAAGAGTTCTTAAGATCTTTCTTACAACCTTAAATTCTGGAATCTTCTCTCCCAGGTTAGCACATGAGTTTACGATGTCTTGCAATCGTGTATAGTAGTACGTGAAAGATTCATTTTCTGCCATGAAAATAGAGTCAAACTTGCTCGTAAGCATTTGCAGCTTTGAATCTTCACGAGGTTAGTTCCCTTCATGTGTAACCTGAAGAACATCCCAGATTTCTTTCGCAGTCTCACATGCCGAGATGCGAGAGAATTCAGTTTGAGATAAGGCATTAAAATAGCATTAATTCCCTTGCCATTGTAAGAAGATGAATCTAACTCTTCCTTGGTCCACTTCGACCTAGGTTTGATGGTGCGAACATCAGCAATAAATTCAGTTGATTAGACCATCCTAATTCAATTGATTGCCACACCCGTTCGTCGATGGAAATTAAAAAGGCTTTCATCCGTACTCTCCAGTACGCATAATTTGTTCCATCAAAGAATGGGGGTCTGTTGATGTTTCCACCTTCAACCATTGTTTACAACCCTATTCCCGCTCTGATACCACTTGTTGGGTTATATGTAATAATGGATCTAAATAGGGGAAAAAACACCTAGAGGGGGGTGAATAGGTGTAAACAATAAACACTCAAAAAATCATTGCGCAATAAAAACCCAATGCGGAAATATAAGTGAACACGCAAGATTTTTACGTGGAAAACTCCAAACCGGAGTAAAAAACCACGGGACCGATAACACAGTGAAATCCACTAGAATTAAACACGTACAAGGTGATATACCGTACTCATAAACAACTCAACCTTTTCCATACGCTCCTAGTTGATCTTCTCCGCTCGCTCCGCAAAACGTCTCGAATCCACGATCTGCGTCCAACGCCGAATCCACGGCGTCCAACGTCGAGTCCACGACGTCTGACCGAATCCACGGTCTTCACCCAGTAGCACGCTTCGAATCCATGAACGTACCTCGCTCCGAATCCACGAGAGCGGTTGCACCTTGAATCCACAAGGCCACGCGAGTCCACGCGCCGATTTTGGGGTAAATCGTTATTTTTGGGTGGTGATTGGTCCGCCGAATACTTAGATCAAAGATAGATAGGAAATACCATCTAAGTATTCATTAGTTTGATTCAACTCAAGATGTGAGTATGAAAACCTAGAATCAAACTAATCAATATAGATGAAGAAACATAGAGTAATATCTAATGATTTCCTTTCTTCTCTATATGTTGATCTTAGGCCGTATAAAAGATGACGGCCTTGTATGTCGATTTACGGCTTATGTGGATTAACCCTAGAAAAAGAATCATAGGGTCTATTTATATGTTAGAAACCCTAGGAAGAAGATAAGGATAAAAACACTGTCATTTCTGGAAATTTTTACGACGGCGATCCGGATCGGATTAGCTGTGATCCGGATCGTCGTAACGAGTCAGGCAATTCCAGAGAAACAGGGTTCGGGATCCGGATTGTAATGCACGATCCGGATCGTTCATGTATTTCAAGCAAATTCCCATGTTCGGGATCCGGATCGAAATGACTATGATCCGGATCGGATTTGCCCAATGAACAAGGCACCCCTTCGGGATCCGGATCCGGACTGTCTGATCCGGATCCTGAACATGTCCCATGTCCAGTTCTTGATTTTTATGCGATAAAAAGTTCTTCCAAGTGTTTTCTCCAATACAAGAAGTATTCGGAATCACCAAAATATTTAGTTAAACTTACCTGATCCTTTTGAATTCTTCTTTCTTGAGATTGAGTGTATACTGATCAAACCCTTCATTCATCTTCAATCTTCAAGACTTAACACTTTCACCGAAATGCGCCAAAACAAAATCCGTAACACCAGGCTCGGCTCTTTTCGGAGCCTTCAGACCGACGTGAGGGTGTGGCCGACTAGTTCCCTACCCGAGTATGTGGAGTCAGTGATAGAGTCACCTGTACTGTTTTGGTTTCCACTTTTGTACCTATTAGTGTTATTTGTACCTATGTTTGGGAGATAGTGGACTCGTGTACTTGGACTTTTATCACTTAGTGATGCAGATACTTCTCTTTTTCTGTATAGCTTCCTTTCAGCTCTGATACTTGTATAGCTATAGATCTCTTTTGCAGGTTAGACGCTTCGTCTGTCCGGCCCTTTCCGTACAGACGGCGGATCTGTTGGCGAGCCCGGGTCGCAGTTCGACCCCGGGGCATGACAGATTAGGTGGTATCAGAGCCTAGGAATATAGGTCGTTGAGCCTTAGAGACCCTAGGCTATTGGTTGGACAGTACGAAGACTGTCGTGAGAGACGTGTCCTTAGCGAGAGTCTTGTTTGAATTTGGACCTTTCCCCCCAGGGATTGGGCTGAGTGTCTCACTGTTATTTCTCTAAAATGTGAAATTATGTTGGGCCTGCAGACAACCTAATGCTTTAGAACGGTTTAACATGTTATATGACTTCCGCTTGATTGGGTCAGAGATTTGTGGGGGTTTGCTTCTGACATCGTTTTGTTTTTGTTGCAGAGTTTCTTTGCGATGCCTCCGAAAACGCGCCGGGGACATTGGCGCACTCCATTTCCCTCGATGGAGTGCCCGAGCGCCAGAGGCAGGGGTAGGAGCGAGATTCAGGAGCTACGGGCCCAGGAGAAGCCCCGGGTGTCTGAGGTGCTTTGCGGCGCCAGGACTGGAGCGGCAACGCCAGGAGAAATCATGGGAGTCGGATGTGTAGGGTTGCTTGAACAGAGGACGCCGGGTCTAGTTCCGGATAGAACGCCCGGCAGAACATCTGAGTTTATGGGCCAGTCGATGCAGCTCGAGGCCACCCAGACCCCCACGATTCAGCCTCAAGTGCCGCGGGATGCAGAGGAGGAGAGTCTGGGCTCTCGAACCCCCTAGACCGCGCAGTCAGCGGCATGCAGCAGTGCACTCTGATAGTGTTTGATTTTGCGTGCGGACCCCTCGCACCCCCTCAGTGTGATCAGCGGCA